>JARHVA010004952.1:447500-1150000 GCA_037957365.1 Torreya grandis | reverse complement strand
ACAAAGATAAGATGAATATGATGAAAGACAACCTTTTACACCCAATAATTATGGCATCAAATTCCAAATTATTATAAATAATTAGGAACCTTTCTCCAAAATCATTAGAGGAAGCCTTAGATAAATCTAAACAATAAGACTATCTCTTAATACAATTCAAGCCTTCCCAACCTAAGCTTAGAACTCAAGCGCTTATGAGATTAAAAAAAAGCAAGCTTCTGATGATGGTGTCTTTGATACTTATGATTACAACAAACCCATCTATACCATTATGTTAGGAAGATCCAACTAAGTGTTTCTCTTAACTCATAATGGGACGTCCCTTCCAACCTCCTCCCCTCCTTGACAAGTCAACAGTTGTGAAGTGCATCATCATATTGCACTGGATGAGATTAGGAAACATCTTCCTAGGTCCTCACTTACAGATGTTGATCCTTCCCATCTTAAAAATCATTGGTATGATACCAAATTTGTTTGTTGGTTTCTACTAATTATGGTCATTCTCATGAAGATTGGAAATAAATTAAACACTTAGTATTTGAATTTTTTCTTGGTCCAAACTTTGATCATGAAGCCGTGATTAGAGACCATCACCAAGCCTATGCTAAGGTAGATAAGGCTCATGATTTTTAGGTCAAGCATAAATCACTTCACCAAGACAAAGCTCACTTTATCATCTATTCCAACCCACTTCAAAATAATACTTAGAATCAACAAGCTAACAATCAATTTTAAACCTATCCCCAACCAACTGCCAATGTTGTTAATACTGCAGTTGACCCTCATTCTTCCAATGAGGTAGAAAACTTGCTGAACATGAACAACATGAAGCATGATATTTCCTATATTGATCCTTATCATTTTAAAACTTAAATACCTCCTCCAACTTATAGAATAGTTTATGGTTATCGACCACATAATTTTTCAATTATTAGATCTGAAGAAATCACTATTTATTTGATTTAAAATATCCCAATTTTACCAAACAACTCGATATAATTTCTTGTCCATCCCACTGCATTGAAAAACTTGATACAATAATTTGTCTCTAGTTTAAGTCCAATTGTAGTCAATGTTTTTGATTATATATCACCTCATTCTTGTACAATTGGAAAATATAGACCTTGGCTATTTCTCTCAGTTATAGACCTTTCCCATTACTGAAAGACTCACATTTGCTATCTCTCTATTCTCATTGCCTATCTCTTAGTCCAACCAATGTAATTTTTATGACCTAGACCTTCTATCTTTCCTATAATGTTATAAGCCTTATTATATTTTATCTCTAAAATATTTAGACCTGCACTTATTTTTCAACTACCCAAACACTTGCATCCCAGTCAGATGCCTATATCGATGCAAGTATCCTATTTTGATGCAAGTGTCTAGTGACCTAAAGTCATCCAATTTAAAAATGAAACATGCACCTATGGTAAACCTAAGCACTTTAGTGTAATATATTATCTAAAGGGATTGGTATATATACAAGATCAACCCTTATTCATTTGACACCTATTGCAGACCTAGCATAAACCAAACAAATCACAAGGCAACTTATCAAAGGTATTAAATCATACACTCAAGTGATCAAAACTTACCTATTTCCATATTAGTCATAGAGACATCACATTTACTAGTATGAATTACTAAAGGATCATTCCATGAGCCATATTTTCTAAGTTACAAGTTAAGTCACTATTGTACTTACTTATCACACATTGCCTGATTCTCACACAAGCTAACATATAAGGGAAAACTACATGAGTATAATATCCTCTTCTAAGTATTGGCTATGTAGGAAACATTAATTGATAGAGGGGGATTTGGGCTAAGTTAACACCATGTGTCCACTAACCCATTTTTTTCATAACCAGTGTGAATATGAAAAATTAGGGTTTTGTTATTTGACAAGGAACGATAGTCTATGAACTAGATTTGAGCATAGTATAGCGAAGGTGACACAAAACCTAAAATTTATTAAGTACTTGAATATATCAAGTAGGTATTCCATACAAGACACCTACATCCATGTTAGACATAAGCATCGATGTAACCATCTGAGGGTGACACAAGTGTCTGAGGCCACAAAAGTTAAATTTATAGAATTTAATGATTTATCTAGAATCATTTTTTAGTTTTTTTCCTACCTTTACAAATCCAAATATGTATTAACATCATAAACAAGTATTATTTTTCATTATCATCTCAATATCTAGCATAAATGTACTTTCTATTTTTAGCATTTCTCTGCATATTAAATTCAATATATGTTTTATCTAAGTTTTGAAATTAATTGGCTTGTTATAGATTTGTTTATCACCCTTGTGCTTATTCATTTCTATATTCATAACCCTAACCCCTTGGGATCTTTATCCAAATCTAGGCTAAACACCACTTGTATTGATAATCTCAATGTTGTTTATTTCTTTGACTAGTTCTATTTTAGATATATTGGTAAGGCCAATACAATCTTATTTGACCCACTCTTTTCCAGATTTATCAGCCAACCTAATGTAGTCTATTTAAACATCAAGTTTTAACTCTACCATATCAGTCAACCTTATATAGTCTATTTTTGTTACTTTTATATCACCAAATGCACTAGCTAGTCTAATACAATTACCTTAGCTACCTGTATTGTATCAATATTGTTGAGACCATACACTTTAGTTCAAAATTAGATTCATTTTTGTTCAAGTTCATCTATAGATAAACATAATCAATTTTAGAAATCGATCCCTCATTTATAATACTATTTAGATCACAATAACCATGATGAGTAGGATCCCATAGAAGAAATTTCTAAACTCTCATCTCAAATCTTATTTGTTAACCTCATGAGGACTTCCTCATGACATAGAAATCACCTTATGCAAATTTTGTTTGACATGAACATACATAAACCACCACCTATGGGAAAGAAACTACTTTGGCTAAGTTTAAGGAGAGTGTCATTCAACAATGTGAGGAAATGTCTATCCAATTCAATTGCATAATGTATACAAATATCTCTTTCTTATATTTCCTATCACATCTATGATCCTTGATGAAATATTGCTTCATGTATATGACCCTCATTTGTTTATTTGCATCCATGTAGGTGATGTACATACAAATAAAGAGAACCTTGAGTGATGAAGGCTTCAACACTTGTGTCACTTCTTTGGAGTTCATTAAAACAATAAGATATTCCAAATTCAACCTTAAGTCTACCCATAACACGTGCCAAAGATATGATCGAAGAAAATTCATAGGATGTTTTTCGATTCCTATCACGACACTGCCTATTATGGTTAGGTTTAAGGTAATGGCATCAAAGTTCCCTTTGTCTTATGACATTTAGCTCAATTATCCTTGGACTCATCATATGAGGATCATATCCTCTTTCACATGACAATGTGTAAAGTTTCCTTACATGGGTGTTATTAATAAAGTGCAAGGTGATACCAACCCTTGAAATTTTGAATAAGTCTAAGAACATGGTGTCTATAAAATCCACACCCTTGAACCTTTATCTAACATACCATTTCACAAGTACCAACGTTCTAACTATCACATAAATTTTAATAGAAGTTATAGTGGTCACCATGAGCTTATGGGAAACATTCCACCAAACATCATTCATTATGATAATGAAGAGCTTGAAATATTATCTTGAAAAGTAAAACATTGAATGTTGATTACTTGGATGATCTACCATCTAGTAGACTGTGCCATGTCCTCTTAATAGGTTAGTTCTCACACCATGCCCACCAACACTAGAAGATAAGAGATTTTGTGAGTTCCACAAGGTTTTGGATCACTAAAATTCTAAGTGTATAACCTATCAAAGATTTATATCTTAACATAAGCCAAAATTATAAACACCTATCATGAATAGTTGATCACCTTGATCTTCTACTCCTAGGCTCCCTTGTTGTTTCAATGGGAAAAATACACATTCATCGAATATCTTTCAAGCTCTTTAATATGATTTAG
This sequence comes from Torreya grandis, assembly GCA_037957365.1. Classification (NCBI taxonomy): domain Eukaryota; kingdom Viridiplantae; phylum Streptophyta; class Pinopsida; order Cupressales; family Taxaceae; genus Torreya; species Torreya grandis. The sequence continues at coordinate 1,146,022 of JARHVA010004952.1, read as the reverse complement.
ATGTAATTCATCTTAAGGTAGTTAATTTTACTCTTTATCAGAACATTCTACCTCTAAATATTGCACCTATTTATATTCTCACAAATAGGGAGATGTATTGTCTTTGGCATGAGTGTTCAACACATTCTATGAATAAGTTTAGAGTTATTAAATATAATTTAGAGATGAAGTCCATGCCTCAATATCCTTAGTAATGTCCACATGGCCCATCCAAGATGAAGGACCAACCTTATTTATGGCTAGAACTACTTCTTAGACTATAACAATACCAACATTCTAACTATCACATTAATTTTAATAGATGTTATAGTGGTCACCCCGAGCTTATGGGAAACATTCCACCAAAAATCATTCATTATGATAATGAAGAGCTTGAAATATTATCTTAAAAAGTAAAACATTGAATGTTGATTACTTGGATGATCTACCATCTAGTAGACCATGCCATGTCTTCTTAATAGGTTAGTTCTCACACCATGCCCACCAACACTGGAAGATAAGCCATTTTTTGAGTTTATAAAGGTCTCTGATCATTAAAATTAGGAGTGTATAACCTATCAAAGATTTATATCACAACATAATCCAAAATTACAAACAACTATCATGGAAAGTTGATCACCTTGATCTTCTACTCTTATGCTCCCTTGTTGTTTCAATGGGACCAATACACATTCATTGAATACTTGTCAAGCTCTTTAATATGATTTAGATGTAATTCATCTTAAGGTAGTTAGTTTTACTCTTTATCAGAACATTCTACCTCTAAATATTACACCTACTTATATTCTCACAAATAGGGAGATGTATTGTCTTTAGCAGGAGTGTTCAACACATTCTATGAATAAGTTTAAAGTTATTCAATAGAATATTAGAGATTTTATGAGGTCCCTACCTCAATATCCATAGTAATGTCCACATGGCCCATCCCAGATGAAGGACTAACCTTCCTTATGGCTAGAACTGCCTCTTAGACTATAACATGTGTGTCCCATTCCTTCCTGAGTGGTATATCATCTTACTTGCATGTATTATTATTATTATTATTATTATTATGAGGCTCCGTATCCTCATCCTTATAGCATTCATACTTTTTATTTGGAGTTCATCCACAAGGAAGTCCTTACATGACTCTCATAAGAGGTATAAGAGGCTATGGTTTGAGTTAGATATTAGTTACAAAGAGACTTTACATATGTTATTGATGATGTGTGTAGAGATCTTGCATGTCATTTGTGAGCAAACATTTCATTATTTCATATAACTTATTTCATAGTTTTACATGATTTGATCTCATATTATTATTAGTAATATATGTAATGCCTATTATTTATATCTTTCTCATACTAAGATATTTACTTTCCAATATTTGTTTTTTAAATTATTACAGTCAACCATTGTTGCATTTTAGGCTCTTTAGTATCTTTTTATTTCCCATCTTTTGGGATGATTTAAAGTCGGCCTTAGTTTCCTTTTTGAATCTTTGGTAGCATCTCTGGGTTTTATTTTTTAGCATATTATTTCCCCCCCTTTTGGGATGATTTATGTCAACCTTAGTTTCCCTCATGGATCTTCAGTACCACCTTCTTATTTTATTTTTGAACATTTTAGATTGCCATCTTTTGGGATGATTCATAGTCAACCTTAGTTTCTTTTTTGAATCTTTGGTAACACCTTCAGGTTTTATTTTTTACTATTTTAGCTTCCCCATATTTTGGGATGAATTTTAGTCAACTTTAGTTTCCCTTGTAGATCATAGGTAACACTTTTGAGTTTAATTTTCATAGTTTATAGCATATTTTAGTCAACCTTCATTTCCTTGTGTTTCATTGGTATTTTTTATTTACCTCTCTTTTGAGATGATTTATCTTCTTAGTGCTTGTGCTAGACTTTATGTAGTTTAGTATAGATTTTCTAGTGACATGATTACCATCTTTTATAGTGTTTTCATTTATGTGATTTGACTTACATTTCCATATATTTCTAGATCCCATATTTTTTCCTAGTCACTTCTGAAGCAAATCTTTTCCCTTTTAAGGTCAGCTCTATCATATCTTTATTTCTTCACCTTTCACATGGAAAAATCTTGAACAATCCTAATCTATCCCTCTCCTTTCTCTTGAGCATACTTGGGTTGATTTAAATATTTTAATATTTTATTAGGTCTAAGTCTATGATTCTTTAGGTATCTTGGTCTTTAGGTTCTCTTCTCTAGTGCTTAGGTGTAGGTCCTATTGTGTTATTAATATTTAACACCCATTATTGGTTATTTGAAATCTGTATGGATGTGGAAAATATAAAAATCTAAAGGCATTAAAGCCATATTTTAAGAAAAGACACTATTAAAAGGCAAAAAGTTTTAAAATCCATATGACACTAAAAGTTGTGATATTTTTCTTAGAAAATTTATTATTCTAGTCGAAGCTCAAACTCCATAGGTTACCTCACAATAGAGTATTAGGGTATGGTAGGCCACTATACTGGGTTGAGAGGTATCATTATATCATTAATTACATTTATTAAATATTCTAGTGACACCTACTTTTTCACACAAGTTCCTAATAATCATAATAAACTGACAACTTTATAAGGGTCCCTAAGGAGTGGGGAACATGTCGTGGGAAGGTATGATTATTTTTAATTTTCTATGCATATAGCCTTCATGGGATGATGTTTATACTTCACTTGTTATCTCAATCTTATGTTTTCTAGGTGGGGTTCTCTTGATCCTTGATGTTGAAATCTCATAGCCTTGCACACTTGATTAAAGTGTCATGTTTCTGTTAAAGATATATACACCACCCTTGTGGTGCTTTGTTTCATCATATCTATATCTTATATTTCCCAATATCCCCTTGATGTATATTTATGCTAGATTACCACATCCCTCTTCTTTCCATTCCCATTTTCTATATATTTATTTTCTAGTTTATGAGTTGCATTGTAAGACCTGGGGGAATATAACTAGACCTTTCCCACAAACTCTCATCATTTTTCATATCAACACCATATTCATAATTATGATTAAGTTTATATATACTTTTTTCTTCCTACATTATACTTTAGCACAAGAATTGATTTGAATTTTTCATTCATTAGAGTCTTTGTTTTTCTTTGTCACATGTCCTTGTTTGATTTAAGTTTTCACTTGTCTTATGATGGATGTTTTTATAGTCATTTTACATGCTCTTTCACTCCCTTTTTTTGACTTGGGTTTCCACTTATCATACAATGGATGTTTTTATAGTTATTTCATTATCTAATCTTCTGGACAATTTAGTTTTAATTTAGCCATATTGATCTTGACTACCAATGTTTTTAGGTTTTACAATATTTATCTAAGAGTTTTTCATGTAAATCCATTTATTAACTATCATGCATACGTACATTATTTTTATGTGAGTTTAGTCTTGTATCTTTAGGGTTTTTAAAATATAGTTTCTCCACCCACCATGATCAAGACTATAGTATTTGTATGCATCATTTATGTGAAAAGGTAAGTCAATATATGTATATGTTACTTTTAGTTATTCATTTACCAATGGTTATTTCAAAATTTTATTTTAGTTTTGCTATTTTTTGTTGCTATGTATCTTTCTCAAATTATCATCCCATAGTAAACTATTGTGACACATGATGAGCTTTGGTGGGGCATATGTATACACCTGATATTTTCATCTTCATCATTTATTGATGTTTTCTCTTGTACGGGCTTGTCAACATATCAATATCTTTAAGTGTATACCTTAAAGGGTGCACTGAGAATGGGGTGGGATCAGATCATTGTACTTTGTGAGAGATATCTACGTATTATTCTATCGCACCTTTATTACTATCAATCTAACTTCCTTTGAGTCTCTTTTCCTACCCTCTTCATATACTTTTTGTTCATCCTTTCTATCCACCCTATATATCTACTGTATAAATAAAATTAATATAATTTATTTCATACTTGTCTTTCCTTATACTATATCGGCCTAGATGATAAATTTATGTGTAGGGTCTCTACCTATTATACTGTATCATCCTGGCCAATCCAGTTCTATACTAGCTAACATATTTTCATATTTATCAACCTAATTTATACATTTAGCTTAGATTTAAAGTTTAGTTTTGGGTCTTGGAGTCACATATATAGGGCTCATATTTCATTCCTAACCCATATAACACACTTATATTCTTTTCTTTCTCTCACATTTCTTCTCTAAAGTAGTAAAAAGAGGAGTTAACAAGTTAGAGTCTTATTTTTGAGGTGTAATCTTACTTATGGTATTTGAAGATCAATATGAGGAGTCGTGTCGATGAGGTGTCTCAATGTTTGGAGTCCCTATTAAGGATATCTAGGTCTTCTTACAAATTTAGGTTTTAAAATAGAAACATTTCTTATAAAGCACCACTTGACCCAAAGGGGTAGATTGATACATCGACGTGTCCATCCAAACATTATATCTCTATCCCTACTCTCTTTATTTTATTAATTAGTAGATTATATATTGATTTGGCCATTGTTATTGCAGATGTGTTGTTTATCCTTTCTTATGCTACTCATTATACTAAATAATATGGTATAGCTATATGGTTTCTAGGCTTGACATTTATCACCTTAGGTTGCATAGACTACCCATTGGTGGACCAATACACCATTTATCTTCTTATTAGTTTAATACTTATAGTTGTCTTTGATCTAGTTTACCCTTGTTTATCAGTTTTTTACATGGGGTATCCTTATTATATCCTTGATACACCCATTTACTATCATTTATTTATATTGAGCTATAGTAAGAGTTATACCCCATGTCATAAGCTTAAGATTTGTAACCCTTTCCTTTTGACATTTGAGTGTGGATTACCCTCTGCTAGGTCTATAATTATTATAAGCCTTTACCCTCTCTACTAAGTACATAGGCTCCATTGTTATGACATTTTTTCGTAATCTAGTCTATTGAGAGATAAAGATTGTTATAGGTCATCCTAGCCCATGCATACATTCTATACTAAGTATAGGCATAACTACCAACATGTACAACCTCGTAAGATCCATTTTCATTCACATATGACATCATACTAACTATATCTAATGAATAAGTAAATTATTAAAGGATCCATGAGAGCCTAAAAGATAAAGTTAGTAATTAGTTCAAGCAACATTTTCAGTAATGATAAAAAATCAGGAATAATGAAAGAAACATGCTTTGTCCACTATCCAATAGAAAGGATCCATTTTATTTAAAAATATTACTCACTTCACAAATTCATTAGCATAAACATAATGACAATGTTCTCAAGAAGAAACAAAATTAGCTTGCCCTCTCATAAAGGCCTCCTAGAGAGTAGAATCTTCATTAAGTTTATATTCTCATAATATTATTATAAAACTACAACCAATTATAACCTAGTTCAACAGTTAAATATTTAAATTCTTTCAAGCCCAATGGGATAATCCCTATCCTAAGTTTAGAAGTGTAGGGTAATGCATAATTTCAAGATTATATCATAAAATTTTGATAAGTACAACACATACATCAGCTGTAACATTTAAATTAAGAAGCATTTGGTCATCTAGCGTAACCAAAGATAAAATAATTGTTATAGCTATATACGGGTTGGGACTCAAACATATAACTAATAGTTATACTCAACTCAAGTATCATAAAATGTCAATGCCATGTTTTCTATTATTAACTTAATGTTATCAGATTGAGCAAAGGTCTTTATTTGTATAAAAATGATGGAAACACAAAAGAATCAAGTCCTACATAAAAATATGATACATTCAACATAAATCCAACCATTATTGGTATAAAAAACGTCTATATATATTTATAACATTATTACATGAACAGTAAAAGCTAAATATACCAACAAATTCAAAGTCCAATCTTTTATAGTAACAAATGAAAGCATATAAATTAGTGCACACAAGGATTATATTGAACCATCAGCCGTAAATGAGCCCTTTTAAAATCAATGGATTGATTTATAACAAGAATTTTCCTAAACAAAGGATTTATATTTTCATGCACACCCTACAACCATACAAATCATCAATGTTCATCCATAATTGAAGACATTTTCTTTCCATACAAATGTTCTTTATTCCATAATAATAAGGGTTGCCTACATGCAATTGATATGTGCTAGTTTTTTTTGGCAATAACGGAAACCTACAACCAAGTATTTCTTAAACAATAATGACACTCTAAATCCAAACAAATGTTCAATAAACTTCCATATAAAAAGGTATTGTCAATCATACAATTATTCAATAAACTTTCACAATGACATTTTCAGCCGTATAAATATTCAATAAATTCTCACAATCAAAGGCATTTTGCAGCCATGCATATATTTATACTAAATTAACTTACATAAAAGAGTTTTATGTAAACAATCATAAATATTGTTTGAGTCTAGTGTTAGGAAAAGTTAGTATTCACATGGTAAAATTGTAGTTAAGGTATGGTAAAATATTTAGTAAGCATTATTATTATGTAACAATAATGTATATTTGGTTATGTTATATGGTTAGTCTAATATATTACAAATACAATTTGTAATATATTATAGTTTTTATGGGTCTAAATATCACGTGATTATATGAAAGAATCATGGGTTGTTGACTTCCTATTCATAAGCTATGGTTTGCCTATATATTTATTTCTACTTACAGTTGTGTGTCACATTTATAGTGTGAGATATAATATATTGTGAAATTAAAATATTCATCTGTGTATTATGTTTGACTTTCTTATTAGTTGCATGAATTAAATCATTGAATAATCTCTTTAGATTATTAATAGTGGTATTAGAGCAGGTAATTTTTTTGATGGAATATTGAGGATTGATAGGGGTAGTCAATCTAATCTGCAATACCCCTATAAGATGGAATTCTCTTATTTTGGTGACTACAACCCATTATTATATGTTTGCACAAGGTTGCATACACACCTAGAGTGGAGCATATTATTCTTCCTATAGACCTGAATGTCTTCTCTTGGTGATACCCTTCAACATCTTTTCTCACTAGACCCATTACATAGAACTGAGTTATTGAAAAATCCAACCCTTTCAAATTGATAATTCATACGTGTCCCTCTGAGTTCTAGTAAGCCTAAGCTCTTCTTCACCCTCTGACTTGTATTTCAAATTGTAATAGTTGTAGACTCATCGTATAGTAATGTAGATGTGTTATTCAAGGTAATAAATATCTTAATATTTTGTTTACATAAAACTACCTTCCATTATCATCAAACAGTTTGGTTTGATCTTTAAGCCTAGTGGTAGTAGCCAAAGTAGTTATCTATTGAGACAAAAAGCCATCACCATAGTGTAGATCCAATGCCATGCACATTTTTTTGTCATCGATGATTTTTATGCTAGTAATGTCGTATGGCTCTCACCATATACTTTGCAATCCTATTGGTTTTGTACTTCACAAATTTCCATTTATTAGTTAAGTCTTGGTTATTGTTTATTTAATTTGTCTTGTATTTTGTCTATACATTTTAAGGTCTATAGCGAAGTTAGAATCATAATATAGAAAGTTATGTCAATATTATTTTTAACAAAATATTATAGTCTCCTTGTCTTTAAAATAATGTGTCTTTATGTATTATTAAATCCAATAGTCAATTGGATTTTACATAGTTTTCTATTATCAAAATTAAAAATGATTAGAATAATGTGTCTTTATGTATTATTAAATCTAATAGTCAATTGGATTTTACACAGTTTTCAATTATCAAAATAAAAAATGAGTCGAGAGTCTAGAGTCATTTTTTGTTTCAAAATAATCTTTTTATGATGTTGTTAGAGTCAAAAGGGTCGGAAAAATAAATTTAAAAAATTGCCTCAATTATACATGGATGCATTATCAGTTGAAATCAATGTATGTTTTGTAAAAGTTATGTCAAGAGTGTAGGGGAGCAATTCTCTTCATTGATTTAGTTATTTGAGTTATACAAAGGAGGATGGAGGCAATAAAAGAAGGAGGTTTTAAAAGCCTCTTGTCAGTCACCAATAATGGGGCCAATATGATTTGGTGGCATCTTAGTTAGTTATGTGGTGTGGATTTCAATTTTTCAATTTTTTCATTTTAGTGTATTTTGCATCATATCGGCTAAAGCCAAGGATAATTTTTTAGTGGCAGTGAAGATTTTTTATATTGTTTTTATTTGAGTGGCAACAAACATAGACAAAGGCTACAAAAGAAGACAATGAGGATTTAGTTCTCATACTATTTTATTTTTTAGTATTATGTTGTGAGGTATTCCTATGCAATCCCTTGATGTGAAAATATATGAGAGTGTTGATCAATAATTACTATAGCACTCATGGATCTTGAAAAGGTTAGTGGTGATTAAAAAAACTACATAAGGTGAATAGGTTGAAGGGCCCCTATTCATGTCCAAGTTTGTGGTAAATTTGTTGAAAATCATGAAAGGTTGACAAAGAGTGCCTTTCGTTTTAGATCAAGATCATGAGGTTAGCTTCGTTGGAGGCACGTTGCAATTTGAGAACAAAATGTGTTTTACCATGTTAAAACTAAGGGGAGGGAATGTTAAGAAAAGTTAGCATTCATATAGTGAAATTATACTTACGATATGATAAATTAGTCAGTAAACATTGTTGTTATATAACAATAATGTATGTTTGATTATGTTATATAGTTAGTCTAATATATTACAAATATAGTTTGCAATATATTATTATTTGTATGGGTCTAACAACCACACAATTATAGAAGAGAATCATGGGTTATTGACTCCCTATTCAAAGGCTATGGTTTGTCTATATATTTGTTTATACCTACGGGTGTGTACAATATTCATAAGGTGAGATATAATATATTGTGAAATTAAAATATTCATCTATGCACTGGGTTTGGCTTTATTATTAGTTGCTTGAATTAAATCACTGAATAATCTCCTTAGATTATTAACACTGGCCCACACATTGAACCATTCTCAAGAAGAAACTAACTTTAATTTTATCTACCTATAATGTCAGTCCACAATAATCATGACAAATATTATTTAATTCTTTTTTACAAACATTAATTTCATCAATGGAATATAAATACAAAATTTATATTAGTCCTTTTCTCAATTTGCATTTATCATGAAACATGAGGTCAACACATTATTAGCATGTCAAACTTTTCCCAATATTAAATTATTCAAGAGCATGAAATTCTTTCTTTGCAAACCTTCATAAAACATTATTAGAGATAGGACTAGAGAAACCTCGTCAAAAGATACAACAAATACACGATACACTTTTAAGAGTAGAGAGCATATCGCAATAAGAGGAGCATACATTTTATTCTCATGAAAACATCCCAAGACTCATCAAAATCTAATGATCATGCCAAACAATATATATATCCCCATATACGCCTCTAAGCTCATGATGTGGCATTGTCATAAGGATGTATACCACACCTAAAAAACAATCACAGAGTCATAACACCTACCCCAATTTTTCAAATTTCAATAAAAAAATTTCAAAAGAGAAAAAGAACAAACAAAAATTAATCTCATATACATTCTACATATATTAAAAAAAAAACATACGTAAAAAAATGATAATTCGTTCTTTTTCTTTTCCTAACCAAATATGCCCTCGTTTTCTCCTCACCTTAACCCAAACAAAATGTGCCCTAATTTATTTATTATTTTCCTTTTATTCATAAATCAAAATGAATAAAAATGGAGTTTTAAGCTTACCCCAACTATTCATTACGACCTAAAATAATTACATTCAACTTGTTAAAATTAATAAGCCGAGAAAAGGGTTGAAAACAATAAAAACTCCCTAGATATGGTAAGATTCGCAAAGACAAAAATACCCTCGAACTAGAATGCACAACTTCTAGGTCTCTAACCTCTCTCTCTTTTGTCCCATTTTTTTCAAAACACTAAATAAAGTGACCATGGGAGCTTTGAAATAACTCACTAGTCTTTAACAAAGTCAAAACTCGTCCTAAATCAATCAATAATGTCTTTAGATAACCAACAAGCAATTATGTGTTTGGATGGCTTCTAAATCAAGTGATTGAATGGTACATAATCCAATTCAAATGTCATGAACCATTAGATTTAAAAATCATTTTAATATTTATTAAAAATCATTATAAGAATCAAATAATCAATGATTATGGTCATTAGGCCTCTTATAACATATTTTCTTTTGTTATTTTATAATATTCAAACATTTAATCAATATTGATCGCTTATCTCTTTTCACATTTACTTAGAAGTGTATGTAAATAAAATTACAACCTTTATAACTTGGTCCACATAATCAAGTCAAGTCAAACATTATGATCATAAAGTTAAATGCACCTTTATTATTACTTAACCACTTGCTCTTGCCTCACAAGGTTATATCAAGTTAAATCATTTTAAGGATTATAATAATAATGATAATAATTATAGTAGTAAATATTTTTAATTATGAAGGTTTTATTTTCTGTTATTTTTGTTGTAATCGTTTGGGACATAGAACGGTGATGTGTTCGACGACTTATGTTTCCTCTTCATTTTATCAAGTTTGGAGGAAAAAAGGACCTTTTGCTCAAGAATTACATTAGCACGATTATAAGGTTTTCTACTAAGTTTTTGCTTCTTTTGCTTTGCCCTTTCGATCGTGGAGCCTTCCCCTCCAGCATAGACAACCCTCCTTTGCAGACTACCTTTCCCCTCTCCTCCCCTCTTCCCCTGTCTGTGTTGTGCCTTCCCCCCTTATGAAACCCGAAAAACTCAATGTTGATGTTGGTTCCATAACTAAGAAGAAAGGCAAAAAGACTACGACTGGAAGTGGAAGACTTGGCACAAAATGACTCTTAATGGACGATGAAAGACCTCCTCACTCAGTGTGAGAGGAGACAAACCCTTGCCTGCAGATGAAAATTTGTTTGTGCCTCATATTTGCCTTCCATTTTTATTCTATCTTTTTTACTGAGGATTGGTTGAGGATATGTGGGTTCCAACTAGTTTTTGGTATTAGTTGTGTTGTTAATTAAATGTTAGGCTCTTAGTTGTTGTTCTATCTATCTCTTATGTAAGGTGTCATGTATGAGGTGTGCTTTCTTTTATAAGGTATCATAGGTGGTTCGGTTCCCATTTGTTTTCCTTATCTTGTTGGCATTTTTTTCTTGTTGCAGGGACTAGGCCCCTTGTGCCCCAACACCAGTTCATAGCTCCGATCAAAAACGTTTTACCTTATCAAATAAAGAATAATAATAAATATTTCATATTGATTAATGATTCCATCACTATTTCCTCTGAATCAAAAAACCCTTTTGATGATCAAACAAATGTTTAATTATGAATTGTCATAATGGAATGTGATATTTGGTGCCTTCATCTTTGTGATTCAAGTAATGATGTTGGTTCTACCTAACCCCATAGTTTTTCCCGTCTCATTTGGAAAGTGCTTTGGGCCTTTTGCTTTAGCTCAATACACTACCTTGCCTTCAAGTTCAATAAAGAATTACCTAAAGTTTTCTTGAGTAGCTTTTTAAAAATGTGGATGATCACATTTATGATTTCATCATGGCATGCAACATCCTGGAAGTTGCTAAAGAAGATGTCTCTGTGAGATTTTTTGTTGAAACACTCATTGGCCCTGTTATTGAGTAGTTCTAAAACTTGAAATATGGATACATCATGGATGGGAACATCATGAAAAATAAGTTATTTGATAGATTCAAAGTATTCATAGTTATATGTGCACCATTGTCCCAAATTTTTTAAGTTTAGAAGAAAGAAGAAGAGAACATGAGATAATTTATTGCACATTTCAATAAATTGCTAAGATAGATTCCTCTTGTTGATCAACCAAGCCACAACAATCAACTTTGTCTCTTTACTATTACTCTTCATCAATAAATTTGTTTCATCTTGAAGAGAAACAAAGTGTGCAATGTGGAAGATGCACAAAAACAAACGACTGAGATTGAAGATGATCTGAACCTATCTGAAAAATTAAAGAGGCATGTTATCAAATATCTTTCAAGCATTGAAAATGGTGAATACACAATGGGGCCTACCATGAAGAAACTTAAATTCATTATGAATAATTCACATCCTCCATATAAGACAATTCAAGATTAAAATCCTAATAATGCACAACATATTTCTAAAAGGGAAGAAATAAAAATGTTGTTTGCTTCTCTCAATTGTTTCAATCTTAGAGTCTTGAGTGAACAAGTATTGTCTAAGAAACTGTTGATTGAACCACAAGGTGAAGATGTTGTTGAAGTGTATCACTTGCATTATGAGGAGCAATGATGATAAGAAGTATTTCTATATGAAGAAGAGAATAACACCTTTTTAGAACCTTGTAAAGTCAATAATCCCTTTTGTACCAAATTTAAAAATGCCTCACTTATTCACTAGTGGAATTTGAATAATCTTCTAGAAACGTCTCATATGAGGAAGAAATCAAACTTGGTTTTCCACCAATTTTATTTTTTTCCTCAAAAATGCAACACTTTACCAAAGAATTTGAAAACAATTTTCTACAATTTGAGTCGCCTTATTCATGTTCACTCCTAGAAATGGAAACTTTCAACATAGTCATCAATGAAGAACATACCAAACTAGGGAAATCACTAGTGATCATAGGTGATGATTATTTGTATAACAAAGACTTGATAAGCAAGAAAGCATAAAGAAAATTAAAGTGTCAAATTGATATTGATTTCTAAATTCTACAAACATACCCTTGACTCACTGAGAGGTATGGGTACCAACCATAAGAACTTCCTCTACTGACATGCATACAACCAAAATATGAGATGTTCAGAGTCCTTGAAGAATGTGAAGATGAAGGGGATCAATACGAAAATGTTAGAGAGGATCCTATCTTAATTTTTTTTCATTTTGAAGACGTTGTACCAACCCCTGCATTTTCATTCAATATTCAATCCTAATCACATTTCCCATTCTGAGTAAGAAGCGGTCAACTGATTTTTTCTCTATCTATCTTTATGTCATGGGACTGATATTTTCCATTCTCCTTCTCCCCAAGAAAGCTCTAGTACACAGTCATATTAAAAAATTCCTAATGTGGTCAGTACTATTTCTCTTGAACCATGCCAAAGCCAACGCCACTCATACCAAGTTATCTTTGTTCCTTAGAGTCATATACTTTTCTGACCTCGTCAATGGGTTCACCTAGTATTCAATTTACCTGTGTCCTACCCTATACATAGTATTTTGGTTTGTTTACTTTTCTTGTTGTGTGTTGTGGTGTGTGTGTTATTTAAATGAAATGAACAAATACAGTAATAACTTCTTCGAGGTGAAAATGAATTATGGCATAATTTGAGAATTATAGCACAAAGAAAAAAGGTTGCAAAGGGTAGTTATGGTAGGTTGTGGTCATGTAAGAGACTTTGATCTTCAAGCAAGGTGTTTGCACTATAATGAAAACTTCATTATGATCTAGGAAGTTCCTTACAAAACTTGTACATGCATTGTGAGAATTGAGGGAAGTCTAACCAAAATAAGAAGCCTTGTTCCTGATTCATATCTTGATCGAGAACAAAATTAAGAAATTTATACCTCTAGAATATTGGAGAGAGGATGTTAAGGCTTGTACTCATGAAATGCTTCTTTTCGAAAATAATTCTGCAGTTCTTGATAAATTCACCCATGTAATTGGTAAGAGGCCTAGAAAACTTTCTATTTTATAAGAATGTCTAAGTTCTATTTTGAAACTTTCAGGCTTAACATGCACCAAATTAGGAGCTACCTTGTATACACAACTATGATAATAAAGTGAAGGAGATAGTCATTCAACTTATGAAATACAATATGATAAGATCAAAGAATGGTTCATTGGATTACAAGCACCATTGAGGTTTATTAAGCATGAGATGGACAAGAATAGAGAGTAAGACAAACACTACTAAAGGAATATTTTGAAACAAAAGTTAGAGACAAAATTATAATTTCATCTTGTTTTTGAAACAAAATAATAAAACCATGGCTAAAAGGGGAAAAATGACTGAGATAACACAAACACATGGACCCAAGGTATTATTACAGATAAAGCATAATTTGCTAAAAAAAACAAGCACATAAAAACCCTGGGGTTAGGGAAACTTCGTTTAGATAGTTTGAAGAGGGTTGTTGGATCCTAACTACAATTAACGAATTTGTTGGTCAGGAGATTTTACAAATAGAGTTTAAGCTTTCCATGGGTTCAACCTTTACAGATCACAGGGGGACCTGGAGAGTATTACCTTAACACATAGGTATAGAATACCATTGGACCATGGGGTTCCCTCTTATCAGGATACCAACAAGTAGACTCAGTGGACACACATGCAAAGTTATTTTTTGTGAATGAAAAATAGTATAGGGGGATTTTAAGGCACAATGGATCTGTAAGATGAGGCACACTAAAAAAAAAACTCTTTGTGATACTGTCGAAACCAACTAGAAACAATGCAATTGTCACTATTGAAATGCAACATTTTATAGGAGAATAAATAATGCCAGAGGAAGATAAAGATAAAAATAAAGAGGTTCTTTCACTTCAAGAGGGCATGTAGTCAAAACAAAACAAAATTTGAACTCTCACAATAGGGAAAGAAAAAAAAGAGGAAGGGTTTCAGGATAATACAGACCCATACAGTCCTACAACCACACCCTTGTTATGGTCGTTAGAGCTTCATGTACAGGAACTCATAAGCATGAGAGAAAGGACTGAAAATATTGAAGCAAAGGAACAACTCAAATATATCAAGATAAAGGAAATTACAAAAATCAGTTGGAACCTTGAAAAGAAAACACGTTTCTCAAAGAACAAGTAATAAACCTTCAAAACAGTATGGATAGAGGATAACATGAGTTGATCTCTTTAAAATAGGAATTAGAACAAATGAAAACAAAAACAAAAAAGTTTTTGAAAACAGAGAAATTTAAAGACAATACATAGAGAATAAATTCAATCAGCACTTGCAAGCATAGAAATAAGAGAAAACTAGCTAAGAGGCCAAATCTTGGGCACAAGTTATAAATGGGCCATCAAATGTACAAAAGCAAATCACTGAGAAACAAATTCAAATATAAATAAAAGAATAAAATGACAAACATTACAAGGTTGTAAATCTCATCATCAAAGGTTTAAAGGACTTTGGAGAGAAGGAGAGAACAAATATTCTAGTAAGAGACTTCCTCCAGGACGAACTAAAATGGATAGGTTATATTCAACAAGCGAATAGGATTGTTTATAAAACAAAAGGAAGGAATAGACAAGTAAGATTTACCTTGAGAAACATGGAGGATAAGAATGTGATCCTAAGGAATAGAAGACAGCTTAAAGGCCCTCATATATACTTATATGAAGATTTGACATTCACCCAATAAAAAGAGTGAAGGAAGGAGTGGGAAAAAGTAAAAACAATAAGAGATGCAAGAAAATGGGCTTGGATGAAAAATGGGAAAGCTCAAATTAACGAGCAATTATCACACAAGAAATAGGAACTCGGGGCCCCATATGAGTGTCTACACATGGTAAGTTGGAATTGTAAAGGTTGTCCATGGAGAAGAGGACCGAGGTTGGGGCGCATAGTAAAGGGGAAAGACATTATTATTCTTAAAAAAACCCATGAACATGAGGGATGCAAAGTCCCAGACTTTGAAGGATACAATAAAATCTCAGTTTGGAATGAAGGGACTAAAACAGGTAAAGGGAATAGAGGGGTTACATTGTCAATAAGAGAACAATGGGATGGAATAGTAAAAGTATAAAAAGAGGATCCAAACAAACAATTCATAAGGCTGAAAATAATTGATAGGGAGGTAACAATCAGACTGGTTGCTTATTACTTTGCCCCAAAAGGTTTAAAATTCTACAAGAAGAGAAATTTGGACAACGAAGATCCATATGTAACTTCAAAGAAAAACATTTATATTTTTAGCACCTTAGGAGAAATAATTTTAATTGGAGACTTTAATGATAGGACAATAAACAATCAATGTCTGCAGTTGGGCAGTGAAGGAGGGGACAATAATCCTTTATGGCTTGAGCAATGTGAGGAACAACCTTGGGAAAGGACATCCTGTGATGGGAACAATACAGTGACATATTTTGGAGCAGAGCTTCTCAGTCTTTGTAGCTTATATGACATGGTTATTTGTAATGGTATGAGAACTTGGTCAAGATCGAGTGGTATCACTTGTAAAACTTACAATGGACGAAGCACAATGGACTATGTAATCTGTTCTTAGAGATCTATGCCCAAGTTGTTGGAGTTTTATATTGGGGATTGTCCTATTGAACTAAAATCTGATCATATGCCCCTCATTATTAAGCTTGGCACTCCTGAAAATAAGCAACAGGGAGGGCAGGGTCATCACATTCAAATGAAAACCTACTCACCAGGAAAATCCTCATGAATCAAGAGAATCATGAGCTCTTCATGATTGCCCTTGAACAACACCTTTAGATCATAAAAAATAATGCAACTGAAAAGGAAAATAATGATTCTAGTGAATATATCTATAGCAAGATGATGATACCTTTAATTCACAAAGTATTAAAGGTTTGCAAGAGATCCCAATCTAAGAAGGGAGTCTCAAATACTTTTTTGACTAATCCGTGGTATGATGAAGACTGCAAGGCAACAAAAAGATCCCTCAAAAAGAATGAGACAAACAAAGAAAGTAAGAAAAATTATGAGAAGTTGATAAAATCCAAAAAAGATAGGTATGTGATCTCAATGAGGAAAGAATTAATTTCCTTGGGTAAGCACAACCCCAAAGGATTTTGGAGAGAGCTACAACAAAATAGAAAACACTACTACAAATACACAATGGTTAGAGTATGCGAAACTTCTTTATGAATGACCACAAGAGGAAATGTACCCTCCCATAATTAACACTCCACTCAAGCTCTTCTTAGTGGAAGATATTAAACAAGGCATAAAGAAGTTAGCATGTGGTAAAGTGGGGGGCTGAACCTCTTGCTCTACACATCAAAAGAATCTTTAACAATGTCACACAGTGTGCATTTTTGACATAATGGATAATTAGCATGGTTATTCCTCTCTTCAAATGTGAGGATATCAATAATCCTTCCAATTATTGCACCATCATGGTCAACCCTCTTCTTGGAAAACTTTTCAGGAGCATGATAGAGCGCATAATTAGTAGTTGGGCTAAAAAAGAGTAAAAGAACAGGTAGGGTTTAGACCAAGGCACTCCACCCTTGATCACTGCATAACCCTTAGGCACCTCACTGAAAAAGTTTGGGACACTCAAGGAGAGGAAGCCTTTTGTTGCTTCATTGATTTTAAGAAAGCCTTTGACACGGTTCCTAGAGACAAACTATGGAACATGATGGAAGAACTCGGTGTTCCTGATGAGTATAGAGCGGTAGTGCATAAGCTCTATGAGCAGGTGAGGGTGAAAATCAGAACTTGTATGGGTATCTATGAATGCTTTGTTAACGACATTGGGGTCAAACAGGGTTGCCCTCTATCCCCCACTCTTTTTGGTTTACATATTGACAGACTCGAAGATTGGTTAAACAAAACCAATGGGGGAGGTATTCAGCTAGCAAGTTACGTGGCAAAGTTGCTTTTGTATGAGGATGATCTTATTCTAATTGCAAAAACAACTAATGATTTGAGACAACATTTGAAAGCCTTGGAGCTTTTTTAGCAAGAAGTCAGGATGCAAGTGAATATCAACAAGACCAAAGTCATGATTTTTTCACTAAAAAGTATAAAGCAAAAGGTTAATTTTATTTTTAAATGGAGCCCACTGGAGATAATACAAGAGTACAAATACTTGGGAATTGATTTTCACAACATACTCAATTGGGATACATGTAGATCAAAGAGAATCCAAGGTGGATGGAGGGCATCTTACCTTCTTCAAAACAAGTGTAAGAACGCTGAATTATAGGATTGGAAAACTAAAAAAACCCTTTTTGGTTTGTTGGTCACACTGATTGTCTTCTATGGTTGTGAGGTTTGGGGTAGTAGCATGTCAAACTATAAGTGGAAACAATTAGAAAGAATTCAAAAACACCTAATCACTAACAACTTCAAAGTCAAAATGATGGTCCCCTATGAGATCCTCTTCGCTGAAGTAGGAAAGTTTCCAATGGAGGCTTCAATGTTAATCAGGGTGCTAAACTATTTAAAAAAGCTTGGAAACATGGATAATCATCGCTAGCCCAAAATGGTCATAGAGGAGAAACTAGATTGGAGGAAGAAGACATGGATGAAGTAGAACAACAAATGGTTAGCCAAGTGGGACATTAATTTACAAGAATGTCCTAACAACAACGAGGAAATAAATAAGTTTGTGTTAGGAAAATTCAGGATTGCCATGTGGACAAATCAGAATGGATGGAAAAAAGCGCATTATATAAAAGAATTCAACCCTACATGGTAGCATGGTGAGAAGGCTTATATGCACGCTGAGCTTAAAGGCAAGGCTAGGATTTTAATGGTTCAATTGAGGATTGGGTCACATCATTTTAGGTGTGAAACTAGTAGATGGATGGTTCCATAGGAAGAGTGGGAAGAAAAAAGTTGCATTTTCTGCAACGAAGGAGTGGTTGAAACTGATAGGCATTTCATCATTGAATGCATGGTGTATGTGGATATTCATAGTCCATATGAAAACATTTTGAAAGTACACAGCGTAAAAAAGCTTTTTGGGGAGCCTAGGCTGCACAATACAATTAGTTTATTGATCAAACTTCATAGTAAAAGATCTAATATCGAAAAAAATTAAAAAATATCTTAATATTTAAACTCTTGGTCCCTTAAACTATTTGATCTCGTGGACGTAATAAAAATCTTTCATTCATTCTCTAATTTCCCTCCCTTAATTTTTTTAATAAAAATTTGTCTTTTTTTATTTTGGTGGGTGAACAATTAGCGGGAAGGGAAAAAGTAGGGTTCCGGTTCATTGGTTTTGACGCCTGCTAATACCGATCCATTGTGTAATTTCTGATCCGCCGGTTGCATGCGCTGGTTGTCGTTCCCCTCAAATCTTTCCTCCATTCGGTCTGCCATTAGAGATTATACAGCGAGTATTTGATTACTTTTTCTAATATGTATATTTAATTGTTAATCTTCACACTTTATATGCTTGCATGCCGGAATAAGCTTTGTTTCTTGTGTAAGGCTGCCCTGGGCGCTACACCCCTGTTTTTGTCTGCCTCATGTTCCTGTCTAGGTAGGTTTGCAGGTCTTTATGCCTTTTTCATGATGGATTCGCACATGCTGCAGGTCTTCTTTTCCTCTTGTCCCGGTCACCTATATTATATCCTGTCAGGACCATATATATTTGACAATTTTGTGCCTGGAACTATCGTTAAGATTTCACGTATTCCAGGCATATCACACTCATTAGGGCATGCATTTTTTTCTGGCATTTAATATAGGGGGTCATCAATTGGCAACACCCATTTGCGAATTTTCTGGTTCTAAGTAGTCAGCCTATATGCGAATCGATGTTTGGGGTAGGCGTAATTAAATGGCAATACCCTGTTGCTATTTTTTGGGTTCAATTTTTTTTTTCAGCCGAGAAAGATCAAGGGATGAGCTGATCGAATGTTAATACCCAGTTGCTATTTCAGCATAACCTACATCTAAATTTAGCCTCAATTTATGGAGAGGTAAAGAGAGGGGAATGTGTTACAGTTCGTCTAGGTTATTTAGGTTGCTGATGTTGGAGGGAACTGAACCTGTGAAAATGTTTCTGTCAAGCGTCATGTTTCCCAACAATGTCCAAAAGAAAAAACTTCATAAATTTCTGGTCTATGAATTAGTTAAAACCATATACAGTGCATTTAGATAAAACATGGAATAAAAATGTTGATACTCATAGGACAATTAAGTTCTTTAGAAGTCCCAAAGTAGAGGGGATCCGTCCTTCAAAATCATTGCTGTCAAATAGTCTGTAGATTATAATAAATAGTATTTACAGGGTTAAAATCTATATCCCGTGCTAGGATCATGGCAAACGTGAAAAAAATCGGATATGTTTCACTCACACATGAATTAGATTCATATTTTCGCTGAAGAGTTTTTGTGGAATGTTGCCTGACAGATTGTTTAGATTGAAGTGGCTTCAAAATACACAAAAAAATGCAAAACTCTGTTAATATTTTTTGCCTATAAGAGCAAAACCCATTTCAAAGACAGTATTATTTACCACTTACAATTGATTTGCATTGACAAGCTTGTCTAATCCAGACTGAGTAGCATTGGATACGGGAAGAGTTCTAGTAAGTTGATTGTCTGCAAGGTCAAGCCATGCTAAGTTGCCCAACTCACCCAGAGTTGGAGGAATCGGGCCTGTAAACTTATTTGAATTCAAAGCCCTGACAAAAATACATATTAAATCATTAGCTTACATTTTTTTGAAACAACCATGTAGAAGGCTTTAAATCAACATTTCAAAATTAGTTTAGGATCGGATTCAACGATCCATCATCAATATTAATGAGAAGATGTGAAACATTGCGACTCTAAATATCAAATCATCAAACCATAAAGTTTATATGTATGCTTTTTAGATTCAATTGCCACAATATTTAGCAATGAATTGTATGGCAAAATGATATATAATCTTACAGAAATCTAAGACTAACGAGGTTCCCCAATTCACTTGTTATTTGTCTATTGAAATTGCACCCAATTGCAATCCTGTGAGTACAAAAAGCTTACCAGTTATGAAAAACAGAATTGTGCAATGGAATATTTTGTGAAAGTTTACTTACTTCCAGGGTCTTGGGCTTGGCTTGATACTCGTACAATTTTCAAAGAAGCCAACTTTCCTATACTGTTTGGAAGCCTTCTGGTCAAGTGATGGCATTGAGGAAGCTCGAACTGTTTGCACAGTGGCAGTTATGAATTCATTAACCAGGTTCTGTTGGGGTGAGCAATCAAACAAATTATTTAAAGCATAGTGTAATGAGCTTAAAGCCTTGCACCCTGCGACCTTGTACAACAGAATCCTGCTGCTACATTATATCACCATCTTGTTGACTCAAATCCTGTTATGTATCATTCATTTAGCATACAAATGCATCATAGATATGCCCTTTAACACGAGAAAATATGCAGATAAGAAAGTGTGTTTCCATTTGAACCACTGATGCGCCTTTGTTATCATTGAGTTTAATATCCTTCCAGCTATACAACATTGCTGCAACAATGACTAAGGAATCTATATTGCTTTATACTTCCAATTATTTATAAGAATATAGTAAATGTGATGGCATTGAGGAATCTTGAACTGTAGGAGCTATATACCCTGTTTGCGCGGTGGAGTTATGAAGGAATTGACCAGGTTCTATTGTGGCGAGTAATCAAGTAAATTATTTAAAGTATAGTGTAATGAGCTTAAAGGCTTGTGCATCAGGGCCTTATACAACATAATCCTGCCACTAAATTCTATCACAATCTTGTTGACCCAAATCCTGTTATGTCTCATTCCTTTAGCATACAAATGCATCATGGCTATGACCTTTAACACGAGAAAATATGCAGATATGAGAGTCTACTTACACAGTCTTTTCTCTTCCACAGTTTTCATATGCTTTAATTTTCTTTTCGTGATTTTTGTAAGTGTTAATTATGTTTTCATTTATAGAACTAGAGAAAATGCACTCGATGACACTTGGATTGATTCATAATTGGTTCCGTCTCGATGACTGCTGTAATAATATAACAATGTAAGAAATGTTCATTTAATGTGAGACTGAATTTGTGACCAGGGTTGTAAAAGCATTGAAATGTCTCTTCAAGTACACATTATATTGGTGGAGATAGAGCGAACCCATAATTATAACTCTGGTTTCAAACTGGCCTCCGCCATTATCTCACTCCTGCTGTTTTTTTAAATGGTTGCGAGCTTCCTAGATTTCTGCACATATAAATGCTCCATTGTAGACTTTCTGGGCTTCAAACCATATCCATGATGTAAATCCATTCGTACAAGTTCAAATTAGATAGCCCAAATATTTGATCTTGGGTTTATTAAATAAACATAAAAATTAACGGTATCTGTGGGTTTCCTGTAATGTTTCACCTGTCTTTGTATTTGTGCATAACAACGATTTTATCTCTGATAGCATTTTTTTTGGTCTATCAGTTAGTTGCAGGCCTAGTTTCTTGTAACAGTTTCATTGATCTCTGTGTTTGTGCATAACAGATGGTGTATTTATGATTGCATATTTTCGGTGTTTCAGTTAGTTATATGCATATTTTCAGTGGCACTATTGATCATAAATATCATTTAGTAGACATTAATATTGTTTTAATTTGTTTTGTTAAACCCATTTCATTTTTTTTTTCTCATTCTGTTTGTTTGCATTGGCTTTTGCTCATGTTTGGAAAACTGGTTGTGGCTACAGTTTCAACACTCCTACGAATATCTTCACTTTGGTCCTTAATGCAACATTGCTATTTTTAGTATATGTGTTTTGTAGAAATGTTTTATACTTTTATAGAATTTTCTAAATTATTTGAAGAATTAATGTTGTCTCTGCCAAGCTCTACAATAACAAATCTGTTTTAGATGTTTTGAAATTAGGGCTCATTAAAAACTAATGTTTTTGAATTATACTCCATCCTATGTGCAGGTTAGGTTGCAAGGAGATTGGCATTGGAAACACAGTGCAGTTGTAGTGAATAGTTATTCTACAAAGGTATGTTCCTAGGGCCTTTTTTCCTTTATAGTGTATGTTTTGAAAAATTTGTTCTCTTAAAAGTTTGTGAAAAGGGGGTTTATTGGACACACTCTTTTTTACCCATGTGTATTTTAAGATTTTCCATTTTTTTGAATTTAAAAACTCTCCTTTTTGTTTTTCAATCATTGTTTGCAGAAAAAACAATTTTTAAAGCTCTCTAATTTTGCTAGAATTTCTGAATATCGTACTCAAACTTTCACAATTCCCATTTTAATTTTTGATTTCAAAGTCAACTATCCACACTGCTGTGATTATGGGATCTTTTTGGCTCTCATAAGATATCAAGTGGCTTTCTGTAGTCATAACTTTTGCTCTAACTTCTCAAAGGCATTAGCTTCCTTTTTTTTTATCAAACCCTCCATTCATCCTTTAACAAAGACTGGGAGATATTTTGGGCTCTCATAAGACATCAAGTGGTTTCCTGTAGTCACAAATTTTGATCCAACTTCTCAAAGGTGTTAGCTTCCCTTTTTATCAAACCCTCCATTCATCCTTTAGCAAGTCCTTAAGAAGAGCCACAGTCAGTAGAAAAGCTAACACATAAATTTTTAATATGGTTAGATTGGATGTTTTGAATTAGTTTAGACAGATGCCTCCAATTATTGAGAGGCCTCGGAAATGAGTAGAATTTTGAGAATCCAATCAATATCTAAAGAGTCTTAGAAAATCCCGGGCAAGTGATGGTTTGATCACGTTTTCTTTCTGAGTTAATTGGGAAATCGGACCCGATTGGGTTTTTAAGTGGTTTAAATTATTTTTTGGCGGTGGCAAAGACCCAACAAGGTTTAGTTTAGAGCAAATCGATCACCAAAATCATGTTTTGGTCTTGGAAGACCAAAAGTGACACCAAAATACTAGTCAGGGTCTAGCAAAAGACAAAAGCATTCATTGTATTTTTGTATGCTTTGTGTAAATCCGATTTGAACCACCTGTAGGTGGACTTTTTTGATTTTATGTCTTTGGACATTTCTTGAACTATTTTTGAAGTATGCAACACTGTGATGAACTTGAAACATTTGGGAGAAGTTGGAGGTTTGATGGGGAAGGCGTGGAGGGGATCCATTCTGCTTATGTAAGGGGATTGACATTCATTTGGTGAGGCTGTCTAGAAAACAGAGGAGGCTATGTTTTGGTTTATTTTAGTTGGCTCTCAGCTGGAGTTTATACAAAACATAACCATTCTGTATGGTTTCTAATTTCATTGTGCTATAGGCTGCCATTGGAACGCAGAGAGGTCTGTGTAAGACCAAAGTTTTTTTTTTAAAATTTGTTTTCCTCCTTATTTTTGTAATTGAATAAGCCAATTTAATGACATAACTGAATATGCATTCCGCTTGATTTAGATGAGTGCAAACCGAATCTCTGTAGTTTGAAGGTCAAGTGTTTGAAGAGGAGGCTATGTTTTGGTTTATATTAGTTGGCTCTCAACTGGAGTTTATACAGAACATAACCATTTTGTATGGTTTCTAATGTCATTGCGCTATAGGTGATTGTATGCTGCCATTGGAAGGCAGAGAGGTCTTTGTAAGATCGAAGTTGTTTTTTTAAATTTGTTTTCCCTCTTATTTTTGTAATTGAATAAGCCAATTTAATGACATAATTGAATATGTATTCCGCTTGATTTAGATGAGTGCAAACTGAATCTCTGTAGTTTGAAGGTCAAGTTTTTGACAAAACATCCGACTGTGGCAATAAGATTTGTGATCCTTGCAACATGGGAATCAAAGGTTGACTTATTTCCCTCCTGTGCTTGCATCATACAAACTTATATAATATAATATCACCAAATCAAGTTTAAGGGGTTGATTAAGTATCACCAAATTGCAGAAGAAAAAACAAAAAAGCGAAAAAACAAAAAAAAACAAAACAATAACTACTACTACTATCTCATTATGGTAATTGGTTATATGGCATTTGATTATTCTTCAGCCACAATAATTTCATTTTATACTTAGAAATGTTAAGTGTAAAGTGTAACATTTGAGCATAGTAATATGATACATAGAAAATTAAGTTTTTATGTTATTTATATATGACAAGTTAAAGAGAGAGGATTATTATATCAGTGGCTTCATGCAGGTATAATACATAGTTGATATGAATTAGATTGTTTACTTAAACTAAGTGACTACATTTCATATTATAAACTAAACAAATATGTACTATGGCTTTGTATGAAAACTATATTATTATCATAATATATTTAATTTGACTAAGTTGAGCTAAATTAAATGTTACTCAGTACTTGTATTAAGATCATTAATACTATAATTATATCATAGTATTAATATTCTATTAACATAATTGTGCTATATTCAGAGCATTTTATTAACTGTGAATCAACAACATATTAAATTGATATTGATTGAATTATAAAATTATACCAATCAATTATAATTGAATATGTTGTTAATGCAATGCTAATGAAATAGTAGATGAACAATCATTTATTAAAGGAAAATTAATTCAACATATATATAAGATACTAAGTTGGACTAACTCATGGTTGAGCCATTACCAGGGTATTGATATGCTAAAAAAACTATCATGTGTTTGAACCTTATATGTAGCTCTCTTTTTGAAAAATTTAGAACTGGAAACACCAACATTACTTCAACCAAGCCACTATGCTTTTTGAGATGAGCCACAACCCATTAATAGCTAAGGCTTTCACTAGATATGATACCATCGATAATAATTAACTGGGTAACCCCCTGAACTATTATGTAGCCACCCACTTGCGATAGGTGGTACATTTAAAGTATAGAACTTAGGATTAGATATTAATATTCCTAATATATTTCTCTTCTAAATTGACCCATTTCTTAAGTATGATGTGAAGAGAATAACTTAGTTTAGGATGTGTATAAATGAGATACATGCATGCTCCGTATGTACAAATGCTTGTAAAGTTTGTGTTTTTTATTTCATAAATTGTGTCTAGATTATATTCAAACTGGGGCCACACCCCTCAATTGCTCTAACAACTACTGGACCCTGATCTATAAGTAGCTCCTCTCAAACATAGGGATATTGAATAATGTCATGGAAAAAATACATAGGGATCCCCTAATGTGACAAACACTTTAAACTTGTTACATATCCTAACAACCAATAACCAATTTTGATATTAATGAGAGATACATTGACTTGTAATGCCATTTGGCACATTAGAAGCAACCAATTTGAAGTTGTCATATGAATAATCATATCCTATTTGGAGTTTGAATTAGAGAAAATACAAAGTTCAATCGCATAGATATTATATTTTATAACTGATATTGTTTTGGATTCTATAAACATGCAATAAGTCTAAGGGTTTATTGACAACACATAATGAAAATGGGGTATGTGCATAGAGTTAAGGGATGATTTTGTGGACATTTCCCATAACACGATCACATTATTAACATAATGCGATCGCATTATTTAAATTATGCTTCGACAATTACCGAGCCATAATGTGATCGCGTTAATACATAATGTGATCGCATTATTGTAAAATTAATAACATGATCACATTCCTATTATTTTGCACTTAAATGCATGCAAACATGGACACGAAGCCAATCTTGGTTAATGGATAATGCGATTGCGTTCTTATTATTTTGCACATAAAACCATGTGAAGATGCACATGAAGCCAATCTTGATCTAAGGCTTATATTTACTACTTTGCATCTGATAAAGTTGGTCTCACAATTGCACACCTTACAATGTGGAAAATAGTTTTTCAAAATTCAATCTGGTCAGTACTTATGCATTTGCAAGGTCTAAGTATTGAACTCAGGGATTTCAAGCCATAAATTTTGCAATTGATGTCCATTTTTGGTAAACATATAGTCATTTTTTAGATTTTTGTGCCTTTCAGATTGATTCATGGCATTTCTAGGAGTTATAGGTTTGTCAAAATTGATGTTTGAAAACCATTCACTTTGAACTTGATCTAAAGTGGTGTGATTGGGGTAGCATAGTTCACATTGATGATCTACACGCGTCAAATGACCATTTTATGTTAATTTCACTTATTCATCATCTCTCCCTCATCCCTGATCATTTCCTACTCATCCTTCATCATCCCTAATCACTCTCTTCTCATTCCAAATTTTTCCTAATCACTCCCTCATCGACTCATTCTCCCTCATCATCTTTAATCGCTCCCTCATCATCCCTGATTACTTCCTCATTGATCCTCACTGCCCCTCATCATCCCTAATCACTCACTCCTCATTCCTAATCACTCCTTCATTGACCCTCACCATCCCTCATCTTCAATCACTCCCTCAACGTCCCTAATCACTCCCTCAATGGCTCTCACCATCCCTCACCATCCCTAATCACTCCCTCATTGTCCCTAATCATTGCTTCATTATCCCTAATCACTCCTTCCTCATCCCTAATCACTCCCTTATTGACCCTCACCATTTCTCATCATTTATAATCGGTCTTTTATCGTCTCTAATGACTCCCTCGTCGACCTTCACCATTCCTCATCATCTCTATCACTTTTTCATCATCCCTCATCATCTCTAATCACTCCTTTCTCATCTCTCATTGCTCCCAATCACTTCCTCATTAACCCTCATCATCCCTAATCACTTCCTCATCCTCCCTAATCACTCCCTCATTGACACTCACCATCCCTCATCATCCCTAATGACTCCCTCATCTTTACTCAATTCCTCCTCGTCCATCCTCATCCTTAATCACTCCATCCAATACCTTGATGGTGTTATTTTTTTGGGATTTAACAATGCTAGGAGCTACGAGTGGCGAGTTGAGTGCTAGCATAAAATATAAGACATAATGATCAAAATGATGTGGAGGCAAATTTGAAACATAAATATTTAGCACCTATGAAAAAACATGGACCAATTAGAAATGATGTAATTCACAATTGAAGATCCACCAGAAAAAGAGAAGCAAGTAAAACCACCATAGCACCAAAAATAGGTAGTAAATATGAGGATCACCAAGCTATGTGATTTCCTAGAAACCAATCAGTTGCTTTCCATATGAGGACATTTTATGATCCGAATAATTACATTCAAGGTTTTCTATTTGTATGTCTATTGATTGAGTCATCACACCAGAGAGTGGAAAATAATTTTCAAATGATTAGAACAAGTATTCCAAGATTGGAAAGTGATGTTTAATTCATAACTTCAATATTCAATCCAATGAAGAGTGTCACACTATGAGCTCTCTATTTGAATAGCTCAAGAAGTGGGTACAAGTTATCTAGCACTATAAAAAGGTAAGTAGATAATAGATTATGAACCCAATGATAGGGTTGGTGCTAAAAATATTTCTACTTCCCCCAACAAGAAATCATAGGAATTAAAAATATTGTTTCATTAACAAATGTAGATCAATAGTGAGCCAATACACTTCATCATTTCCAATGTAAGTCAGAAGAATTTAATTTCTCCCAAAACATATTTTCAAAAATTGAATTTGAAATTGATGCATCATCCATAACCATACGCTACTGTAGGCCCTGAGAAATGGATCACCCAATAGTGTCACTTGGTGTACAAAATCAAACTTTTTAAAGATGCAATACTTTGTGACATCTCACCATTAGAGGTGTGTGATGTTTTACATGTGGTCAACCATATATTTACCATTGACATGTAGTCTATGAAGTAAATCCTTGAAATGTTGTGATAGATTGTCATAATTTGAAATACCATATATCGTTAGTTCATAAGCTTTCAGTCATTAGTGCCAGGAAGTGCGAGAATCTTGTCAGTTCTAGTAATAAGTATACTCTTGATGGTAAGAACTAAATTTAATAACATCCTTATGGCACCATATCATAGTGTGGTTTGTCCAACAATAAGAAAGACAAAATAATTGAACCGTAAACTAGATGAATACAAGGATATTTTTCAGTCACCTAAATAAGTTCTTACATACTGTACACTAAACAATATTATTGATTTGATCTCTTAACTACCTCTACCTCCAACCTCTTCATACAACATATCATTTCTAGAGAATGAATAGATCAAGTGGTAGATCCATGAAATCATGGATAATGGATAGAATATGCCCAAATCATTACTTTGCAGAAGCCCAATTGTGCTTGCACCAAAGAAGGATGGGACATGAGGTTGTGAATCAATTAAAAAAATATTAACAAGATTAAAGTGAAGAACTATTATCCTCATCTAAATATTAAGGCATTTTTCTGTCATATCCATGGTGTATAAATCTTCCAAAATTGATCTTAAGTTTGGGTATCATCATATTCATGTTGAGCCTTTAGACATTTGTGGAATATAGTCTAAAAAACAAAGAAATGATTGATTGACTAGTTGGTTATGCCTTTTAAGTTAACTCATGTAGCAAATTCATTCATTGAGTTGTTGAACGGCATCCTCAAGGCCTTTAACTATGTCATATTTTTAATCTATCTTGATGACATCCTAATCTTTAAAAAACATGGGATGAACATCTACACCATGTTGAGCTACACATTTTTATGATAACATGAATAAATGTTCATTTTTCATGCAAGAGATTAAATATTTGAGATTGATTACACACACAAGGAGTGCATGTGTGAACCTGACTAAGATTAAGTCATACATGAATGGGAAACATCAAATAACTTTGCATAGATTCAAATCTAATCGGAATTAAAAAATTATACAAGAGATGTTTTTAATTTTTATCCTTTGAACCAAGCTACCAAAGGTAGAACCGAATAAAGTTTCTTGTAGTTAGCTGCACAACAAAGATAATTCGATGAATTAAAATTCAAACTCTATTTAGTGCTAGTACTTGTGTTACTTGACTATAAATTTGGAAGATCATTCAATTCATTCAGTAATAAAATTGACTATCACAAATGGGTATTGACAACACAAGTAGTCCTAGAAAAGAGTTAATTTCTATTATAATGGATTAAACAACAGATGATTTGAATTAAATATATATTTGGAGTATATATTTACGTTAGATGATGAGGGAGTGATTAGGGATGATGAGGGTCAATGATGGAGTGATGAGGGATTGTGAGGGTCAATTAGAGAGGATTAGGGATGATGGGGGATGAAGAAAGAGTGATTAGGGATTATGAGTGATGAGGAATGAGTGATTAGGGATGATGAGTGATGAGGAATAAGTGATTAGGGATGATGATGGATGGTGATATTCAATGGAGTGATTAGGGATGATAAGCTCGAGTGATTAGAGATAATGAGGGACAATGATTGTCAATGAGGGAGTGATGAGAGATGAGGAGGGAGTGATTAGAGATTGATGACAAATGATGAGGAAGCGATTAGGAATGATGAGGGATGAGAAAAGAGTGATTAGAGATGATGAGGGATGAGGGAGGAGTGATTAGAGATGATGAGGGTCAATGGAGAAATGAATATGGATGATAAGGGAGTGAGTAAAGATGACTAGGGATAGTGAGGGTCAATGAGGGAGTGATTAGGGACAATGAAAAATGATGAGAGAGTGATTAGGGGTGATGAGTAGAAAGTGATTAGGGATGAGGGAAGGACGATGAACAAGTGAAATTAACACAAAATGGTCATTTGATGTGTACAAATCATCAATGTGACTTATGATACTTTAATTACACCACTTTTGATCAAGTTCAAAGTGATTGGTTTGTAAACTTCAATTTTGACAACCCTAAGACTCTTAAAAATGTCAAGAATAAATCTAAAAGACAAAAATCTAAAAAATGACTATGTTTATCAAAAATAGACATCAATTGTAAAATTTATGTCATAACATTCTTAGGTTCAATACTTGGACTTTGAAAATGTCTAAGTACTGATTAGATTGGATTTTGAAAAATTATTTTCTACATCGTAAGAAGTGTAATTGTGAGACCAACTCTATCAGATGCAAAATGACCCTAATTTATTAAAATAAATTTAAAGTATAAAGAAATAAATGTAACAATAAGGTCAAGATTGGCTTCATGTGCATCTTCACATGGTTTTATGTACAAAATAACAGGAATGCAATCGTGTTATCACGTTATCTATTGATGTAATTACGTTATCTATTAATGCGATCACGTTATCTATTATAACGCACACAATCGCGTTACTAACACGATCACACTATATATTAATGCGATTGTGCAATTTGAATTTGAATTAAAACACCAGGGCTTTTAGCTTGGGAATGACTTGGATTCTTGAGCCAAAGGCTTAGACGTATCAATCTACAACCAAGTCTAAGCATTTTGCTAAAAAACAACAAATTTCAACTTTGATCACCATATACACTACAAATTCTAATGACAAAATTAAAAAACTTAATATTATCGCAACAAGCACGATTTCTTTCCAAAAATATGATTTTTATAATTTTTGGACTAATTTAAGGTTTTAAAATTATGTTGATTTCTAACTGTACTTTTTTTAGGCAACTACATGCTACAAATATACATGCCTATATATGTTCATGTAATTTGTTTTTTATTGATCTAAGTGCAAAACAAGTTTTGTCACAAAATAAGTCTAATTCTACACACATTCAAAAAAAAATTGATTTTCATTTATTTTGAGGTAGTTAGGCGTGACGTACAAAAGAATATTCATTTTTTGATCAGTTTTCAGGATCTATTTACTTTCAAAATTCATAAAAAAAAATATTCATTGAAAAAATATAAAAAAATATAGGTCACAAGCTATAAGATTTTATCTAAATTTTCACAAGAGTTTCAAACAATATTAAACACTGCTAAAAAAATGGTGTGCTGCACGATCGTCTATCTATTTTATTTTAAAAAAAAAATAGTTCTTTTTCAAATTTTAGATGTTTGATCTAGTTATACTTAACCATTTTTTTTAAAAAAATAGTGTTTTGAAAATTTGACTCGAAATTATATATTTCATGTTTTTACATCATCTTAAAATTTAGAGTGTAGATATTTCAAATTATCTACAAAAGTTCAAATTTTTAAAATTTTAAGAAAATCATGTCCACGAATAAGCCCCTTTTTGTCTTCCAACTTTGTACACTTATCTAACATAAATTTCTTTTTTTAAGATCTCTCAATTGTTTGAAACATTTTTAAAATAGTAGTATCTGTTCTAAATATTTGGAGTGGTATTTATGTCTCATTTACAATAATTTTGTAGTAGTATAATTTTCCTCTGAATTTGCGTTTAGATAGCTATTTTTTTATTGAAAATTTTCACAAGACATGCTTGCAAAAAATTTATTGACAAACTTCATAGAAGTTATTTAGCTTCTCTTTGATGTTTCAATTGAGTTAAGTAACACATCTTTAGGGATGCAAAATTTGTTTGAGCAAATCATAGCCTTGATGCTAGTGGCACATTGGCATATTTTATCACATAATATTGGTGGTGCGTTTTTTTAATGTTTGCTAAAGCTATTCCAATCAAAATTTGTATAAATAAACAGAGAGGGTTGAAGTAGAAAGAGCATATAAGTAAATTCACTATAAAATTGTTAACAATTAGGTATTCAAAATTTTTATAGTAGAGCTGCTAAAATTTAGATACCACACAATCTTAGAAAAAAATCAACAATTTAAAAAACAATTTTTAGTACAAAACATAGTTTTTTTCAGCGAGACAAAAAAAAGTTTGAACCAGTCACATTAAGAGATGAGAAGAATCCTCCATGGTTTAAAAAAACTATGACATGATAACGAAAATAGGATCTATAAGAAGATACTTGAACTTAGTGTAATAAGGTGTACAAATATTAAGAGGTTTAAATAGTTAGCATGATGATTGGAATCAGGTATGAGCAATCCAATCATTTTTTGAAGTGAAAAATCTCTCCCAAAAAGTGAAAACCCAATCAAAGGTTTCAAATCCATATTCTGTGCATCTTTATATAGACAAGTCTCCTCTGAAAAGTGAAAACTTAGATGGGAGTGCTTGAATTAAGATCCAAGAGTAATTTGTTACAATCCTTGCTTAATAATTTTTTTTGGATGTCTATAGTAACATATAGACTAATTATCATTTCCTATACATAAATAACCTACTTTCCTACCAAAATTAATCTATGATAACTTCAACCATACAAACTATTGTCTCCTTGATGAACACATAAATGACTTTTTTGAAACCAAAATAATCTATGGTAGTTATACCCCAACTAAATAGACACAAGTGACATACCTTAAACTAAAATAAGTCTACAGCAGCCCCAACTAAACATGGATAAATATCTTCTTTTGAAATTAGAGTTGACTTACAATAACCTTGACAATGCAAACTATTAACTCCCTATTGATAGGTTAAACAGATAAATAGTCTTTTTTGAAACCAAAAATAAGTTTATGGTAAGACTAGCCAAATAGACTATCTTGTCCTTATTGAAATGTATAGAAAGTCAACGATTTCTCTTTAAGCCTCTACTAATTATAGTTCCAGTGCATAAATAACTTGGGGTTGTGAATTTAATCTTACGAGTTATGACCTCACCATTAATAGGTTGAACATATAAATGAATCGATAAAAATTAGAATGAAATATATATTTATCAAACTGAGCAAATTTCATTTCAATGCAATTATTTTAATTATTGGATTTTTTACGACATGTATTTTGGGTTTAAAGAAAATTCAATAAAAATAATATTTTGAACATGTTTTCTTTCATTTTAAAAAAGTATTATCCAATTTAAAACTATTACTTTTTTTTGTAAGACTTTATTATCCAGTTAACCACACTTGCAAAAAAAATGCAGGTAATTTTATTTTTTGCACTTTTAGTATTTATTTAACAAAATGATTTTTATTGGAGATTGATATTTTATAATATTAATAGTTTTTTTTAGTGATAGAAAGAATGAGAGAGGTAGATTAAAGTTTTATTTCACTTCCTTGTAATGAAAACAATAACCTATAA
The DNA here is from genome assembly GCA_037957365.1 of Torreya grandis. NCBI lineage: Eukaryota > Viridiplantae > Streptophyta > Pinopsida > Cupressales > Taxaceae > Torreya > Torreya grandis. The sequence goes on along the minus strand of JARHVA010004952.1, from coordinate 1,112,412 downwards.
TTTAGTAGATAGCAAGTAAAGTAATATTTAATTATTATTAACAGTGGAAAAAACATAGTGGAAATTGAGAGATTGTAGACATGAAAATCAAAGATAGCACAGAGGCCAATGAACATATTTGTTAAGATTATAAGGATAATACTGCATAAATGATGTCAGAGTTTAGAAAAAAAGATGTTTTAATTTATAGAAACTTTAATAAGAAATAACCCAAGGTCAAACTATACAAATATGTCTTGAGTTGAGGAATCAAATGAGAAAATTGTAATTTCAGAAGATGATGACTTTGTTTAATCATCATGTTCACTTTAAGATAGACTTTGTAAAGACAACACAATTTAAAAAAAAACAAAAATAGAGTATTGTTTATACATGAAAAAGAATTTGGTATATACTCTATATTGTTTTGAGTGGTGTTTTATTTATTTGTTCCAATGTCAATTCATATAAATTGCATAAAGTATTTCAATTAGACATGTTTATTAAGAGTGAAAAGAACATAGTGAGAATTGAGAGAACATAGACATGAAACTCAAAGATAACACAAGAGTCAAATAATATATTTGTTAAGATTAGATGGATAACATGGCATAAAATTTAAATGATGCCACAGTTTATAAAAATGATGTTTTGGTTTATGGAAACTTTAGTAAGAAATAACCCAATGCAAACTATACAAATATGTTTTGAGTTGAGAGTTACATACTTATCATTTATAGTTCACAATGCATGCAATTAAATAGTATATCTTTGTTTGAATATTTAGATGAACATGGTTTAATATCTATTTAAGTGACAAATGAATATTTCAATGAAATGATATATTGCATTTGTGAAAAGTAAAAAAATAAGAAATTAAAGAAGCGTCAGTTTGTTGGTATCCATAGATTAAAATATGAAATTTATATAGAAGTATATTGTACCTAAATCTTAAGTATACTTATAATTAAAAAATATTTAATTTATATATTACCTTATTATTAATTATTTTAAATGATTTTTTAATCAATAACTGATCTAAATTCATAACAATGTTGAAGAAATGACATATAACATTGATGATAATGACTTTCAAGATGAAGAAGAAGACATATGGATGATATCACTTTACATATAAATGAGGATGGAGGGAATGAATTTATATAAAAGTTCTACACATATTGAAGAAGATGATTCGTCCCCAACTCATTTTGTTAGGACGTCTCTTTATCTTAATGCAAATTTATTTATATTGGTATCACTTATGCTAATTTTAAACTTGAATGTTATGCATGGAATGATGAATACATACTTTACTGATATTTTGAGGTAAATTTTAAATTTATTAAATTATCTATCAATATACCAAGTTTTGAATATTATGTATATTGATTAATATAAAGATATTTTATTACATCATGTAAACTTTTAATCTGGATAAGATATTTCCAAAAGACAATAAGATGTTTCATTCAAAATAAGAAGTATTTTCAATTCAAAATAAGAAGTATTTTCAACAATGAAAGACATTGGAATGGAGTACAAAACATATGATGCATGTCCAAATGAAAATATCTTATATTATAGAACTAATAAGAATCTGCAACGATGGTCAGTATGTCATACCAATAGGTATCGTGAAGATCAAGTATTTAAGAATTTTTTTGGTAAGGTACTACACCACATTCTAATAACACAAGGTGTGAGAGGATGTTCAAATATAAAGAATTAGTTAGGATTATGAATTATCATGCACGGGGAAGGAGCCAAAATGGTGTCATGCTTATAGTGGCAGATAGCAAAGGTTGGAAGGAGATTAAAGAAAATTGGCCACATTTAAGAAATGAGTCAAGGAATGCAAAAATTTTTTTGACAATGGATGGTGTTAATACTTTTAGAGATCTTAGAACAACAGACTTTGTTGGTCAATTTTTCTTATTAAAAATAATCTTCTCTTTTAGATGGCAATGGAAAAGGAGCTTGTAATGTTAACTTTAATCATACTAGCTACATGAACTTGTTAATGTTATATTTTGTTAAATATTATGTAAAATCACGTGAACTGAAATAAATTTTAATTCACATTTTTTATAGAAAAATATTTAGCATGGAGCCTCTTATTGATTAGTTTTGCAATTTATGAAAGGGTTTTAGTATGTATGATGTATCAAGATCAATCAATGATAGGAATTTCATTTTTCAGACAATATTTATTTAGACATTTCATGATGCTCTGAAACTATCTGCATGTTGTGGTTATCTATTTATCAAGTACATTCGTAATTATTTTATTTATATTTATTAATTAAATCATTTTTATACTTATTTTCATGGTTACAAATTAAAGGGAAACATGGTTGTCCATCATGTGGATCATATAATTTGTATAGACAATCAAAAGATTTCAAAAAAATTATATATGAATTATTTTATTTATGTTTATTAATTAAATCATTTTTATACAAATTAAAGGGAAACATGGTTGTCCATCATGTGGATCTTATAATTTGTATAGACAATCAAAGGATTTCAAAAAAATTGTGTATGATAAGTATAAACATTTATTTCCATAAAAGTATCATTATTGTAATAAGTTCAATGTCAAAGAGGAGGAAAGGAGAAGGTCAAGTAGGATGAACCTTTTTTGGATGGAAAGTAACATAAGACAAAAAAAGACATGGTACCCGTTAAGAATGAAAAGACTCTAAATTTGACAAGTTAAAATATTATGAGCACTTATCAATAACTCATATGTTTGATACAATATATATTGAAAAAAATGTGGTAGTGGGTAGGGAATCACATAAATGGAACCAATGATGAAACTCAATTAAAATTATGAAAAGACTTTTAGGTCGTCAATGTGATGTCAGATATATGGTTGCATGAAAATAACACATATGATCATATTTCATGGGTTTTTATGTCAAAGCAAAAAAAATACATGATCTATAACATATGAACTATAAATTTTTTTACTGATTTTTATGCGACGTTAAAAATTATATTCACAAGAAATGGTTTAAATTCTTTAGGTATGAGAACACATAACTGATATAGTTAGATCAAGGTAATAAATGAAATGTTATATTTTTTGGCAACATAATTATAATTTTGAATATCTTAGTAATATAGAAGTTTATATATATATATATAGTTTGACAATATTTTTTTTCAATGGTGTAGTATATGTTTTTTACAACAATACATAACACTTTCAACTATGACATTGCATAAATAATTTACAAATTAATTAAATATTTGACATATTTTAAATTTATCATTTATTCTTTAATAATTTAACATTTTTTCTTTCATAAATATTATTTTTAATATTTTTATAAAAGTTTAAATTTTTAATTTCATATCATAACTATTGATATATTAATGATTATTGCTAATATTTATAAGTGGATATCATTTAAAGATATCAAAATGAACTAAAATATTGGAAAGTGAATGTTTCACTTTTGATGTGTGACATTCAAATGCACTTCCCTTTAATCTTTTTCAATTCTTAAGTGCATTATTTTATACGTCTAGGAGAAGAGATTGAACAATGTGGATTTATCTTAGAATAATGTGATTTGCAGAAAGATACATGAAAGTCTTAAAACATTTTGTAAGACAGAACATGATCTGAAGGGTCCATAGTTGAAAGATATATGATTTTTCAGACCATAGTTCATATAAGTAATTACTTATATCAATTATATCTGCAAGTTTCACAATTATAAGGTTATTAACAATTTCTATTCTTTGAAGATAGAAAATTAGAGAGTCAAAGAATTTCAAAGAGGATAAAATGTATAATCGAATGTTAGAAGTAAGTTTTTTTAATTAAACGTTGTACGTTGTATCTTTTAAAAAATTATCACATCATTGGTCAATATATATATATATTTTAAGATGCTAAGGAGTGAGGGTCATTGCATTTATATGTTGCATATAATTCTGATTTTATGTTAGAATAAATGGAGAAGTATAACGAATAAAAGAAAATAAAAGATGAAAAGCCATGTGATGATATATATAATACACATGATCAAAAAACTATTTGAGGACTTCTTACACACCATAAAAGAAAATGATAAGATAGATGTTCGTGACATTGGATGAAGACCAATATTGAACATGCTGCAATCCAGAGAAATAAACGAACGACATAACAATAACTAGATTTTGTTAAATGATCTGTAAATGAGGAGGTGATATAGAATTTAATGAACATTGTTTATAAATATATTATTTTTTCAATTTGATTAGTTCGTGTATGCATTTATGTAACATGCTACAAATGAATGTGGATTAATGGTTATCATTTTCACATTAGAAAGATTGATGATAAATGAAAAAGTTATGATTGTAGAATTTCAATATCGTTTGAAGTAGAATGTCGTTCACATGCATATTATATAAATCCAATCACAAGTACACTTCATTATTATAGAGTGTTGAAAGATATAATAAAACTTAATTTCATGTTTTTCAAAAAACTTATTTTTCATGTTGAATGATATAGATTCATTGAAGTGGTCCATGATAAAACTATTTTTTTGCACGAGAATAAATTCAATATGATAAATGTATTTGGGTTTGAAATAACTTTTTAATCATACATGTTTTTAATTCAATTTGATTAGATATTTCTCTTTTCAAATTTAAAACAATTTAAGTGATTCTTTGTGCTCAATTATAATCAAAGAGGACGAAGAGTGATATTTGTTGAGGATGTGATATGACATGATCTATTTGAAGAGGTAGAAGATCCATTTGAAGACATAGATGATTAAGAGGTAGATGTTGAAAACATGATTATTGATGATGAATATGATCAAAATAAAGATATTAATGAGTTTATTGAAGTTATAGAAGAAAAATAATAAAATTTTGATCATGAAGTATATGAAGATGAGTTTATTATCACTTACTTATAGTTGAAGGGGATCAATATCATAAGAACAATGTTATTAATTTATTTGTAGATGTGAGATCCATTAATGATGATGTATTTATGCCTCTAGATGAATAAATTGTAATGTTAGATGACAATGATTTTGTTTGATCATCATGTAATGTTAGATGACAATGATTTTGTTTGATCATCATGTTTACTTTAAGATGAATCTTGTTAAGATAACACATGAAAATGAATTTGAAAATGCACTCTATATGTTTTGAGTGGTGTGTTGTTTATTTGTTCTAATGACAATTCATATAATTTGCATATATATTTTTCAATAAGACATGTTTTATTATTTTTTGTTGTTTTCAAATTGTGTGCTCTTTAACAATGTTCTTTAAAGGTGTGTTTAGTTTTTGTATGAGAAACATTCACCACACTCAAATCCAATCTAAATATTTAAAATTCTAACACAATCATTACCTATGTGAAAGAAACACCAAAATGTGAAGATATATACAATGTTTTTCAATTTGAGTATTGTTAATTTGTTTTGATATATGAAAACTTGTTCAAAATTAAGTATTTTACATGTTTTAATTCATTTTTCAATGAAGCTATATATTAAATGTAATTTGCATGTATTTTTTAATTATTAATTTGTTTTATTTTATGTGATTTTGTATTTATTAAAAATGTGTTTAAAGGGCTCTATTCGAATGTCTTATAACACCAAAATATATTTTTTATGGAGCTTTATAGAATCACAATCAAAATTATTAAAGCTTTTGTCAGTTACTTTATTAAACTTTGAAGGTAGATAAGGAATACTTAAACAAATTTAATTATGAGAGAAAATATTATTGAAATATATTGCATATGAAGATGTATTTTTTTTTATTAATATAATAGTAATATTAATTAAACAACTAAATTTTTTCATAAGTAATATATATTTTTAAGATTTATAGTTTTTTATTTTTTAGATCTTACTAATTTTTATTATTTTATAATTCACAATAGTGCTAACTATTATTTATTTTTTAGTTATTAATCAAATATTTTTGTTTCGTATGTAGTGTTTACAAAAGTATATTCATAGTTTATAATTTTTTTTTTGATTTTGATTATTTTTTTAATAAATGTTTTTTCATGTTATACATGTAGAGAATGAATGTCATTTCTTTTAATAGACTTATACATGAACTTACTTCAATCTCTAAGACTACAAAAACTATGTGATAAGCATAAAAATAAATAAAAGTGTAACTTATTTTTTTAATCTCAATTATAATTTTTCTTTTCTTTTGTATTCGTCACAAATATTATTGTAGTCTTTAGAAATTGAAATAGGTTCATGTATGTGTATATTAAGGGAAGTGGCATTCAATTTTTGTATGTATAATATGAATATTTATTTGTTAAAAAAATAATTAAAAAAATAAAATTATAAACTATAAATATATTTTAGTAAACACTGCGTACGAAATAAAAATATTGCACTAACAATTAAAAAATAAGTAGTAGTTAGCATTGTTATAAATTTTAAAATTAAAAAAAAATTAGTTAGATCTAAAAAAAATTAAAAGTTGCAAATCTTAAAAATATATGTTATTTGTAAATTTTTAAAATTATTTAATTAATATTAATGTAATATTATTGAAATGATACCTCTTCATGTGCAACATGTTACAATAATATTTTTTCCCATAGTTAAATTTGTAAGTACTTCTTGTCTATCTTCAAGTTTTTTTATTGTGTATATGGTAAGAGCTTTAATAAATTTGATTGTGATTTTATAAGACTTTTTAAGAAAGCATGTTCTGGTGTTGTAGGAAAATTTTGGATAAAACTTTTTAAACATATTTTTTAAGAAGCAAAATAACATAAAACAAAACAAATTAATAATTAAAAAACATGTGTAAGTTACATTTAGCATATAATTTCATTGAAAAATGAATAAAAACATAAATAATATTTAATTTTGATTAAGTTTTCATATATCAAAATAAATTAATATTTAAATTGAAAACAATTATATAAATCTTCATATTTTTGTGTTTCATTCACGTAAATAATAATTGTGTCAAATTTTTAAACATTTAGATTGGTTTTGAGTTTGGTAAATACCCTTGCTACAAAAATTAAATATGCTCTTCAAACACATTGTTAAAGAGCATAAAATTTGAAAATAATAAAACATGTCTAATTAAAAAATATATATGCAAGTTATATGAATTGATATTGAAACAAATAAATAACACACCACTCAAAACATATAGAGTACATTCCAAATTCATTTTTATGTATAAACAAAATATAAATAATACACTATTTTTATTTTTTTGTTAAATTATGTTGTATCCTTACAAAGTCCATCTTAAAGTGAACATAATCAAATAAAGTTATCGTCATCTAATATTACCTTTTTTTTCATTTGGAGGCATAAATATACCATCATTAATGGGTTCTAAATTTAAAAATAAATTAATAATAATGTTTTCATGATATTGATCCTATTCAACTACAAGTAAGTGATGATCAATAAAATCATTTTTTTCATGTATTTTATGATCAAAATTAAGTAAGTGATGATCAATAAAATCATTTTTTTCATTTATTTTATGATCAAAATTTTGTTCTTCTCTTTCTATAACTTTAATAAACTCATCACAATTGTCATCTTGATCATATTCGTCATCAATAGTCATGTTTTCAACATCTTCTTGAACATTTGTTTTTAGGGGGATCTTTTACTTTTTCAAGTATATCATACTTTGCTACGTTTTCAACAAAGATCACTCTTCGTTCGTTTGAATCATAATCGATCACAAAGTATCATTAGATTGTTCTAAATTTGGAATGAGAAATATATATAAACATTGAATTGAAAACATGTATAGTTTAGAAGTTGCTTTAATTTAGATGTATTTATCATATTGAATTCATTTTTGTGCAAGAAAATAGTTTTATCATGACCTACTTCAATGAGTCTATACCATTCAACAAGATTTTTTTTTGAAAGATATGAAATCGAGTTTTATTATATCCTCTAATATTTCTTAATAATGAAGTGTACGTGTGATTGGATTTTTGTCGTGTATGTGAACGACATTCCACTTCAAATAATATTGAAATTCTACAATCATAATTTTTTTATTTCTCATCAATTTTCTTGATGTGAAATTGATGATAATTAATTCACTTTTTTTTTTAGCATGTTACTTAAATACATACACATATCAACTAATTAAATTGAAAGATACAAATATTCATAAATAATGTTCATTAAATTCATTAATCTGTATATCATCTTCTTATTTATAGATCTTTTAACGAAATCTAGTTGTTATTGTGTCACTCATTTCTTCTTTGTGGTTGTCTCATGTTTAATATTGGTCTTCAATCAATGCCACACGTATCTATTTTTCTATTTTATTTTATGGTGTGCAAGAAGTCTTCGAATAGTGTTTTGATCATGTCTATTATATATATTAATCCACATCTTATTATCTTCTATTTTTTTTGTTCGTCATATTTCTTCATCTATTTTAACATAAAGTCAGAATTATATACAACATACAAATGTAATGACTTTCACTCTTTAACATCTATAAAGAAAAAAATATTTTTGTCAATGATGTAATTTTTTTAAAAAGATATGACATACAAGATTTAAGAGAAAAACCTACTTCTTACATTTGATTAAAACTTTTATCATTTTTGAAGTTCTTTCATTTTTTATTTTACTACTTTCAAAAGATAGATGTTGTTGATCACCTTGTAATCATGGAGTTTGTAGTTGCAATTGACGTAAGTACTCATTTAGATGATCCATAGTAAAAAAAATTATATATCCTTCAACCATGAACCTTTCAAGTCGTGCTCTATTTCATAAAATATTTTAAGACTTTCTTGTATCTCTCTACAAACCACATTGTTTTAAGATGATAGGTCTCTATAGTTTAATCTCTTCTACTAGGTGTATGAGGTAATGTTCTTGAGAGTTGAACAAGTTTGGAGGGAAGCATATTTGAATATCACAAATCAAAAGTGCAACATTCATCTTCTAATATTTTAGTTCATCTTGATGTATCTCTTTCAATAAGACCCATCTATAAGTATTAATAATAAAAATTAACATATCAATAACTATGATATCGTCAAGTTAAAAATTTAAAGATTTATAGAGACATTAAAAATGGCATTTATGAAAGAAAAAATGTTAAATTATTAAAGAAAAAATGATGAGTTTAGAATACCTCAAATATTTAGATATTTTATAAATTATTTATGCGACATCGCAATTGAAAGTGTTATGTATTATTGTAGGAAGCACATGCTATCATTGTTGACAAATAATATTGTTAAACTATATACGTTAGTTTCTATATTACTAAGATATTCAAAAATATAATTAAATTGTTAAGAAATATAATATTTAATAAATTATTTTTATCCAATTATGCGAGTCATGTTTTCATTACTGAGAAATTAGAACCATCTATTATGAATACAGTTATTAATGTCGCATAAAAATCAATAATTTTTTTATGGTTCACATATCATCGATCATGTATTTTTTTGTTTTGATGTAAAAACTTATGGAGCATGATCGTATCTGTTATTTTTATACAACCACATGTCTGTCATCACATTAATGACTTAGAGGTCTTTCCATAATCTTAATTGAATTTCATCATTAGTTTTTTTAGTTGTTTTCATAAACACTGTCACATTTTTTTCAATATGCATTGGTTATATGAACTATATTGGTAGGTGCTTATAATATTTTAATTTATAAAATTTAGATAGTCTTTTCATTCTTACTGGGTACTCTGTTTTTTTTTTTTTTCATTTGTTATTTTTCATCTGAAATGGTTCATAATTCATAGCTTCCTCCTTTTTTTCTTTACCATTGAACTTATTTTCCTCACGTAAGTGATAATGATAGTTTTGTGGTAAGAAATGCTTATACTCATCATACATAGTTTTTTTTGAGATCTTTTGATTGTCTATACATAGTTTTTGGTCTACATGATGGACAATCATGTTGCTTTTATTTTGTAGTCTTAAAAATAAGTATAGAAATAATTCAGTTAATGATTGTAATATAAATAGAATAATTATAAATGTTATCATAACACACAGACAATATTGGAACATGATAAATTGTTTGAATAAGTATTACTTAAAAAAAGAAGTTTCTATCATTAATTGGTCTCGATACATCATAAATATTGATTCTTTTTCATAAATCGCAAAGCTCATCAATAATATGATTTATATATGTGTTTATATCTTTTATCTATGATTTATTTTAAAAAAGTGAGTTAAAATTGATTTTAGTTTATATGATTTTACATAATATTCACCAAAATATAACATTAACAAGTTCATATCCCTGATATGATTAAAATTAACATTGCATGTTATTTTTTCATTCCCATATAAAAAGGAATATTATTATTAATATTGAAAAATGGCAAACAGAGAGATCTCTAAAAAGATTAACACCATCCATTGTAAAAAAAAGTCTTGCATTTCTTAATATTATATAAATACTCCTTTATGTATGATAATTTACAAAATTGATTAATTTTTTACATTTGAACATCCTCTCAAATCTTAGTGTTATTAGAATGTGGTGTAGTACTTTATAAGACATATTTAGATACTTGATCTTCACGATACTTAATAGTGTGACATACTGAGTATTATTATAGATTTTTATTCTCTATAATGTAAGATATGGTCATTTAACATGCATCATATATTTTTAAATCCATTCCAATGTCATACATTGTTGAAGATATTTTTTGTGAATGAGACATCTTATTGTGTTTTGGAAGTATTTTGTCTGCTAAAAGTCAACATAATGTAACAATTTTTTTTATATTAATCAATATACACAATATTCAAAACTTGGTATATTGAGAGATAATTTAATGAATTTAAAACATGTCTCAAGATATCAGTAAAACATGTGTTCGTTATTTCATGCATAACTTTCGAGTTCAAAAATAACATAAGTGTTGTCAATACAAATGAATTTATATTAATGTAAAGAGACGTCTTAACAAGTTGAGTTAAGGGTGAAGCATCAATTTATTTAGTATGTATAGAAGTATTGTATAAATTCGTTCACTCCATCCTCATTTATTTGTAAAGTGGTATCACTCATATATGCGTCTTGTTCTTAATTTTGAAAGTCACGATCATCAATCCTATATAATATTTATTCAACATTGTTATGAACTTGGATTTGATTATTCATTAAAAAATCATTTGAAATAAATAATAATAGAACAATATATAAATTACATGCTTGTTAATTATAAATATACTTGAGTTTAAGGTACAATATACATCTTCTATATAAACTCCATACTTCAATCTATAGATACCAACAAGTTAATGTTTTTTTAGTTTTTTATATTTGCACTTTTCTCAAGTGCAATATATCATTTTATTAAAGTATCCATTTGTTCTTGGAGTGGGTCTTGGAGCTTGTTCATCTAAATATTCAGATGAAGATATATTATTTTTTTACATGCATCATGAACTATAAATGATAAATATGTATCTCTTAGCTCAAGACATTTGTATAGTTTGGCCTTAGGTTATTTCTTACTAAAGTTTTCATATATTAAAACATTTTTTTATGAATCGTGACATCATTTAAATTTTATGTCATGTTATCCATCTAATCTTAACAAATATATTCATCGGTCTCAATGCCATCTTTGAGTTTCATGTTTACTGTCTTTCAATTTTGACTATATTCTTTTCAATCTTAATAAACATGTGCAACTGAAATACATATATACAAGTTATATGAATTGACATTGGAAAAATAAACAAAACACCACTTAAAAAATGTATAATACATACCAAATTCTTTTTCATGTATAAACAAAATATAAATAGTACTATATTTTTATTTTTTTATTAAATTGTGTTATGTTCTTACAAGGTCCATTTTATAGTGAACATGATGATCAAACAAAGTCATCGTCATCTGAAATTATAATTTTTTCATTTGACCTCTCAACTTGAGACATATTTATATAGTTTAACTTTGGATTATTTCTTATTAAAGTTTTCATAAACTAAAACATTTTTTTTCTGAACTCTGACATCATTTATGTTATGTTATACCTCTAATCTTAACAAATATATATTTTGACCCTTGTGATAACTTTGAGTTTTCTATGTATGGTCCTTCAATTCTCACTATATTTTTTTCACTATTAATAATAATTAAATCTTACTCTACTTGCTATCTACTAAATCATATATTATTGTTTTCATCGCAAGGAAATGAAATGAAACCTTAGTCTACCTTTCTTATTTTTTCTATATTACAAAAAAAATTATTAATGTTATAAAACATCAATCTTCAATGAGAATCATTTTGTTAAAAAAATACTAGATGTGCTGAAAAATAAAATTCCATGATTGTCCATTTTTTTCAAGTGTCGTTAATTGGATAACAGAATCATGCAAACAAATAATAGTTAATTGGATAATACCTTTCAAAAATGAAAGAAAACGGGTTCAAAATATTATTTTTATTGAATTTTATTTGAACTTAAAATGCCTGTCATAAAATATCCAATAATTAAAATAATTGCATTGAAATAAAAGTTGTTGAGTTTGTTAAATATATATTTCATTCTAATTTTTTTTTTTTTTCGGAAAGGTTTTGACATTTAAAGCTCATTTATGTGCTCAACTTATTAATAGTGAGGACATAATTCGTAGGATTAAGTTCACAACCCTAGTTTATTTATGCAATAAAATTATTAATCAATAGAGGTTTAAAGAGAAATCATTTATACTCTATAGCTTTTGATAAGGAGAAGATAATCGATTTCGCTGATCTTACCATCAACTTATTTTTGGTTTCAAAAGAGACCATTCATCTGTTTAATCTATCAATAGGGAGTTGATAGTTTGCATTATCAAGGTTATTGTAAGTTAATTCTGATTTTAAAAGAGGATGTTTATCCCTGTTTAGTTGGGGCTATTGTAGATTTATTTTGGTTTCAAAAGATGTCACTTATGTATGTTTGGCTGGGGCAGCGATTATAGACTTGTTTTAGTTTCAAAAGAGTCATTTATGTACTCATTAGGGAGACAATAGTTTATATGGTTGAGGTTATCACAGACTAATAATTTTTATTTATTTATTTATTTATTTTTTTGTTTTGTTGGGTGAAAGTAGGCTATTTATGTATAGAAAATGATGATTAGTCTAAAGGTTATTGTAGACATCTTGAAATTTTTTATTAAATATGGATTGTGACAAATTATTCTTGGATCTTAATTCAAGCACTATCTCATCTAGGTTTTTACTTTTTAGGAGAGACTTGTATGTCTATCTCATCTAGGTTTTTACTTTTTAGGAGAGACTTGTATGTATAATGAAATGTAAAATATGGATATGAAGCACTTGGTTGGGTTTTCACTTTTCAAGAGAGACTTTTCACTCTAAAAAATGATTAGGTTATTCAAACTCGATTCCAATCATCATGCTACCTATTTAAACATCCCAATATTTGTACACTTTGTTACACTAAGTTCATGTATCTTCTTATAGTTCCTATTTATCTACACTAATTTACTCGTTATCGTGCTGATTTTTTTTTTAAACATGCAAGATGCTTATCATCACCTATTGTGATTGGATCAAACTTATTTTTGTCTTGTTGCAAAAAAAACTATGTTTTGTACTAAAAATTGTCTTTTAAATTATTGATTTTTACTAGGATTTTGTGGTATCTTAATTTTAGTAGCTTTGCTATAGAACTTATGAATATCTAATTGTTAGAAATCATATAGTGAATTTACTTACATGTTCTTTCTGCTTCAAGCCTTTTTGTCTATTTATACAAAGTTTGATTGGAATAGCTTCAACAAACATGTAAACAAAATGAACCATCAAAATTATGTGATACAATATGCTAACGTGCTATTGGCATCAAATTTATGATTTGATCAAACAAACTTTGCATCCATGAAGATGAGTTATTTAACTCAATCGAAACATAAGACATAAGATAAATAACTTCTATGAAGTTTGTCAATATATTTTTTTCAAGTATGTCTTAAAAAAAAATTCAATATAAAAATAGTTATCTAAATGCAGATTTAAAGGAAATTTGTCCTACTACAAAATTACTATAAATAGGACATAAATACCACTACACAGATTTAAAATAGATACTACCATTTCAAAAATGTTTCAGACAATTGAAAGATACTAAAAAGGAAATTTATGTTTTCATTGTGTGTTGTTAGTGAACCCTTAAACTTATTGTATGTTTATAGTATCCAAAGCAATATCAGTTATAAAATATGATATCCATGCAATTGAACTTTGTCTTTTCTCTAATTCAAACTTTAGATAGGATATGACTATTCATATGCCAACTTCACTTTGGTTGCTTCTACTGTGTCAAATGGCTTTACAACTCAACGTATCTCTCATTAATATCAGAAGTGGTTGTTGGTTGTTAGGATATGTAACAAGTTCAAAGTGTTTGTCACATTAGAGGATCCCTATTTTTTTTTTCCATGACATTATTCAATATCCCTATGGTTAAGAGGAGCCACTTATTGATCAGGGTCTAGTAGTTGTTACGACAGTTGGAGGGTGTGGCCCCAGTTTGAATATGATCTAGACACAATTTATGAAATAAAAAACACAAATTTTAGAAGCATTTGTACATACTAACTATGCATGTACCTCATTTATACGCATCCTAAACTAAGCTATTCTCTTTACATTATACTTAAGAAATGGGTCAATTTAGAAGAGAAAAATGTTAAGAATATTAATATTTAATCCTAAGTTCTATACTTTAAATGTACCACCTATTGTTATGGGTGGTTACCTAGATTTTTAGTTTTTTTTTACTCCCAAATTATTTTTCATTGTTATATTGTTGCAATATTAATATGATTTAGAGTAATGAAAACTACTTCTTGTTTAGATGATTCAGTGGTCATTAGTTTGAGGTTTTAAATTTTTATCGGTGGTATCAAACCCAGTGAGAGCCTTAACTATTAATGGGTTGTGGCTCATCTCAAAAAACAAAGTCACTGAGTTGAAGTAATGTTGGTGTTCTCAGTTTTAAATTTTTCAGAAAGAGAACTGCATATAAAGTTCAAACACATGATATCAATAGTTTTTTTAGCGTATCAATAGCTTGGTAATGGCTTAACCGTGAGTTAGTCTGGCTTAGTATCTTCTATATTTGTTGAATTAATAGTCCTTTAATAAATGATTATCCATCTACTATCTCATTAACTTTGCATTAACAACATAGTCAATTATAATTGATTGGTATAATTTTATAATTCAATCAATATCAATTTAATATGTTGTTAATGTACAATTAATGAAATGATTTGAATATAGCACAATTATGTTAATAGAATATTAATATTATGATATCATTATAGTATTCATAATCTTAATACAAGTAGTAAGTAACATCAAATTTAAGTTTAACTTACTCAAATTAAATATATCATGATAATAATATAGTTTTCATACAAAGCCATAGTATATATTTGTTTAGTTTATAATATGAAATGTAGTTCAACCCCTTAAACCTAATTTGGTGATATTATATTATATTAGTTTGTATGATGCAAGCACGCAAGAAGGGAAACTAAATAATTCAACCTTTGATTCTCGTGTTGCAGGGATCACAACTCTTATGGCCACACTTAGAGATTATGTCAAGCACTTGACTTTCAAACTATAGACATTCGGTTTGCATTCATATAAATCAAGAAAAATACATATTCAGTTATGTCATTAAATTGGCTTATTCAATTATAAAAATGAGGAAAACAAATTAAAACAAAAAACTGTAGTCTTACACAGACCTATTTGCCTTCTAATGGCAACCTACAATCACCTACAACTCAATGAAATTAGAAACCGTACAAAATGGTTATGTTCTGTATAAACTCCAGCTGAGAGTCAATTAAAATAAACCAAAACAGAGCCTCCTTTATTTTCCAACCAGCCTCACCAAATTGACGTCAATCCCATTACATGTGTTGAATGGATCCCCTCCACACCTTCCCCATCAACTCTCCAACTTCTCGCAGACGTTTCAAGTTCATCGCAATGTTGCATACTTCAAAAACAGTTCAAGAAATGTCCAAAGAGATAAAATAAGAAAAGTCCACCTACAGGTGGTTCAAATTGTATTTACACAGAGCATACAATAATATAATGAATGCTTTTGCCTTTTGCTAGACCTTGACCAGTATTTCGGTGTCGCTTTTGGTCTTCCAAAACGAAAACGTGGTTTTGGTGAACGATTTGCTCTAAACTAGACCTTGTTGGGTCTTTGCCACCCTTAGCAAAAAAATTTAAACCACTTAAAGACCCAATCAGGTTTGATTTCCCAATTAGCTCAAAAAAGGTGATAAAACCATCACTTGTCCGTGCTTTTCTAAGACTCTTTAGATATTAATTGGAAACTCAAATTTCTATTCATTTCCTAAGCCTCTTAGTAATTAGAGCCATCTGCCTAAACTAATTCAAAACATCTATTCAACCATATTACAATTTTTACAATTTTATGTGTTAGCTTATTTACTGAGTTTGGCTCTTTTTAAAGATTTGCTAAAGGGTGAATGGAGGGTTTGATAAAAAAGGAAGCTAACGCCTTTGAGAAGTTGGAGTAAAATTTGTGACTACAGAAAACCACTTGATGTCTTATGAGAGCCCAAAATATCTCCCAGTCTTTGCTAAAGGGTGAATGGAGGGTTTGATAAAAATAAGGAAGCTAACACCTTTGAGAAGTTGGAGCAAAATTTGTGACTACAAAAATCCACTTAACATCTAATGAGAGCCAAAAAGATCCCACAATCACAACAGTGTGGATAGTTGACTTTGAAAACAAAAATCAAAATGAAAATTGTGAAGGTTTAAGTATGATATTTAAAAATTCTAACAAATTTAAAAAACTTTAAAAATTGCTTTTTTTTAAACAATGATTGAAAAACAAAAAGGAGAATTTTTAAATTCAAAAGAATAAAAAATCTGAAAATACCCATGGGTTAAAAAAAAGCGTCCAATAAACCCCCCTTTTCACAAACTTTTAAGAGAAAAACATTCACTATAAAGGAAAAAAAGCCCTAGGAACATACCTTTACAGAATACCTATTCACTATAACTGCACTGTGTTTCCAATGCCAATCTCCTTGTAACCTGACATACACACAAGATGGACTATAATTCAAAAACATTAGTATACAGTTAACCCTAATTTCAAAACATCTAAAATAGATTTGTTACTGCAGAGCTTGGCAGAGATAACGTTAATTCTTTAAAGAATTTTGAAATTTCTATAAAATTATAAAACACTTTTACAAAAACACATATACGAAAAATGGCAATATTGTATTAAGGACCAAATTGAAGATATTCGTAGAAGCATTGAAACTCTAGCCACACCCTGTTTTCCAGACATGAGTAGATGCCAACACAAAAAAAAAGAATGAAAAAAATGAAATGGGTTTAACAAAACAATCTAAAACAGTATTAATATCTACTAAATGACATTTATGATCAATAGTGCCATTAAAAATATTATAAATCTAAAAATATGCATACAACTAACTAAAACAACAAAAATATGCAATCATAAATACACCATCTGTTATGCACAAACAGAGAGATCAATGAAACTATTACAGGAAACTAGGCATGCAACAAACTGAAAGACCAAAAAAATGCTATCAGAGATAAAATAACTGTTATGCAAAAATACAAAGACAGGTGAAACATTACAGGAAACCCACATATACCATTAATTTATATGTTTATTTAATAAACCCAAGATCAAATATTTGGGCTATCTACTTTGAACTTGTACGAATGGATTCACATTATGGATATGGTTTGAGCCCAGAAAGCCTACGATGGAGCATTTATATGTGTAAACATATAGGAAGCTCACAACCATTTAAAAAAATAATACGAGTGAGGTAATGGCGGAGGCCGGCTTGAAACCAAATTAAAATTATGGGTTCGCTCTATCTCCACCAATATAATGTGTACAAAAAGAGACATTTCAATGCTTTTACAACCCTGGTCACAAATTCAATCTTACATTGTTATCTTATTACAACACTTATCAAGACGGAACCAATTATGAATCAATCCAAGTGTCATCGAGTGCATTTTATCTAGTTCTATACATGAATACATAATTAACACTTATCAAAACTACAAAAAGAAAATTAAAGCATATGAAAACTGTGGAAGCGAAAAGACCGTGTAAGTAGACTTTCGAATCTGCATATTTTCTCGTGTTAAAGGTCATAGCCATGATGCATTTGTATGCTAAAGGAATGAGACGTAAAGATTTGAGCCAACAAGATGGTGATAGAATGTAGTGGCAGGATTCTATTGTACGATGCCCCGAGGTGCAACGCTTTAAGCTCATTACACTATAAATAATTTGCTTGATTTCTCACCCCAATAGAACCTGGTCAATGACTTCATAACTACCACACTGCAAATGGTTCGAGCTTCCTCAATGCCATCACTTGACCAGAAGGACTCCAAGCATTATAGGAAAGTTGGCATCTTTGAAAATCTTACGAGTATCAAGCCAAGCCCAAGACCCTGCAAGTAAAACTTTCACAAAATATTTCTTTGCACAATTCTGTTTTTCATAATTGGTAATCTTTTCGTACCCACATGATCGCAATTGGGTGCAGTTTCAATGGACAAATACCAAGTGAATTGGGGAACCTCATTAGGCTTAGATTTATGTAAGATTATATATCATTTTGCCATAAAATTCATTGCTAAATATTGTGGCAATTGAATCTAAAAAGCATAAAAATAAACTTTATGGTTTGATGGTTTAATTTTTAGAGTTGTAATGTTTCACATCTTCTCATTAATATTGATGATGGATCACTGAATGCGATCCTAAACTTATTCCAAAATGTTGATTTAAAGCCTTTTACAGAGTTGTTTAAGAAAATGTAAGCTAATAATTTAATATTTGTTTTTGTCAGGGCTTTGAATTCAAATAAGTTTACAGCCCCAATTCCTCCAACTCTGGGTAAGTTAGGCAACTTAACATGACTTGACCTTGCAGACAATCAACTTATTGGGACTCTTCTCATCTCTAATGCTAATTAGTCTAGATTAGACAAACTTGTCAACGCAAATCACTTGTAAGTGGTAAATAATATTGTCTTTAAAATGGGTTTTGATCTTATAGGCATGAAATATTAACAGAGTTTTGTATATATATATATTTTTTGAAGCCACTTCAATCTAAACAATCTGTTAAGCAACATTTCACATAAACTCTTTAGCAAAAATATGAATCTAATTCATGTGTGAGTGAAACATATTTGATTGTTTTCACGTTTGTCATGATCCTAGAAAGGGATATAGATATTAGCCCTTGTAAGTACTATTTATTATAATCTATAGACTATTTGACAACAATGATTTTGAAGGACATATCCCCTATACTTTTGGACTTTTAAAGAACTTAATTGTCATGTGAGTATCAACATTTTAATTCCATGTTTTATCTATATGCAATGCCTATGGTTTTAACTAATTTACAGACCAGAAATTTATGAAGTTTTTTCTTTTGGATATTGTTGGGAAATAGGAGGCTTGACATAAACATTTTCATAGGTTCAGTTCCCTCCAACATCAATAACCTAGATAACCTAGAAGAACTATAAGATACTTCTCCTCTCTTTACCTCTCCATAGATTGAGACTAATTTTAGATGTAGTTTATGCTAAAATAGTAACCGGGTGGTAACATTATAACAACTCGTCTCCTAATGTTACTCGGTTGAAAAAAATCGAACCAAAAAAATAGCAAAAGGGTATTGCCATTTGATTACCCCCGACCCCAAACATAGATTCTCATATAGGTTGACTAATTAGAACAAAAAAATTGGCAAATGGGTGTTGCCAATTGATGACCCCCTATATTAAATGCCAAGAAAAAAATACTTGCCCTAATGAATGTGATATGCCTGGAATACGTGAAATCTTAATGGAGCTAGTCTGACAAACCCAGGTTCTCTAGGGTCAAAGGGGATCTTTTTAGTATGAAGTTGTGTTAGAGCAAAATGGCTTACACAAAGGATGTTGATTTCCTATTTCTCCCTTTCAAAGAGATCATCAAGGCCCTCATATTCACATAAAAAATACAGATTTCAGTGCACTATTGCTACAACAAATGTCAATCTTGTGGTTACTTTTGTCATCATCCAATGGATCACTCTGTCTTGCACGATTATAATTTGAGACAAAAGTTAGAGATAGAAATTATAATTTCATCTCTAATTTCCATCCCTTAATTTTTTCAATAAAATTGACTTTTTTTATTTTGGTTGGGGGAATAATTAGTGGGAAGTGAAAATTAGAGTTCCCACTCATTGGTTTTGATGCCTACTAATATCGATCCCATGGGTATTTTCTAATCCATCAGTTGTATGCATTGGTTGATGTTCCCCTGACATCTTTCATCCACGTGGTTTTCCATTAGAGATTCTAAAGTGAGTACTTGATTTTTTTTTTATATGTATATTTATTTATTAATATTCACATTTTATATGCTTGCATGCTGGAATAAGCTTTGTTTCTTGTGTAAGTCTACCTTGGGTACTACACCATTGCTCTTGTCTACCTCAAGTTCTTATCTGGGTAGGTTTGCAAGGATTTCTACCTTATTCATGATGGATTCACACATGATGCAAGTCTTTATCCCTCTTGTTCAAGTTACCTATATTGTATCCTCGTTAGGAACATATATATTTGATATTTTTGTGCTTGAAACCATCATAGAGGTTGTTGGTACACTAGTTTGAGCCAGTACATGGAACCAAAGGGATATGGCCTCAAGCCTATTTCTTGGAATATTGCATATTACACATCTTGGCCTCACCAAATTTATTTCCCCATTTATACTTTTGATCATGAATCTAAATATCTTCAATACCCTCTGAAGTGAATTTAACATTTTTCATATTTTCATGCACTATATCATGCAAGACAGAGTGATATATTGAAAGCTGACAGAAGCAACCACAAGATTGACATTTGATGTAGCAATAGTGCACTGAATATGTATTTTGTGTGTGAACATGAGGACCCAGATGACCTATTTGAAAGGGAGGAATATGAAATCAACATCCTTTGCACAAGCCATTTTGCTCTGACACAAGTTCGTACTGGAAAGATCCCCTTTGACCTTGGAAAACTTAGGTTTATCAGAGTAACTCCATTAATATTTCACATATTCCAAGCATCAAAATCAAAACCAATGAGTGGAAACTCTACTTTTCACTTCCCACTAATTATTCGCCCCACTAAAATTAAAAAAGTCAAATTTTTATTAAAAAAATTAAGGGATGGAAATTAGAGATGAAATTATAATTTCATCTCTAACTTTTGTCTCAAAATACCCATCTTTGTAGTAGTGTGGCAAGTCATAACATAAGTTTTAGCATGTTGAGGAGAGTTAGAGGGATGATCACCAAGAAGAAATTGAGATAATTGGATTAGATCGCGAGTCAGATTATGTGATAATGGCAATTGAAACAATGAGTTCAATGTGGTGCCATGAACTCAAAATCGAACATTTGTTAGGTAGTAAGAGATAAAATAATGAGTGTGAAAACATCAAGTCTAAAGTGTTTGAGTCATCAAATCTAGAGATTTTTAATATTAATGTCCACTAGAGGCCAAGAATGGCCAATGGAGCTAAAGAGGATATTGCATGAATCTAATACATAAGGGCAGTGCCAAATGCATGTATGAGAAAATATGTAGTTTGCTATCATACCTAAATATCGTTGTTTAAAATTAAGAACTAGTATCCTTGGCATTATCTGCATGCAAAGACTACAATTCGAATACACTATGTCGAAGTTGAAGTGTCTCATTGGTGAAAAAAGCTAAGCATATTGGTCCTCATACTGAATAAGGGTCCCAAATAATTGATGGTTGCATCTTCCATGAATCTCATAGTGGATGCGACCCCTGAATAATTTTTTATTTTTCTGATTATGGTTCATTATTACAAAGTTTATACATGCATCAAGGTTCCATAAGTTTAATCATTGATGAATTTATACTACATTATCCCTATAATGGATCATTATGTTACATAGTTTATCTCCTTGATTGTGTTAAATATCCTAAGGAAGTTCTAAATTTTATCAAAGGAGTTGGACAAACTCTTTCAAGACAAACAACTTGTATTTTTAAACACAAAGGAAATTTGTTACAGTGGTCTACATGAATTCTTCTCCTTTTATCATTGCTCTTTGTCTTTCATACCTTCATTTAACGGTTCCCCTTTGAATTTTCATTGTCTCCTACCCAAAGTTTTTCTTGACACTCTTGTCTCATAATCAATTTCTCTAATTAATTGTGTCACGATTCGAAATCAATGTATCACATCAATTGAGTTCCTACTGACCAACTTGTCAAGGCCAAGTAGTTCTGACATATTATTCAAGATTCTAAAAAATGCCTTTGAACCATGTTTGAGGAGTCTTGGTCAAATTATGAGACACGGTCTATTAAAATTTTAAATTTTTGTAAAAATCAATCAAGTATTCTGTGGAGAGGTTCCCAGGTGATATACATTTATTTGGTTTTTTAACCTACATATAGAGTCTATTTTGGTTCTTGTTTGAAGGAACATAAATATTTTTCAATGAACCACTATGTAGTAAGTAGTGTTTAACTCTTAGATGTCAAAAACATTGAAAATAAAATCTTTCAACACATTTTCTCAAGTAGACAAGGAAGCATGTAGGTATGTGGAATTGTTAGAGCAAATGATTAGACTCAACAATGCAGGTTCATTTCCCATACAATTAGAATGGGTGAGTTGGTTGCCAGTTTATCATATCAGAACAAGTGAGTGTGTGTTACGTGCTATCCACAAGGATCCATAGGGAGGATAAGACACTAGCCACCAAATAATCTATATTTATCCTACATTCCTCCATGGAATGTGGTCTTGCAATTAGATTCATTGTTATTCTCTATTTTTTAACTTTAGGATAATATGTTCAATTGCGCTCTTAATAGTAAATTGGAGGTAAATCAAGGACAAAGAAAATTAGGGAATTACAAGATGAAGATGCTAACTCTATCACTCAATGGACAAGGCTTGAAGAACCAATTCAAGGTGCCATTCCCAAGATGATACACATAATTCAAGAGTTAACATTTGTAGGATAGAAAAAGAAATTATTATTTTTATATTAAATAATATTAATTCCCTTCAAATTAATTAATTCTTGTTTAAGGTCATGAAAGGGAGCATAACAAGTTTACAAAAAGAATCATAAAAACATTTATTAATGTCACTAGATATGAACTCCCATGGATGTGACAACAATAAAATCAACATCAGTGTCAAGAAATTAAAGTCAAGTAGATTTTGTGTCAGTTTGAGTTGGCATCAGTTTGATTTAGCATTAGTTTGATTTAGTGTTAGTTTGATTTGATGTTAGTTTGATTTGACATTTATTTGATTTGGTGTCAATTTGATTTAAATGTCAATTTATTTTTGGGCCAATTTGATTCAATGTCAAGATAGAATTGAAGTCAAAATCAAGCATCCAAGGTTAAATATTCATGAGTCTAAACTAAAGTCAAAACCTGAAATTAATATAGTTAACGTCAATGTCTAGCAGTTAACATCAAGTATACTTGATGTCAAATTGATTTAAGATCAATTTTATTTAATGTAAAATATATTTAGAAATTGTAAAGTAACATTGTTGACTCTATCCTCTAATGAATCCAGCTTAGTGGGTCCCATTCAACGTACTAAGTTATCTCAGATATGCTACTTGCCATGAAATGGTTCACTATTCTTATATAAAATCGTCAAACTGACAAGTACCCCATAATATGATCTTTACTAAACGACACTTATATATTATTCATAAATAAAGAGTGAACATCAAATGACTTAATGTCCTTTTAAAAGAATGCTCAAAATAAAATAAAATAAATATAAATATAAATATGGGCCAACTCTAGTCAAGTCAAAGTGATCTCTTAGTTGAGTTAAGTACAAGTAGGTTCAAAGCTACTTTGTTGGTCCAAAATATATGAAATTGATCACAACCAAGTTCTTTTTCTTAGCCTCAGGACAAAGCTTGATGCAACTTTATGTAAAGATGTTCTTTTTCGACGCATGTCAATGGATTATGAGTAAACACATGTTAAGAATTTAGAAGATTATAGGTTTTAATATTATTCATGAATGGAATGTACTTTGATGTTTAGAGATGAAGCAGTATATTAAATTCTTGTATTTTCAAGATTATGTGCAAATCTTGAGTTTTTAGACTTTGTTCCAAATACATCCAATAAAATTTTGAAGAAGATTTTATGTTTCTAAAGAATAATTTTCACTCATTTGCTTTCTCTATTCATATTCCCTTATTCATGTTGAAGGACATAGTTCAAGTCATATAATATGAATCCAAGTTATCTGGGATGTTATATATTAATTCGACTATAGGGTTTTCAATCTCTCCTCCATATTTTTCCATTCTCTTCACATCCATTATTATTTTTGTTTCTATTTTTTGCTTTTTAGTAAAAAATATTTAAAACACTGAAAAATTCTCATCATACGAGAGCATTGCCCCTTTCAAATAGAAAAGAAGATCCCCTGTCCCCCAACGATTTCTACAATTTTGAAAGTTTATGTCACTACTTGTTGAATATGTGTAAAATAAACAAAGAAAACCTGACATAAAATGTTTCTAATAATGTAATAATATAAATTATATAAATAGAAGGAAGCATAAATTTTTATATATAGTACAATATTTGATGGTCTATCCAAATTTCCCCTGGATCTAATAATATTTATTAAAAAATTCATTGTATTTTATGGAAAAAATAAAGTTGAATATGGAGACATCGAATTTAGCCCCTCGTTCGTAGCCTACACAAATACCATGGATGCACTTCATTGATTGAATAAATTGTTAAAGAAATTAAATTACAAAGTGGGAATGAAATATTCTCCATGATCTCCCTATGGGAGATCTCTATCCACATCAACTATTTGATGGGAGACCAAACCCTCATCGTCAGTGGTATGGTGTCCTTTTTCAAATAGTAAATGCTATCACAATTAAATCATAAATATGATTTGTCGAACCAAAATATAAGTGCCAAAAAATCAAATGGCATTTATATCCCAAAAAAAGAAGAGCTTGAGGAGTGCATTCTCATAGAGAACACCTTCAATGGCCAAATAGATACAACACTGTAACACATTTTGTAAGCATTCATTTAAATTAGATTAATAAAAAAAAATCATAATTAGAGAGGATTTAATCGATTGTTTAAGAATTTACACTGGTCGTATTCATTTTTGTCTATTTGTCTTAATTATTTAAAGAGATTTATATTTTAATAAATATTGTGAAAAAAAATATCATCTTCATTAATCAGATTAAAACTTTTCAATTTATTTTTCTATTTTTTGAAATAGTTCTCAATAAAATTTGTGAGATCAATATAACTTATAAAATATTATGTGTTTTAAAAGTTCATCTAAATATTGATTAAAATTTTATGAAATTAAATTAAAGGATTGAAATCCGATTGGTGAAGAATATTTACTTTGAAAAGTCTTATCAAAATTCATTTTTTTAACAATATTGAAATAAGGAAAAAAGTCAGAGTGCAAGCCCCTAATAATTTTAATATAATAAATACCCTTCAATATCTTGAAAACTAAATATAAAAAAAATTATTCCTACTTTAATACCATATAAATTAGTTTAGTGTCCAATCTATATTTTTTTTAAAAACTAAAGAAATGTTCTATAATATCTTAACCATTTAGGCAAAGAATTACACAATGAGTACATTTAATGAGAGGTTAGGAAATCAAATTTAATTAAAAAAAATATATTAAAAAATCATAATTAATAAATCCACACTTTTAATGACTAAGTTTTATATATGAAGAAAAGAAATCACTTAATTTATTAATAAATCCACATTTTTAATTTAACTTTTTTTTGGAATGTAGGGCAAATAAATTAGTGTTTTGATCCCGCCTCAAAATTTATCATTAAAATAAAAATGATAAAAATATTTTAAATTAGCTATGATTATATATAAGCTTAGACATGATTATATATAAGCTTTTAATTTATATACTTAATTAGACATGATTGTCTATGGTGGTTGTGATTTGTTTAAAATCTACATTGTAATGTTCGGTCTAAATTACAAAGGTTGTGTATGGTTTTATATGTAAAGTACCATGTTCATATTTAAAGAAGTATAATTAGATAAAAGTATTGATATTTTAATAGGTTGCACTTAATTTTATATAAGTTTTATTAATATTAAAAAATAAGATAGTTATAGGTTTAGAGTTGAAATAAGTTTAGATATATATTTGATTGATATTTTAAATAAATTTTAGTTTTAATTAAAAAAAAATTGTTTTCATTTTTTTGAAGATAAGTTTTTGATTTATTTTTTTTTAAGTATTGTGGACAATTTTGAAATACGCATTATCATAAACAATAATAAAAATCAAGGAGAAGAGGGTTCTTTTATTACATAATAATTTACTATGTTTTTAATAGTTATTTTTGGTTGTGCAATGTGATTCAAAATGACAATTTTGAGATAAGCATTATCATAAACAATAAGGAAAATCAAGAGAGGGTTCTTTTATTACGGAATAATTTACTATGTTGTATATAATTATTCTTGATTGTAATGTAATTCAAAATAATTTATATGCTTTTTCTAGGTGTGATCTTTCCTTCTCCATTTTACAATTTAAACTGGTGTGTGCTTTCCTTCTCTTGTTTAAAAAACAAGCATAAGAATTTTATTTATTTTTGCTTAATTACTACAATGATTTTTCACTATGATTTTTCTAACTATTCAATCCTCCAAAATAATTGTATAACTTTGAACTAGAAATTAAGTCTAAAATAATTAATAAAATTATCATGGTAAACATTTTTGATAAAATAAAAACATTATAATATAACATTAGATTTATTAGACTCAAAATTCTTAAATTACTTCAACGATAAATAATATTGAAAACATACTAAAATATGTGAGCGCAGAGTAAATAAATATAAATAATTCAATAAAAATAAAAAGGAAAAACACTGATGCCAAACTCATAAACAATGTATAAAAAATAACAAAATTTAAAACTTAAGTTTACAAAATGTTAACCTACCTCAAAATAGTGAGAAATCTTCAACACTAACATGAAATAAGATTTAAAACTTAAGTTTACAACATGTTAACTTACCTCAGAACAGTGAGAGATCTTTAACACTAATATAAAATAAGGTCTAAAACTTAAATTTAAAACATATTAACTTACCTCAAAACAATAAGAAACCTTAATAACAACATGAAATGATATCTTTTTTCTCTCTCTATAAACTAAAAAAACTCAATAAAAAAACATAAATCTAAAAGATGTATCTAACAATGCATAATTGATAAAGAAAATCACTTTTGACCTACTCTCATAAAAGATGAAATAAAAAACATTTTAATCAGAAAATGAATGATAAAACAAAGATTTAAAAATTATAGTGAGCTTAAATGAAAGATAACAAGAAAATATATTTTATATTTTCAAATCCAAATTTCAACCAATCTTAAAAGCCCACACATTATAATAGATTCCCCAAGCCGAGAAGATAGGCGGAGAGACCTAAAATAAGAAAATATTGGTATGAAAATATTAGTGGAGACAAACAACTAAGTTAAGAGATTTTATATTCTGCTATGCAAAGGAGGGTTAGTCTTAGTACTTTTGACATGATAAGTTTTTGTTGGTCATAGATAATGTCATTTTCAATATTTGCTTCGTTGAGTATGTTATGTATTTTCATATGTAAATGAGGGCTAGTCTTATTATTTTGATATGAT
Organism: Torreya grandis; assembly: GCA_037957365.1. Taxonomy (NCBI): domain Eukaryota; kingdom Viridiplantae; phylum Streptophyta; class Pinopsida; order Cupressales; family Taxaceae; genus Torreya; species Torreya grandis. Next base: position 1,084,523 of record JARHVA010004952.1, on the reverse strand, counting down.
AGTTTTTAGTGGTTATAATTATTTTCATTTTATTTATAAATATTTATTTTATTTTTTATTGAAGGTTTTATTAGATTTAATAATTTTATATTTTTGTAATTTTATTATTATTTTTTTCTTTATTGTATGTGGGTATTTTATTAGGTTTATTTTTTGTGATTTATTTTTATGAATTTAAAAATTTATTTTATAAATTATCATATCATTTAAATTAATTTTCAGGAGAGGTGTTAAGTGTGTTATACTTAAATTTTATGTGAAGTTCATATTAGGTGCTTTTATTATCAAGGTGAAAAGTATTATGTGAAGATATTGTTAATACACGTATTCCATGTGATAGTCATCTTTATATGTGTGATAAGGTTTAAATGTACCTATAGAATGCTTCCACCTTTCACACCACCATTTCCCACTCACCTCTTTATTTTTTTATATAAGGAACCTTTATTTCCCTCATGTAATGTAATGTACTAGTTATTGAGCATATTACAACTAATGAGTTAGTTAGAGATCTAGTCATTTAGGAAAACCAAGGATCACGTCTTGATCCTTGGTATTGTGAGGAATCTAGAACCACAAACCTGGCTCTGATTCCAACTTGTCAGGATCTTGCTCCTCAATAAGAGCACAATATGATTACCTTGTATAAGCAACTAATCACGGAATTAAACCAGAATTAACAAGTAACTAGAATTCACAAATGACACAGAATATGAGAGACAATACACAATCTTGTATTAATACTCATGCCAGAAGGAAATACAATGAAGATGCCACAATCTTCCACACCTCTCAGATGTACAAATCTCTTTCCCTCAAGAGTTCACTCTCCTACCAAAAAGGTCCCAACACACAACTCAAACACAGAGTTGGTGTTCACCTCCAACCAGTCAGTAATAACACTGCTAGTACACAAGTACTCAAAGTACTTCAAGTAGATCTCCCATGAACTTGCAACAACCTACAACTCAAATGATCTTACTTACCATGTAGAACTTCCTCCTGATCTTGCTGCCACCTGCATATCAACCTGTTCTTACAATTGGAAGGATCTACCTTGCCTTCCTCTATTTCTCTTCATTACAATACATGCCAATGAGTCTATAAATAGATCCCATACTAAAAAATAACTTAGAATTCTAATTTACAATAATTAGACACGCAACTCAAGACTCAAAATAGTCTTTACATGCAAACAGTCGGTTCAACAAATTAACTGTTCGTGCAACGAACAATTCTGAAACCGCATAGGCGATTGATGTCGGTCCCTATCTGCTTGGAGGTGATCGACGTCGGCCGACTCCTGACCGATGTCGGTTGCCTTCCTGTCCACCACTGACCGACGTTGGTTGGCTTGACCGACGCCAGTGACTGTGACACTCAACAACTCCTCCATGTCTGCATACAGTGAAGCTTTTAGCTCCACAACCTAACAATCTCCCACTTGGAGATAAATAGTTGCACCTGTACCTGTACCTGTACATCATCTAGTTTGTTTCTTGGCTTTGTATCCCTCTTCAAGATCACTCTTGAAGACCAACCACCACAAATCCTTTGGTGCACCTCCTGTCATCCAAATCACCTTGCCACATCCGCATCTACAAATCCATGTAGAGAAGTGTTTGACCCTTCATAGCATGTATACTTGCTGCTGGTCCCTCTCAAATACCTGAGAATCCACTGAACTGCCCTCCAGTGCTTCTTTCCCAGATTGGCTCCAAATTTGCTAACAACTCTCATTGCTTGGAAAATCTCAGGTTTAATACACATGTACTCAACCTCATCATGTGAATCAAGACATTGTTCATAGAACTGTCCAACCATTGGCGTGCTAACAAGTTTCACACAATCATCTGGAGACAAAATCAACCTGTGACCTTCCATGTCTCTAGAACACACTCATGCCAAAGAATCTTGCTACTCCCAGATTCCTCATGACACATCTCTGAACTAACTTTACCTTTAGTTCAGCAACTCCCTACATATGTGACCCTGCAACAAGCACAACATACAGTAACAAGATAATGTAGCTAATATTATCCAACCTGGTAAAGAGAAACACAATGGTCAAACCTCCATTGTCCTGCAGCTTACTCAAGACCATATACCCTGGCCTTCCGTCTCACGTGTCCATTCCCGCTCTTCTTTATCCTGAAAATCCATTCGTCTCTCAGTGCTTTCTTCCAGCTGGCAGCTCTACCAAAAAACTCCCATTTGGTTCTTCTCTAAGGAATCACATTCCTCATCCATGCCAAGCTCCCACTATTTCCTGGATTCTACCTACTCTGCTTCTTTAATAACTTCTTGGTTCTTGACCATCAGTGAGCAACAAGTAGTGTAAAGAAGGGAAATGATGAATTTGAGGCTTACTTACCCTTTCAGTCCTCCATATGAGCGTTTGAGACTCCTTGACAACTTGTTGTCCACCCAAAATCTGTCTCAGTGACCGATGTCGGTCACATCTCAGTCTGCACCCGACTGACGTTGGTTCCATGCGACTGCCTCATCGCCAATGTCGGTTTCCCCTGACTGACGCCGGTATTTATTTGTCTGGAGTCACCGACGTCGGGCTGCACATAGCCAACGTCGGTCCCTATTTGGATGCCGACGTCAGTTTTCTAACCGACGTCGGTCTCTTTGTTTTACTTGTGAGCGATGACTTCTACCCGCGAGCTCATTTTGGATCAAACCCTTGTCCATATCAACCTTGCTCTGCTCAGAATTGTTTAGCCCCTTGCACTGATCTCTGTCTGTCATCTTTTCCTTGAAAACCAAGACTTTTATGTTCTTGTCACGAACATCAGATTTCTCAAGAAACGTCATTTTGTTCTTTTGTTTACAGAAATCTCGATCCATGCTTTTCAAATCCGAAAGCATACCCTTTGACTCAAGAACATGCATCCCCTTCATATTCATGTGACCAAGCCTATTAAGCCACATCTTTGAATCTACAGCTGAAGTAGATAAATCAGAAGGAAAATCAGTAATACAAGTAGATAGATAAAGCGTACCTACTTTCTTACCTCTTGCTACAACAAGTGCACCCTTGAAAACTTTCCAAGAGTCTGTTGTGAGAGTTACTGTGCAACCCTCATCAGCCAACTTTCTAACAGAAATCAAATTTTGCTTCAGGACTAGGACATGCATGACCTCCTTTAACACCCATGTGTTGCTCGTCTGCAATTTCAGCTTCACTTTCCCTTTGCCAACCATTTGACAAAGCTTACCATCTCCTAAATAAATTTCTCCAAAGTCTCCCTGGACATATTCATGAAAAAATTCCCTATTTGGCGATGCATGGAAAGAGGCACCAGAATCTAAAACCCAAGATTCTACTTTATCCAAAGAACATACCAGAGCATCCTGTGCAACAATCCCTGCAACAATACCTGCAACATCTGCTTCTTCAGTTCCTTCTTGCTGATCTTCACCCAACCTAAAATATTTCTTCACATGCCCTTGCTTTCCATATTTCCAGTAGGTTATTCTACCATGCCTGGACTTGGATCTCCTGCCTATCTTTGACCTTGATCTCCCATGGTCAATCTTCTCTCTTTGCCTTCCCCTACTTTCAACACTCAAAGCATTCCCTAATGATTCACCTGTGCTTTTCCTGTGAATTTCTTCATTCAAGATTACACTCACAACATCATCCACTTTTAAGATTTTAGAAGCAGACGCAGTATTACTAACTGCCATTACCAAACTCTCCCAACTTTCAGGTAATGAGCATAAGATTAAGAGAGCCTTAATTTCATCATCAAAAACAATATTGATTGAATTTAACTGGTTTACCAAACCATGGAAATCACTAAGATGACTATGTACAGATCCACCTTCCAACATTTGCAAATTAAATAATTGCTTCATAAGAAATACCTTATTCAAAGCTGAGGATTTTTCATATAAATTTGCCAAAGATTCCATCAACTCTACCATTGTCTTAGCCTGTGATAAGTTGGAAATCACAGACGATGCAAGGCTCAACCTTATAGATCCCAGAGCCTTCCGATCAAGAACCTTCCATTCTTCATCCTTCATATTTGTGGGCTTGCAAGCAATCCCACCCAAAGGTAAGTACAAATCTTTCTGATACAGATAATCTTCTATCTGCATCCTCTATAATTGATAGTTCTTGCCATTAAACTTCTCCATTCGTAGCTTACTTTCTTCTGCCATTGCTATACTCCCACTCAAACAGAAACCCCTGTGAGTGACCTATAATCAATAAACACTAACCAGATCTGATACAACCTATTAGTAACCCAACCAAAAGCTCTGATACCAATTGTGAGGAATCTAGAACCACAAACCTGGCTCTGATTCCAACTTGTCAGGATCTTGCTCCTCAATAAGATCACAATATGATTACCTTGTATAAGCAACTAATCACGGAATTAAACAAGAATTAACAAGTAACTAGAAATCACAAATGACACAGAATATGAGAGACAATACACAATATTGTATTAATACTCATGCCAGAAGGAAATACAATGAAGATGCCACAATCTTCCACACCTCTCAGATGTACAGATCTCTTTCCCTCAAGAGTTCACTCTCCTACCAAAAATGGTCCCAACACACAACTCAAACACAGAGTTGGTGTTCACCTCCAACCAGTTAGTAATAACACTGCCAGTACACAAGTACTCAAATTAATTCAAGTAGATCTCCCATGAACTTGCAACAACCTGTAACTCAAATGATCTTACTTACCATGTAGAACTTCCTCCTGATCTTGCTGCCACCTGCAGATCAACCTATTTTTACAATTGAAAGGATCTACCTTGCCTTCCTCTATTTCTCTTCATTACAATACATGCCAATGAGTCTATAAATAGATCCCATACTAAACAATAACTTAGACTTCTAATTTACAATAATTAGACACGCAACTCAAGACTCAAAATAGTCTTTACATGCAAACATTCGGTTCAACAAACTAACTGTTCGTGCAACGAACAGTTTTAGAACCGCACAGACGACCGACGTCGGTCTCTGTCTGCTTGGAGGTGACCGACGTCGGCCGACTCTTGACTGATGTCGGTTGCCTTCCTATCCACCACTGACCGACATTGGTTGGCTTGACCGACGCCGATGACTGTGACACTCAACAACTCTTTCATGTCTATATACAGTGAAGCTTTTAGCTCCACAACCTAACAGGTATTATTATTGTGCAAAATTCTATTGTTTTCACACTTATTCATTGCATATACCTTTTTTGGGTAATACATTTATGTTGTTAGTGTAATCTCTCATTTTGAATACTTATTATGAATGGTGTCTTTACATGTAATAGTTCTTGTGTTTTTCTCTTTCTTGACATGGCTTCAAAGCTAAGAGTTTTTTTCCCAATAAAATTTACTTGTGGGTATGGGAACCAAGTTGTTACTTGAATTGAATTGAAAAAATAAATGGGGTAATCATGCCCCAAGGAAATGCTTCTCATTGTAACTTTAATTTTGGTGGAACCACAAATCAGGGCTACATGTAATGGGTGGAGTCCTGAAATAGACTTGTTTGTCAAAATATGGAACCCTGAAGTAGACTCATATGTCAAAATGGCATCCCAAAACATGTTCATATGTATAAATAAAACTTTGAATGACTACTTTAGATGGTTTTTTGATTCAATGCTACACATAAAAGATAGAGAAATTCTTGCATGAATAACATTTGTGCCTCACATTTGTCCCAATTGTACCGTCATTGAGATTATTTATTGCCATAGCCTACATGTCAATTTCTTCAATTTAATCCAAGTACCCTAATAATTTATCCCATATAATATGTCAACTTTTCCTGAGTATCATGTGATATGTCCCACACATGCCTTGCTATGTGAAAATCTATGTAAATATGTGAAGTATATCCCATTCTAAACTATATAATTTATCCCAATATCTGAATCACTTGTGTGTCACCTGTGTCTAGAGACCTGCAAATCTATGAAAAGCCCATTAATATGCCTCCATCTTGAATTGAATGATGTAGCCTGTGAATCATTCATCTCAAAATAAAAGAGTTAAACACATCATGTTATTTATAAAATTGTCATCATGTAGGTCATATATGCTAACATGAGAGGCCAATGTCATCATATAAAGATGGATCAATGAATATGTATGAAACATGTAACCTAAGGAATATAAGTGTCATGTTAGTATTAACCATATCAATATTAGTCACTTAGTCAACAAGCCACACAAAATATGCATGATATCTATCATGACATCACACATAATAGAAAAATGTGTGATATAAATCATGGAAACAAACTCAATAAGTATCAAGAGATGTACACAGACAGACATATGCCATGTCGTGATCATGACAAATAGAAACACTCATAAAATCACTCCAAAGAGGACAAATAAATCAAATAAACACTCAAGAGAGCACATAATCACCCATGGAATCAATTCAAATAGTACATAATCACCCATATAAACACAAGAGAGCAGACAGTCACTTATATAAACTCAAGAGAATAGTCAATTTCAAAGCAACATTCAAGAGAACATACATCAATTATGGAATCACTTAAGTGAGTATACATTAGAATAAGAAACACTTAAAAGAGTACTTATTATTCATAGAAAACATAAGAGAGCATACAACCACTCATAGAACCACCCAAGAGAACACACAATCACTCATAGAACCACCCAAGAGAGCACAAAATCATGCATAGAAACACTAATCAGATAACTCATCAATCATTACACAAAGTAATAATTAATGACCACATAATTTAACAATTATTCACATAAAATATTCATAGAGCACACAATGTCAGTTTCACATATTCAATTAATGCCATTATCACATATAGTAAAACACAATGTCCATTTGATATAGCACTCTAGAGATTATAAGCAAGAGAAATTCATGTAAAGATGTTCCAAGTAGTCTTACATGATCAATGAAATGGTCACATAAATATGTAACTTATAATATTTACAAAGATGCCCCCAGTGTAGGAGTGGTCCTAATATAGGTAGACCCTGGGTGTAAGGAATGTTTCACATCTATATATCTATTGCCATATGTAACTTGTATATCTTGCATCATGTTCATGTATACTGTGAACAAGCATATAAAAATGAATCATGTAATATACCATAAATGATAAATAACATAGATCAATTATGTAAAGTAGCCAAAAAAAGTTGTGCATAGGTCTTGTTCTTATTTTATTTTATTTTTAATTAGCATTTTTTTGTATTTTTGAATATTTTAAATTGAAACATGTCTATACTAACCAATGGTCCCATCAATGCGATGCTCATATGTAGATCATGTATCAATTAATGCAAATTCCAACCACCATGGGTGAATAACAACATATATATCAATCCGAGTATTGATCATGTGCCGTAACATGTCCATCATGATCATCATTATGTGTATATTGTATAGATCTAGAGACCATTGTAACATGTGAACTACATTGTATAGTAGGAGTATCAAATGGAGATAATTGTGGAATACACATAACTACTTATACAATCAATAAGGATGTGATGGAGTAGGTGATGTTTGATATGGAGCTCAAATAGATCTCTTAATCAAAGGATGCTGAAGTAATAGTTTATGGAAAAAAACAATTAATTTTTGTTGTATTACATTTGTAGAATGAGCCCTTGTAGGTTGTATAATAGTTTGTAGTGGTGGCTAAGGAGTTTTTATGGCTAAAGAAGATACTCATATAGAATACCTTGAATTGTGAATATGTGGTTATTATAGATATACTTGATGCATCTATGTATTGAAGAGGGTACCACCCATAATTTATGAATCCATGGTCTTCTTAACAACATGTTGAATGCCCTTGTATCAAGAAAAATAAAGAAGCAAGTGGAAATTATGGTAAGTCCTACCATGATTGATGGAATGATATCCCCAAGAGGTATTTTTATATTTTCATAAAACCCTTTCACTGTCTATGTTCTAGCAATCAATTATTTGTCTTTATACAATACTATCAATTAATGACATGGTGAAAATGTTTTCGCTTGAACCATTACCTACCATAACACAATGCATGGACTGTGAATCAATGTAGGTGTACACAAATAATGGCACATTGATATAATCATCATCAATAACTTCATGTTCCTATAATGTGATAGTAGGTATAGGTACATGTGTACTCATAAGTGTTCCAATAATACCATTTATAAGATGTTCTTCCTTAATATTATAAGTGTAAGAATGCAAAGGTGGATACACTATGTAAGTCATATGTGCACATGAATTAGTCTTGGTTTCATTTACCACATGATTTGTAAAGGGATCAAAAATATATTCAAACTTTATTTGGGTTGTGCTGTTGACTCATTTTTAGGTTTTTTAACATCGCTAATCTTAATGATTTTTTCATCCACTAGATCCTATATCTTGTCTCATAAATTGAAACATTTATTCGTATAGTGTCTCGAGCATCTGTGCCAATATTAGTATGTGTTGATATAAATTTTCACTTAATGTATGTGCCTTTTTCATATCAACCTCCTTAGGTAGAGGGAGAGATATGAAACTGAACTCAAGTAACCATTTCAATATTTTATGAGGTGGTTTCAATAATCATGTAAACTATATTTGTTGAGGAGCTAAGAGGACTAGCCAATTGATAAGTTACCACATTGTGTTAACTATTATATTGGTCTCATTTTTAGTATCATTTGATTTAGATCTGAAACTTGAATTTACTTTAAATTTGGCACTAGTTGATGTTGGAGGATTCAACCCGTAATTAATTTTGTTCATATTAATGAGCTTAAATTCATGAAAGTTAACCATGTGGCCCAAGTCATTGAATGAATGAAAGCATTTACACATAATTAACTCATGAAGTGGAGAAAGTAGAATTTATTTGAATATATCTTGTAACTCATTATCAACCATTGGATTGGTCATCTTAGATAGCATAGTCTTGTATCGTAATACATAATTAATGATAGGATCATTAGGTCATTGCTTAAGCTTGGAAATTTGAGCATAAAACAACTTCTCATTGATGTTGATAGATAAATGTGCCAAAAATGATCAACCAATGGATTGAAGGCATGTAATGATTGGAATGGGAGGTCATAAATCCATATTAATGCACAGTCCTTAAGACATATTATAAAAAACTTAGGCACCAACCTATCATTAGATTTGTAATCTAAACATGTTGCATGAAAGGGTTGAATGTGTTGTTCAGTGTCACCCTTACCATCATATGGTGGGAGTTTGGGTGCAAAAAAACCTATAGGTAGGGGATAAGAATATATCATAAGGGTTAATGTTTTATGTGGTAATGTGCGATACTCCATGGAATGACCCCCTATATGAACCTTGTTTCAATTATAATACTTTAGCTTGAAGATCAAGAATAATTTGTACCAATATCTTAGCAGTAGGTATAGAATAATGTGTATCAAATGATGATGTCCCATTAGTAGTGACCGTATAAGGCATAAAATTTTGATGTGCAAGGATAGACATAAAAATATGAGGTCTGATTTGTGTTTCCCCCACACCATGAGTGAGCATCATAGGTGTAGCCATAGATGTAGACATAGGAATAGTATTTTGAATATCTATTGTAGATTTAGTTTATCTAAATTTTGATTTAGATCATTGAATAGTCTTTCATGTTGTTCTAAGATATGATCCTTAACATTCTTTGCATTTTTAATCTTTAGGAGTGCATTCAAGCTTTTATCCAAATCATGAGGTTGCTTACTAATTTTACCTTGAAATTTAGAAAATCCTACAACTTGTGCAATATCTAATTAATTAAGTTCATTTATATGTATTTGGCCATGATATTGATTATGATAATCATATTTTAAAGCATTTACAAGTTCATGTATATCATCATGTTCTTTTGCCTCTATATGTTTGTTATTAATATTTGCATCAATAGAATTGTAGATTGTACACACACGTGGTTGGACGAAATGAATATGATTATAATCAATTACAACACCACTTAACCAAAAAAATTCACTTTATAGGTATAAGAGGGTTAGACTTACTAGATGACATAGGATATGTTCATGAAAACATCAAGAAAGCTAGGGGAAAAGCATATAGATTATGGGCAAATAATATAGGGAACTCAAAAATAGGATTTGAAACCTTGATCCAAATAAACTTGAAATTGAGAGAAGGAAAGATGAAACCCTAAAGGAATACCTAGGGTTTTCTATGTTTAAGAGAAAGATCAGGTTCACCATAATGTTTTAACATATTTTGGATTTAGGAAAACTAAATAGGCCAAACTATTAAAACTCAGATTGCATAAGATATAATATAAAGTATGTAAATTTGATTTCTAATATAGATTAATTGAACTTGTTAAATCTATAAATGACTAATAGATAGGGACTTTAGTTGATTTTATATTATGTATTGTTCATTGCCTATGTGTTAGACCTCAAAATGACTATGTGGAAGCTTTGTGATCATTTAGATTAGGAACCAGATTGTGAAACTTTATGAGGACAATGTTGGTAAGTGCTCAGTCACTTATGGTATCCAGACCTATCCACATCTGCTAGAATCATCCCTGTGTATTTTTTTGGGTTGGTTCCACCATATATTACTATGCCTCCCTATCAAGATGAATTTTGAACATAGTTTTAACCTTGTTCCCAAGCACACATTGTAAATTGGCTTCTTTTGCCTTGAAACACTATCTTCACTTTTTTGACCTAAAATAGAGGGGGTGAAAGTTGGTTCGAACAACCTCAATGACTCCTCATTGAGTGATTGAGCATTGCATACATTTGAATACTTCAAGGAGGCCTCAAACACATGAAATTCTCCCACATATGTGAATGAGTTCTCAATAGTGTTTTTCTAGAATATTTGTAACCTTTTGACTTTCAAAATTTGACAACATGTACCTTTGACCTTGCAATAGTATTCTCACTTGGCTATTAAGGCTTGATCCTTTGAGGGTTTATAGATTTGAAACCTTTAGGATAATGTTTAAAGGATGTACAAATAGATATCTCAATGTGCAAGTAGCTTTTCAATGCATTGACAAAGTGATCTCAGGGCAATCCAAGGGTTTGATTTTATTTTTTGAAATAACTATTAAAGGAACCTTTGACATTGCCAATGAAGGTGGCCACTACCAATAACTGACCACTTTTTATTGTTGTTGGCATCATCCATAATGGGTAAACTTTAGATCTAGAATGTGAGATTAGTCTGAGTATGATAATAGATAATTTTGTCACTAAATAAGAAGATCCTAAGTATGTTTGACTACAAATTGGGATGTCCAAGGTAATAAATATGTAAACAGATAGGGAAAGATGTGAGAAGATCCAAATACATGTGCACAAATCATGTGGAAAATTTTGATAGGACACCAATTCCATTCACAACATAGTTGAAAGACCACCAATTTTGATCTAAGAGGCAAAAAGTTTAAGAATGGAGATAATATTATTTTCAGACAATGGATGACTAGGATCTTGAATCTAATAACAAATAAATATGACATGAAACTAAAGATATATAATTGGATCAATGCCAAAGAGATAATAAGGTTTGAAAGGTGTCATAAAATAGTCAAGTATAAATAAGTGAATCAAGTATGATAATGCATGACAAAGAACCCATGAAAAAGGGTGCAAAAAAGAAAGTGTCTAAAGTATGATAGTACTTGATGATGACATTATATCTTTGATGCAAAAGACAACTCATTTTAAACTATCTAGGATTTACAATGAAAATATTTTCAATCTTTAAATATTGTATTCATGTGCCACTAAAATAATCATATTCAAAAATATATTTGAGAAAAACAAGTAACTTACCTAGTTTTAAACTATCTAGGATTTACAGCGAAAAGATTTTCAATCTTTAAATTTTTATTCGTGTGCTACTAAAATAATCATATTCAAAAATATATTTGAGAAAAATAAGTAACTTACCTAAGTTTACCAAACTCAACCCACTTCACCAACTTTTTTTTAAAAAGACTTTGAAAACTCTTATCCTCCACCAAAATTGTATCACTATCACCACTCATCTTCAAAATGAAAAGAAATAGATTTGAGAGGTATTATACATAAAAGCTATTAGGAGAATCTCCAAATTCAAATGAATTGAATGGTGATACTAACTCGATAATAACGACGTCACATTTAACATTGTGTTAGTGTGGATTTTATCTTACCAACAATAAAAAAAATATTTAAAAAAATATAAATTAAATGGAAACATTATTCCAACCTAAAATTGTACCATATGTAATTATGGACACGTATTATAACCCATATCACATATAATCGAGATAAAATGAATGTTTATACAAAATAAATATATTTTAAATCAAATTATGCAATTATAATTATCCAAATATCAATCTTTAATTTCAAAATAGAACCATATAATTTTTATTTTAAAAATTAAAAATTAAAAATATAAATTAAATGACAACATTATTCCAACCCAAATAACTCTGTTAGTTGTACCATATGTAATTGTGCACACTTATTATAACCCACATAACATAAATCTAGATAAAATGAATATTTATACAATTTAAATATATTTTTAGTATCAAATTGTGCAATTGTAATTATCCAAATGTTAATCCTTAATCTCAAGGTAGGACCGTATGATTTTTAATCAAAACCATATAATCTCTTATTACGATATAATCTCTTATTGAAATCATGGTAAAATGCTTCCCTCTATCAAATATACAAAAGTGGGAAAATCAGGAAATATGATTATTTTTCACAAAATCAGAGGGAGTGTGACTGACCGGCCAAAACTCTATCTTGTAAAAGGACACGGAAAATATATTGTAAATTTTAATTTCTTACTTTCAATTTATTTAGTGTGGAAACAACCCCCAAAAAAATGCATATTATTTATTTTATAATGTGTTTTTACATATTCAATAAATATAAAATGCGTTTTTCAATAATTATGATTTGTCATCACATATTATTATATGGTAATATTTGATACTATTTTCAGTTAAATATTGATGATATGATTTCTATTATATTTTTTATATTTAATATTTTATCATTTCTTAATTTTTATCGATGTGTTTTTTGTGATATTAATATCGCATGGTTTTTGATGATATGTATTATAATGTTATGATTTTCATATCATTTCTTTAGATGGAAATTATTTTCTTTTTTTATTGAGATACATGTCACGTTTTGTACGATCCACTCATGTCTTAAAGGGCCAATCATATTCTACATTTATTATTTTTATTATTTTGATGATTCTTATATCTTAATTTACATAATGTATTCATAATGACATAGGATTGATTGCATGTTGTCTGATGATAATAGAATTCCAACTTCTATTTTCAATGCTCAGTGACTCAATGACTCAAATTTTCTTTCAGATATGAAAGCTTGTCAGTTGACGATACATAAAGTTCCAACTCCACGCTATCTTTCTATCTCCTTTAATAGTATGATGGACTCATAGAACTTCTATCATATACTAGGTAAAAATAAGTATCTTGTTATCAAATAATTTTTTCTGTGAGTTTTCCTGTTAGCATACTATTTTGAAGTCAACCATGTTTGTGTAGGAAAGGTAAGTATGGCTTTTTAGGTTCCAAATCTCACCATCTCAATGTTTAAACACTGAAATTCATAACAATATCTATATCATTTTTATATGTTCTACTTTGAAGTGATTTTCACATCACCTACTTTGTAACTAAGCAAAACATAAAATAAAGTATAATGTAAACACTAAAAAATGGCCCCGTTGACATTTTTTTTGAATTATCTTATGTATGTTGTGTGCATTTCTCTATATATGAGTGATTGATCGAAATCTCGTGTAATTGAACCCTTTTGGATAATTTTAAAACTTGAAACTTATTTTGTGCATCCCCATCCAACCTCTATATCAACCTCATGTTCTTCTTGTCTTGTTTCCAGGATTGATCATATAGTCCTAACACTTATCGGAACTATTTATATGGTTTGGCATGGTAGCTTGTGCTACTCTTTTAATTACATGGACCTATCAGAGCCTTTCCACCTTTCATATTTTTATTTGTTGGAAGTTGGTCATGCAAACTAATTTTTCTAAAGTTTGAATTTGAGTTATCTATAAATAAAAAATTGATTAGTTTTATTTGAAGAATCAAGTACAATTGATCATTTCTCTATTCATTACCAAATATTTTTTGAAACATCTTATTAGAATTATTAATGTTATGCAATTTCAATTTATCGATATCTCTTTATAATTTAAAGGGTCTATAAAATTAAAAAGACAAAAAATTAACCTTATTTATAGAACCCCAAAAACCAATCTTTATCCATTTTAAATTTGCAAGACTCATTATTTTCAGAAAAAAAAAAGTCAAAATACATAATTATAATAAAAAATTTAAAAATAAACATGATTGAAAAGATTTTCCACATTTTATTAGACCTAACAAGAACTATACCATTTGATTAACACCATCTACATCGTACTAATAGTATAAGACCATTTATATAATTTTAACAATGTTCTTTATTGAATTCAGATCTAGCAGATATACGAATTTAAATGTCCATCTATTGACAAAATAAATTTAAATTGTGATGAAAATTTAAAAATTCTTATAACAATTTAAAAGAAAAAAAAATCCTCTATCTTTTCATATATTTAATTGAATATTAAATTAAACAATATTTATTATATTTTATATGTTTATTTTACGACAAATATACATATTTTATACATAAATTTTTGTTATAATTTCAGTCATTGAAAAAATGTAATGTTATATCTATTTAACTAACTTTTCCCCTCATATCATCACCCCTCATTTTCATTTAGTCAAATAAAAAAATAAACATTTGTCTGAAAAATAACATTTTCAACTAAATTAACGTCTCTTTTTTACACAAGTCATATTTATTGTGTAATTTTTAAAATATTTAATAGTAATGGGCTTTAAAGTTGATTTGCTATCTCTAAAATAGTTTATGCAAATATATGATCAGTAATGATTTTAAGTTTTATGGTTTCATGATATAGATTTATAAAATGTTTTGTTTATATTATTTAACAAAAGTTATAATATTTAAAGAATAATATAAGAAATTTTATTTTATTTTATAATGTATTTTAATAATTCTGATATTAAAAAAAATGAATTAGAAAAGTTTATAATTTACAATAGATAAGTAAAAAAAACGTGAATAATAATTAGAGTATTTATGAATATTCTTTGTTAAATTTAATTTGTGAATAATACAAATTAGTTAGAGCAATATTTATTTTCATTTATGAATGTTATGTATTAAATTTGACATAAACATTTTATAATAAAATTTGATGTTAAGAATAAATGGTAAAAATAATTTTTTATTTAATTATGTTTTCAATTAAACATTTTTAGTAAATGTTTGATTACGACAAAAATACATAAATAATGTAAAGGGAGTCCTTCATGGAAATATAGAAATTCATTCTTAACATATTCTTAAAAATGTAATCATTAATAAAAATTTAAAAATAATTAAAAAAATAAAATGAAACAGCTTTAAAAAAAAAATTAATATATATATATATATATATATATATATATATAATCAATAAAAGAAGGTTGGGAGGTCCTTCACCCCTTGCATTAATATCATCAAATGACTATAATTTGTTTAATAAAATTCACAAAAGATTTAAAAAAATCTTATCCAACTCTTTAACCTAACAAATGTGCTTTAAAAAAAATTAAAATTGTTAAGTAACCAAAAAACTAGAAAGAAAAAAAAAAAAAAAAAAAAACTGAATCTTTCACAATAACTATTAATAAAACTTTTATAACATAACAAAATTCTAAGAAAAATATCATTCAGGAATAAATTCTCATGAAAGTAAGATCTAAACACAAATAAAAACCCACACAAATTAGTAACCTAATCTAGTTCTCATAAAATACTTGACAAGAATTTTGAGAAAACTTAATGAATGACAGCTGCTATAACCCAATCAACAAGCAGAAAAAAAAAACAATGCATCCATTAACATAGCATTTGGTCTTAAGAGGAAAACCATGGAAAAATGATATTAATCTGTTTTCTTGGTCTTTATGCAATCAAAAGGGAATACAACTAACCAGTTCTGCAATACAAGCATGAAAATGTAGAAGAACCTAATGTACACACTTGTATATAAATTGGAGAACCCTCGATTTGAGGCTGCAATCTCTGACATTAAGTCCAAAAAATCAACAGATTATGTGATTTCAATAGTCATCTAAGATGACAATAGGTTTTAAAAAAATGAAGAAAAATTTATTGCCTATGGCTCATTGTAGAATAGAGGAGTTGGGCATGTTCTCCCATTTTAAAGAACTTGTCATCGGCATAATTATTATTTTTTATGAATAAAGTTGATGATTTGATTTCATTATAAAGTATTATTGGTAATGTTAACTATTTTCAATCACTGTGAAGGGTAGCGTCTATTTTTAGTTCAAGGTTTTAATAGTTATAAAAGTTTCAAGATTCGATCTTAAGTTTATGAAAATGCTTAAGTTCTAAAAGAAGAAATTAATACTTCATAGGTTTTGTGAAAGGTTTGGTCTTCACATCTTTTGTAGTGAAGTAGTCACAGAAAGTGTTATGAAGTATTTCGAAACTTTTGTTTCGAACAAAAGTTATGATGACTTCGCAAAGAATCAATTAAGTCTATACAAGTTCAAAGCATCTAGGCTAGTAGAATACTGGGATGACACCACATGGAAAAATTTCATTGCTCCATGACTCTAGGGTGGTCTGTGCAAACCCAATAGTGTGCAAGAGCATCAAAAGAGAGAGAAGTTGCCACATGGCCCAGTTAGTAGACCTACAAAGCAGAGCTCAAAGTAATCAAGGAGATGACATGTGGATGTCATAAATTGTGGTTGGGACTCAATGGATTAAAGGGGTGATGTAGCCAAGTAATAAATGAGGCAACAATTGGAATAATACCACACCATCAATGTACCAATCTAAAATCAACGACCCATATGGTCATCAAGACCGTCGTAAGCAAGATTTTTAGAATCATAGTGCGATGGCTCAAGGATTGTAGGATTGTGAGATGAATGACTTGGGAGGATGTTGCAATTGGCATAGTGAATTGAATTAAGCCTAAGTCTACATAATTTAATGCTAACATAGCTAATAACATTAAGGCATGAACGAGACTATCACGACGAGATCATGACCAGAGCATATAGGACAAAGAAGCATCTTAATGGAAAACATGGCATGGAAGTTTGTAGGGAACAACATTGAAAGTAGAAGTGATGAAATTAAGCCAAAATCTTCCAAGGTAGTAACTCCAAGATATTTATAGTCGCATTCCTGCACATGAAACCTTTCAAATTGAGTTGTAGTCATTGAGAAATTATATATTAATTGTTGCACAACCAATGGGAGAAGGGGCTAGGCTGACAGATTTAAATTCAAGGCAATCATCACCATGCTTCAAGGATGTAATAAAAGTCCCAATTACCTTTGTCCATCCCTATTTGATTTACAAAGAGATTATGTCTTGAATTCTTGATATTCATTTAATTTTCTCAGCTATATTTCTGATTGTAATCAATGACTTGTGGGCTTCTCATTGCCTATAAAATCCTAGATCTTTCATTCTAAAATGGTTAATATTTCTATGCACCATAATGCTGCCAAAATTTTGCCTTCCATGAGCCCATTTATTACTTGAGCCTTGCAACTAATGAGAATTGAGTTTGTCTTACTTCACAATTCTTACATTTCGTGTGTATTTTTAGTTTTTTTATCTTTCCCTATTGGTAATTCTTGCGCCTTTCATTATTGTCCATTCCTTCACACCTCTATGTAGAACTCGACTCTCTCTTGCAGATCATATATTGTGTGTGTCTAGACCTATATAGGCATTATATGTAGACTATTTGTTTTCCCTCTTAGTGTTGTATTATGGCCAATGCCTTTATATGAATCACTTATGCAAGTGAAGTGTCTTTATTAGAGATTTTGTAATGTTTTCTTATTTTCTACAATTATAGTGTGTTCTTCAAAGCCTATAGAGGTGCTCTCTCTAGTCTTGGTGTATCACCTTTTACATTTTCAAGCAACCCCTCTCTCTATTTTTTTCTCAAATTTTAGATTTAGATTTAGCAATATATTTTCTTTCAACTCTTTTAGGCTTGCATGTTGATCCCAAATCAGATGCATTTAGATTAGAAGGAAGTCAGTCTTCTCTAGAGTTTCATCCCAAAGATTGTAAGAGTCTCACACCTTGGGGGATGATCCCATTGTCTCATTGAGCCAATTCTTCCAATTCAATGGGTGCATGGTTCGAGTGATAACAGGTTTTGGCATATCTGGTGGGACCCAGTTTAAATATTTAACTAATAATTGGTGTTATTCTTAGTCAAAATCACTAAAGACACTCTAAAAAGGACCTAGTGACTCCAAGTATTCTTGGTTTGGAAATTTTAGTTCTTCATCTATATGCCAAGCTAAATAAGATCATCTTCAAGAGGTATTGATTTTGATTTTATTGAATTATCAGTACATACTAGAAGAGTTAAAGCATCATGATCTCCTATCAGAAGAGCTAGCAATTCAAGACAAGTCTCCTTTAGAACTCAGTCAACTCCCCCATTTAGCAAATTACCTGCACCCAAAGGAAGACTATTCCCTATCACATTCATGGTCACTCTTAGAAACTAGTGCTTTGTTCCCTTTAATGGAGGTATCCCATTGGCCCTCCCCCAATACGACAATATCCCCATATTTTCTCTTAAGAGCATCCCCTACTTTACTGGAGAGAACTCTACTACCCCTATAGATCACATACAAGATGTTGCGAACATTTGTTCCATCCATAATGTAACCAAAGATAATGTTGTAGTTTGACTCCTTGCCTCTTCTTTAAAGGAAAAGTGATCCAATGGTACTAAGTTTTGTATCCCATTACTATCCAAAATTAGGACGAGCTAGGTGTGAAACTATGTAGATAGTTCGAAGATAAGAGTGACCGCCTATCATTGATGGAGTAACTTGTTGCCATTAAAAGAACTTTGTACAAGCAAATGATTGACTTCAACTTTAGATTTTAGAAGACTTGGGATAGGATTCCACCTTTGGTAAAACCTTATCCTAATACTATGTTTTTATATTTTTAAAGAGTGCTAAACAGTATGTGGTTGTTGTGATTCAATCTATGGGAGGATTAATATATCTCAATGCCTATGAGGTTATTGTGTGCATATAGAATTATTTGATCCAAGTAGGGAAAATTATGCCCAAACCCCATATGCCTGTGTTCCTTGATCTCCCATCTACAAGTCAACCTACCTTGCCCTCTATATACAAATAATATTTTCAAAATTTTATCAATTATTGATTCTTTCTATCTTTTAGGAACCCATCAAGTCTCAATCTCTCTGAGTGTATGCCTTAAGGGGTGCATTGGGAAAGGGATGGGAAGAACATTGGTGTTTCACAGAATGGTTGTCCCTTTTGTCACTTGCTATCTACACGTTTGTCTCTTAAAAATCAATCTCGTAAGCTTTGACTCCTATTTTGCACACTCCTCTAGTCATTTTCCACCTTCATTAACCCTTTCCCTAACTTAAACCCCTTTTTGGCAGTTTACATGACTATGTCAGCCAAGTCGACTTAGTATTATTATTTACAAAGCTTACTAAGAACTAAGTCAGGCATGGCCGACATAACTCATTATCTAATTATGTTTTTGTCAATTTCAATACTAGGTCGATTGGGTTGACCTTGTTGATCAAAACTTTCAAAAGGGTTTAGGGTTAGATCTACCTATATAAATACAATCATTTTCATCATTTATCAAGAAGAGAAGAAGTAAGATATATTGCACATTTACTTATTCACCATTCTATTTGAGGATCAAGCTTAGGGTTTCATACTCTCTTTTAAGATACATATCTTATCTTATTGATAAGTCTTTTGGATGCATTGATAGGTTGTGTATTCTAGAGCTAATTTATCCTTGTCATCCTTACATACCACAACTACCTCTTGCAAAGCATCTTAATCAAGGAAGAGATTGAGGCTCGATGGGTTCATCTTCAAAGGTATGTATTCCTAACTTTGTTCCTCCTTTATAAGAATAGATAGATATGCATTTACAATTTTTTTCCATGTATTATGATTCTGTATACATTGATGTGAGTATATGTCTTCTATGCATGTTTACTTTTAATGTTTATTACCCCCACTTTGTGCTGCAAGGTTTGGTGAGCATTAGATTAGATTTTTACTTTACTTATTATTAATCTAATGAATATGAAAACATAATACTTAGTTAGGGTTATTACATAGTTTTACTTGACTGGAGGCTTTGGAACCCTCCCTAGTGATATTATTGTGATAAGAGATCCCTTAATTCAATTTCATAGATCCATATTAGTCATGATCTTGATTATCTAATGTATGCTCAATTAGAAGTGTAAGTAGGATCTATTTTCTTTGAACTATGATTGATTTATAGATCTAATGCATTTTTTATTGCATACATTATGGTGAACCCGACATGAATCTAACCCTTATAGATTTTCTTTCACATTTTTCATTTATATCATTTTATTATTTTTATATATTTACAATACTATGTCAACTAAGTTGGCATAGTTCTAAATTTTGTGCACAGATTTAACATATAGTCATATCAGAATGACTCTATTCTTTTTATGCAGGGCTTCATCAAATACAGGTTACTAGATTGGACAGGTCAACACATTCTTCTTCTTTAGTTCTAGATAACAAACTAAGTCAACTAGGTTGACTTCATTTTCTTGTCATCATCCAGATAACAAATTAAGTCATGCAGGTCAACTTAGTATTACAGTCAACATCTAGATAACAAACTAAGCTAACTAGGTTGACCTAGTCTTTGAGCCAACATATAGATAACAAATTAAATCATGCATGTCAACTTAGTATTATAGTCAGCATCTAGATAACAAACTAAGTTGACCAGGTTGACTTAGTCATCTTAACAGGCTTCAGTAAATAGGGTTTCATAAAACTAGGTTGACCTAGTTGATTTAGTTGGCAAAACTTACAAGTGACATTCAAGGTAATTCAACAAAAGAATTTCAATCCTCAGCATCTTCCAACCCACCAAGGTTCCTTTCTCTTTCTCTCTTTCAATTCAGTAATTCATGATAGTTATGTTTTGTACAAATTTGTAGTCTTCAAAACTGTAATCCTACAACAAACTAAGTCGACTTGATTGACTTAGTTTTATAACCTATCTTCTATCTAAAAGACTAAGTTGACCTAGTTGAATTAGTTCTTACAATACTCTTGCTTATATAGAATAGTAATGAACTAGTTGACTCTGTTCTATAATGTTTGCATACAGTGTCAACTAAACTGACTCTATACCATTTTTAATTTGAAAATTAACAACTATTTACTAGTAATTAATTCACACTTTCATTTTCAATTGTTTACATGCTTAGAGTAGATCACATATTCTAATTAGGTTATTTTTCAAAATACCATTTATTTTCACTATTGTTCTCTTTTTACACACACTAATAAATCACACAAATTTTAAAACACATTTAACATTTGTCTTCCCAAGGCCTACCTACTTGGATTTCATCACCAAGGGGGAAGTTGACTTATGTTTTTGACCAAGTATAAATACATGATTAATGGTATATATTGGCAAAGCACCCGACACTCTTATCACTGTGAGATTGTAAAGTGAGGGGTAAGCCCCAATACAAAGCCAATGCCATTACCAACACAAATCTTTTTCATCCTAAACGTCTTGAAGCCATCCATAGATTACTTTTTAGTTCACTATTTTTATCCAAATTTGCTATCACACTTAAAAGGACACTTTATAATAATCTAACAAAACTCAAGATGACCACTTAGTTAGCATTTACTTTTTAGTTGACTACTTGCTCTCTGCTCATTATATGTTGTATTGAAAAAACTTATATTATCTAGCATTAATGCAAGGTTTTATGTTATATGCCACTTGGATCATTCTCATTGATCTAATTCTTTGTATTTTTTGCTTCCATTTACATTGAA
The DNA here is from genome assembly GCA_037957365.1 of Torreya grandis. Classification (NCBI taxonomy): domain Eukaryota; kingdom Viridiplantae; phylum Streptophyta; class Pinopsida; order Cupressales; family Taxaceae; genus Torreya; species Torreya grandis. The sequence continues at coordinate 1,062,444 of JARHVA010004952.1, read as the reverse complement.
AATATTTACCTAATTTAACACACTATCATTCTATTCGACACAGTCTCTTACAAGTTGAGTTTTCTCCTATCTGCAATACTAAGTTGACCTGGTCGATTGTGTATTCTTATCTACCTTCTATCCAACAGTACTAAGTCCACCTAGTTGACTCTATACACCTTGCTCAATACTATTATGTGTGTGGTTATCTAGTATTATTTCATAATGATGACATCTTTTCAACCTTCACTTAGTCAAGATCATTGCATAATTAAATATTTAGATCATAACCTTACTTATTTTATTACTTTAGATGAAACTATTCACTTTCTTCCTTGATCTTTTCCTAATCCAAAACCAATCACTACACTATGTAATGCAGTTGAGGTCCTTCATCCTAGTCCTCCTCCTAATACTAATGTTGGGAATCCTCCTCCCAATACCAATGTTGGAAATCCTCCACCCTATACCCTTCCTACCACTAACACTAATAATCCCCCTCCTAACAACACCGGTACCCCACCTTTGAATACTAATGCACAAATTGGCACAACTCAAATTCTTGCACAATTAGTTCAACAAATGAACATTATGCAAATAACTAATCATCCTTAAATGATGCAAATGTAACAACATTTATTACACATTACAAAACCACCTCAAGTAATCATGCCTAAACCAAATCAAAATTTTGTCCCTCCTCTTAGAGATGCCAATGAGAATATCATCTCTCAACCTCAAATGAATAACAAAATGCTTCAACATCTTCAAAATGAACCTTTAGCTCCATTAATTACATCCATAGATATTGTAAATATTTCTCCAACTATCACATATGATGGGATTAAGGACCCTACTATCTTTCTTAAGTATTTTGGTAATATCTATAAGGAATGGGTCCAAACTAACACCTTTGCTACCACAAAGCTCTTAGCCAAAACCTTTATTGGTGATGCAATTGAATAGTACAACCAACTTCCTAGATATTCCATCTAACAATTAGAGGATTTAGTCAATGCTCTAGTGAAAAAATTCCAACATGATGACCTTCCTGAAAATTATCTTAACCATTTCATCAATGCCTAACAACTTCCTAATGAATTTACTCACGCTTTCATCAAACAATAGAAGTCTCTAGCTCACAAAGTGGACCATAACATGAATTATGTTACTCTTTTAAAACTATTTGTTACTTCTATTAAAGCTCCCCTTCAATACAAAGTTCAAATATTTTCTCCTAAAACTTTGAAAAAAGATTTAGACCAAGTAAAAAAGCAAGACTTTCTTATGACTCAATTTGAAACACTTCAAACAACTACTCAAGAACTTTTCCAATCATTTTCTCATAAATTTGATTTATCCAAGCCTTTCCAACCTCAAAATGGAGCATACAATTCAACTAATTTTAACCCAACCCACCCTCTCTTGAGTCTAGAACAACTTAAGAAGAAATTGCCGCCCTCTAAACCCAGGAGCTTTGATCTTTCTAATCCTCCTCCAAAATTATGTAATCTTGATAATTTTTGTTGGTGGCATGCTACTATAGATCATTCTCAAGAGTATTATCATGATCTTCACTGATTTCTTCTTGCTTCCTTGCTTGGTCCATGTTTTAATCTTGATAATCTCACAAAACAATGTTATCAAGACTATCTTTAAGCTTCTCAAATTCAATCTAAAGAATCATAATCTTATCAACATCAACTACCTAATGAATAATAACAATTATCTCATTCCTACACCTCATCCACTAATCTTGTTCAAACCAATGTTGATCCTTTTTCCCACACCAATAAGGAAATGATATATAACATGAACAACTTTAAACATATCACTACATCCATTGAACCTCAACCTTTTAGGTCACATGAACCAAAGGGGTGCCTAGTTCAAATGCCTACTCCAAAGTGTTACATCTCGATTCTTTGTCAGACAAATTTGCTAGATTATCTGTAGATATCTGTAGTTAATAAAATCAGATTTAGTTATATTTATGATCAAGCTTGAGATTTGTGGTATTTCAAGATAACAAAATATTGCTTAGCTAAGATAATAATACATGATTGCTTATTATGAATTGGTTTATGTACACATTTATATTTTAAGCTTATTAATGTATTGATTCAATTATATATTATTGCTTATGATTATCAAGTGAAAAGATCTAATGACTTGCATTTTGTGAGGTGGACGCAGGAAAATTCTCCCCTCAAGCGTAGCAGAGGGAGAGCATCATTGGAGAGGATGTTGTAGATGAAAACATCATACGTCAACAGAGAGCTAGCAAAACCCTGCACACACCACGGTAGTTAGTCATGGTAGAAAATATATTTTAAAATGATTGCTTCTGGTGTCTCTTTAAATTATTATTTTTTCATGATTGCCTAAGTAGATAAATTATAAAAATAAATTCTTTATGTGCTTATCCTAAAGTGTCATTAATATACGTAATGATAAATTTAATAACGGTAAAATTAATACGGGTTGTTATTTTACCATTAAACTGCTAAATAATAATTAAATGTTAAATAGGCTTAATATGAAATTTGAATTTCATATTAAAATATAAAAAGAGAATTATTTAAAAAAAGATAGAAAAAACATTAAAAATAGAAAAAAAATTAAAATTAAAAAAATAGAGGTCTTAAAAATACTAAAAACAATAAAAGAATTAAATATCTTAAAATTAGAAAAAACAAAAAAAAAGTTTAAAAAAAAATAAAATTGGAAAAATAATTTGCACCTATTTTTTTATTTAAGAGAAAGAAGGAAAGGAGATTTTTGCATAGCTTATGCATGGGAGAAAGAAAGCACAAAACGTAGCAAAGGACCCATGAAGGAAAGTGAGGAAGGACGCGCAAAAGGGAGATGATTGAGCAAAGCAAAAAGGGAAGAATTTATCTGATTCCAAATGGAGCTTTTGAGTTAAAACATCATTGAAGAAATGTTATTGAGAAGAGTGATTCGAACTGTAGTGTAATTATTTCCAATCTGCAATCATTTTCCAAGAAAGTTTGTTAATATCTTAAAACTCGGGTTTAGTCTAAGCATATACCATGCTTTGGAAATAATATCTTGCCTTCTAAGCTAAATAACAAACATATATTCACTATTGTGCTTTGAATAAAGTTGGAAAAGTATGAAGCCTGCGTTAAAATCAATATCCTTCTTTTGTATGTCATGTTGGAATAGATATAATGATCTGTTGTACCTTATTCAAGTTAACTAAGCCTATTAATGTCTTCCTTCTCTTGTTTTACCAAAACTAAAAACAACATCTGCGTTATATTTATTGTGTTGGGTTAAAGTCTTGTTTATTACTTAAAATAGAAATTATCAGACCTGTCGTGCCATATAAAACCACCATACCCAGATATGTTTACATGAAATGTTTTGTATCATGATGTATGACCCATTTATATGTGTTTTTGCCTATTTACCGTAAAATCTTTTGAATCTATTTAGAAAATACTTGCTTCTGATTCTGTACAAACTTAATAATAAAATGGATATGTAAATGGTTATATATATATATATATATATATATATATATTTACAAATGTAAGTATCTATTTAAGTATTATTGATCAATCGTTGTACGTAGAAATATATAAATTTTATTGAACAATCACTGTATATAAAAATACAATGATCACCTAATTATTACTTTATACATTAAGTAATCTGATCTATAGATAATCTATATCCAATCGCATAAATGTACATAATATGTATAATTACTTGTATACCACTTGATTTTTGATAACATAGAAATCATTATTGTGTAGATCACATTATTGGTATATCGCAAATATATAACTAAGTTATTCTTCACAATGTAGTCCTTTATGGTGCAAATCTTTATTGATCACTGGGTATTATAATACTTTTCATATAGCAAATTCGATTATTAAAGAAGGGCATAGATGATTGAAAGGGATAGGGGGATAGTTGTTATTTTTATAGATTTGGGAATCTGAGGAATTAAAATACTATGTTATGTGAATTGTGAAACCATCTTTTTTATATATATATATATATATTTTACAACATAGAAACATTTCTTGTCTTTATTTTACGATATATTTATAGGCTATCTATATATAATTAACTGATATGATTTATACCAATGGATGTTCATGAGGAGATAGTATATAGCTATGTGGACATCATCGGATTTGCATATACCATATATGTATAGCAAGTTGTAGATACAGAACAAAATGAGCTTTTTAGAGATAATGAACTGTATGTTCATACAAAATAAATGAATGAAACCAGAAACACATATATATTTGTATGGTTCCATGATCTCCAAATCGTAGTAAAATAAATTAGGTGAAGTTGAGGATGTATGTGTCAAATAAAATTGTATGGCATGTCTGAATGGTTATAGCACTTCCGAATACAAGCCATAGGAGCAACCGGGACACACACACATAGAGTGGTGCAACCAAATGGATAATCATATTTGTTGTGGCCACCAGACTCGGGTTATTATAGCATGAATGTGACAGATAACAGTCATTAGGATAGTGGTATCGTTACACAATTAAAATCGTTGGTGTAACATTAATATAGAATTATAGCAACATAGTAACATAGCTTTGTGTGCATGAGGTAGTATAATTAAAATTAATAAATAAAAGACGGTTAAATATTGTAGAGATAAAACATAATAGCAAGCTATTATGGTCAAGAGGGAATTGTTCTCATCTAATTCTGTATATATATGTATAAGCATATATATCGTAAAATACCATCTATGAATATTAGAAGAGAAATCTATTATATAGGAGATACACCTGATACATGTTTCATATAATATCTGCTGAGATGTAACATATTTAATATGTTTAATATAATAATCGCTAATATATGAGGAGGATGTATAACTAGGATGTTTCATAGTTATATTATTTGGAGGGTATAAATCCTAGAATTGGTAACTATAATATGAGATTAGTGATTCAAACCAGTTTTTTTTAGTCAATACTGTTTGGATAACCATAACAATGAGTAAATGGAGTCAAACGGATAAGACATAACTACCTCATATTATGGATTTAAACTTTTGGAATCTTTAGACTCCTTATAATATGGAAACCCATATTACAGAATTTGACATTGAGTTATATGTATAATTAGGAGAACTAGACTAGATTTTCTAAGTTAATATTCTCGAGAGAAATATTAATTGAAAAGTGAAAGTCATTCAACAAATGATTGCTTAAAAACCCCTTAATATAAATCAATTGTTAAATTAGACATTTTGTGTTTTTGGGAAAAACAAAGTTCTGTATGCAATGAGTGTTTCTTTATATTTATAACTACTTCATGAGTTGAATTCTATGCTTAGTAGTTACGATTAAAACACTAAATTGTGGTTTAAAGATTGCATAGCATTAAAATATTTACATGTGGGTTGTCTAAGTGTATTATTATAAGTACTTAGTGCATAAGGATGCATCGTGATGCATGTTTATATGATGTGGTACTTTGGTATGCTTGTATGCAGTATATCTAGGTGATATAATTGTTTGTTGTTACTTGTTATTACCTGTATGGATCTGTTGAGTTTCAAGATTCATAAGTTTGGTTTGTGTGTTGATATGTAGTTGGAAACCTATGATAGTATGGGATATCATAGGATACTACAGTATAAAAGTATATTGTACCCGAATGGTACTTACTATTGTTATTATACCTAACTCATATCTAAATTTATCTATAAACTATATACATATTAGTTGTTGTAGATAGTATGTGTTTTTACAGTTGGTAGATTTGTGTATGCGTGTATCCAAACTCTAAGAATTTAGAACATACTATATTGGAATGTTATTATGTTTCATGGGAATGATGATTTACTTTGTTATACATAATTATTTGTACAACGCTTATGTTTTTGTGTATTTGAGGCTACTTCATATGATTGATTGTGAAAAGTTGGTAGTTAAGTCTTAGAACACTAGACTGTGGTAATATGGGTTGCCATAAGGTGTAGATAATTGGAAACCAATTATATTGTTTGAAGTGTACAATAAAATTATATGCTTACTCGAGTGGTATATTTGTAATCATTATTTCTAGTATGGGATAGAAGATAATAGAAGATTCATGCATATATTTGACAGACTAAACGTATGATGTTATTACTCCTTTATATAGTGTGTTGTATGATACAATTGCTAGTAGGATGTAAGTTGATGAATCTTGTGGTTGAATTGTATGTAACCAATTTGCATTGCTAATGCGGAGTAAGGAGTGAGACAGACTTCACTAGCTTACTAGAATTATAATGTTAGATGAAGGTAGTTCGATAAAGTGGTATATATAAAATTGATTGATCTAAATCATTATCATTTATTATTTGTAAATATTTGGATCAAAGTATGTTTCGTGAGACATTATCATTTCATGAGTGTGGTTCACATGTTAGTGTGATATAATGCAATAGATGTATTTCTGTGATACACTACATGTTTAGTTTAAAATCATACAACACACATGTACTTGCTAGTCTCTTTGGATTCCCATCATCACTATCTACTCATACATGAAGGGAGGGCCATTTCTTAATGGTATTAGTGTGGGGAATCATTGGTCTGTGGTTGGTGTGGAAAAGCGTTTGGATGATGTTTTCCCTCTCCACAATAGTACTAATTTTGAGATGACACTTGAGATTGCCATAAATACTAGAGTCTGGGGGACTCATGTTTCAGGAAGCCAGGGATCTTAATTATGTACATTGTATTAGATTGTATACTATTGTTTAATATTATCATGAAGAATTATAATTACTTAATATTGTATATTAACAGTAATGATTGTAGAGTTATATCAATGATGGCTAAGTTATATTACTTTCTATATTCATTTTATGAAGCATTGTCACGACTTTAAAGATCTTTGTTATAAGATGTAATGTATACTTACTGTTAGACTCTCAAGATGTAGTCTACTTGTATATATGTGTTTATTTAAAAAAATATTACATATTTCTATGTCTAACCCAACAAGGTTGTTACACAAAGTACATCATACATGGTCCTCCTTTACCTGCTTTACCTCTTCATATATCTCCTACACATCCTATGTCACATTCACCATCCCTAAAATCTAAAAAACTAACACATTTAACTATCTCCAAATGCACCTAACAACCCAATGCAAATCATTTTAATGGTTTAATGTTATCACACTCCACCTCACATGTTGGGGCATCTTGCGATGCCCATCCACATGTCCCTTCAGACCTTGGGGCATCTTGTGATGCCCATCTCTATATATACTTACCCAATGGGGCATCTTATGATGCCCACTCTTATTCTACAATGCATAATAATAATAATAATTATTATTATTAAAAAAAAAAAAAATAGCTTTAAGAAACCTTTTGAGACTTATAGACTTGTATTTCACATGCTCATCTTTGACATAGATGTTAGCATAGATCTTAATTGTTATTTTTTGTCTCATGTTTCTTTGTTTTTAGGCACTTTACTTCTTTTAGTCACACTTTACTAGCATCATTATTGCCTTTGGGTTCTTTGGTTTCCTTAGACATTACATTTGGCATTTGTTTTCATTTTGGTTCCTATTTATCTCTTTCATTTTTATTTTTTTATGTCATTCTTTGCCTTAGTAGCTTTATGATCATTTTCCCCAGTATTTAACATTCACATCATCGGTGTTTATCTTGTGAGTTGTAGTGTAAGGCCATGGATAGGACCTAGCTTTTTTCACAAATTACCACATTAAAACATCTTTAAATCACTTTTTGAGATTACTACTATTTTCATTGGTGCTTGTACTAGATCTATTTTAGGTTAGCATGGCTTCTCTAGTGACATGACTATCATAAGAATAACCTCATCCCTTTCACATCACTATTTTACCTCCTTGTGATTAGCTACGAGCATATTCATCATTGTATCACTTATTACATAGATAGATCTCTTATGATCCCCATATTTCCCTTATCTCCTTTCATTTGAGGCTCACATCGATCAGTTTTGAGAATGCACACTTACTTGTGGGCAAGTCTAGGAGTCTTTAGACACCTTGGTATTTAGGTCATTTTATATTGTGACCAAGTGTAAGCTCTCTTATGTTTATCACCTATTTCACTCATGTTTGGTTTTATAAATCCATATGGAGGAGGAATAAAAAAAAGCCAAAACAAGTTCAAAGTCAAATGAGAAAATATAAACAAAAGACAATGATTCAAAGTCAAAAATAATCTTAAAAGTCAGATCACACCAAAATAAATCATCTATATTCCTATCTTAGTTGAAGCTCAAACTCCACAATTGGCCTTATGATAGAGCCAAGGTCCATTGGGGTGTGGTAGACCAACAAACTAAGTCAAGAGGTCTCATTATATCATATACTATCTAGTGCCACCTACTTTTTCACACAAGTACCTAATCATCGTAATGGACTAATAGATCTATAAGGGGTCTTGATAAATGGGGAACATGTTGTGGGAAGGTAGGTCCATTTTACTTTTCATGCATATAGCCCTCATGGGTTGATCTATATACTTCACTTATTAGCCCAAGCTTTGCATTCATTAAATAAAGTGTTCTAAGTCCTTGGTGTTGGTGTTGATAGTTCTTAGCCTTTAGCCCTTGCCTAGTGTGTCTCATTCTTGCTAATTATGTTCGCATCACCCATGTGGTACTTCACATTCTTTATTTACATCATATTTTCCTTATATTCCCCTTGTTGGATATTACTTTTAGCTGATCACATCCTTTAATCATATCTACCTTATTATGCCTCTTGGTTTAGTTTGTGAGTTGCATTGTAAGACTTTGGATAGGACCAAGCCTTCCTCACAAATGCCCTTACACCACTTGCTTAACACACCATCTCATTATCATACTAGTCATGTTATTAGGTGGTTTTATTTTCTTACTTTACATCTTAGAACAAGCACTAAGTTTGAGTTTTCATCCTTTAATGCTATTGGTTTTCATTTATCCATCATGTTCTTGTTTTATTTTTGTGGACTTCAGTTATCTTACATATGACATTTGACATTCTTACATGTTGCTCTTTATGTATGACTTCATGTTTATCTTCCATTTTAACTTACATTTCATTTTAAATTATTCATGTTTTTCTTTATGTTTGATTCAACATGCCTATCTTACATGGGGTTACTTGTCACTTGCTTACATATCTTAATTTAAGTTTTCTTGCATTGATATTTCATTTGTCATTCATGCTTTACATACTTCCAAATGTGATTTAGTATGTTCTACATTCCTTTTTGTCATTTATGTTTTACATGCTTTCCAATGTGATTTAATGTGTTCTACAATCATTCGTCATTCATTTTCCATCATTTTGTCATTCATTTGCCATCAATATTTTGGTTCTAACCTTGCCTTAATAATTTTAATTTACTATTTTTCCTAAGTCCCTCATTACTAATTTAACCATCCTACGCATGCACACATTGCTTATATTATTAGTTTTGTATCCCTAGGGTTTCTCAAATATAGGTATTGTACCTTCCATGATCGAGACTAGGATGTTTTCATGTAATCATTTAGTATAAATCTAAGTTAATGTATGTATATGGTATTTTTAGTTACTCTCATTTCATTTTAACATTACTTTCTATATGTTATTTTTAGTTATCTTGGTTTTGTATGTTTCTATGTTATTTCTTAAAGCACCATCCCTTATTACACTCATGTGATATGTGATGATATTCGAGTGGGTCATATGTATACACATAATATCTTCAAACTTTTATCAATTATTGATGCTTTTTGTCTTGCAGGAACCCGTCGAGTCTCAATCTCTCTGAGTGCATGTCTTAAAGGGTGCACTAAGAAAGGGGTGGGCAGACCATTAGTGTTTTGCATGATTGTTGGCCATTTGTCTACTTTATATCTACACACTTTTTTCTTATAAACCATTCCCCTAAGCTTTGACCCCTATTGTGCACATTCCTCTAGTCATTTGCCACCTTCATTAGCCCTTTCCCTAACTTAAACCCATTTTTGGCAGTTTACATGACTATGTCAACCAGGGCAATTTAGTATTGTTATTTAAAAATCTAACTATGAATTAAGTCAGCCATGGTTGACAGAGTTCATTATCTATTAATATTTTTGTCAATTTTAATACTAGGTCGATCAGGTCAACCTTGTCAGTTAAAACTTTCAGAAGGGTTTAGGGTTAGATCCACCTATATAAATACAATCATTTCCATCATTTATCAAGAAAAGAAGAAGTAAGATATATTGTGTATCTATTTATGTACCATTCTACTTGAGGAGCAAGCTTAGGGTTTCATACTTTCTTTGGAGATATGGATCTTGTCTTGTGGAGAAGTTTTTTGGATGCATTAATAGGTTGTGTGTCCTAGAGCTTATTTATCCTTCTCATCCTTACATACCACAATAAACTCTTGTGAAACACCTTGGCCAAGGTAGATATTGAGGCTCGATGAGTTCGTCTTCAAAGGTAGTATTCCTAACTTTGTTTCTCCTTTGTAAGAGTAGATAAATATGCATCTACACTCCTCTTTCATGAATTAGGATTTCATACATATTAACGTGACTATATGTCTTCTATGCATGTTTATTTTTAGTGTTTATTACCTCCACTATATGCCACAAGATTTGGTTAGCACTAGATTAGATTTTTATTTTACTTGTTATTAGTTTAGTGAATATGAAAACATAAGACTTAGGGTTATTGCATAGTTTTGCTTGACTGGAGGCTTTGGAACCCTCCCTAGTGATATTATTGTGATAAGATATATCCTAATTTGATCTAAAAAATTTATATTAGTCATGACCTTGATTATATGATGTATCTCTAATTGAAAGTGTAAGTAGGATCTATCTTCTTTGAGTTAGGATTGATTTGTAGATCTGATGCATGATCTACTAATAAATTACAAACATAGGGCTTAAGACATAATGAATAGTTTGATTCTTTCAACATCTGATCCATCGCAAGGGTGCAGAATGATGATGTTGATAGGCTCACAACTATGGGTGCACAATATGACCTCCCATGCAATATAAATAATGAGTCTAAGCAGCTTGTAAATCTTTTGGTCAGACTAACATTCCCAGACAATGCAATTAGTTGCCAAGTGTTTAAAAGCAACAAATAAATCATTAAATTTATGCAAGATGAAGATAAATTATGTTCCAAGAATAAATCACAACTCCAATCCCAATATGAGGAATATACCATCCATATAAATGGAAATAAGTTGCCTATGGGGTTGGTCATGCTAGAAAGTATCTTCAATTATGATGACTAGGTCAAGGGTGAGAGAAGATACATGATGGTTAAGAAATAAATATTAAAGTAGGTATCCATATCTTATGACAAGCTATTGAATGCTAGTAAGGTGTGCTCTATGTATGAAATTGAATATTTCATCAAACTAAGTAGAAGATACAATGATTTATTTGCATGAGCTACCAAGACCTCAAAGGTTTTGACCCAAGATTAGCCCATCAAACTATCTAACTTGAGCCCAACACCAAACTGGTCAAGCAAAAGTCTCTTAGTAGTGGTCTAGATATGTACATTTGTAATAGGTCCTAGGTGGAAGATGACCACCTATGCATCCATTACCACATCTTTGACCCCTAAAAGATCAACCTCCACTAGCCTCCTGATTGTTAGCTATGTAAGTTTGGCACATAACTCATGTGCGTGCTTCATGAATATCATTAATGACCTAGAAGTCATCAGTATCATGTGTATATGCATCACATATTTTACTATATAGTGACACTTTAGCCTGAGTAGTGCTTTGTAGTAAGGGACAACTTCTTACATCATGATCTTCTTGGCAGATCTCACAAAACTATTTTATTACAACGTAAACATTCTTTTGGGGATAGTTGTTCATATTATGGCCTTCTACTTTACACTCAACACACCAAAGGCTGCTATGTGTATCATGAGAATGATTGGCCATAAATTTTTCTAGTCGATAAACTATCTCAACAATCTAAGCCTCCATAAAAGGGATGATCCTCGTATCTATACTTCCCATAGCTTTGACGTGAAGGGTGGATTCTAGTGCCTTGCACAGTTCAATGAAAGTCTTATGAGATAAGGTTCATCAAAATGGAAGTAATAAACCTCCCAAAAACCACTAAGCATGTTGTGTTAGGTTAATCTAAAATGATAGCTTCAGAAGAAGCATTTTGAACCATGCATCATACATGCACACACTCTCTATGAGATATTTATTGATATCTTTTAAGACAATAAAATTTTAATGCTCAAATTCATGAATATCAATTTTTGGAGAAAAGAAGTCTTTAGAAATTCATAATTCACAAAAATTTATTGGGGATCAAATTTTTTAAACCATTTATGCATGTGATCCAATAAAGCAGTGACAAACTATGTAGCCTTTCATTTTAAAGAAGTGATACCTCACACTTGCCAAATGAGTTCACACTTGTTAACATGTTCTGTTGCATTTTCAACACTTTAATATTTAGGCAAATGAAGTGTCATCTCATAGTAGACTATAGGTACTTTGTTTGGTTGCATTGGACCTTGATGTAGCACTTCTTCAATTCCTCTTGAGCCTTGTGGTAGAGGTCTACCAATACCTCTAGCACTACCGACTAATCCTCCATATCTAGTAGAGCCACCATTGGTATTGCTCCTACACCTCCTACAATAATAGGTGCACCAGAGATAATGGGTGTTGGGGGAGGTTGATTAGTTATTGTTGGTCATGTAGTCTTCCCACTAGTTAGATTTGGTCCACTGGGCATTCCAAGGTGAGCCGTAGGCCATTCTTGCAATATAAAGGTAGAAATAAATGGTAAATTTTTAGCTTGATCTTGCACTTCTAAAGACGTTATGGTTTTAGTTTCATATTTAACTTTAAATTTTGCATTGTTAATTTACTAATTTATAACAAGAATTATGCCAAACTCAAATGCATGAGCATGCATTATGGTGGGGGAATTGGGTCTATTTGGATTGGGTTTCTCTATCAATGTTTGTCTTACTTATTCTGTGTACCTACACTAGTGAAGGGCACAAATATGTGGTTAGGGAGTACTCATTATGCCTTTCCACCCTTCTGTGGATTCCCACGACACTTCCAATATGATCCTCTAGTTGACCCCTAGGATTGTTGCCTCTCATAGCCTTACGCCTTGTCTCATCATACTTATGATTTTGTAGTTCCCACTGTCTGACTTCCAAGTTGAAATCCCAATGTCATACCAATGTATACCCCTCCATTTCCCCACTAGTCACGTTGCTCACGCATGAGAGATTTTAGCCATCCATGGGAAAGTTCTCAATTCTAAAATCAACCATAAGCTTTTTAATCTCTAAAGGAAATTATTTGAGATACCTTTCGCATGGTTCTTTTACGAAGTTGAACCATGATTCTTATAGATAATAATAATAGAGACTGCCTATTCTAAAATATATCTATTGAGCATTCGCTTCCACTAGACACTTACCACTTGTGTCCATGTAGTTTCCAATTTAGCTAATGTTGTCTGATGTTATACTAACCAGAAAGCCTTCCATACGTAATTTTTTGAATGGTATTGTGCATATGCCAAAATCCAAGCATGTAAGTGAATGCGTAATTCTACAAAGAATGTTTCATATAAAAAATCATATAGGTGTTGATCTACCCACGTAAACGTATAAACTCTTGGTTCAAGATATTGGAGTAAAAATTTCTCTTCTATGGTTGCAATCTAACGCTCGACATTTTACAAAGATAGATGCTAGAGCATTTTTATACCATCATGCTAACAAGGGCAACAGGTCCTAGTAACAAAACCATAAATGTTGGATATTTTTCCTTAATTTCACATAACTAAGTATTATTTATGCGCCCCAAGTGAGTGCACAAGGTTACTCATCTTGTGATATGTTGGTGTGCAATATTGTTGGCATCTTTTTTTTATTGGGCACGTAACTAACAGTCAACTATGCAAAGTTAAGGAAAAATACCCACCAATTAAATATTTATGATATAATATTAATATTGTTGTTCCCAAAATTTGAACTCATTTTTCGGACAACATATGAATTATTTTGGTCCTGCAGGCCAAAATTCTCTCTTCCCTTCTCAAAAATTGTTCTGAGTATTCAAATTCTTCATTATTCAAGCTTTTTCAGCTAAGGGACTCACAGGTTCAATAGGTTCAATGACTTCAACAGACGAGTTCTCACAAAGAAACAAGTTCCCAACCCTTAGGCAATTTCAAGATTGGTTCAACACCGAGGTTCAACCAAAAGGTTTATCGACAAGCTTCAAACAAAGGATTGAACCATTGAACCCCGCTTCCAACAGGTTCAAAGGTTCAACGGGTTCAAAGGTTCAACGACATCGGTAGAATTAAAAGAGTTAAGCACTTCAGCAAGTTCAAAGTTCAACCACTTCAACAAGTTCAACGGCTTCAAATGACTTAGAAGAAAAGAAGAAAGATTGAACCCATTGAACCGTTGAACCTTGAACCAAAATGGTTCAAAGGTTCAAGGTTTAATGAGTTCAATCAAAGTTTGAAGAGTTGTTCCAATCAGTCGATTAAATCAGAGGGTTCAAAGGAGTCCCCCAAATCCCAAAGGGCAAGTGCCTTTGCGGAGGGTAGTGAACAAAAGGGAACAAAAAGATACCTTTTGGAAAGATTTTTTGCGATGAAATTTTACAAGTGAAATATTTTGGACAAATTATCTGAAAGAATTCCTTCAGACATTTTTTCTAAAAGAATGATCAAAGGCCCGACAAGAAGTGACTAAGGCAAAGAAAAAAAATCCTTCAGACGACAAATGTTCGAAGGAATTCCTTCAGACATTTTGTCCGAAGGATTTGAAGAAGAACGCCACCTGAAGGACCCCGAAGGGCATGTACCCTTATAGGGACGCCTGAAGGGACACCTTCCCTTTAGGAGGTTCTAAAGACATTTTGTTTAAAGGAATGATCAAAGGCCCACAGGCTAGTTTCTACGGACTCTACAGGTTGGTTTCTACAAAGTCTGCATGCTGGTTTTTACAGACTCTGTAGGCTGGTTTCTACAGAATCTGCACGTTGGTTTCTATGGACTATGCAGACCTATTTCTATGGACTCTATAGGCTTGTTTCTATGAACTCCGCATGATTTGAAGAAGAAGGCCAACCGAAGGACCCCAAAGGGCAGGTACCCTTGTGGGGGGCTCTCAACGACCAGGAAATGGACCTTTCTCAAGGCTCGAAGGGACACCTTCCCTTTGGGGGGTTCCAAAGATATAAAGCTGAAGGAATTTCAAAGCTTCAAAAAACTTAGAGAAAATAAAGGCTTCTAAGAAAGAGGATGAACTGTTGAACCTTGAACCAAAATGGTTCAACGGGTTCAACGGTTCAAAGAAAGCTCCGAGCAAAGGAAAGAAGCAGAAGATTCCAGAGATCAGTTCAAAGAGATGGTTCAACCGAAGAGCAAGGAAAAGTGAATGAACCAAAGAAGTGATGGAACTAAGGAGCTAAGAAGGCCACCCGAACCATTGAACCAATGAACTAATGACATTCCCACAGATGTCAAATTTAGGGTAATGAAATATCTGTTGATTTTCAAATGTGGCGCAAAACCTGAAAACAAACTCAGTGACTAGCTGAAGAGGGAGTTGAAAGAGCAAGTAGAAAGGGAAAAGATAGCCTGAGAGCTCAAATTACAATAGGAAAGAGGAAAAGACCAAAAATATATGCGTAAGAGTTATTTCCAGTAGGTGAAACAGTCCACCAAATAGACATCTAAGCTCACAAGCATTAAAAGATGCAGCCTATTTTTCTCCCTTGGAATAAAAGCTAGGGAAAAGCCATGTACATATTTGGAGAAAGACCAGACAACCCATGCTGAAGAGAAGATATTTGAGATGAATTGACATGCCATAGTGAAGGTAGACACCCTATTCCAGTATGGCCCTCTTTGACTGAAATAAAAATGCATTCAAAGCATTGAATGCAACATAGGTCATTTTATGAAACAAAGCGCCAAGTCTTCATTGGCTGATATATATTGTAATCTCTTATTTTTATGAAAGGTGTTAGGGTGTGGAGCTAAAATCTTCACTGATGCAGACATGGAGGAGGTTGCAGGATGAGTTGCTGAGTGTCACGGAGACTGGCATTTGGTCTGGCCAACCGACGTCGGCAGTATTAGACAAGGAAGCAACCGATGTCGGTCATGGATCGACCGGCGTCGGCGACCCCCAGGCGGATAGGGACCGACGTCGATCGCCTGTGTGGTTCGACTGCGAGCTTATTACGGGCAGTTAGCTAATGAACCAAGTGTTTGCATGATTAGATCTATTTTTAGACTGAGAGCTGCGAATCTAATTATGGTAATTAGATGTCTAATTATTGTTTGGATGAGATCTATATAATAGACTCATGGTTGTATTAGAAAGGTGTTCTAGTTTGAGTTGAGCAAAGTTTGTTCCTTCTGTGTGTGAGGTGAGCAAGGGTGTTCCTCCTAGTTCCACAGTACCAGGCGTAGGTGCTGGATTGGAGAATCAGCAGGGTTCTTCATGTATGTAGGATCTTGGTCACAGGGGTATGGCCTATATAGGAGATCTACATGGTAAGTAAGATCATTGATCTGTAGGTGTATGTGTGTGCAAGTTCAAGGTTCACAGGTGAGCAGAACCGTGTTTGATTTGCAGGTGTGCAGGATCATACAGACAGCAACACAACAGGGAGCAGTATCAGGGCAGGATCTACTTGGAGTACATGTGTGTACTCGGATAGAGCTAAGAGGAAGGCAAGGGAGTTCCTTCCATAAGTATGGTCTGTTGAAGTGCAGGTTATTGCAGGTTCATGGGAGATCTACTTGAAGTACCTTGAGTACTTGTGGAGTGCGTGGAGCACTTGTGGTGTGCGTGGAGCATGGGAGGTGAACACCAACTCTGTATTTGAGTTGTGTGTTGGGACCTGAGAGGGAGAGCTTTGGGGAGAAGAATTACTGTTCACTTGAGGTGTGGCGAGCCTCTGAAGAGGTGGTGGAGAAGAAGTGGCATCTTCTTTATTGTATTCTTTTCTGTATAAAGTGTTAATACAAGTTGTGTATTGTCTCTCATATCATGTGTTATTCTGAATTCTAGTTACTTGGTGAATCTGGTTAATTTCTGCATATTAAGTTGCTTGGTTTGGTAATCATATTGTGCTCTTTTGGTGGAGCAAGATCCTGACAAAAGGGAGATCTCTTTGTTTTAGAAGTGAAACTCTACCCAAATTG
Organism: Torreya grandis; assembly: GCA_037957365.1. NCBI lineage: Eukaryota > Viridiplantae > Streptophyta > Pinopsida > Cupressales > Taxaceae > Torreya > Torreya grandis. The sequence goes on along the minus strand of JARHVA010004952.1, from coordinate 1,045,207 downwards.
AATGGCATTTAATGAGACTTTGAGCTCAGATTATTAATCATACTTTGTTATATGAATGAGAAAGTAGGTTACTTTCAAACTTTGTGCTGTAATAACTTGTGTTATTTAGGGGATTGTTCTTATGTCTATTTTCTAGATGCAGTCTTGTTCATTTAATTAAATAAGTAGAACTAGTGAAAGTAATCAGGGAGGTGTTCTAAAGCTGACTGTGGAGAGACTTTGTGCTGCCACAATTGTCTTTAGTGTGTTTGTTTTTCTATTTCTATGTAAAGGATCTTGGGACGACTTTGTGCCCCCATTATCCTTTGTATTTCACTCTTTGGAAGTTGAGGGGGAGACTTTGTGCTACACCTCATTCTGCTTGTTACTGTGCCCTTGTTACATTTACCTATCAGTTACCTATCAGAAATAACTCATGTTGTTTGTTGTAGACTACTTCTGAAAGAAGAGAAGTGCCTTAAAGTTTTTTCACCATTATTTCTCCTTTGTTTGTGAACATCATCTCTGAAATAAGAGATATGAATAGTGTAGTCCTACCTCTGAGTGTTATTTTTTGCATATATATATATAGTATCTAGCCCCTCATATTTTATAGGGAATCTCCCCTTGATGAGAGGAGAGATTTGTCCCCTTCTGATGTGGTAAACCTGCACATTTGGCTAACCAATCTCCTTATGATGTGGTTGAAATCACCTATTTTTCTCATCAGTTAGCTGGTGACAAAATATTCAAAAATAGTTTTTGGTGACTCCATTGGGGACATAGCAATTTTGCACAATTTGAAGCCTCAAGCTTCAAATTGAAGCATCACTTGTGTCTTATCCATTATCATTATAGCCTTATCTATTTCCATTATATACTTTGAGTTGCAAAACTAGAGACGCTGATGATCGAGCGTTTCATTTCAAAATTCAAGTCTCTGCCAGCTCCATGCCAATAGTTTTTGGTGACTCCGCTGGGGAAGAGCACGTAATTTACAGCCTCAAGCTTCAAGTTGAAGTAGGGCCAGTTTTTTTTCATTTTTATTCTACAATCTATCAAATCCATGCTATACAAGAAGCTAGAGAGCCCAAAGTGATGTTGACCCTATTTTTGATTTGGTGTAGTAGGGCAATTTTGATTTGTTTCCTCCACAACTTCAAGTTCAACGAACTAGGAGTCTTCCTCTTACCAATATTAGGTCACCAATACATGGCAGAGCTTTTTTTTCTATTGTTAGTAGAGCTTTGCCTATATATACTCCACCTAAATTTGTTATCCCCCTTTCCATAATCAAATCATGGTGGTTCAAGGCCCCTGGGGTAACTCTTTTGGCCCACTCAATTTAACTCCACCTCTACATGAGCTACCACACAGTTCAAGAAAAAAATTCTCCAAATTTTTTGGTGATGGGAGAGTACATCCTAATGAACATATTACAGCCTTCAGCGTATCCTATGGCATGATAGGCATGGAGTATAAAGACGTGGCAGTCAAGCTATTTGTGGAGACATTACAAAGTGCTGCTACAGACTAGTTTTATCATCTGCAAGCACAAACTGTGACTGACTGAAACACCCTCAAAGCTAAGTTTGAAGCAAGGTTCAAACCTACAAAAGATGCACATGCCCTAGTAGTCTAGTTCACACAAATGAAGAAAGAGCCTCATGAACCTATGAAGGACTTCATTGCTAATTTTGACAAGCTGAGGAACCAAATTCCTACAATTGCTCAACGAACACCTGAGAACCTTAAATATTTTTTTATCAATTCTCAGCTACCTAAAGTGAGTTTCTTGTTGAGACAAGTTGACGACATAGACCTCGCTACTACTCAAGATTTGGCCACTGAGGTGGAAGATGACCTTATCTTGGTAGGAAAGATAAGGAGAAATCCTAACATAGGTAAATCTTCTTCATCTTCTGAATATCCATCTACAGGCACCACTGATCCAATGGTGCAAAAGCTGGCAAATGAGTTACTAGCTCTTAGAAAGCAAATGGCACAAGGGATGTCATCTGCTCTTTTATATAGAGATATACCAAAGAAGACATTTCTCAATCAGTTATACCAAGGCAATGTTGTCAGGAATCAATGGCAACGAAATTGTCTTCCTTTTCCACACGGGAAGTTGGCCATTGAAGCAACACCAACCAACTCAATAGTTAGATATTTCGAAACAAAATTTGATTTCTCCTTCCAGCCTGAGTTGAACCCAAAAGATGACGCTGATCTCTTCACAGAAAACTAAGAAGAATCAGTTGGTGACTCCAACATTGGTTTCCTGAATTATCAAGATGAACCTAGAAGTGAAGGTAAAATAGTTGAAGGATCATAGTTGTGTTCACCCAGTCCAATAATCAGTTAGCCCAGCAAGCTAATAAATAAAAATTCGAGGAGCGAGCTCAGCTTGTAATTTCAATTGCCAAATGAGGAACTTCTCTACCTTTCTAGCCAAAGGACCCAGTGAGTAATAAAAAAGTAAGTACCTCAAGTACGCCTTCACCTTCCACTTCAATTTCACAGATCAGTCATCCCCCCTAAAAACCAAAAGGATGAACTCCTTTCCCCTGTTTATAATTTATTTCAGACATTTGACATAGTCGACCATGTCAAGAAAAGTAAAATTCAAATGTCTGAATTTGAATTCCTGCAATCCAACCCTGAGCAGTTCTATAAGTAGTGGAATGTGTGAAGAATAAAACCATATTTGTAAGACCAGTAGCTCCAAAGGTAACTCCTACATCCATCCAAAATAACTTTGTCATTGTTCCTCCTACTACTTTCTAAAGGACTGAACCATTTTATGTCTCCCTGTTGATAAATAGACACCAGTTGAACAATTGTATTATAGACTCAAGTGCATCTGACAATGTCATGCCTGCTAAAGTGGTAGAATCTCTTGGTCTCACACTGACCAAGACATTTGGGAGATGTTTCTCCATGGAGAACAAATAAGTGCCATTGTTGGGACAAATCAAAGACGCCCAATTTGCATTTGCAGCATTCCCAGACAAGAGAATCAAGATGACAGTCCTGGTGGCCGACATCCCAGCCTCATACAACATCTTTTTTGGGAAATATTTCTACAAAGATGTTGGGGGCGAGTTAAGTATGGACCTATCTGAAGCAAGGATCTCGGTAAAAGGCGTCATGCAGAGGCTGATCCTTGAGAAGGAAGGAAAATACGTTGTCACTAAAAACATCAGTGCTTGAAGCTCAAATTTTGTTTGAGTCTTCAGGCATGAGTAATTACTTCTTATCCATGGAAGAGGTTCATGTAGTGACTGATGAAACTTCTAAAAATGACAATCTAAAAATTGGCTCAGACGGAATAGCAGAAGGATTAGTAGAATGTAGTATAAGTGCAGAAGAATCCTCCCCTCCAAACGAAGAAGAATCTAAGGTAAAAATAGTTCTTGATAACGTATGGATACTAGAATTTGATGGTAGTTGTTCCTCTACTAGTTCAGGAGCTGAGATTGTGTTGATATTTCCTCAAAGAAATATTTTTCTTTCTTCATACAAGTTGCAGTTCAACAACACCAACAACACTGTGGAGTACGAATCTCTACTGCTTGGATTGAAGGCCGCCCAAGATAAGGGCGTCAAGCTCCTTCATGTCAAAGAAGATGTTGAGCTGGTGGTTTGTCAGGTGAAGAACCTATACCAAACTAAAAATGAGAGATTGTGCCACTACCACAATCTGGTTTGGGATCAAATTGAAAGCTTTGATGCTTTTATTATCTTTACAGTTCCCAAGAGATTTAATGATCGAGTTGATGATTTGACTATTTTAGCAACTCTTTTGGTTCCTCACTCAGATTTTAAAGGAGACAGGTACACTTTCAAACTGGTCTTTCAACTAAGTGTGCCTGATGATGCCAATCATTGGCAAGTGTTCAATGGTGACAACTAAATCATTGCCTTCCTAGAACAAAAAGGCAACGTCGAACAACTTCACTTCGAAGGTAGTGAACCAGCCCCTAAAACAAATTCAGATGCAGGTGAAAAATTCCTACAACTGAAAGGGAATAAAATCCTAAAAGGCCTGGTTTCCCTTGAAAAACTATTTGACAAGCATGACAGGTTCATCAAACAGCAACGAATGGATTCACGCTCCTCTTAGGAGTTTGATCAAATAAATTTGGGTACCAAGAAAAATTCCAAGATGGTGAACATTGAGAAGTGCTACACTCTGGAGGAGAGACTCCAATTTACTAACCTGCTTCGCCACTACTTGGATGTTTTGGCATACTCCTATGATGATCTAAAGTCACTCAGGCCTAAAAAAATTTGTCATGAAATTCCCCTCAAGAGTGATTTGGTGTCTTACAAGCAAAAATCTTGGCAGTATAATCCCAAGATATCAGGTACTATTTTGTCTGAAATACAGAAAATGCTAAATGCTAAAATAATTTTTTCAATCCATCATTCCATATGGATTGCAAACATAGTCCTTGTGAGGAAGAAGAATGGTGAAATTCGTCTCTGCGTGGATTTCAAAAATTTGAATCAATCATCCTTAAAGGTAACTACCCTCTGCCCATCATGGATCAAGTCCCTCAGATGGTAACTAGTTCAGAAATGTTATCAATGCTAGATGGTTTCTTAGGGTACAATCAAATAGAAGTCGGTGAAGCAGACTAGCATAAGACTGCCTTCACCATGCCTTGGGACACCTTTGCATATCAAAGAATGCCATTTGCCTTGATAAATGTTAGTGCCACCTTTTAGAGAGCAATGGACCTTGCTTTCAAAGATGAAATGGGTAAGTTCATTGTGGTGTACCTTGATGATTTAATAATCTTTTCTAAGCATCATCTTGATTATGTGTGCCATTTGCAACAAGTGCTGGAACGATGTTGCCAGCATGACGTTTCTCTAAATCCCAAGAAGTCTATTTTTGGAGTAACAAAAGGGAAACTTTGCGGACACATTATATTCTGAGAAGGCATAAAGATTGACTCAGAAAGAGTCAAATCTATTTAGGAGCTTATCCTGTCCACAAGTAAGGTTGCAGTTCACTCTTTCTTTGGAAAGGTAAATTTTTTATGAAGGTTCATCCTCAAGTTTGCAGAGAAGACTTGCCATATTGTAAACATGATGAAGGGAAAGACCACTTTTAGCTGGATTGAAGAAGATAAATTGGCATTTCGAAACATCAAGACAGCTATTGTCCATGCCCCAATTCTAGTTTGTCTAAATTATACCAAAGATTTTACAGTGTATAGTTATGCTTCTGAGCACACACTTTCAACTATTCTAGTTCAACAGAATGAAGAAGGTGTAGAATCTCCCATATCCTTCATGAGTTGTCCTCTCAAAGCTTATGAACTGAAATATTCAAACATGGAGAAGCATGCTTATGCAATGGTAAAGGCAGTTAAGCATTTCCATTTTTACATCTTGAATTCACACACTACTACCCTGGTTCCTGATACCACAGTCAAATCCATATTAACTCAGCAGAAGTTTGGAACCAAAAGGGGCAATTGGATTGCTAAAATCTAGGAGTTTGATCTTGATATCAAATTGATGAAGCTTGTGCGAAGAAGGGGCTTCTGTCAATTGATTGCTGACAACAGACCCAAAGAAGCAGGACATGAAGAAATAGAAGTGGAAGACATGTCAATAGTCCTCTTTGTCTCCACCACGAATGAGTGGTATTCAAGTATTGCTCATTTCCTTATGGTGAGTGCTCTGCTCACTTGTCTCATAAAGAAAGGAGGACTGTTAAATTGAAAGTTGCCAATTTTTTCCTATGGGACAACGGCCTATATAAGAGGAACCTTGATGGAGCGTTCTTTCACTGCGTGGATAAAGAGCAACAGAACCGACTTTTGGAGTCCTTCTATAATCTGGCCTGTGGAGGACCTTTTTTTGCACCTGTGACTGCCCATAAAATTCTATGAGCCAGGTATTACTAGCCTACTATATTTCAGGATGCATACAAATGGGTACGAAGATGTGAACTGTGCCAACAGTTCATTGGAAGACCCAAGTTAGCTACTTTGCCTCTCAAGCTAGTGGTAATAGAAGAGTCATTTCAGCAATGAAGAATCAATTTCATTGGTGCAGTAAACCCATCTTCAAGAACTGGACATGATTATGTCCTCACAACCATAGATTACTTCACCAAATGGGTGGAAGCAATTCCAACCAAGCATGTTACTTTAGAAATAGTATGTGATTTCTTCAAGGAAAACATCATTTCTAGGTTTGGTGTCCCAACCAAGATTGTCACAGATAATGCAGCCTATTTCTCTTCTCATGAGATCACTTAGTTCTATTTTTATTATGGGATTACCCTCTCCTACTCTAATTATTTTTCACAAGGGAATGGCCAAGCAGAATCGAGCAACAAGAACTTGGTGACCATCATCAGGGAGCTAGTGGATGACAACCAATGAATCTGGCATAAAGCATTGGTTGATGCTTTATGGACAGAAATAATTACACCCAAAAGGGCGATATATATGTCACCATTCTAACTTTTGTATGGTCTCAATGCAGAGATACCAATCACCCTAGAATTGCCAGCACTAAAATTGGCAAAGGCGGTCGAAGATCAAACATATGAAAGCTCCATTGACAAAAGGATCATGTGCTTGACTGAGCTGGATGAGCAGTGAACTATGATGGTGAATTGAATTGATGTGCATCAAGGTTTGGTGAAGAATCTCTTTGACCAAAAAATAAAAATCTGTGATTTCTAGATTGGAGATCAAGTTTTGGTATCGAAAAAGAGAAAAGAACCAAAGGGAATGCATGGGAAATTCGATTCCCTATGGAGAGGCCCATTTACTATCCATCAACTCAATGGTGAAAATAGTTTCCTATTGAAGTATCAATATGGCATGCCCTTTTCTCTACCTCACAATGGACAGCATCTGAAGCACTTCAATTTTTGAAGTATCAGATAAGATCATCTATACATATGTATATTTGTATAGCCTTTAGTTTTATTTTGTGCTTTTTGTTTTCATTTTTAGCGCCTTTCTTTTTGGGTAACATGACTCCGTATCCCAATGGCATACTTAAAGGCACTAGAGATTCTTTTTTCTACTCCCCTTAGCTGTTTCAAAATTTCAACTAATGGAAGCTCCCCAACTAGAGCCAACTATTGTTCCCAAAATCTAAACTCATTTTTGGGACAATATATAATCTGTTTTGGTCTTGCAGGCCAAAATTCTCTCTTCCCTTCTAAAAAATTGTTCTAAGTATTAAAATTATTCATTATTCAAGCTTTTTCAACTAAGGGACTCACAAGTTCAACAGGTTCAACAACTTCAACATATGAGTTCTCATAACAAAACAAGTTCCCAACCTTTAGGCAATTTTAAGATTGGTTCAACACCGAGGTTCAACCAAAAGGTTCATCGATAAGCTTCAAACAAAAGATTGAACCATTGAACCCTACTTCCAACAAGTTCAAAGGTTCAATGGGTTCAGAGGTTTAATGACATTGACAGACTTAAAATAGTTAAGCACTTCAGCAAGTTCAAAGTTCAACCGCTTCAGCAAGTTCAATGGCTTCGAATGACTTAGAAGAAAAGAAGAAAGATCGAACCCATTGAACCATTGAACCTTGAACCAAAATGGTTCAAAGGTTCAACGAGTTTAATTAAAGTTCAAAGAGTTGTCCCAATCAGTCGGTTCAATCGAAAGTTTCAAAGGAGTCCCCTAAAGCCCAAAGGGCAAGTGCCCTTGCGGAGGGCAGTGAATAAAAGGGAACAAAAAGATACCTTTTGGAAAGATTTTCCACAGTGAAATTTTACAAGTGAAATCCTTCAAACAAATTGTCTAAAGGAATTCCTTTGGACATTTTGTCTGAAGGAATAATCAAAGGTCCAACGAGAAGTGACTAAGGCAAAGGAAAGAAATCCTTCAGATAAAATGTCTAAAGGATTTGAAGAAGAAGGCCGCTCGAAGGACCCCGAAGGGCATGTACCCTTGCGGGGGGCTCTCAGTGATCAAAAAATGGACCTTTCTCAAGGCCCAAAGGGACACCTTCACTTTGGGAGGTTCCAAAGACATTTTTTTTGAAGGAATGATCAAAGGCCCACAGCCTAGTTTCTATGGAATCTGTAGGCCTATTTCTACAGACTCTACAGGCTTGATTCTATAAAATCTGCAAGCTAGTTTCTATGGACTCTGCAAGCCTATTTCTATGGACTCTATAAGCTTGTTTCTATGGAATTTGCATGATTTGAAGAAGAAAGCCACTCGAAGGACCTCGAATGGCAGGTATCCTTGCATGGGGTTCTTAGTGACCAGGAAATGGACATTTCTCAAGGCTCAAAGGGACACCTTCCCTTCGGGGGGTTCCAAAGATATAAAGCTGAAGGAATTTCAAAGCTTCGAAAGACTTAGAGAAAACAAAGGCTTCTAAGAAAGAGGATGAACCAAAATGGTTCAAAGGTTCAACAGGTTCAACGGTTCAAAGAAAGCTTCGAGCAAAGAAAAGAAGCAGAAGATTCTAGAGATTAGTTCAAAGAGATGGTTCGACCAAAGAGCAAGGAAAAGTGAATTAACCAAAGAAGCGATGGAACCAAGGAGCCGAGAAGGCCACCCAAACCATTGAACCAGTGAACCAATGACATCCTTGTGAATGTCAAATTTAGGGTAATGAAATATCCATTAATTTTCAAATGTGGCACGAAACCTGAAAACAAACTCAATGACCAGCTGAAGAGGGAGTCGAAAGAGCCAACAGAAAGGGAAAAGATAGCCTGAGAGCTCAAATTACAATAGGAAAGAGGGAAAGACCAGAAATATCTATGTAGGAGTTATTTCCAGTAGGTGAAATAGTCCACCAAGTAGACATCTAAGCTCGCAAGCATTAAAAGACGCGGCCTATTTTTCTCCCTTAGAATAAAAGCGAGGGGACAACCGTGTACATATTTGGAGAAATACCAGACAACCCATGTTGAAGAGAAGATATTTGAGATGAATTGACATGCCACAGTGAAGGCAGATTCCCTATTCTAGTATGGCCCTCTTTGACTAAACTAAAAATGCATTCAAGGCATTGAATGCAGTATGAGCCATTCTATGAAACAAATCACCAAGTCTTTCTTGGCTAATATAGATTGTAATCTCTTATTTTTATGGGAGGGAGATCTCTCTGTTATCAAAAGTGAAACTCTACCCAAATTGAAAGGCATTTACTGAGACTTTGATCTCAGATTGTTAATCATATTTTGTTATATGAATGAGAAAGTAGGTTACTTTCAGACTTTGTGCTATAATAACTTGTGTTATTTAGGAGATTGTTCTTATGTCTGTTTCCTAGATGTAGTCTTGTTCATTTAATTAAATAAGTAGAACTAGTGGAAGTAATTAGGAATGTCTCTTGAAGCTAACTGTGGAGAGACTTTGTGTTGCCACAATTGTCTTTAGTGTGTTTGTTTTTCTGTTGCTGTGTAAAGGATCTTAGGATGACTTCGTGCCCCCATTATCTTTCGTATTTCACTCTTTGGCAGTTGAGGGGGAGACTTTGTGCTACACCTCATTCTATTGGTTACTGTGCCCTTGTTACATTTATCTATCAAAAAGAACTCTTGTTGTTTGCTATAAACTACTTCTAAAAGAAGAGAAGTGCCTTGAGTGTTTTCACCAAGATTTCTCCTTTGTCTGTGAACATTATCTCTGAAATAAGAGAGATGGATGGTGTAGTCCTACCTCTGAGTGTTATTTTCTGCATATATATATAGTATCTAGCCCCTCATATTTTATAGGGAACCTCCCCTTGATGAGAGGAGAGATTTGTCCCCTTCTGATGTGGTAAACTTGCACATTTGGCTGACCAATCTCCTTATGTTGTGGTTGAAATCACTTATTTTTCTCATCAGTTAGCTGGTGACAATATTCACCCAACAAATATATACAAAGGTTTGGATTTCTCAAAAAGGCATTAGGGAATCTATGGTTGGCATTTGAAACTCTAGAAGGTCATTAGTCAATGTTTCATCGAGGTCTAGAGTTTGAATCCTTGTAAGGAGTCATGCAAACCTTGTCTATGTTTATCAACTTCCCTTTTACTCATTCATAGGGCCTTGTCAGTTGGGTAGTTTGTTTTATTAAATGATAAAAATCTTGCTATTTTCTTCCATTAATTGTTTTTCACTTACCATTTATGACATATGGATTACAAATATGGGTTTTGACATCATCATCTTCATAGAACTGATCTTTTTTAGCATTGCATCTCTATTGTTTGGTGATTGAATATTTATTATTTATTTTGAGGGGGCACATAGTTTTTTGCCATGGACTTAGCTTTATTATATTCTTAGGCCTAAGTCTTCTATTGATTGGAGCATTACTCCTCTTGTACAATTTATCCAGTCATATACACTTTCCTTTTAGACAAGTGAGTGATTTTTTTCATGGAGGATGAGGATGGGAGAGGTCTTTATACAAAGTTTTTGGAGTTGTGAGAGAGAGAGAGTAATAAATGGTGGATTACTTAAATTAACCACATAAACAGAACATAATATTCACATTGGATCTTTGGTTAGATAAAATAATGGGTGAAGGTTTTGGAAAACTATCTATGGAAGGACATGGGGATGTGATGTTCACTAAGTCTCATGACCATTCCTTTTTTTCAGGGGCATTTTTAGGTACTTTTGGTGGTATTAATAAGTATAAAATAGTTTTTAAGGTTGAGGCAAGAATAAAACTTGGAGTGGTAGGAGATAGGGCCTCTAACAAAGGAAACACAAAGAAATTTAAGCCTTTGAAGTGGGTTGTGGACTTATGAGCAAGTAGATCTGATGCAGTTGCAAAGGGATGTAGATACATGTTATATCTATATATGGACCTCATATTAAATGGGGATAAGGGAAATGGGAATAATGGGAGGGCCAAAAGTGGTGTTATTATATTTTTAGATATAGAGGGTCTTTGGTGGGTGGTGTGACACAATTATTGAGCTAGTTAAGGGGCTTTTGGATTCTCCCAAGATGGTTTTTGGAAGGAAAATCCAAAAGTGTATTAAGATTTGAAAAAATAGGGTTACAGTGGTCCTGGAAGAAGATGTGAAGTTAGAACAAGTGTTTGATTTAATTAATAAAACTCTGACTAGATTTTTTTTGGGAGGAAAATCTCAGAGAAAACCTTAGAACTTTGGATTACTCATGTATGGCAGCTAATGCTTGGTTATTCTTCTATCTTTCATATTTTGGTTATATGTTGGCTTGCATTCATAGTTAAATCTAAAGTTGATGTTTGGAATATTTTGGATTTGAAATGATTTTTGGGAGTGTCTATATTTTTATTTTAAAAAGAGGACTCTAGGTTTAGATCTTCACTCGATGAGATCCTCAATTTTTCCTATCTAGGTTAAGTTGTCAGGTTTACCTCTGTATTTTTGGTCACTAGAGGATTTTAAGACTATAGGATATAGTATGGGGACCTTATTAGATGCAAATGAGAGTTACTTGAGGTAACCCTCTAGGACAGTGGCTAACATTTTGATGGATTTTAATTTGAATGAGGGGTTAGATGAACAAAGAGAGTTGAAGTATGGATTCTGGAAGCATATTAAATCTTTGGACTATGTTGGCATTCCCTTCAGTTGTGATAGATGTCACCATTATGATTATTTATTTTTATATTGCAAACTACATTTTTCCCACAAATAGTGGATGAGGACGTTGGATGCAGTCTATAAGAGGGTGAAGGATAACTTTGATTTTCCAACACCAAGTAGTGTCAAGTAGATTAAAGGGGCTAGGAGGGTTGACTATTCATATAAATGGGTGACTCCCCATAATTTGATGAATATCATAGTCCCCAAAGGATCTCAACATATTATTAATATAGGAGTGAAATAATATTTAATAATGCATGTTTATTGGGCATCAGTGGAAGAGATGTACACTAAGGACAATTATACTCGAGATGTTATGATGATAGATCCCACCACATTACAAATTTATATATTTTAAATAAGGTTAGGGATCCCACTTTCAGTTCTCAACAAGTTAAGGAATACCCCTTTCTTATTTTAGAAGTACAATGGCCTAAATTGAGGAGTTATAAGGAAAGATAGATTAATAAGTCAGTGAAGGAAAAAATGGTTGACCATGGACTAGTCTGAGAATTTCATGATGCTTATAGAAGTAGATGAGTCTTTGTACCAACTATGTACTTTGTTAATGAGATATCAATATTAGGGGTATCCTTACAAATATAGAGAATTTATTTTTAAAATAACATTGAAGAGTCATTAACTTTATCTAAACAACCCAGAGGTCCTTTGAGATCTAGGATCATGGAAAAGGTGGTGGAGAATGGAGGCATAGAAGGAAGCTTTAGTAGAGCCATCGTCAAGGAGGGGTATCATTATGAAAGGGGATGGATCTCCCATTTGACTCATATAAAAAACAAAGCAATGAGAGGAATATTCTAAGGGAAACAATAAAATTTATTAGGTGTCCTTATATCGGGGCAAGCCCTAAAGCATTTGACCCAATGATCATCTTATCCCTCAATATTAGAGGGTTGGTAAATCCCTCAAAAATGTTGGCCATTAGGAGGTTAGTGGATTCACATAAGCATGACATGATAATGATCTAGGATACTAAAGGGTAAGGGAAAAAGGTCATTAGGGAGTTGTCTAAATTTTTGAAGTAGTGGGATTTTCCTATTATTGAATTTAATGGGTGTTCTGGGGGATTGATATCAAGATGGTATAATTCTACTTTGAGGTTGGTTAACTCTATCATTTTAGATTCTAGGATCGATGTCAAAATCTTCTCAATGGAGTTGGGGAAAACCTTTTGTGTGGTTAATGTTTATGGTCTATATGAGAAAAGCATGGCCTACTAGGATGATTATTTTACTCAAGACAACATGATATCTAATAATATCATTTAGGTAGATTTAAATTTTACTATTATTAGATTTGAAGTGTGAAGGATAGATACTAGATCTGAACCACTAACTGATTACTTTTTGCACAAATTTGAGTAAGTTGGGTTAGTGGATATGAAACCAATTAAGTTGGTTCTAACTTGAAGGAATATAATGATTGGTGATGAGAGAATGGCTAAGTGATTGGAAGGTTCTTAGATTTAGAGTCTATGTTGAATGGTTCTGATATTATCATATCCTGGGCAAAAATTGGAGGGTATTCTAACCATTTTCCCAAAGCAATTCATAATGAAAAATAAGATTCTAAACCCTTGATTCCCTTTAAATTCAATCCAACTTGGTTGAAAGAAGAATCTTTTATCACTTTAGTGAAAAGATGAAATGACTATTTTTTATTTTTCCTCTTAGGAATTAGCTAGCCTAAAATTCATTATAAATCTGAGAGAGATTAAGAAAGCTACTGCAAGGTGGGATTTTAGGAAGAGTAGGGAGCAGGAATGAGAGATTATTACTGTGGAACACCAAATTAATCATTTTTATTAGGACTTCGAGAAGATTTTGATGAGATTATTAAATCTTTACTCAAATTTTTTAAATATAAGAAGAGTAAATTGTTGGTAGATCTTGAAGCTTAAAGGAGACTTAAAAATCTTTGTGTTTGGCAAATGGTGATGAAAATACTAAATATTTTCACAACTTTTCCAATGATATAAAACATAAGAATATTATAAGGTAAATGCAGAAGGAGGATGGCTCCTCCAAAGCTATGACTTTCAAGGATATTGAAAATATGGGGGTTTGTCACTTTGAGAAGCTACACATGGAAATTGGAAGAGTCAATATTTCAAATATTGTTAGAATCTCTACTCACCTTCCTAGACTTTTAAATGAAGATGTCAATGGGAAGTTAAAGGAAGAAGTCACTAAGGAATATCTAAATTCAGCTCTGACATCCATTCAAAAGGATAAAATCTCAGGGCCTAACAGGTGGACAATATAATTCTTTATTGGATTTTGCAACTTTATATCTAAGGATTTGCTTGGAGTGGTGGAGGATTTTAGGAGAACTAAGAAGGTGTTGGGTGCTTTCAACACTAATATCACTACTCTTCTTCCCGAATAGGACAATTCAACTTGATTTGAAGCTAAGAAATTACCTAATGTAGTTTTGAACTTGATTTATCAAAGGCTTATGATAGAGCTAATTGGTTATATTTGTGTTTTTTGATGATCCACATTGGTTTTTGTGTTCAAATGGTGAATTGGATCATGGATTGTCTAACTTGTGTTTCTTTTTCTATTTTTATAAATGGTTCTACTTTTAGATTTTTTGGACAATCTAGAGGATTGAGACAAGGATGTCCTCTATCCACATGATTATTTTTGTTGATTACCAAAGGGTTGAGTTGAGCTATTTGTGAAGCTAAGAGAATATGTATGATCAAAGGTATTAAATTTGGAAGGTCCAATGTTCTTACACACCCACTCTTTTTGGATGATGTGTTGTTATATTATGATGGTTATAGGATGGGTATCTCTATGTTAAAAGAGTTACTTGACTTATTTTATATGGATACTGGGATGGAGATCAATCTACAAAAGTCTTGTATTTATTTTAATAGGATGGAAGCCAACATGTCAGATGGGCTCTTCAATGTTTTTTGTTCCAACAAACAAATTCAAACCAATTTTAAGTATTTGGGTTTTCACTTGATATCAAATGACTATGGGAAAAGTGATTGGAATTGGATGACTGATAAGGTTGAAAAGAGAATAAATGTGTAATGCAATAGATGGCTCTCCCTAAGAGGTAAATTGACTCTCACCAAGTCTATTTTGGAAGTTATTATGGTCTATTGGTTTTCATTAGCCCATATCCCAAAGGGCATATTAGACGAAATTAGGAAGAAAAGTTTTAAATCTTGTGGATAGGCAGGAAGGAAAAATATGGAATTCCCCTAATTAAATGGAAATCTTTAGCAAACCAAAGGATGCTAGCAGTTGGGGCCTTAAAAATATTCAATTTTTTGGGACAATACTTGTTGCCAAAAGTAATTAGAGGCTTATTCCCAAGGAATGGTTATGGAATAAAATTATTATTTAGAACTATATTTAACTTCTCATAATCAAAGAATAAATTATAAGCATCGTTAAACTTATCCATAATGTTTATTTGATGTGGAAGGCAGTTGTTCAATCTTTTCTACTTTGGAATTGGCTGATTTAGAAAGTATGGAATGGTGTTGTTGTCCCCAAAAGTGAGTGACATCTTTGGGACAACCTATGAACTATTTTGGTTCATCAGACCAAAATCATCTCTTCCCTTTTCAAAATTGGTTCTGAGCATTCAATTTCCCCATTTTCCAAGTTTTTTCAGTCAAGGGTTCAACAGATTCAAAGGCTTCTGCAAAAGAGTTCAATCGGCAAGCTCCAAAGAACAAAGGCTTGAACCGTCGATCCTTGAACCATTTTGGTTCAAGCGGTTCAATGACCCATTGGTTCAATGCTCTCAATTCAAAAGATCAAAAAGACTTGGCCAAATAATGAATAATGAACCGATTAAACCATTGAACCGTTGAACCAAAGTTGGTTCAATCGGTTGCTTCAATCGTTAGGTTCAAGGGGCTACCCCAAAGCCAAAGGAACAAGTGCCCTTGCGGAGGACAGTGAGCAAAAATGGACAAAAGTTGGAAATACCTTGGGAAAATGACTAAGGAGGCCGGAAGAATTCTTTTAGGAAGATTTTCCTCGGAACGAGGAAAATCTTCCAAGGCAAAATTCCTTCGTACTTTTTATCTGAAAGAATTCATTTGGGGAGAAAGCCCAAAGAAATTGAAACAATTGAAACGGCTAAGGAAAGAAGTGAAACTTTCCTTCGAACATTTTGTCCGAAGGAAAAGCCCGATGGAAAAAGTTTGAAAGCCATAGCTGACCAAAGAAGCATGAACCCTCTGAAAAAGATCAAACCTCAAAGTGTAGCGGAAGCCGCCACATGTCCCTTATAGAGTCAAAGTGAAAACTACCAAGTGTCATCTATCGGGACACAATTTCTAATAAGTCTCAAAGTTGAGGAACGTGCCTCATGTTCCATTATAACTCAGTGGAAGCTGACAAGTGTCAACATCCGTGGTCTCTGCCTTTTGTGTCGAAAGGACTGTGGTGGGCCTCGAGTGAGTTGCTAAGGTCAAGCGAAGCGCGACAAGTGGCATCATCTTTGTGAATCTGAATGAGTCCTGAACATTTCTATATTGTTTCTAAAGCAGAGCGGAAGCTACCACATGTCATCTTCTATAGGATTCTCATAAAGTTTCTAAAGCTTCTATAAGTTAAGTAGAAGATGCCATGTGTCCCATTATAACTCAGTGGAACATGACAAATGTCTGCATCTGCATTCCCTTTTTGAAGTAGCGCAGGCAAGAAGTGTCGTGGATTCCATTTTCCATAAGTTTCTAATAAGTTTCATAACAACAGAACTTGCCACGACCAAAGAAGGAGCCAAAGGAAGGACCAAGTGACTGGCTAAAAAGAGAGCTGAAGACTCAAATTGCTACAAGGGAGAGAGGAACGAGACCAAAGGACCAGAAATATCTTCAAAAGAGTTACTTCCAATAGGTGAAATAGTGGATCAAGTAGACTTCTGAGCACACCAAATCGAGGACGCAGCTTATTTTTCTTCCATGAAGTAAAGACAAATTAGATAGCTACATAGACATCAGGAAAAGGACCAAATAGTCCATACCAAGGAAGAGACATATTAGATTAAGAGACACACCATAGTTAAGGCAATGCGTTGTTCCCAGCATGGTCCCTCCAGATAGAACTAAAGGCACATTGAAGGCATTCAATTCAGCATGGGCCTTTTTCATGAAAACAAGCACCCAAGTCTTTCAGGGAGTGCTATATATTGTAATTTCTCTCATTATGAAAAGGGACTTTACTTTTTTTACAGGAGCGAAATTCTACCCAGTTGAAAGAAGAATACTGAGACTTTAAGCTCAAATTGTGATTTTATTTCATTTTATCTGAATGAGAAAGCAAGTTGTTTGCAGACTTTGTGCTGTTTTGGCTTGTATCATTTTAGGAGATTATTCTTATGTCTATCTTCTAAATGTGTTCTCATCCATTTTATTTGGCAAGCAAAATTAGTGAAAGTAATAAGAAAGGTGTCCTGAAACCAACTGTAGAAAAGACTTTGTGCTTTAACATTTGTTTTCAGTGTGTGTTTTCTTTTCTTTCTGTGTAGAGGATTCTGGGATGACTTTGTGCTCCCATCATCCTTTGTGTTATACTCTTTGGGTATTTGAAGTGGAAACTTTGTGTTCTATTTCATCTTGATGGTTACTGTGCTTGTGTTACCAGTTTCTTATCATATTTGAAAGAAAATCCTATTGTTTCCTACAAGAACACTTCTAAAAAAAGAGAAGTGCCTTTAGTGTTCTCACTAGGATTTTCTCCTCTATTTGTTAACATCATCTCTGAAAGAAGAGAGATGGATGGTGTATCCTACCCCTGAGTGTTACTTTTTGCTTATTTATATAGTATATGTAGCTCCTATGTATTTATAGGGAACCTCCTCTTGATGAGAGGAGAGATTTGTCCACCTCTGATGTAGTAAACCTGCACACTGGGCTGACCAATCTCCTTTGTTGTCGATGATAAGACCTATTTTTATCAATCAAACTACTGACTGATAAAATATTCACTCAACAGTGTTTTTAATGACTCTGCTAGGGAAGAGCGCATAGTTTGAAGTCTCAAACTTCAAGCTGAAGCAGATCTTGCTCTTTTCCATTTTTGTTTTGCAATCTGGCAACTCCATGTTACACCAAAAGCCAAAAATCTCAAGGTGTTGTTCACCCTAATTTTGAGTTGGTGTAGCAGAGTAATTTTGAGTTGTTTCCTCCACAACCTCACCTTTAACGAACTAGGAGTCTTCCTCCTAGCCTTACCAAGTCACCAACACAAGGCAGAGCTTCTTTTTTGGCTGCTAGCAGAGCTTTGCCTATCCATTCTCCACCCAAATTTTTGTTCCCACTTTTACATAATCAAATCATGGCTCAAGGCCCCTGGGATAACTCTTTTGGTCCACTAAATTTAACTCCACCTCTGCATGAGCTTCCACGCAGTTCAAGAAAGAATTTCCTCAAATTCTTTGGTGATGGGAAAGTTCATCCTGATGAACACATTACAGCTTTTAGCATAGCCTGTGGCGTAATAGGGGTGGAATTTGAAGACATAGCAGTTAGGCTATTTGTGGAGACACTACAAGGCACTACTAATGACTGGTTCTACCATCTACAAGCTCGGTCAGTAACTAATTGGGACACTTTGCAAGATAAATTTGAAGTCAGGTTCAAGCCTATAGAAGATGCACATGCCTTGTTGGCCCAACTCACACAAATGAAGAAAGAACCCCATGAGCCTATGAGGGACTTCATTGCTAGGTTTGAAAAGCTGAGGCACATGATTCCCATGGTCACCCAGCTGACACCTCAAAATCTCAAGTGTTTCTTCATCAACTCACAGCTGCCTGAAGTGAGCTTCATGCTGAGATGGGCTAGACACATAGACCTTGTTGTTATTTCAGGACTTGGCTACTGAGGTAGAAGATGACCTTATCTTGGTAGGAAAGATAAGGAGAGACCATAATAAAGGTAAATCATCTTCATCTTCTGAATACTCACCTACAGTCACCACCGACCCAATGGTACAAAAGCTAGCAAATAAAGTGTTAGCTCTTAGAAAGTAAATGACACAAGGGATGTCATCTACTCCTACATACAGAGATATGCCTAGGAGGACATTTCAGAATCAGGCATACCAAGGCAATACTACCAGGAATCAAGGATAACAAAATTGCCTTCCTCCTCCACAGAGGAACCTTGCCCTTGAAGCGCCTCCAAATAACTCAGCAGTTGGATATCTTGAAGTTGAATCAGATTTCTCTTTCCAACCTGAGTTGAATCTTGAAGATGATGCTAATCTCTTCACTGAGGAAGAAGAAGAATTAGCTGGCAACTCCCATATAAGTTTCCTAAACTACCAAGATGAACCCAAAAGTGAAGGCAATGCAGTTGAGGGATCATATGTTGTATTCACCTAGTCTAGGAATCACTTAGCTCAACTGGCTGATAAGGAGAAAGCAGAGGAGCAAACTCAACCAGCAGTTTCAATTACTAATTGGGGATCCACTCTTCCTTTCTAGCCAAAGGACTTGGTGAATGCAAGAAAGGTAAGTACCTCAAATGCCCCTGCGCCTTCTACTTCAAATTGGCAGTCCAGTCCTCCCTCTACCAAAAATCAAAAGGATGAATTCCCATCCTCTGCTCCTGGCTCATTCTAGGTATTTGACATAATTGACCATATAAATAAAATCAAAATTCAAATGTTTGAATTTGAATTTTTGTAGTCCCATCCTGAGTTATTAGATAAATTGGTTCAGTGTGTGAAAAACCAAAACACCCCTGTAAGACAAGCAATTCCTAGGGTGACTCATGATTCCCTCAAGTATGCACCCACCGAGAACAACCTTGTCATTACGCCCCTGCTGCTCTTGGCAGGATTGAACCTTTTATGTCTCATTGCTGATAAATGGACATCAGTTGAATAACTACATCATTGATTCCAGAGCCTCAGACAATGTTATGCCTGCCAAAGTAGCTGAATCCCTTGGCCTTACACTGACCAAAACCTTTGGTATATGCTTTTCTATGGAAAACAAGCAAGTACCACTACTGGGGTAGATCAAAGACGTCCAATTTGCATTTGCGATGTTCCTAGACAAGAAAATTAAGATGACTATCTTGGTGGCCGACGTCCCTGCATCCTATGTCATTCTTCTTGGGCAGAATTTTTGTAGGGATGTTGGTGGTGAATTAAGCATGGACTTATTTGAGGCAAGGATTTCAGTCAAAAATTTTATGAAGAGGCTACTCCCTGAGAAAGAAGTGAAATATGTGGTTACCCAGACCTCAGCACTTGAAGCTCAAATTCTATTTGAGTCTTCAGGCATGGGTAACTACTTTTTATTCACGGATGAATTCCATTACACGCCTATTGAAACTCTTAAAGGTGACAATCTAAAGATTAATTCAGTTGGAACAATAGAAGATTTGGCAGAGCGCAATGCAAGTATGGATGAATCTCCTTCTCTGAATGAAGAAGAGTCCAAAGAAAAATTAGTATCAAATGAGGTATGGATTCTTGAATTTGATGGCAGCTGCTCCTCCACTAGTTTAGGATCAGGAGTTGTGTTGATATCTCTTCAAGGAGATATTTTTCTTTCATCCTATAAGTTGCAGTTCAATAACAAGAATAACACGGCTGAATATGAATCTCTATTGTTGGGATTGAGGGCTGTTCGAGACAAAGGCATCAAGCTCTTTCATGCCAAAGGAGATGTTGAACTAGTGATTTGTCAGGTGAGAAACCTGTACCAAACCAAGAATGAAAGATTGCGTCACTACTGCAATCTAGTCTGGGACCAAAATGAAAGCTTTGATGCTTTCAGCATCTTTGCCATTCCTAGATAATTCAATGACCGGGCCGATGCACTGGCTATTTCAACTACTCTCTTGGTCTCCAACCCAGATTTCAAAGGAGAAAAGTACATGATTAAGCTAATATTTTGGCTAAGTGTACCTAATAATGCTAGTCATTGGTAGGTATTTAATAATGACAACCAAATCATTGCCTTTCTAGAGCAAAAAGATAGCTTTGAATGGCTGCATTTTGAAGGCAGTGAACCTCAAAAGTGTGAACCAGCTCCTGAATCGAATGTAGACACTGGTGAGGAGTTCTTGCAACTAAAAGGGAATAAGATTCCCAAAGGCTTAGTTTCCCTTGAGAAATTGTTTGATAAGCATGATAGATTCATCAAACAATAGCTAATGGATTCAAGCTCATCTCAGGAGTTTGATCAAGTAGATCTGGGAACCAAGGAAGACCCCAAGATGGTGAACATTGGGAAATGATGTACTCCTGAGGAGAGGTTCAAGTTCACCAAGTTACTCAACCAGTATATGGACATCCTAGCATATTCCTATGATGACCTGAAGTCACTATGGCCTGATGAAATTCAACATGACATTCCTCTCAAGGCTGATTCAACACCTTACAGGCAAAAGTCTAGGCATTATAATCCAAAAATATTAGGTACTATTCTATCTAAAATTTAAAAAATGCTAAATGCCAAGATAATCTTCCCAATCCATCATTCCACATGGATTGCAAATATAGTGCCTATGAGAAAGAAGAATGGTGAAATTTGCCTATGTGTGGACTTCAGGAACTTAAATCAATCATCCTTGAAGGATAACTATCCTTTGCCAATCATGGATCAAGTGCTTCAAACGGTGATGGGTTCACATATGTTATCAATGCTAGATGGCTTCTCAGGATATAATCAGGTTGAAGTTGGTGAGACAGACCAGCATAAGACTACTTTCACCATGCCTTGGGGCACGTTTGCATATAGAAGGATGCCTTTTGGCTTGATAAATGTTTGCCCCACCTTCAAAAGAGCAGTGGACCTTGCCTTCAAGGATGAGATGGGTAAGTTCATTATAGTTTATCTTGATGACTTGACAATCTTCTCTAAGCATCGCCCAGATCATGTGCATCATTTGCAACAAGTGCTGAAATGTTGCCGCCAAAATGGCATTTCCTTAAACCCCAAGAAGTCAGTATTTAGAGTAACAGAGGTAAAACTTCTAAGACATATTGTGTCAAAAGGGGGCATAAAGATTGACTCAGACAGAGTTAAGTCTATCCAAGAGCTTACCTTGCCCATAAGTAAGACTGTTGTTCACTCTTTCTTTGGAAAGGTGAATTTCTTACAGAGGTTCATCCTCGAGTTTGCTGAGAAGACTAGGCACATTGTAAACATGATGAAGGGAAAAGCTGCCTTCAGCTGGATTGAAAAAGGTAAGTCGGCATTTGAGGATATCAAGACTACCATTGGCCATGCTCTAATTCTGGTTTGTCTAGACTATAACAAAGAGTTCACCATATACAGTTATGCTTTAGAACAAAAAAATCTAGTTCAACAAAATAAAGAAGGTATGGAATCCCCCATTTCCTTCATGAGCTATCCTCTCAAAGCTCATGAACTAAAATAATTGAACATGGAGAAGCATGCTTATGCAGTAGTGAAGGTAGTGAAGCATTTTCGATTCTACATCTTGAATTCACACACTATTGCCTTGGTTCCTGACACCACGGTCAAATCCATACTGACTCAGTAGGAGTTTGGGATGAAAAGAGGCAATTGGGTTACAAAGATCCAAGAATTTGATCTGGTCATCAAACCAACAAAGCTGATGCGTGGAAAGGGGCTATCCAATTAATTGTTGATAACAAGCCAGAAGGAACAGAGCATAAATAATTAGAGGTGGAAGACACACCAACAATCCTCTTTATCTCCACCATGAATGAGTGGTATTCAGGTATTGCTCATTTTCTTACTTATGGTGAGTGTCCTGCTCACCTATCTTATAAAGAAAGGAGAACCATCAGGTTGAAATCTACAAATTTTGTCCTCTGGGACAATGGCCTATATAAGAGGAGCCTTGATGGAGTGTTCCTTCGCTGTGTGGACAAGGAGCAGCAAAGACAACTTCTGGAGTCCGTCCATAATTCAGCCTATGGAGGACATTTTTTTGCTCCTGTGACTACCCATAAAATTTTGCAAGCCAGGTACTACTAGCCAATTCTCTTTTAGGATGCAGACAAGTGGGTAAGAAAATGTGAACTATGTCAACAGTTTGTTGGGAGACCCAAGTTAGCTGCCCTGCCTCTCAAGCCCGTGGTCATAGAGGAGCCATTCCAAAAATGGGGAATTGATTTGATTGGAGCTATAAACCCATCTTCAAGTGTTGGACATGATTACATCCTTACAACAATGGATTACTTCACCAAGTGGGTAGAAGTAATTCCAACTAAGCATGCTACTTCAGAAGTAGTGTGCAATTTCCTCAAAGAGAACATCATTTCCAGGTTTGGGGTCCCAACCAATATTGTCACTGACGATGTAGCTTGTTTCACTTCTTAGGAGATTATTCAATTCTGTTTCTACTATGCGATTACACTCTCCCACTCTTCTGATTACTTTCCACAAGGGAATAGAGAAGCTAAATCAAGCAATAAGAACCTGGTGACTATCATCAAGAAGCTGGTGGATGACAACCAAAAGACATGGCCTAAAGCATTGGTTGATGCTCTATGGGCAGACATAATTACACCAAAGAGAGCAATCGGTATGTCTCCTTTCCAACTTCTTTATGGTATCAATGTTGAGATACCAATCACCTTGGAATTGCTAGCATTGAAATTGGCTAAGGCAATTGAGGATCAAATGTATGAAAGTGCCCTTGATAAGAGGATCATGTGTCTGACTGAGCTAGATGAGTAGAGAACTATGGTGGTGGACCGAATCACTACCCACCAAAGTCTATTGAAGAAGCTTTTCGAGCAGAAGGTAAAGAACCGTGATTTCTGGGTTGAAGATCAAGTCTTGTTGTGGGACAAAAAGAGAGAGCCAAAGGGGATGCATGGAAAGTTTGATTCTCTTTGGAAAGGCCCATTTATTATCCACCAGCTAAATAGTGAGAACAACTTCCTATTCAAATATCAAGATGGCATGCTCTTTACTCTGCTTCATAATGGATAGCATCTGAAGCACTTCAATTCCTAAAGTGTCAGATAGGTTCACTTGTACATATGTATATCTGTATAGTCTTTGTTTTCTGCTTTGTGTTGTTTGTTTTCATTTTTTGGAGCCTTTCTTTTTGGGTAGCATGAATCCATAGCCCAATGGCATGCTTCAAGGCACTGGAGATTCTGGTTTCTACTCCCCTCAGATGTTCCAAGTTTTCAACTGAAGAAAGTTCCCCAACTGAATCCAGCTGTTGTCCCGAAAAGTAAGTGACATCTTTGGGACAACCTATGAACTATTTTGGTCCGTCAGACCAAAATCATCTCTTCCCTTTTCAAAATTGGTTCTGAGCATTCAATTTCCCCATTTTACAAGCTTTTTCAGTCAAGGGTTCAACAGATTTAAAGGCTTCTTCAAAAGAGTTCAATCGACAAGCTCCAAAGAGCAAAGGCTTGAACCGTCGAACCTTGAACCATTTTGGTTCAAGGGGTTCAACGACCCATTTGTTCAACGCACTCGGTTCAAAAAATCAAAAAGACTTGGCCAATTAATGAAGAATGAATTGATTGAAACATTAAACTAAAGTTGGTTCAACCAGTTGGTTCAATCGTTAGGTTCAAGGGGCTGCCCCAAAGCCAAAGGAACAAGTGCCCTTGCGGAGGGCAGTGAGCAAAAATAGACAAAAGTTGAAAATCCCTTGGGAAAATGACTAAGGAGGCTGGAAGAATTCTTTTGGGAAGATTTTACTTGGAAAATCTTCCAAGGCAAAATTCCTTCAAACTTTTTGTCCGAAGGAATTCATTCGAGGAGAAAGCCCGAAGAAATTGAAACAATTGAAACGGCTAAGGAAAGAATCAAAACTTTCCTTTAGACATTTTATCTAAAGGAAAAGCTCGATGGAAAAAAATTGAAATCCATAACTCGCTAAAGAAGCATGAACCCTCTGAAAAAGATCAAACCTCAAAGTGCAATAGAAGCCGCCACGTGTCCCTTATAGAGTCAAAGCAAAAACTCCCAAGTGTCATCTATCGGGACACAGTTTCTAATAAGTCTCAAAGCTATGAAATGTGCCTCATGTTCTATTATAACTTAGCAGAAGCTGACAAGTGTCAACATCTGTTGTCTCTCCCTTTTGTGTCAAAAGGACTATGGTGGGCCCCGAGTGAGTTGCTAAGGTCGAGCAGAGCACGAAAAGTGGCATCGTTTGTGTGAATCCGAATGAGTCCTAAACATTTCTATTTTGTTTCTAAAGCAGAGTGGAAGCCACCACCTGTCTTCTTCTGTAGGATTCTCATAAAGTTTCTAAAGCTTCTATAAGTTAAGCGGAACACGCCATGTGTCCCATTATAACTCAGTCGAACGTGACAAATGTCTGCATCTGCATTCCCTTTTTGAAGCAGCTCAGGCAAGAAGTGTCATGGATTCCATTTTATATAAGTTTCTAATAAGTTTCATAACAACAGAACTTGCCACGACCAAAGAAGGAGCCAAAGGAAGGACCAAGCGACTGGCTGAAAAGAGAGCCTGAAGACTCAAATTGCTATAGGGGAGAGAGAACGAGACCAAAGGACCAAAAATATCTTCAAAAGATTTATTTCCACTAGGTGAAACAGTGGATCAAGTAGACTTCTAAGTGCACCAAATCAAGGACGCAGCCTGTTTTTCTTCCATGAAGTAAAGACAAATTGGATAGCTGTGCAAACATCAGGAAAAGGACCAGATAGTCCATACCAAGTAAGAGACATATTAGATTAAGAGACACGCCATAGTTAAGGCAATTCTCTATTCCCAGCATGGTCCCTCCAGATAGAACTGAAGGCGCATTGAAGGCATTTAATTCAGCATGGGCCTTTTTCATGAAAACAAGCGCCCAAGTCTTTCAGGGAGTGCTATATATTGTAATTTTTCTCATTATGAAAAGGGACTTTACTTTTTTTACAGGAGCGAAACTTTGCCCAGTTGAAAGAAGAATACTAAGACTTTGAGCTCAGATTGTAATTTCATTTCATTTTATCTGAATGAGAAAGCAAGTTGTTTCCAGACTTTGTGCTATTTTGGCTTGTATCATTTTAGGAGATTATTCTTATGTCTGTCTTCTGAATGTGTTCTCATCCATTTAATTTGGCAAGTAGAATTAGTGAAAGTAATAAGGAAGGTGTCCTGAAACCAACTGTGGGAAAGACTTTGTGCTTTCACATTTGTTTTCAGTGTGTGTTTTCTTTTCTTTTTATGTAGAGGATTCTGGGATGACTTTGTGCCCCCATCATCCTTTGTGTTATTCTCTTTGGGCAGTTGAGGTGGAAACTTTGTGTTTTATTTCATCCTGCTGGTTACTGCGCTTGTGTTACCAGTTTCTTGTCATACCTGAAAGAAAATCCTATTGTTTCCTGCAAGAACACTTTTTAAAAAAGAGAAGTGCCTTCAATGTTCTCACCGGGATTTTCTCCTCTGTTTGTTAACATCATCTCTGAAAGAAGAGAGATGGATGGTGTATCCTACCCCTGAGTGTTACTTTCTACTTATTTATATAGTATATGTATCTCCTGCGTATTTATAGGGAAACTCCCCTTGATGAGAGGAGAGATTTGTCCACCTCTGATGTAGTAAACCTGCACACTGGGCCAACCAATCTCCTTTGTTATGGATGATAAGACCTATTTTGCTCAATCAGACTGCTGACTGACAAAATATTCACCCAACAGGTGTAAGTTTCAAGATTGGAAATAACCCTTGGGTTGGGTGTGGTGGATCACATAAGCTAAATGCATATCTAATTACTATACTACAAGGATTTGGCATTATTATTATTACACAAGTGGTTGATCCCTATACTGCTAACATTTGGCACCAAGGGTGGAAAGTGTTGAGATGTTAGGTTTGATTGGTGAGGTTTCCATTAAATGGGAAACTTATGTGAAGAGACTAAAGTAGACCCATGTCAGAATTAGTGAAGAAGAGGATGTGTTAGTCTAGTCTAAAAATCTATCTTTGGGCATGTATATAGTTAGGTTGGGTTATAATGTTATGTTTGTAACTAGGGATTAAAGTGTTAGCTTATGGTGGTAAAAACACTTTGGAAAATAAAGGCTTCTTTAAAGACTAGGATCTTTATGTGTTTGGATTTGAATAATAAAGCCTTAACTTGGGAATTATTGTATAAAATAAGTTGGCATGGTCTTAGACGATGTTCTTTGTGCAAAATGGAGGATGAGACCATCAATCATTTACATGTCACTTGTCCATGTATGGTTAAAGTTTGGACTGAGATGGAATCACTAACAAGCATTCAGGATGATTGGTAGGGTATAATGTGGATAAGTGCTTGGAGAAGCTATATATGAATATTGAAATTAAATATTTTAGGGCCTTACCACTAATTGTGTCATAGGGCATTTGGCTGGCTAGGATTGCTTATATTTTTCTTGATAGGTGTATCCTTACTTTTCAATGTTCCTCCTAAATGTGTACTATATTTGAACACTTTAAATATCAACATAAGACTAAGTTTCCTATACAATTGTTTCATCCACCTATTGATTGTTCTAGTGCATGGGGATACTCTAACGATGCCAACCAAGGCATAACAATTGTGTGTGGGGCTAGTGGTGTCATTTACCTTAATTCTTCACATTTCATTAGGTCCTAAGCAGTGCTTGGAGGAGGAACAAATATTTTTGAAAAGCTTATGGCACTTAAACATTAATTTCATTTGATAGTGAATAAAGGGGCATAAAATTTACAGGTTTTTGGTGACTTAGAGGTTGTTATTAAGTGGTTAAATGGGGTTTAAAAACTTAAAAATTTGACTTTGTTAGCTTTGTTAAATCATATTAACAAGATGTTGTAGTTTTTTTACCAATGTTACCCTTCATCATTTTTTCAGGTGACTTAACATTGTGGTTGAATCTCTTTCTAAGGAGGGAATGTTGTTGGATGTAGATAGATGGGTACTTTCATAAACCATCAAGGGGGAAATTTTACCTAAGTGTACTCTATCTATGATCTATTATTTGTTTGCTTATCTTATTATCTTTCATATTTTTGTCACTTGGATTTGCACCTCTTTGAGGAGATATCAAATCTCTCCTCATCCAAGTGGCACAATGGAAACACCTCTAGGCTTATGGGTAGCCTAAGGAATGAGGTGAATCTCTAGATAGGGCTAGCTCCCTTGATGTACCACTTTGGATTGAAAAAAATAATAAACTTGGGGGGTGAAAAGAGAGAGAGATAATTGAAAGCAAACTAATCTAAGGGAGGTGATACACCAAATAGACTAATGACTTCTAACCATACTCATGTTACACTTGAAATTAAAGGACAAACTAAACATACACTTCTCCAATCTTCATCTTCTCACATCAATGTCACATTGTGAGATTATGGATGAATGTGAAAAGTTATGAGGACTAGACAAGAGGCCTATGAGGGAACTAATGAAAATACTAACTCACTCAATCCTTGACATCTCCTAAAACACTTCACATGCCCTGCAAGAGGAAGCTTTCCAACTATATATAGGATGAAAGAATGACAAAACATGCTAAGGAATCCATAGTCTTCACTTATGAAAAATCAAAAATTCCTAATGAACACACTAAGAACAGTCCCATAAGAGGTAAAAATAAATATTATTATTGATCAAAAGGTATACATTTGAGCATGGCTTTGCCATACTCAGGTGGAGCATTAATACAATGCCAAAATGGCTAATTCTTATAAAACTTGAGAGAGAGAGGAGAAGAGAGAATTCCAAGGGTCAAAAGGACATTTGTAAAGCTAATAAAATTAGTTACTTATGCATGAGAATAATATTTGGGATTAACCATGCAAGTTCAAAAGATACAAGTGTCAATCCAAGTCATAAACCTCATGAAAAGTGGCAAGAAACTCCTTATTATAGCTCAAAAAACTACCTGCATGATTATCCCTATTTGAACACCTTATAACTGATTAGGACCAGGTCTGATGATTAGAATTAAGTTTAAGGACATCAAGAATTCCTCTCCATGCATTGGTTGTAGGCTTGGTCACTTAGAAACACCTAGAAATGAGCCATCATCATCTGCAGTCTAAAAAACCTCTCTTTCATGCACCCTGCACACTTGGACTCAAAATTGGAATTATTTTTTCATTAAAATATATGGGAGGAAGTGAATGACACATTTCAAGACCCTCCATGGACTTATAAGCACCAATAACACCTTAAAAATCCATTCACTTGAAGTTTTCAAACTTCTCCCTAGCTTGTCCACCATACTAGTTTTGACTGGTTGAGTTGATGCACCTGATTTGGAAACTTATGAGTTTATCTAGAGTATTAAATTGAAACTATGGGTTATCTCAAGTCTATATATTCCTCCCAAAGTTGGTTTCACTTTCAAACTCCTCCTATATCTTGCACAACATAAAATATGGTAGAAAATACCATGTTTCTATCATGTTCGTACAAGTCCGTACAACTCATCCTAGTGGGAAGTAGATTGAGTGAGTCATATATAAGGTTTAAAAGGTTTCATATCCAAACTGATTCATTTGGGTGCATCTCCAACCTCATTTCCACAAACTAGTCACAGGCAAGGGTTTGCAAGGGTTCTAGCATTTTTTCACTCTTAAGGTTCATTCATAAAAATTTGACATCCAAATTACAAAAAAATTACACAAACATGGCCTTCAATATCCCTAATAATTTCCTTGAATTCCCTTGTAACCCATGCAAAGCCTCATGAAAGATATGAGTGCTCAAACCTAACCTATCAAGCTTGCCTACTTTATTCTAATAGGCCTAAAGGGTTTCTGAGCCAAAAATGGCTTCTCCAAGGTTTATTTTGTATGTTGGAAGCTTGGACACAACTTTTGAGACCCCATGAACATTTTAAAATTCATTAGAATACTTTCCAAAGGTTAGAATTGAAAGTGACTCATCATTTGAAACTAGGCCTAGTCATGTTCTTGTAGGTTTGACTGTAACTTAAGGCCAAACTGGACTTTGATGGATTTTACTTGCCTCCTAATATCCTAGAAACACCTAATTTCATCCCATAAACATGTTTAGATGCATTGGAAAGCTTACCTAGGTCTAAAATTGACAATGACGTCTCATTTGGGCATTTAGGCATGTTCATGCCTAGTAGGTTTGCTTGCAATCTTAAGAGGTTTAGACCTCTCTATTTAATTTCGTCTCTCTATGAGGTGGTTGATATGTTTTTTTAGATGTAACTCAACTTTTCATAACCTTTTTAAAAGGTCCCATGCCTCTTGGCTTGATACTTTGCCTTACTCACCAAAATCTGCTAGTTTTGGTATAAGGGGAAGTTCCCCACTTCCCCTATTTGTCTAGGCCATTTTGATATTAGAGAGGCTTCATCAAGTAGTCACAATGTCCTCCAAAAAATTTGAGCCTTTCACTATAAGCATAGATCCTTAAAAAGTTACAAAACCTAAAACCAGACTCCTCACATAACAAATTGTGCAGGGTTTTGAGTGTGTATGCCTACTTTTTAGCTCTTTATTTGTTCAACACCCACTATGAGAGTGTCATGAGATCATGATAGGCATGGTGAAGGTGCATAGAGATTTAAAATATCTTCAATTTATTTTGTATTTACAACATATTGAGTTAACAAACTGACCCTACTCTTGTCATGACTATGAACTCTGCCTTCTTGGATTCATGTAGGTGTTGAATGTGATTTAGGCTTTGAATTCAAAGTGTTCAGAACCTAATTTATTTCCATAGATTCATTTGGCATTAGTTTTCACATATACTTTTCACCTTCATGGTTTCAAACATTTATACACACTCCTTTCCACTCACTCCTATTTACTGAGCCACTTTGTAATTTAACCCTATTGTAGGTCATTTTGCTCCTTAAGATTTGGGTTAAGAAGTGGAAATGATTCCCTTGAACCCCCAAAGGTCACTTGGAATTTATCTATCTTAAAATAATTTTTAGTGTCCTAAAACCAAACCTAAGACTCATGTTAACTCACTGTTTTATATACCCTAGCTGTAGGTGTGCATTTCCTTGTATGTAGACACCTAGAGTTTACCATGGTGCTTGCAACACTCAATATCAACCTTCTATTGATGGCCTTCCTACTATTTGTATACCATTCAACTCATTTAACCATCCCAGTCATGGGTGAATGTTCTATTTACTCTTAAGATGTCAAAAGTCATGCAAGCCTTCAAACCTCTAGATATCATTGAAGGAATTTAGTGCATATGTTGACAAATTTGAGTATCATAACAACCAATCTCCATTGCTTGAATACCCTCTACACTTTTCCAATTCATTGTTATACTATATAGCTATAATAATAGTGCATTATAAATGATCAAAGGTCAATATGACACTGTTATATGTTATCCACAAAAGGGTGATGGTTCTCTGTTTTGCACCTTTAGGGATTTTCTCTCTAACACAGTTATCTCATTTCTTTAGAGGTGACCTTCATTCCTTGCTTGGAAATATACCCTTATAAACAAGTCTTCCATGTTCTTTCACTATGTCAAGGCAATGAATAAGGTTCATCATATGTTTCAAACTGTCCATATGCCTTCTAAACTCTCTATTCAGGCCACCTGTAGGTGATGATTCTCTATATATAGGCAAATTTAACTTAGAAAATGGTCATGGAATGAACCATATGCATTGTCATAAGCCTCTATAGGTATAAGGTCTCTCTCAAAACCTTCTAATGATCCTTTCACCTGTCAAAATATTGAAACCCACACTAAGGCTCTGATGATGCAATCATGGTTACTGTATGTGTGCATTAGATGTATGTATGGGCAGTGAGTGTCTAGAATGGAGCAAAAAAGATGGAAAAAGGGCCTCATTGGTAGATAAAATAAAAATAAACCTTAAAATTCATGATACCCATCAACATCTCAAAATAAGATATAATACATCTTTTCCAATGTGAAAATCACTTGCAACCAAGAACTACATGACAAGCCATGACGTAATCGATGTTTGTATGACATGTGAGCTTTCAAACCATGGGAATTGCCTTGGATATTGAAGATTAAAGGTTAATATGGAATAAATAACACTTTTAAAACATTTAAATTAACTTAACACAACTTTATGAAGCTATGGAGAAGCACAAAGTTCCTAAAAATGGTGAAAACTGCCCATTACACTCAAAAGGGATCAGTGTGGAAATTTAAATTTATTAGCTCATCCAAACAAAAAAAAACATGAAACCAAGAATGGGGACCATTGGATTAATAATTAAACATCATCTAGGAGCAACATCAATATCTAAATTATATAAAATCTCCCAAACAAGAGCAAAACCTATAGGGTGCATGAAACAACTAGCATATTTGCACAGTCAACTTCATGAGGATGGTTCATGAAGCATAGGCCACCATTATTTGAAATTATTATATCTAAATTAAGGTATCTAATTTTAATTTAACCGCCACAAATCATTTTCCTTGAAACATCCTGAGTTTTTTGTACCAAGAAAAAACCTAAAAGTCACTTGTGCTTGCCAAGAAGGGTGAAAAGAGATATGAATAGTTTTGATCAATAAATGATACTTGAAAATTTAAAAAACATGTAATTTATTATGGGGAAGTTGAAGAGGCACTTCCTGACCATTTTCCACATGGCACACTTCTCAAGGAGACTATACAAGTGCCAAACTCTTCTTTTTTTTCAAGAAAACTACCCTTTCCTCTACATAACCTGCCACCTTTTAGTTTTTTCATTTAATTAAGACCTCTAAGGACACATGTCACATTAAAACATCTTTTTTAACCTTCATATTTCCCAAAAAATCTATACAAAGCATTAAATACACCTTTTTGACCCCTAAAATGACTCAAAATGATAAATAGATAAAAACTAATTGACCAAAGCCAATATAACATTAATTGACATCAATTTAACTGTAACACACCCCATGATGCTCATATTACACCAATTATAGACCTATGAAGTCAAGTTTTCACCTATATATGCCTCAATTTGGCTTAAAAGTCAAATTTGGTCAACACATACCACTATTATTATAGGATATTCTAGGTTTTTTTGTGTATTTATTGTGCTCAATGCACCACATTTTGGGTAGATTTGTGTTATTTATTGTTCTCCAACCCAATTGATGAAATAATTATTGAATCTAGTGGCAAAGATGGCACCCAAGTGAGCTAGGAAGTTTATACCGAATGTTTACGATGAGGTAATCTTCTAACTCTCCCTCTCAGCCTAAGATATGCTTATTACCTGGTGTACTATATATTATTTATAAATGGCATGAGAATCATTCACTCATTACTTATTTTTTTGGTCATATCCCCTTTGAGGAATCACTCAGTACCTAGATTCACCACCATGGGAGCCTTCTGAAATCCATGTCATTGGTATTTGAAACTTTACTAATGGTTTATTTTTGTTTTCATTCAAAGAGTCACTTGAGCTCCAAGCTCTTTTAGAAAAATAAATTTGTTGGTTTCTCATGAATACACTTAATTTTGTCCAAGTGGACTTGTGAAATCAAATTCACCGACCAGACCTCCCTACAGGTGTTGGTTTGGATTGAACTCCCCAACCTTCTAGTCCCTTTATGGGTTTTCCTCAACTAGATTATCCAACCCATTGGGAATGTCTTATGTCACGATCTACCCAAGTTTTACTTCACGCACCCTAATAGGTGAGTCTATGTATAGGTTGACTTAACCAAATATTTAAAGGAAGTTATAAATATCCAAGTTGGCACCAAGTGTTGGGCATAAAGGGTTATTTATTTCAACCTCCCCAACACCTACTTTCATTGTCAGTCTCCTTACCATCAAATCAAATATTATCCTCCCATAGATCGATTGTAACCCTCTTCCAACCTTTTACAAGTCAATCATCTTAGGGTGGCAAAAAAAATAAATGGCTGAACAATGGTTTTCGTTAAAAAATGGTCAACTAACCCTAAGCATTCCCCTCTAGTTATTTCTCCCTCGATAACTAAGTCCTCATTGGATGTTACCAATACCACTCCCTAGCTTCTTAGTGCTCCAAAGACTAAGCAGAATAATGTTTCTCAAGTCTCTCATCTTCAAGGTGGTTTTTCACCTATTGGGATATTTATTGCAAGTAATTAATTCTTTTGGTAGCCAGGCATCACACCCTATGGTAGTGATGACTCTCGTAGAGAAGATAATAAGGATAAACATTATTCCATTTCACTTGGGGATTATCTCCTTCCAAACCAACATAATAGTTTTTCTATCCTTAGAGATTTATAGGATGGACAAGGTTTGCTTCAAATGGATGATGTTTCCCAATAAATATTCTCTTATGGAATATTCGGGCTCTCACAAAGACCTCTTTAAAATTTTCTATGTGATCCATTTGTCAACACTTGGGATATTTATATTTTGTTTGTCTATAGGAAGTAAATGTTTCTGGTTTTCTTCTATAGACCACTTTGAAATGTATTGGGCCTATATCCACTCACTTCTCCACTAAGCATGATGAAGAACGTGGTGGTGCTTGTATATTGGTTTCACCAAAGTTTTCCCCCTTGGTTATCACCATGGGGGTGATCCATCACATCATGCCATTTGACTAATTCTTGATATTAATGGCCATTCGTTAGGAGTTATTAACATTTATGTTCCAAAAGATGGTCATGACATAACATGTTTATAGTGTTATTTAGTTGATAATCTACCTCTTGCCATGTGGCCAGTCTGTAGAGATTTTGACATGGTTGAAAGCCTTGAGGATAAATTTGGTGCCTTATCTATTAGATTGTGCATGGGAGAGCATGAAGCCTAGAATTATTTTAAGAATAGATGGGGCCTTTTCAACCCTCGCAATTGATAGTGCTCCTTAAATACTATGTCTTGGTTTATGTGGTTTAATTGCCATACTAGCCCTAATCGGTTCCTTAAAAGGTTAGAGTATTATATGATTTCATGAACAAAATATTTTCTCTTTTTCCTCTTCTAATGAATAGCCTATCACTATACATTTAGATCATGTTATTTCATACCACACTATCATCTCTTATTGTGTGGAATCAAGCAATCACCAATTCAAAATACCACATAATAAATTCATCCTCAACATGTCTCTTTTGAGCCACAAGGGCACCATCTAACTCATTTATAGGATTTAGAACTTGGAACCTTGACCTCCTTATCTTGCCAACTAGATTGAGTGGTGGAATGAGGTTATTTTGTGCACCACCACCTTTCTCCACCACTATGGAAAATAGGTTGCTCATGTGTGAAATCGGGGCAATGAGGTTGTGTTCAAATAATTTTGGTAGATCAGCTCCCTTTTTGAGCACAACCCCTTTTATATTTATCTGTAAAACTTGGCAGCCTCGCTCAAACAACTGATTAAAGTGGTGGATAGTTATGCATTTAGATAATCATAGATTCATTATCTCAAAATTAGTGACAAAGCCTCTAAGGATTTTTTTAAATCTCTTAGAGCCAAATAAGTTCATGATCAGATCAAGGCTATTGATTCAGAACATCAGAGGTTCACTATTCTTCCTAACATCTCCTATGCCTTTCTAGACCACTATAAATTGGTTTTTCAAGATTAGGAAGAAACAGTCAATAGGACCCAAGCCTTGCAGGAATGCCTTGATGTGGTTCCTTGCAAGCTCAAACTTGTTTATCAAAATCTATGTGATGATCCCTTGACTATCCAAGAGATTTCACAAGCCCTCCATAACATGAACAATGAAAAATATCATGGCCTTGATGGTTTCCATTGTGAATTTTACAAAGCCACATGTAAATTTATCGGGCCCATTATGCTTAAATTTTACAAGGAAACTCTGCAAAAAAATATTTGGGTTCTATTATTAATCAATGTAACATCAAATTCATACCTAAAGCTAGAGATCTTAATCTTATCACTAGTTGGTACCTGTAGCCTAAAATTTGAGCTTATAGATTAAACTATCTAATTTAACTACTCAAACATCAAACCACTAGGTAAAGTCTAGAGCCATTAAAATTCAATGCAAATATATGAATAAACCATTCAAAACAACATTAAAATCCTAAAGCTAAGTGCTCTACACCATGATCAAATAGATTCAAAATAAGAAGATTAGGATGAGATTGATTAACCTGACTCATAATTTGGACATTATGTTGCTTGATCAAAAGGATGTTGATGATGGATGGTTGGACATGGATTTGCTAGATTGTAGTTGCTAATTTGACATAGATTTGCTAGATGACTAATAGATGCATTTCCATGGAGGAAGAGTTATTTAAATAGATTTTGGAGGGAGAGATCAATGGTGGAGATTCAAAGTTGGTTGAGGGAGATCTAGGGTGGAGATTAAAAGAAAATTTATTATCCTTGGAAGCCTCTAGATTTAGAGGCTTCTAGAAGGGACGGGTGAGAATAGAGAGGATTCTAGAATTAGGGAATTATAGAATCCTTCTTAGGGGTTAATGATGATTAGATGGGGGGATTAGATAGGTGATTATGGACTAGGGGTGTATGAGAGCCTAGGAATAGGCTTAGCAGGTGGGTAGGTGGGCCATGGGAATTTAATAATAGACAAGTAGGATTAAGATGGGACAATGGGAATTTAGGATAAATTAATGGAGAAGAGGGATAGGACTTTGGTTAATAGATGAATAATATTGAAGGGGGATATTAGACAAATGATTAGAAAGGGTTGATATTAGGATATAATTATAGGGGATAAATTAGAAAAGTAGAATTAGTGTCAACTAATAGGAATATTAGTGACGTTAAGTGAAGCAAGGAAATTTAGATGCATACATTTTTTCTCTCTTTGAAAGGGTATTATGAGTAGAGTGAAGTGGAAGGAGTAATGGTCTTTCAAATAAAAACCATTTCATGGATGAATGTTAGTAGATGATGTCAGCAAAAGCGATATCAGTGACTATGATGCCCCCTCAAGGGGACATGCTGGGAAGAATGAGATGGATGGCCACTCAAAAGAGGAAATGATGGGTGGGATGAGATATATAGACAAAGGGATGGGATGCTAAATGTGAGATAGATGATGAAGCAAAATTTGACTTGAGAAATGAGCTACAAATTGATGATGCCCTTGGTAAGGACAAATGCATAGGGTGTAGAGATGACTTTGTCACAATTGTTGACACATCCCAAGGGGGAATCAATTGTAACATGATGTTCATAATATTAAAAGGACACAAGCTTTAGACGTACCCCAAATAAAGATACATGTAAGGGAGAGCTATAGGCTAGGGTAAGATGATGATTTGATAAGAATTGATGATGGGTGTAGCTCAAAGCTAAAGTTGATTGATATGATGAAGATGATGATAGAGAAGAATGGAGATGATTGAGTGACCAACAGTCAGGAGAAAAGAATTGGACTACATTGCATCAAATCAATGAGCCATAATGCGGTTAATAGTGATGATTTTGCTAGTATAACCACATGCAAGGGAGAGATAGAGGAGATAGTGGTTGACCTATCTTTGGTCACAAAAAGGTGGCAAAGTGTTGCCTACATAGTCTAAAAAGACCTCTTCTCGATGTAGTTCTAACTAGATGATGGAGGATGATGATGAGGGAGTAGAGGATGATGATGATGAAAATGATTAGTGATTATAGGATTGTGTTAGTGATTAAAGGATATGATGCAAAAGAAGAGATAAGGATAAAAGATTGGATGTTAATTGAATGGATTGAGAGGTTTAGATTAGTGATGGGAACAAGGATGATGAGACGAGTAGATAAATTATGAGGGTGTAGGTGATCAAGTCATCATAACTTTCATAAGGCTCATCATAGTCTAATCAATTTTATATATATGACACCTTGAAATATGTCCCATGATATAAGTGTGACCAAGAGGACCTTGTGTCAAAGTGCATGGGCAAGTAGTGAACTTTGCATCATCGAGGGCACTTGTAGATTTGGTGACCTCATAAAATCCTCCTTCATTACCCAATAGACAAAAAGAGACATGATGCAAATGAAATATAAGACAAATAAGATTATGCAAATAAGTCAAACACCATAGAGCATACAAGTAACACACACAAGTACCTACATGCAATATCACAATTTCTTGTCTATGATGGGATGAGTGATTGCGTGATCGGTTGGATATAGGATAATCATGATGTGACTATGGACTAAGGATAAACATGGATTGGGATAGGATGATCATGATGTGAATATGGTCTTAGGATAAATATATGGATGTGGATATGGGTTTCAAACTAGGTGAGGGACTTGGATGAGGATGTGGATATGGGGGCCTAGATAAGGATTAGGATCGATATAGACTAGATTTGCACCTAGTTTATAAGAGGAGGATGGATGACTTGATGGGGTGTGATAAGTTCTTTGAATACTAATGTGATCTAGAAAGCAAATCTAAGAGTGGTAAATGGAGGTGATTTGATGTGAGGATTAAAATGACCAAGCATTACCAAAAGATAAAGCCCTATAAGAATTCAATCTAGCAAGAGGAGAAGGAGGTGATGGGATCAAATACCTTTCATACTAGCAAAATAGTTATCATATGGGTGCTAGG
This sequence comes from Torreya grandis, assembly GCA_037957365.1. Lineage (NCBI taxonomy): Eukaryota > Viridiplantae > Streptophyta > Pinopsida > Cupressales > Taxaceae > Torreya > Torreya grandis. Next base: position 1,007,148 of record JARHVA010004952.1, on the reverse strand, counting down.
TATGAAGAGGCAATTATAGGGAAGTGATGGGATCAAATACCTTTCATACTAGCAAAATAGTGTTTGGATAGGTGCTAGGTATAAAGAGGCAATGATAAGGAAGTGATAGGTGTTAGATGAAATTATTTTACAAGGTTATGTATGCCACTAATGCCTATTCAAAAAGGGTGATAATGAAGATATAGATGGGTGACCACTGGGATTTGGTTCCAAAATGAAATTTTGTATCCAAAGATGGGAATGTGAAAATAAGAGATGGATATCAGATGTGATGAAAGATGAATAACATGTAGATGGATGCAACTAGGGGATTACACATAAGACAAGACATCATGGACTATATTTGGCTATTTATTTTTTAACTATTATGATTTTTAGGATTTTTTGACATATTTCAATTTTTAGAATTTTTTCTGGGAATACTTATGTACACTAGACAAATGGGGTTACTAACAAAGGGAGTGCCAATCCTAGCAACCAAGATGAGGATGGATGGAATAAAATAATGGATGGGGTGATAAAAGGATGAGGATGATGTGAAAAAGGGGATACAGATCAAGGAATAAAGGACTAGGGATTGCCAATGGTCACATCATAAAGGAACTAGATGTTTAGTTGCTTGAGTATCCATTGGAGGATATGCTAAGAGGGTTCGAGAACATTTCTAAAGACACCTTCCACTTCCTTATGAATGTCAAGACAAGAAGGAATGAGAGATAGGATGATATTAATGGTAGATGATGGATGGATGATTGACAAGGTTGACAAGGGATGTGATGAGGGATGGGTTTTTATGGCCAAAAAGTATGGATTGTGCCCCCAAGTGTTGAGGTACAATGTGAATAATTGAGTATTCTACTATGATGTTGGAAATAAATTTTCATCATGGTACTTGCACAAGGTACCAAAAGACTAGTTTTCACCATTGGATGAATGATTTTTTTTACTTTTATGATTTTTTTGATTTTTGAATTTTGGATGGAACTTTGATTTATTAGATGGGTACAAGATGCAAGTTGTAGACATTTTTGCGATCTTTAACCAACACATGTTCTAGAAAAATATGATGTTAGGATCATGTTGTCATGGTTAGATGTATTAGGGTCTGTGTGACCTTCAATGATTCTTGATAGTGATCCCTCCAAATATCTAGACTAGGTATCATCATTGCCCTTAAGAGGGCCAATGTTGCCTAAAAAGGTGATGAGAGATATAGATGTGATTAGATTTTGATGGGGATGTATGAGACTTGGATGGAGGATAGGATTGTGATAGGATGATGTGATGGTGGATTGGGATTCACAGTCATATACATCATTAGAGATGCTATATGTTTTACATTTGATCAGTGTCAGTTTATAAAAGATTGTGGGAGATCCAAGACACTATGAATTTGTGATTCATCTTTGATTTGATCATTTGAAAGATGATCAGCTATACTGATAGTGCTTTTGATATTATTTTGATCTTTTGATTGGATTTGACTTTGATTGCCCCATGGTGCCTATTTTTAGGCTTCACCAAGGCAGATTGATTTTTGATCTTGATGATACCATAGTCCTTGATATTGGGCTTCACTAGGGGAAGACATTTTTGGATTAGGCTGATGGTTTGATTCTTGTTGACTTTGACTTATGGGATCAAAGATGATTTGATTATTATGATTGAATTTTAGAATATGGTCTTGGACCTCTATATTTGTGGCACACCTTATGTTGCTTGAGGAAGGGTCCAACGATGTATGTTCAGGTTCGTCCTTATGGAGGGAGGTGATTAAATGATTGTTGATAGGAAGAAATGGATCTATGACAGATGAAGGCAGTGAAGATGGTATGATGAGGTCAATGAGTGGTGATGGGGCATCATAATCTTCATAGGGGTTCTTAGGAGACCTAGTTTTGACATCAGATAAAATATCCTTAAGATCAATAAAAGGATCACTAGGACTAGTTGTAGTGGACACGTCCAAAATAAGATCATATTCACTTTGACAATATTTAATAGATAAATCTTACAAGAAATCTGTTATGACTTCATCATCCTGATTGGGATCCAAAGGTATGCTTGGGATGTAGTGGAGGTGTATGGATTAGAGGTAGCCTAAAAAAGATAAGCACTATCAACATTGATGAGGGATGATGTTTTTGATGAGGAATCTGATATTGGTGTTGAACATGATCCAGATGTAGATAAGACTTGTGTTAGCTCTAATGCTATCTCCAATGAGCAAGATGAAATGCTACTAGTAAAAGAGTGATTGTTTGTGATTAACCTCTCAACATGGGGTATTTGATGTGATGGGTGAGGGGGAGATGATGGATGAATGATGGGTTTAACATATTCATGAGAGATGGGATGAATAGGTATATGGGGAATAGACTCATCTATGATGGAGGATTTTTCAAAGATGGGAGTGGTGTCTTGACCTTAGTTTGGAAGGGGAAGGGCTTATTCCTTATGGGGAGTGGAATCTTGACATACCTCTTCTTATTCACATAGGGATATAGATTCATCTAGTTCATCCTCTCTTACTATGTCACAATGGTCGATGAGGTCTTAGACATAATCTTGGAAATTATGACACAATTAATGGTATGCCCCTAGGTTCAATGATATGCACAATATTGATTAAATTTATACCTGAATGGCTTAGACTTAGTAGGATCAAGATGTCATATATGTGGATATACCATCATGTTAGCGATAATAAGTTTTTTTGAAAATGGCTTCGAGAGACATAGGAAGGGGAGTATAAGGACCTACTTCAATTTTAGATGTGGGAGCCTTGGACTTTTGATCATATGGTTGTGTATGTGATTAGGCAGTTGAACTGGTAGTAAATGGGGTGACCAAGAATAGATTCCCTTTACTAGTATGGGAATAGGTAGTTGATGGGTTATGACTAGTGGATGGAGGATTGGAATGGGATTCACATGAATAGGTTTAGGTTTGAGGTGCAATGAGTTGAAGGCGTTGAACACCTTTGGGAAGTGGGACACCCATCATAAGGAACTGCAAGAGGATCTCATCTTTATTGTCAAGTATGTATTGGTTTATGAAGTCGGGGTCTAACTTCATGATGATGGATGATGAAGAGGGTCAAGGAATTAGGTATGGTTTCCTAAACAAGATAGGTTGAATGTTCAAACTAGTATCAAAAGTGATGATGAGGATGAAATGGATTGAAGATAAGATAGGACTAGAATCAGATTTTAGATCAATAGCGCAATAGGTGCTAACAACCTATCAACAATGCCTAGGTTTGAAACTAACAAAAGGGATGGGGGATTTTGTGAGTGCCTAGGATCAAACTAGCAAGATGATGATATGATGGGTGTTAGTCATGAATAAATAAGATGATTTGACTAGAGATGATTAGATTGATGATTGATGGGTTTGCTAGATTGAAAATGAAAAAGTGATGAGATGCTAGTAGGATATTGACTAGGTATAAGATAACCAAATGATAAGATCATAAGATGATATGGATGGGACAAGAGGACTAGCTCAAAACCTTGGACTGATTTGCTCAAGGTGGGATGGGGGTAGGATTATATGATGAAGGTGACATGATGATGGGATAAGGATGAGTATAGATAGGTGATGATGAAATGATTGGGGGTAATGATGGAGATGGTTTGGACACATGTGTGACCCAAAGATCCAACTAGGATAAGATAGGGCATGGTTAGATTAGCTGGGTGATGAAGGTAAGGTCAAAACAAATGATTGGTTATGGATGGGATGGACTTAGGATAAGATGTGGATGACAAGATAAGATGTGATTAGGATATGTATGTAATGGGGGTATGAACTAATGATGGGTGGATCTAGTGACAGGATGTGACTAGAAGGATATACAAGAGAATAAAGGTATATACAATAGTTTAAGACAAGGATATACAAGGGGATGGAAGAAATGAGACAAGATGCTATGGGGATGATTAGGATTATGTAGGATAAGATGTGGAGGATAAGGTGTGACTAGGATATGTGATAAGTGGGACATGATTAATGATAGGTGGATGTAGTGAGACTAGGCAAAGACAAGATGGTGATGGGAAATAGCATGGGATATGTAAAAGGATGTAAAAAAGGACAATATGTACAATGGGATGATGACAAGGATATATAAGATGGGTTGTGTAAAGACCTAGAAATTTGGGTATAGGTTTGGGTAAAGGCTGACTCGGCTCACAAACAACACTAGTTTAACATGACAGACATCCAATCAAGGAAACCACAAACCTATGATTAGTAAATTGATGGGTGTGTAACATGATGCTTGTATCATTAAATAGCTTTTCAGGTGAGGTTGTAGGCCTATGACCCATTACAAAATCTACCAAACCCTCTCGACCCCATTTGCACATGATGGCTACTTATGAGATGATATTGACTCTGATAGTAGTATGCATGTTATGGCTGAAGGATCCTATGCTATTTTTGCACAGGCTCTCTAGGTGCATCCCCTATATACGTGAAGTTATAGTGGGGCCCAAGACCATATAGGATGTTATCTAACTACCTTGTATATTGGATCTTAACTACCCCTCAATCCATAGAACCCTTTATGGGGAATTCTGCTTAGGTGCCTAATGACAACTCTCCTGATATTTAGACTCCATTAGAACATGGAGTTTGGTCTAGTGCATGGTGGTGAAATCCATGTCACCGATCTTAGAAAATAAAATAGGGAGGGTTTATAGGTGGTTTTTCATCCTCCAAGAATCTTTGTAAGGATGCAAAGAGGAGAGCATACACCACCGTAGCCCTTGGGTAACAAACATGTAGATAAAAGGATTAATTAACCGATTAAGATTAGGTGTGATATAATTACAGAAGCAATCATATACAAAATTAAATAAAGAAATATATATAAGATGAAAGACAAGATGATTAAAAATGATTTGAAAATGAGTTTTAAAATTCCACATGGGGTCTTTGATAGGCGCTCTGTAAGAAAATAGTTAGTAGTTTTGATTGGCACTTTTAAAAAGGCAACCTGCAAGACAAGTGATTAGTAGTTTGATCCCTAGAATGAAAACAATACTTTCAAATATTAAAAAAAGGTTATAAAAAGTTTAATTTACAATTATTAACCTACCATAATATGAAACTAAAAGTTAAAAATTTTAAACCTTAATAAAATATTTAATAATGACAATAATAATATCCACAAATATGACTAAATGATGAGAAAAATGATGAATGACTCGACGACACTCTAAATAAAAATCTTGGATTATATGACCATTTAAAAATTCTTGACACGATTATTAACTTAAAAATTCGTGAATACGTTATACTATCTGAATATAAAGCTAGACTTGTAAACTTTAATATTGGCAACAATATCTAACTTTGAGAAAAAATAATAAATGACTCGATGACACAGCTATTGGAAGACCATCTAAATAAAACTTTGGATTATAGGAACATTAAAAGAAAACATAGTTTATTCAAAATTAGTCAAAATGGGTGGTCCAAATTTTTAAAAACATTATGATTACTGTTAATAGTATTGACACATATTAAAGGTACCTTTTTGAAAGATGAGAATTTCCCTAGACTGCATGTTGGCTTGGTTGAGCTCTTGGCAGACAGGTAGGGAATGTAGGCTATTGACCATGTAGCTCATTGAGACTTAATCACTGAATATGACTATATTGCATCCACTGGAGGGATCCTATAATTTCTTTTGATCAATGAGGAAGAATGTTATGGGAGGATGGCTATTACTTAGGATTTTACATAGTTCTTTCATGTTTGATAAGCCTCTGGTCACATGAAAATGGCAAATTAATAGTAAATGTCCAAAGACTTTATATTTTATGTTAACATCCCTGAGCTAAACAAGTTCAAAATTTAGGTGCAGGTGAAGGATGGTAAAGTGTTGACAATGCTAATACAGTCAAGTTTTGGTTGTATGTGTGGATGGGGTTTTATGTGAATAGTTTAGCTTGTGCAATAAATTATCACTAAAATCATGAGATTAAATGCCATAGGTATTTAAAATGATATATATTCAAGATAGTGTAAGTCAAATGCAATGTGGCAAGCATAAAAGCCAAATGCCACAACCTCTGGTGATGCCCTCCCAACATGTGCTAAAATGGGGCATTTTAGAATAGGGTATGGACATCCATCAAGGCACAATAAAAAACAAATTTTATCATATGTTACATGTATTTATGTCCTAGTAGACAAGTATGTAAAATGCAAAAAAACACACGGCTATATAGCTCGATCCAGGGAACTTACATAGTTGCTTAAAAAATCACTTGATAAAACATCTAAAGATTCATGTAAATATTGAAGTTTTTAGTTATCCAATGTAATGTAACAAAATACAATAGCCAAAATATGGACAAATAACAAATACACATAGTAAATCAACACTATAATAAAAAATAATGGACTAAAAAGGCCTAATTTAACTTCAACAAAAACAAAGTGTCTATAATGAACACAAGTGTCAATTTCAATCAAAATTATGGATTATTACAAAGGTGTAATGTTGAAATTAATGATAGCAAAGAAGATTTTAGATGGAAAATATGAGACTTGGAGCCACCAAATTCATTCTAAATCTTTCTTATAAGCATTATTGTCACACTTCACACTCACAAGATTAGTCCAAATGGGTGCCCCATGGTGGTCGCCAAAATGTAGCCTAAAATTTGAGCTTATAGATTAAACTATCTGATTTAATCATGTAGACCTCAAACCACTAAGTAAAATCTAGAGCCATTAGAATTCAATGCAAACCTATGAATAAACCATTCAAAACAACATTAGAATCCTAAAGTTAAGTGTTATACACCATGATCAAACAGATTCAAAATAAGAAGATTAGGATGAGATTAATTACCTTGACTTAGATTTTTGACATTATGTTGCTTGATCAAAAGAATGTTGATGATGGATGGTTGGAAATGGATTTGCTAGATAGATTATAGTTGTTAATTTGACATGGATTTTCTAGATGACTAATAGATGTATTTCCATGGAGGAAGAGTTGTTTAAATAGATTTTGGAGGGAGGGATCAATGGTAGAGATTTAAAGTTGGTTGAGAGAGATCTAGGGTGGATAATTAAAAGGAATTTAAAATTCCATGGAAGCCTCTAGATTTAGAGGCTTCTAGAGGGGAGGGGTGAGAATAGAGAGGATTCTAGAATTGGAGAATTCTAGAATCCTTCTTAGGGTTTAATGATGATTAGATGGGGGGATTAGATAGGGATTAACTAGGTGATTAGGGACTAGAGGTGTATGATAGCCTAGGAATAGGCTTAGTAGGTGGGTAGGTAGGCCAGGGGAATTTAAAATTCCCAAATAATAGACAAGTAAGATTAAGATGGGACAATGGGAATTTAGGATAAATTAATGAAGAAGAGGGATAGGACTATGGTTAGTAGATGAATAATATTGAAGGGGAATATTAGACAAATGATTAGGAAGGGGTGATATTAGGACAAAATTAGAGGGGTTAAATTAGATAAGCGAAATTAGTGTCGACTAATAAGAATATTGGTGACGCTAAGTGAAATGAGCAAATTTAGGTGTATACAGTAACCAATTACTCTATTGAATGAGTCTTATAATATATTTTCCAAATCTCTTAAGAATTGTCTCCAAGTTATACTACTTGAAACTATAAGACTAGAGCAAATTGGGTTTTGAGAGATACATTATTGAAAACCTTATTACTATTTGGGAAGGTATGGAACAGGTAAGGGCCTCTTGTTAGAGAACCTTTTTTTATCAAATTAGACATTGAGAAATCTTATTACATAATTGATTGTCCTTATATAACAACTATGTTACAAGCTCTTGAATTTGGCCAATATTTTATCTTCATTTTCCAAAACTTGTTAGTTGATGCCTATTTGTCTCATTATCAATGGTTTCAAATCTAACCGTATAGGCCTCTAGTGTTCAATACACCAAGGTTATCCTCTTTCCCCTGCTTTATATGTCTTCTCTCTTGAAGCTTTGGGTATCATTTTGGCTCACAAGGCTGAGTGAGGTCTCATCATGGGTATTGTGTTTCCCAACCAATTCTCTCAACTCATCAATGACCACTTTTCTTATGAAACTTTCCTCACTCTTGAGGAATTAAAAAAGACTTTCAAAGAAGCAACATTGTGTTTTGATACTTTCTACCTTCCTTCAAGTTCAAGCTTAGAATGGGGTAAAACCCAAAGCTCCAGACAGAGCATGATGCCCATGCCTAACTGGATGATATAATATAAGTGGAAATGGATTCATTAGGGGGAGCGGTTCAAAATTTTAGGCATTAATTTTTCCATTTATATTTCCCCTATAGAGCTATGATGATATGCAATTAACATGATGGAAAAAAATATGAGTATTGGATCACGAAGCCATAATCATTTTTGGGGAAATGTCATGTTTGCACCAAAATTTTGGCTACCACCCACATCTACTTTATTCTTGTTTGGCTACCTTAAATGCCTCCTATGATAATCTAGCTAATATTATGAGAGACATCCTCTAGTCCAATGCCAACCACTCGAGGTGGGTTCACCAAATTGCTTAGGACATTTGTTGTATTCCTTAGGAAAAATGAAGTGTGTGAATTATTGATTTAAATAGACAAAGTATTGTATTGTGTGCTAAGCCGGTGATTAGATCCATTGACGGTGATGAATCTTGGAAAATACTTCTACACCATTGCATTTCCTCTAGTTTGCCTTATGAAAAATCTAGTTGGAGAAATATTGGCTTTCATACTTTGCTTAAATCACTTTTGCTCCTATTAAAATTGAAGGCTCTTTCATAGCCGAAATCCTTTGGAAGGCCTATGAGGTTGTTACATCCCATAACTCGTTATGGATTTCGTACTAGTTGCTATTTTAATGACCACAACATGTGACAGTCTTCTACCATGACCACTACTAGCATCTTGTTGGCAGAATTACGTTGTATGAAAGCTTTATGACTTTTCAAAAATGAGATACACACTATTAAAGATTTGGTTTCTACTTTGGACTCAACTCCATGGCCTATCTTAAAGGACAATTTTAAGTTGAACAATGCTAACTCACTTGCTCTCCTTAGCATTGATGAGTTGATGCCTAATTTTATGTTAAATATGTTTAGTCTACAGTAACCATGAATGTGGTGGAAATACTGGAGATGGAATTTTGACACTCATTTTAAGTAAATTTATCTAGGACTCCTCTATCAAGTCATAAGCCCCTTCTCTTAAACCCTAAGTAAGCTTAATAGGCACTCAAACCTAAATTCCTCTCACAAAACCTAGTTTGTCTGGCTCAACTGCATCTAGAAGGCCAAATTAGATCCCAAACTTGCCCACTTCTCATGGTGTTTAGTTCATCAAGGCCTCCCACCAAGAGAATGTTTATATCATATTGGTATTGATCTGCCCAAGTGCCTAACATGCAAATGACTTGAGTCATGGGTAAATGCACGAAGATAGGAGGCCAAAAAGTGAACATTTTTTTCAAAAAAATAGAACCACATACATGATTATTAAGCACTACGTATACAATTCTGTGCCATATGTTCGGTAATCACCAAGCCAAAACTATGTATGTAGTTTTAAACATATAAAATTTTTATGTGGTGTGACTGTGTACGTGATTTTAAAATGACAAAATTGCATACGCAGTTTTGTCATTTTAAAACAAAATAAAAAATCATTGATGTCATTCATTTGGCATTGATGAAAATCGTGAGCAGAAGAGGAGAAGATCAAATATGCATAACTAGGGCAAGCAACAAGCACTCTAATAACCCGAATTTGACAATGGAATGCTAGAAGAGAGGTATGTGAATGTATTTTATTACCGTTACAAACAAAATTAGTTTATTTTGTTGCACTTTTCTTGAAATTATATATATAATTTTATATATATATATATATAGCACATGCAGAGGCAAGTGACACTAAACAATAACCTGACCTTCCTATCCCTCTCCACCTACAAAACCCTCCTATTCCTCCTCACCCAAAAAACCCTCCTATCCCTCCTCACCCATAAAACCCTCCTAATGTTATTGTAGTTCCTCAAGCCCCCAAAGCTAGTCAAGAGGATTTAGCAGCCCATATCATTGAAAATAAGATCAAACTTGAGAATTTGATTATGACATTGAGGGATCCCCATGCAAATAACCCTCATATAATTTATTTGGAAAACACAATACAAACATTATTAGGTTAAGTTGAGTCAATAATAGGTCAAACTGATAGGTGATATGACTATAGAAATAGATGTAGGGCATACTATTCTACCAAATTATCTGCAACCACTATGAAAGATAAAAATATAACCAAAACCCAAATTTATGCCTTATTCATTGATGGGAAAATTGTTGTGCTACTAGATGTGATGGCCAAATAGATTCCAATCCACTAGTGCACTCACCATTTGATCAAACTGAAATTTTGGGATTGATGATGGATGGTCTTTGATCACCCACCTTGGAATAATAATGAGGTTTCAATGTATTTTTTGATAAAATTGTATTATGAGTTTGTGTTGAATGAAAATCCAAACTATATTGATTTCTCGAAGTTCTTTGGCAGAGGAAAGGGCTCTACATAGGATAGGTTAGGTGTACATCATGCACCTATTCAGCCTACAAGAGTGCATATCGACAAACCACATCCTCTTGAGACCCTACCATCTACAATCAAGTATAATATAGATATTGATACTTTGCATGCGCTTAAGTCACTTACTGACACCCTTGTTCACCATAGGAGCCAGATTTCTCGTACTATTACTAGCAAGGGTGGATATGGTGAGGCTTCATCTGACATTGCTACCCAATGAGCTCACTGTTACATATCATGTGGTCCTATATGCAATAGACTTGGGGAGGAGGAAGATATCGTACAACCCACTCATGGTGGTATTTCCATGGGCCTAGATGATATCAACCTCATTATGTTTCAGTCGTCAACATCTGATTTGGACACCTTGGCTATAACTTCCCAGGTAGCTTTAATATTTTACTTGTTGAAAAAAAAATGTCAGACTTGTTAAATTTCAAATATTTATACAATTTAAAAGGTAATAATTAATTTTCATGTAGAAAGCTCAATAATGTATATGATTTTTTATGTTGCAGCAGGATTGTGGATGCCACATGAGCATGTTTGTTGTTGCTACTATGCCTATGTATACCTATATAGAGGTGATTTTTAAGAATTAATTAATGTTATGGTTCATTGTACATGTATGGTGTTGTATACATATGCTAAAGTGACTAACAATGTTATTTTTTTTGTTTAGTTAATGACCACACTAGACACTCCACCATTTATTCGAGAGGGAGCAAACTTAGGTGTTACTATCGAGATTTCATCTGCAGAGTAACTCATCAAGGTACATGCAAGTTATTATAATATTTAAGTGTAAATATGGATGTGTGTTTTTTAATTATCCTTTGTACTTGTGCAAATAGTTGACACACAAAACAATTATCTCCAAAAACTCCTCTGTTGATGTCTTTTGGACCTGTTGAAATGATTCGGATGTATGATGTGGTACAATTGACAAGTTAATTTGTAAATTTTTTTTTTAATATTTCAATGATTTAGCCAGTTGGTTTAAATGTTTATGAGCTAATTTTGAATATATATATATATATATATATATATATATATATATATATATATATATATATATACATATACATACATACATACATACATACATATATACATATATATAGGGAGACATCCATTTTGTTATCATGAGCACATCATTGGCTCCTATTGGTGATATGTTTCACACTCTCATTTACCAACATGAATTGATCATTGACCCTATTGAGTGTCACTCCCAAATTGAGCGTGACTGTCAGCTTGCAATAAGTGCACCTATTAATTATTTTTGTATCATTTTAAAAACTTAACTTATTAATTTTTTAAGTATCTTGATCAAGTACATGTAAATTTGATGACAATATTTGCATATGAACAATTAGATCTATAGGTGAGTTTTGAGTAGAAGAGGACTCGTAGTCAGTTAGATCTAACACCTCCAAATGCGAGTAAGGCATCTAAAGGAGAGGCTTCTAAAATCAAGGCAAAGAGAGCAATGCATTTTGATGATTAGGATCATGTCTTATGACATTATTTCATATGACTATATGGCGTGATGTATAATTTTTTGGCATTGTATACCTATATAGAATTGACCCAGGATATTGTATCACTTGTGTTCACATTTTGTATGTACCTTTATGTGGCTTTTGTGGATATTATATACATTATATATTATTCATCATTTCACTTTATAAATATTTTCATTGATTTAAGGGCTTGGATTTTATTTTAAGTTATTACATATTCTATTGCATGTTCACATCATTGTATTCCTTAAACTATTGTTGAGCATTAAACATCTACCTTGTAGTGATCATAGAATATATATTTTGAAGTAGATACAACTATTTTTGTGTTATGGTTTTGGTTTGGTTTGGTTTTTTGTTAAATATATGGAATACAATACAAAATTTAATGTGATTGTAATTATGGAAAATATATTATATATAACATATCTTACAAGTATGTTTTTTGAGCTTTGCTCCATAAATTTCTAAATTTTCCCATTTTTTTTGTGTTATTGCATTAAGTAGAACTGACAAGGTAGCGGGCTATCTACTTGTAAATAATATGTTTCTAGTCTAATAGTTATTTTTAATAAGGCCAACATTATGTGGTTTTTTGAGAACTCTTGGCCCTCTTTAAAAAAAGTCATACATTAAAATACATATTTGAATGCACATGAAGCTATTGAGGTTGCACCAAGGATAAATGTAGGTAGAAGTTTTGATGCAAGAATCAACCCATTGATAGAAAGGCATATTGACAAAATGAAAGTGTTTTGTGAGAGACAATAAATGAAGGTCTTGAAAAAAACACCAAAATACCTTTGGTGCATAAAGTGTAATGAGGAGGGGCACAAATTGTTTTTGCATATCCTTCAATGTAAAGGTGGTTTTCACTACACGTGAGGTCTATCATAAGGAATGCATGGACTATTATACTTATCCTTATATGATAAATTTAAATAAAAATGCTTATACTTATACTTATATACTATTATAGTTATACTTGTAGGCTATTACTTCTTGAACAAAAGAATATTCTTCTAAGTGCCTGTAAACCACTGTGAATGCATAAAACAAGGTTGCTTGAAGGTTTCAACTACTTGGACCTTGAAATCAGTGAAAATTCTCCTTAAATTGAATTTATTACTATTTATTTAGGCAAGGACAAGATGAATAGAATAAATCTAACCAACATATTTCTTTTGGTTGTAAGAAAAGCAAGTTTCCTCATACATAAAACCCTGTTACCATGGCAGGGTGTCAATAAAAATTTATTTCTTGTCTTCAAGGCATCAAGCTAAAAAATAACATTTCCAACACATCCAAGATGTTTATTAACTCTTATGACCACATTTTTGCATTTGAGTACACCCTGTTACAAGATGGAGCCCTTGTTTTAACCTCAAGATGACAATTCTGTAGATGTAAGATGCAAACCATAGTGCAAGATCTATATCTCCAAGGGATCTTGGGTGAATATTAACATTTCCAACACATCGAGGGTGGTGATAAACCTTTAGTAATACATTTTTAACATTTTATTACACCTGGTTAGGAGACAGAGCACTCGTTTTAGCCTCAAGACCACTTATCCCTACAAGACAAAACTAGTGTTTTTTATGCAAACTTTAGACAGCTATAAAATGGAAACCATAAATCATATCCATGAAATAAAAGATCCATCATGTGAATTTTTAAGTCCTCTACTCACACCTTGATGTTCTTGAATTTCAAAACATCAAGGATCTCATGGTGAAAGATTCAATGATCAGTCCTAAAATGTAACTTTCATGTAGTTAAGAGACAGGGTGTTTGCCTCCAATAGACATTTCCACTTTTGTGACCTCCATTTTTAAATCCATAACTTTATAAACCTAAATATGTGTAATTTACATGTGTTTCCATGACCATGACCTCTGAATCCATGTGGATACCCTTTTTTGCAACAATTCTGGCCTCGAGCAACATTAACAAGAAATATTATCAAGATGTAATCCATAGTGTGATATCTCTATCTATGGGGGCTCGTGGGTGAAAAATAACATCACCACCATGTCGATGGTGGTGATTAACCTCTAGGGCCCCATTATTGGCATTTGATTATGCTATATTAGGAGATGAAGCAACCGTTTTGGCCTCAAGACCACTTGTCCCTACAAGGCAAAACTGGTGTTTTTTAGGCAAACTTTGGATAACCATAAAAATGAAATTATAAGTCATACCCATATACCAAAAGAACTATCACATGCATGTTTAAGTTCTCTAATTACAACCCAAATTTTTTAGACTTAAAATCATCGACGAACTCTTGGTAGAGGATTCAATGATTAATCCTAAAATGCAACTTTCATGTAGTTAAGAGACATGTTATTTGCCTCCAATAGACATTTATAATTTTGGGACCTCCTCTTCAAAATCCATCACTTTAAACACCTCATAATGTGAAACTTACATGCATTCTCATAGCCAGGCCTTTGAATACATGTGGATACCCTTTTTTGCAATAATTCTGGCCTTGAGCAACATTGCTAAGAAATGTTGTCTAGATGCAAGCCATAATGCAATATCTCCATCTTCGTGGGATCATGGATGAAAACTAAAATTTCCACCATGTCAAGGGTTGAAATTAACTTATAAGACCCCATTATTGGCATCTGATTATGCCTGATTAAGAGATGAAGCACCCATTCTAGCCGCAAGACCATTTATCCCTAAATGTAAGATGCAATCCATAATGAAATATATCTATCTCTGGGAGATTGTGGGTGAAAAATGACATCTCCACCATGTCAGGGGTGGGGAATAACCCATAAGACCAAATTCCTGACATTTGAGTATGCATGGTTAGGAAACAAAGCACCTATTCTGGCCTCAAGGTCACTTGTCCTTAGATACAAGATGTAAGCCATAATGCAAGATATCTAGCTCCAGGGGCTTGTGGGTAAAAACTAACATCGAAACCACATTGAGGGTGGGGATTACCTATAAGACCACATTATTGGCATCTGATTATGCTCAATTAGCATATGAATCACCCATTTTGGCCTGAAGACCACTTGTCCCCATAAAGCAAAACTGATGTTTTTTAGGCAAACTTTGAACAACTATAAAATGAAAACTGTAAGTCATATCCACAAACCTAAAGAACCATCACATGCATTTCAAATTCCATTACTTTTAACTCAAAGCTATCATATTGAAAATGATTGAGGAACTAGTGGTAGAGGATTTAATGACCAGTCTTAAAATGCAACTTTTATGTAGTTAAGAGATATGTTATTTGCCTCTAATAGACATTTTCACTACCAGAACCTCTGTTTCAAAATCCATCACATCTAACACCTTGGGATGCTTAATTTACATGGATTCCCATATCCATGGCCTTTGAATCCACATGGATACCCTTTAAACAACAAATTTGGCCTCAATCAACATTAACAAGAAATGTTGTCAAGATGCAAGCCACATTGTGATATCTCTATCTTTGATGGCTTGCGGCTAAAAACTGACATCACCACCACATCAAGGTGAGGATTAACCTCTAGAATTGCATTGTTAGCCTCCAAGTACACCCATTTAGGAGACAAAGCACCCGTTCTAACCTCAGGGCCACTTGTCCCTAAATGTAAGATGCAAGCCAAAGTGAAAGATCTCTATCTTCAGGCCTCGTGGGTGAAAAATGATATTTATACCATGTTTGGGGTGGTGATTACCCTCTAGGACCACATTCTTGGCATCAGAGTAGTTACAGTTAGGAGATAAAGCACCTATTTTGGCCTCAATGCCACTTGTCCCTAAATGCAAGATGCAAGCCACAGTTAAAAATATTTATCTCTAGAAGTTCGTGGGTGAAAGTTGACATCGCCATCATGACGGGGTGGGGATTACCCTATAGGACCACATTATTGACATTTGAGTACACACGGTTAGGATACAGAGCACCCATTCTAGCCTTATGACCACTTGTCCTTACAAGGCAAAATTAGTGTTTTTTAGGCAAACTTTGGACAATCATAAAACAAAAAGCATAAGTCATATCCATGAATCGAAAGAACTGTCATGTGCATGTTAAAATCTTATACTTTAACCCCAAATCTATTAGATTTCAAATAATCGATGAACTCATGGCATAAGATTCAATGATTAGTCCTAAAATGCAACTTTCTTGGCATCTGAGTATGCTGGATTAGGAGATGAAGCATCCATTCAGGCCTGAAAATGACTTGTCCTTAGATACAAGATGCTTCTCTACTAATGGTTCCAACTACGTAAAGGTTTAATCATCTACATGAACTAAAAGGTAAAATTTTCAATCATATACATGAACTGAAATATTTTCTTAGCTTCAAGAATATGGTATTATCTACTAACAGTGCCGACCATGTGAAGGTGGAAGCTAATTTGGCACCACTAACCTACAAAAAATATGTTAATATGTAATTAAATTGAAATTTATATGTAATACCTAGGAAATAAATATTTTTTTATAAAAGTAAACAAATTTGCGTTTGAGAAGTCAACATACCTTGGGATTTCAATCCAAGGAACCACTAGGATCAGCTCTATTCTTTATAGTTGCAAGAATTGCTTCATGATCAGATTCATGAACCTTCCATAGAGATCCTTTTAATGGCCTACCCTAATATTTGTGCAACTGAACATTTGTTACAAGAACCAAATTTGAATAGTGGAGTATCTTCCTATGTACTTTGTAGTCTTCAAACAACTATACATTTGAATTTTTGATAGGATAGCATCAAAGATAAGTTCTAGTAACTACCACAGACCCAATGGGATAGTGAATGTTTTCCCCATTTGTGACTGTAAAAGTCAATTTCTATTTTTCCTCTACAAGCCAATGCAAGTAGTAGTTTGTCCCCTCCTCGTTATCCTCATCTACAATAATTTCATAAACATGCCCTATATCGCAAAACAAAACATGATTTATGAACATGATATGTTGATATATTTGCCAAATTTAGTACATGAAACACATGATAAATAGATGGTACATAGTTTCACTAGATAAAATATATGGTCAAAGTCACATGATGATGTTAGCTCTATAAGTTGTAATGTTGGTGGAATCTGATAAGTGTATGTTGGAAATAGAGGCCCATAACTCCATTAATCCATCCATTCTTATGACTCACACTCATTACAAACAAAGTCGATGCATGCAGAACAAAAGCATGCCATGTGCCTCGTATGAACCATCCAAGAACTTGTGTTTGAGCTACAAAATGAGTGAAACTCATTCAATCCTATTCTTTTCATATAATATTCATACCTTGCCAATTGTTCATCCTCTATTAGCTAGAAATATCTATGAATAGTGGACTTTTGTTGAGCACCATGGCCAATAATTTCATTACAATTTTCAACTATGTGTTTTGCATTTGTAAAATTAGTGACCTCTTGAAACTTCAACTCCTCTCTTACAATCACTCTTTTGACACATGATATTGCATCACATGCTCCCCTTTTCCATGGCCTTCTTTAGTGAAATTATAAATATATTATATAACAGTGGTCACATGCATCTTTCTCAGCTAGTAGAACATTCGTGCATTCTTAAATTATGACATACAATTATCTGACCAAATATAATGTTGACTGAAAGTAATGTTCCTTTAACATAACTTGCCATAAAACATCGAAAAACAACCTTGCACATATTCTGAAGAATGTGTTCGATCATCGCTAACATAGAAGTGGTACTCCATTAATATTTTTCGATCATGATCTATACTATCAAGTGAATGCATGAATACTATATGCACAAAAATGGAAACTTATACTGAAAGGTAGTATTGTGACTAAACCTCTCTTTGTGGTTGCAATGTGTAATTTTATGCGAAGTCAACTACTGAAACAATAGTACCAAGTGGGAATGAGTACTTACTTAACTTGAAGTGTTCATCTAGCCATCGAGATCTGTGTGTGTGCCTTGCATAATCATATACAATTTCCTCCCTGAATTTAGAAACAAGTATTTGTTTTGTAATAAGCTTGCACATTTTATATTCTTTTCCATATTTTAACTGATATGTCACATATTTATATTTACTAAAACCAACCAATTCTTATCCAATTCTATGTGTACTCTCCTCATGGGTACATTTTTTCAATTCTGGCAATCCACCACAAATGCTACAAGTTTTATTCAAACATGCCTTATTATAAAAAAATTGTCCATCTTGTCGTTCACAAAAAAGAGATGGAATAAATTCCTTTGATGATTTTGGTGGGGCTTCCACTCCACACTCATGTAAAATGTTGTCAGTATGCAAGGTACAATGAACATGATGAAAAATATCATAATGTATCAAAAATTCAACATGTTGCCTATAACAACAAGTAGTGGATGTGTGATTGATTTTCACATAGAAGGATTTGGCCATTTCAAAATATCTTTGAATAATATAAAATATTTGGATATTTTAAAACAAATTTAGAGTACAATTGTGTTTGAGTCATATTCAAAAAATGTTTAGGATGTGGTTCATGGTTATGAGAACCAGCTCTTCTTTTCAGTAGATCTCTAGTATTAGGTGATACCCTTGTGTTATCTATCCAAAATTATACAATTAAATATTTTAGGGCATCACCTACAACCTTATATTTTTGTGGGAGTTTACCAGAGAATGCCCATAAGTCATTGTTATTGGAAACATCAAGTTTTATGTGTCTCCCAATTGCTTTCATTAATATTTTTTATTTATGTGCAATGCTTAGCTTGGTTTTCTAATCAATCATCTATTATTTGTTTGATAACTTACCATAGAAATTATAATAACGCATCATGCAACATTACCATCATTGGTCCATTTGTTCACACCTACTTGATGGTATTCTTTATGAAAATTTTCAACAATTGCCTTGTTTACACCATCAATATTAGATGTTCTTAGTCCTAGGGTGTTCATTATAGGTATCATCTTATACACTTTAATCATTGTAACAAATAATTGGCATCTTTGAGTTTCTTTTAATTTGTGAAAGTGTCAGTCCTAAATTTTTTTAGCTTTTCTTCTCATATGGTGCCAAGACATTTTTTTAGGCGTTGGTTTCAATATGTTTTCATCAATTTCAATTAAATACATGGGTATTCTTTTCTGAATCCTAGGAGGTGTTCTTAGTGGTAAATTTGATTGATTTGGTGTATCCATATTATTTTCTTCATTTCTATTTTCTTCATTCAATGGTGTTCCCATAGTGTTTTCTTGATTTTTACTTTCACCAATTGGTGTTTCCATGCAATTTACATCATCATGTATTCTATCATCATCATCAAAACAAAAAATTGTAAAATTTGAATGTGGACTTGCATTAAAATTTGGTATACTATCATAATTATCAATTGTGCTCTCAAAATTTGGTATAATATCAGTATTCATTTCATCATTATTTTTGACATTCAATTCATTAGGGATAGTATACATACTTTCATGAAGTTTTTGCATTCATTGCCTTTGCTTTTCTCTATGCACTTGTAATTGCTCCAAGATTTTATACTTTACCTTCTTCTTGCTATTATGAAAGTCATCACCCATGATTGCACAAAGTTGTCAACTTTTGAGGGTGGGGACAATAATCTAATGATTAAAAATCAAACTTGCTTGATGTGCAGTACTAAATGGGGACAACAATCAAATTATTAAAAAATAGACATGCACTCTTTAGTCAACCATGAGTAGACAAAATTTCTTACTTTTAAGGGTGAGGACATGCATCAAATTAGTAAAAAATATATTTACAACATACAAAATAGAACAAAGCAGAGTACCCAGGGGATAGAAGTCTGGATCCAAAAAAACACATTGACTTAAATGTTTTTCTTTTTTATTTTTTTACCACAAACCAAATCACATATGTGGTCTTGGATGTATGCATAAACACCCATAACCTAACCCTTAACACTAAAACCTTGGTCTCTTAGAACTTATACCCTCAAAACTAAACCTTAATTCCTAAACCCAAAGCCCTAGAAACACTAAACCATAAATCATAAACTCTTAAAATCCTAAACAAACTATTTGACTCCCAATTACCTTTATTTAGACTAAGAGTTAGGTCCACAGGGCTTATTTTGGTCCAAATCACACCACTAATAGCTCCAATTGATTATTTCTCTCTATGTGTGATGGCATAGGAGCTAATCAAACCCAAAAATACATTCTATGGTCACAAATAGGTTTAAGTAGCTAAAACTATCCTCAATTGCCTTCATGATTGGACCCTAAACCTTAAATTTTAAACCCTAAACCCTAAACCAATCAATTTATCCTCAATTAATATCATTTAGAATAAGAATTATGTTCATAGGGCTCAATTTGGCCCAAATCACATCACTCATTACTCCAATTGACTAATTGGCTCAATTTGTGATGACGTGGGGGCCAATTGAGCCCAAAATCATAATCTGTAGTCACAAATAGGTTAAAAGAGCTAAATTTGGCCCTAGATGCCTTTGCCATTAGACCTTATACCCTAAATCCTAAACCCTATATACCCTAAGCCTTAAGACCTAAATCCTAAACCTTATTTACCTTAAGCCATTTGATTTAACCTCACTTAATTATGTTCACAGGGCTCAATTCAGTGCAAATCACATTATTAATTATCTCAATTAATTGATTAGCTCAATTTATGATGGCATTGAGGGTAATTGTGCCCAAAATCACTTTTTATACTCATAAATGGGTTCAAATAGCTTAATTGCCTTCGTGATTGTCCACCCTAAACCCTACCCTAAACCAATTGATTTAGCCTCAATTAACATCCTTTAGAGTAAGAATTACATTTACAGGGTTCAATTTGGCCCAAATAGCATCACTTATTGCCCTAATTGACTAATTGGCTCAATTTATGATGATGTGAGGGCCAATTGAACCTAAAATCACATTATGTAGTGAGAAATAGTTTAAAGGAGATGAATTTGGCCCTAATTTCCTTCATGATTAGACCTTATACCCTAAAACCTAAACCCTATATACCCTAAGCCCTAAACCTTAAACCGTAAACCATATTTACCTTAAATAATTCAATTTAACCCCATTTAATTAGGTTCATAGGGCTCAATTCAATAAAAATCACATTACTTATTGGGCCAATTAGCTAATTGGCTCAATTTATGATGGCATTAGGGCTAATTGTGCCCAAAATCACTTTTTGTATTCATAAATGGGTTCAAGCAACTTAATTGCTTTTGTGATTGGACCCTAAACCCTAAAACAATCAATTTATCCTTAATTAACACCATTTAGAGTAATAATTATGTTCATAAGGCTCAATTAGCCTAAATTGAATCACTCATTGACCCAATTGACTAATTAGCTCAATTTGTAATGATGTGCCCAAGGCCAATTGAGCCCCAAATCATATTTTGTAGTCATAAATAGGTTAAAGGAGCTCAATTTGGCCCATATGCTATCGTGATTAGACCTTATACCCTAAAACCTAAACTTGATATACCCTAAGCCCAAAGCCCTAAACCCTAAATTTTAAACCCTAAACCTTAAAATAATTGATTTAACCCCACTTAACATCCTTTAGAGTAAAAATTACATTCACATGGCTTAATTCAATACAAACCACTTTACTTATTGGCCCAACTGATTGAGTAGCTCAATTTGTGATGTTGTTGGGGCTAATTGTGCCCAAAATCACATTTTATAGTCACAAATACATTCAAGTAGCTTGTCCTCAATTGCCTTTGTGATTGTACCCTATAACTTAAACAAAAATTATAAGTTTAAATTGAAATTAATATAAAAAAACTATAATAAAACAATAGGATGGTGAAATGCATTTCACCACAAACTATGTACGTGATGCTTCTATGTACACAATTCTTACATTTTAATTTTTTTACACATGCCTGAAGGTTTGGGAATGGCTTGGATTCCTGAGCCTGAGGCATGGACCTACAAACACATAATTGAATGTGTGTTTTTTATTAAAAACAACAAAATTCAACTTCGGCCACGCTAAACACTATGAATTTTATCAAACTTTTTCTTGAAAATATTAGTACAACATCAACTATAATCTCCTCTTCCTAAATATATATATTTTTTATATTTTCATTACTTTTAAGGTTGTTATCTATATTTATTTCTAAGTAAGTCTTTTATAACGCTATATGCCACAACTATACATGTTCATCTTTGTTTATGTATATTTTGATTCGTCGATTCAAATTAAAAAAAATTGTGTAATTTCAAACTAGACATAAATCTATACACATTAAAAAAAAATCTAATTTTTGATGTTTTTTGAGGTAGTTAGGGGTGGTTGCATGGTCGGCTATATGTTATTGATCATATTTCAGGGTCTATTGACTTCTGAAATTAATTTAAAAAAATCATTGATTAATTAACAAAATATATAGGTTACAAACTAGATGATCTTATATAACTTTCCACCAAACAGTTTAAAACAAAACAAAACTATGCTCAAAAAATGATGGGCCACATGGAAGGCTATCTACTCAACGTTTTCCAAAAAAGAGTACTACTTCGAATTTCTTATGTTTGACTTATTTATACTTCACCATTTCAAAAAAAAATTAGTAATTTAGAAACTAGATTCAAAATTCTACAATTCATGTTCACATGATATCTTAAAATTTTGAATGTTGGTGTCTCAAATAATCTATACAAGTTGAGGTTTTTAAAATTTTAGGGAAAAATGTCCACTTAAAACCCCCTTTGGGCGTATCATTTCTCTACACTTACCATCATTTAAATACACCTTTTGGTAGTTTTCTAGAGCCCAGTAGGCTTGGAAGTGGATCCATAGCCTTTTTTAGCCTTACCATCTTAAACCTTTCTCATTGCATCTTGCCCTCCTCAGGGATTCTGCAAATTGGCTAGCCCTTATGACATTTTTATCGAATTTTTTCAGAGATGTGATTCTTTTTCAATGATGTAAAATCAAAAATGCTGATATTTTTAACAATGAAGATTCTAGTATTTTTTCCATTAATGACAAAGTTATTATGATATCATCGCATGCATGTAGATACAAGTCCAAGCCGAGAAGGTGACCATGGAGATTTATCATCTTCAAGAGTTGCTCCACCAGTGGAGAAGTGCTTTGTTCACAGTGAGTCACGTCCCCCCAAATGGTCCACCTCAAGGCCCGCATCCTTGGAGACATTGGATCTGCTCTCGTAGTCACAACCACTTCTCCCCTCATATTCAGCGAGGGGGTTGGAGATCGTCACCTTCGCATGGAAATATTGATGTTGAATTCTTGGAGGGGTTCGTTAGTTGGCCCTTCTTACACTATTTTGTAGCGTCTTGATAGATGGGATGACTCTTACTATGGCTCCAGACCCCATAGATGCTTAGGTGGCTAGAGACCCTCCTTCGATAGAGCCTTCCACTTGAACTACTCTACCACTTAAGGATGATCTTCTACCTCCATCTCTGGATGTAGTACCCTGTGCTTGGTTATTTTTTAGACTTTTTGTAATTGTCATGTTTTGTCTAACGTTTCTTAATTTTGGTATTGTATGTGCCATGTTTTGAAGTGCTTTCTTATTTCCAACATAAAATTTACGCCGTGAATATCTACCCTATACTTTATAACCTTTTGTATTATATTTTTGATTAATTTATAAATAACGAACGTTCCAATAATAAAAATATATATTTTTAATATTACGGACTTGGAAAGCTTCACTTATTTAATAATTTAATTATTTAAGTAGGTAACGTAAGCCCACTCGTAAGAAAATATATCCCATGAGCGAGGGTTCTCCGCATTGAAGTAACGATATGGCTGCCGGCGTGCCAGGCTCCCCGCCGTAGATACACCTGGCAAATTCGACGTTTAATATTACAAGCGTTCGAGTAGGACAGATCCAGAGTTCCAAGGGTATTGAGGAGCATTTCTGGGATAATTTTTTCCTTTTTGGGAAACCATAAACAATTTCTCCGTAGGTTGCACAATTTTTTATTCAAATTTGAGGAAAAATAAAACTTCGCCTAATTGATTTGAGCTGATTTTGAACAGCTTATTTGGGAAATGGTAGGTCTCCAAGAACGTGTGACAATTTGGTGGATAAATCACACAATAGTTTTTAAGTAGTCATATATTAATGAAGTTTTGGCTGTAATTCGAAAATAGAAAAAACACTTCGATGTGTCCAAATTGTCAATTTTAGAAAATGGAGCTTTTCATTGCAATTCAAATTGTGGCTCTCCGTGGGAAATGAAATTTCCATGTCAGTTGGAAATTAAAATTTATGTATTTGCAGCATGTTTTCGATGTTTTTTTAATCGTTGCCAATTTAATTTTGTGCTTTTGTGATGCTTTAAAGAAGTGGATACGGTTTAATTTTGTACTTTTGCGATGCTTTCATGAAGTTGATACGGTGGTGCGAAGCCTAAGGAATTGTGAAAAGATCAGGAAACAGACGTTTCGTGGAGTTTGAGAAAAAAAATCTAGGGTTTGCAGTTTTATCAGCAACTGAAGAAAAGATGCTGTCTTGCATAGTTTGTAGGAAGCGGCTGGATGAGGAGGGCTGCGGCACTCCCAGGTCTCCTGCCTCGAGAGACAGAAACACTGTCAAAAATCTTACTGCTCAGGTCTTTATACATTTTCTTTGTTCAATAGATTGAATTTCCTACAACAGATTACGGGCGAGGCTTGGTTATGTTTTCAAAGTGTTTTTTCTTGTTTTCTAACCCTAGAACGAATTTTAATCTCTAGCCAACTTTTAACAATGCGTTGAACAAATGGAAGAAGAGGAGGAGGGAAAGAAGTGGATATCACATGTCGAACCAGGCATCATCTTCACCTTATTTTCTCTCAAAGGAGGCGGAAACGAACTCAAACGGATCAGATTCAGGTAACCAAGCCAAATCTACGATGTTCTTATCATACTTTTCACAAACTCCAGCTTGCCTTGGCATTTTGAATGGCCTTAAGAATAATTACAGGCTACTTGTCGCTAAAATTTATCTGCTATGAAATTTTTTTGTGTCTGGTAACTGCAGCCGGGAAATGTTCAATAAAGCTCGGGTTCAGCTGTGGTGGGTAGAAAATCAGGAAAATGTTTCGGAGCTTTACAATATCCCTCCTAATGCCCAGCGCAAATGTGGTGACCTCTTCAGATCCGATAAGGAGGAGGTATAAATATAAATAACTAAACATAGAGTAACATCATCTTATGCTCCTATTTTGAATCGAAATTTTATCTGATATGAATAATATGCTGCATTAATTCATGTGTGGTATAGAGAGAGGCGAAAATACAGGAATCAGGAGGTGAAAACAGTCCTGTGCTGCCGCAACCGCAAAACATTCTTTCAAAGCCTGTGGATGCATCCACTCCGAGTAGTTGTCGGGATGCGGATCGATCGGACGACCAACAGAGCAGCAGTGACAATCAGCCAATAAAAAGTGCCACCAATTCAAGCAAGTAAACGCGAGAAGAGTGGGTGGAAGAAGACGAGCCCGGTGTGTACATCATCTTTCGCTCTTCACCAACAGGCACAAGGAGAGTCAAGCTTTTGAAATTTAGGTCAGAATTTTTCACATCTTTTTACAGATTCAGTAAAAATGACTACTTTTTTTCTAAAACCAAAATTTTAAGTCGTACTTCAAGCTTCCAATCCATAATGTTAAAAAGATCAGATTGTCCGAAATATTGCCACAAAACTGTGAGAAAGCTGTCAGCAATCGAGACTTAATATTTTTATGAACCAGTTTCAGATCCAACTCTGAGTTAATTTTTTTCTTTTAGTTTGCAATATGGAGGATTTCTTTTCTTTTAATTTGAAGTATGGAGGATAATCTTTTTCGTGTCATTCTAAGTTTTAGGTTCTTTGTTCTTCAATTAAGTAATACAGTTTATAGATATTTTAAATTGTATTTTATTTACTGTTGTTATTATTATTAATTTTTAAGTTTTGTTAATTTATAGATTGTTTTTTTAAGTTGATTTATCATATTTTTAAGTTGTGTTTTATTCAAATTTTATTTATTATTTTCCTATAATTATTAGTTTGAAGGGTTAGGTGTAATTAAAGGGATGATTTTATTTTTTATTTTGATTTATAATAATTTTTTAGCTCACTTTTTACATTAATAATATTTTGTAAAAGTTATATTATAATACAGCATATATTGTATATTATTTATAGTTAATATTATAGTAGTAAAAATAATTTGTAGAAAAAATCAAATTTTAAGTATAAATATTTAAAAAATTCATAAATAATTGAAAAAAAAATCTTAAAAACTTAAAACTTCCAAACAAATATAAAAATAGAAAGATTTTTTTTTTTAAATTAAAAATGTTTTCATTATATAAAAATATATATTAAATATTTTAACTATATAAAAATACATATTAAACGTTTCAATTATATAAAAAATATATACAAATTATAATTTGAAGATAAATAAAATTATATACTATTAATTTTATTAATTTATATTAATCAGTGTCATTACTTTTAATGATGAACCAACTCAATTTTGATGCCATACCAACAAACAAACCTTTAAAAAGTTTTTAATTTTTTATTTTTTTATATGACCCAAAAAACTATCATATTACCAAAAACATCACAAAATTTCCAACGAGAAACCATAAAATCTACCCATTAAAAAGTACCATGAAACTTTTAATGGGACTAACCTATCCAATTGAATTTCAACAAGTAAAATATAAAATTATAATGAATATTTTTACAAAACCAAATATAATGATAAGCTTTTAATGGAATATGACTTATTCAATTGGAGTTCAACAAGTAAAACTTAAAATTATAATGAATATTTTTAATAAGTAATTTGTTTGGAAGATATTATGTTTGATTTTGAAGATCAATGTGTTTTGGATTCACTATTGTAATCTTTCATCAAGAAAGAAATATTATCAAAACCAAACACAATTTCTTTCAGAAAAATTTACTTGTTAATTTTATGCATTGTGGAAACATAAAATCTTTAATGAATACTTTCATTAAATGTAGTAGTATGAAATCAAAAATAATGATAAGTTTCAACAGGATAGATCTAAGTTATTTATTTTAATCTTTCATGGTGACTTTCATGCTGGCATTTTGTACGCTTTGCCACACCCTTATTGTCACACAAATTCATCTTCTTTAAGTGACTTACAGAAAAAGATGCCATTAATTGGGGGGTTCCCTATCTTTTTACAAGCATCACCACTAACAATAATAGTTGTAACAACACAAGCATTCAAATCTTCTTAACGAAAGGTCTAGGATTTGAATCCCACTACCATTTTGTACATATCGATTTAGACTCACTACACCCATATTCTTCACTCAAACTAAGAGAATAGATCCCTATTTTTGTCCTTTATTCTTA
This sequence comes from Torreya grandis, assembly GCA_037957365.1. Classification (NCBI taxonomy): domain Eukaryota; kingdom Viridiplantae; phylum Streptophyta; class Pinopsida; order Cupressales; family Taxaceae; genus Torreya; species Torreya grandis. The sequence continues at coordinate 979,670 of JARHVA010004952.1, read as the reverse complement.
CAACACCACTCTACCTAGAGGATCACACAAAGTTAATCTAATTTATTTCAGCTTAAGAAGGAATCAAAACCCTAACCCTGATCATTTGATGACCCCTACAAATTGCATTTTTTAAAAAATTATGTATAAATTGTTATTTTATGGAGCAATAATCATGTTTTTCCAAAAACTCATGATTTTTTGATTCATTAACTATATGACTAATTGAATCACAATTTTCAGGGTTCAAAATCATTTTTGGCAACTATTGATGATTTTTCTTAATTTTTGGGCAATTTCAATAACTATAGTTAATACAATGTCTTTATTAGTGAATCTCTCTCTTGTCTAAGTAATTTATGTGGATGGTGCCTATGCTAAGGATTCATGGGCTATCTTTTCATTTCTAATATAGTATCAGAGAAGATTTACCTAAGAATATCAATAAGAGTGTTTGAGAGGAGATCCATATCACTCTCAAATCTTAGTTGTTAGGAAGATCAAGCAGAGAGAATAGAGGAGGAACTTGAGGCACTCCAAAGTTTCAATCCTTAGTAAGCTTCAAGTAGAAAGGATAAATTTTTCTCTCTTCATTAATTTATATGATAAGTTCTTAACAAATATCATCTATGTTTTTTAGATTTGATACATTTATTCAATTAGATTGATTTACCAGTTGTAGATCTACATATGGAGTTTCATGGAAGAGATTTTTTATCCAATTTTCATTTGAGTGTTTATCATACAATTTCGTTATGTTCAAAGTGCTAGAGAAATTTAGTTTTGATTTTTTTTTCACCTAAATCTAATACTATGAGCTAATTTTTCAAGCTATATGGATCATGTTCCATATAGATTGGAAGAATTTTTAAGGGTAAGAATGATCTAATGGAAGGAAAATGACCTTTTATCTCATCTAACATGTTTTTAGGACCAAATTTTGAGTTTTGTAGGAGATCACAATGAGTTATTAGTTCTTTATGGTTGGCTACAAGTTGGATGTGGGTCTATCTAAAGAGTTTTTTTCACCTTGTATTTTTTTCATTTGGCATATTGAACACTTTCACTTGAGAGTTTTGTGATGTTTTTATACACACTTACTACATTGACCTAGTCAATATTAAGTGAGTGTTATGCACTACTAATGCTTTCTTAGTTGTTTGAGTATGTTATGTACCTAGTGATTATTATAAGGGGATGTAGAAGCTGGTTGTTTCTTAGAAGAGTTCCATAGAATTATATTCTCAAATTGATTATTTCCTAGAAGAGATCTATAACACTCCATTTGCAATCATGTATCCATGCATTTCATTCAAATGGAACATGTATCAATAGTCATTTTTGTTTACACAATGATATTCATGAGAACTACTTTTGATTCATTCCATTAGAAGATTCATCACATTTGTCAAACATTTACTTTGGTAGCTTCATTATTATTAATCTCTATTTCATTGTACATGGGTAGCTCATCAATCCTAGTTGCCAAAACCCAAACTTGTGAGCATAAGAATTTTTTACCACATCACCTACATTTTTAGAGGGGTTGTTGGAGTGTGTCATAGTTACACTTGATATGAATTCTACCTTAGGTAATTATGTTATCAAGGTGTGATTTAATATATGCACACAATTATTAAATGCATAATTAATTAGATTTGAAATCAAGGTGTGATTTATTATATGCACACAATTATTAAATGCATAATTAATTAGATTTGAAACCAAGGTGTGAACTATTATGTGCACATAATTATTAGATGTATCATTAATATGATATTTATCTTCACATGTGTGAGAAGGGTTATGTGTAACTTGGGGAACGATCTCACATTTTACTCCACCACTAATAATTTCTCACTCAAGATATGTCTCTAATTTATATTACTTTCAACAAAAACACAAAGGATCCTTATATAAGAAAAGTAAGAGGTGCTCCATTACCTTCCACAAGAACACAAAAGGGTCCTTATATAGGAAAATTAAGTGGTAAAGGAGAAATTATTATCAATAGATTAAAAGGTGGGATCATTCCCAAAGTTACAAATAAATATTCTCACACATGAGGATAACTAACACATCAATTATGCATTTAATAATTTTATGTACATAATAAATCACACCTAAGATGGACTTCATATCAAGTGTGAATATGACACACTCCAACACCTCCAATAAAGGTCAAGATAGGTGATGTGGTAAAAAAGAATAATTCTTATGCTCATAAGTATGGATCCCAACAACTACACTTGGTGAGTTACATATATACAAAGAAAGATTAAAAAAATAATGAAATAGTTGAAGTAAATGTCTACTGAATACAATGAATCCTCTAATGGAATGAAAAGTAGATTCTATGAATTTGGATGTGTGAACAAAAGTGGATATTGGTATGTATTCTATATGAAAAAAAATACATGGCTAAATGATTGCAAATAGAGTTTTTATGGAGCTCCTCCATGAAATACCAGATAGAAAATGGAGTGTTATAGGACTCCTCCAAGAAATAACCAACCTTTTAATATGCTAGGAATAATCATTAGGTACATATATTATTCAAACAACCAAGAAAGTATTACAAGTACACAAAACCCCTTTCCCTTTCTCCTGCCCCTCACCATCCCCCTCCCCCTCTTAATGTTGACTAGGAAGTGAAATCAAAACAAATCTATATCTCCAAAAGTGGCAATGTGTTAGGTGTGCATAAAAACACAATAAAATACTTAAGTGAGAGTGCCCAATTTTCACATGAAGAAAAAATTCAAGGTGAAAAAAAATCCTCCAAATGGACTTAAATCTAATTTGTAACCAAACAAGGGAGCTAAAAAGCTCATCATGATGTACTATAAAAGCTCCAAATGAGGTTATGAAAACATGTCATATGAACTAAAAAATGCCATCTTCCTTCCCTTTTGATCCTTCGTACCCTTGCAAATTATTTATATCTACATAGAACTTGATCTACATAGTTTGAAAATGAGCTCATAGAATTTACATGCTATATTACATATCATATTATAGAATATGTATCTTACTATTATTTTTGACTCTATAAATTATATTTTGAATATGTAAGTATTTTTTACTACATAATTTATATTTTGAATATGTAAATATTGAATTTTATAATATATAAATGTATTTAATTTGTGATTGAATATTATAATAATGTATTATTTATAAATTTTATTAGTTTATGAGATTTTTAAGTAAACTTGTTATTGATTCGTACTAATTTATTATTTATGAATTTAATTAGCTTACTAAATTTTTAAATGAATATGTTAGTGATTCACACTAATATATGGATTTTCAGATATAAAACATTGTTTTCTTAATTATTTTATTTATAATATTTAAAATGTAAATATTTTAAAAATAATTTTTTTGGTGCAAGAATTGTATTGAAGAATTGTATATTTTAATTTTGTAATTTTTTGGGTAAGTTTTTTCTTTTTATTTATAGAGTATATCATAGACATACCATGAATTTAGGATAATTCTAGGATTTACATTGAGATTATAGAGTTTATCTTGTTTTTTTGTTGTGCTTGAAGTGAGTATTGATGCTTTTACAAGGAACATGATATATGGATTATAAGGAGGCATCGTTCACGATACAATGTGAATGTCATGGTAGAAAATCCATCAGTTAAAAAAAGGTGGTCGATTGGTGGCCATTCCTTGGTAAACAGGAAAAGTTGATAGATTTAATTCTCATGTAATAGGAGGTTTTCCCATCGTACACTTAAAAGGGGAATATACTCCATAAATGAAAAAAAAAAACTTACTAAAGAAAATCATAAATTAAATAGATATTTTTTCGAACAAAACTTACACTTTTAAAAAAATTGCATGTATAAATATATTATATAAATAATAATAATAATGAAATTATTATTATATTTATGAATATAAATATTATAATATATTTTGATATTATAATTTATAATATATTAATACATTATTATTTGAATTTGTAACCTTCATTCTAAAAAAACACATTCTTCATTATATTTGAAGCACACACATAAATATTTAAGTGACAATAATTTTTTTTCCATTAATCTCAACCCTTATAACTGACATAAATAAAAATTATTTCTAAAATAGATTAGACAAAAGGAGAAGCTTATAACCCTCATAGATTCAATTAATCGAATAATTTTAACCAATCATTATATTTTTCTGAATGTATATTTATTTATATATATAGTTTTCAAAACAAATTGCCGTAAAGGTCTTATTCTAGACAAAAAATGATATGAATCTGGCATTAATGTTTGGTGCTCTATAGTTTTTATGACCTTTGTGATTATTTTATTGTTGGTATCAATTGATATTTGGAACTACTGAGTATATGTGTCAAGTCATGCTTTCAACATTATATATGATGTATATTTTTTGACCTTTACCTTTTCAACTCATAAGGTAGGTTGAGTGCATAGTCTTCTAAGCCCTACTCTACTTCTTATCTTATCTCAAAGCAGAGTTGAGCGCATATCTCATCTCCCCTGATGCTTTGCCAATGCCAATGTTTAGATAGGGATAGGGATAGATAGATAAGATATATAGGGGTTCGAGGGGGAAGAGTGGGGCAAGGGAATATCTATATAGAGGGGGGTGAGGGTGCATAGTTATATAAGGGTGGTCATCAGATATGGGATGTGCTCATCAAAAAACCATCCCCTTATAGGCTTGATTTATCTGGTGTTTGCCATCCATATTAGTATATAAGTCGATGATCGATAAATTAGATGGGATGGGCTCCTCTTAATGTTAGTTGACTGTCCCGTCACCATCTCTATATAAAGGTCGACGACCAATGAATTAGATGGGATAGGATGGGCCTAATAGAGTTTTGTCGATCATACCCCTACTTTGCTCTAATGAATCTATTCCCCAAACCCCTCACCATATCTATATATAGGCCAAATCCAAACCCAAACAATATATATGGGATGGGCTCCTCTTAATAGATAGACTAAGATCCCACCCAGTTTCCTATCTCCTATCTTGGGGCAATGCTTTCAAGTCATTTTAGAACATATACTAATGTCGGTGGATATCGAAACAACATCCAAATTATTTAATTGACTCATCACATAACATACAAACAGCTATCATTGTAGGTATATAATTTTAGGACATATAAAAATAATATAATATTAATAGATATTATTATAATATATTATTGTTGATTATATATATTAATGTTAACAATATAATATATTGATATTATTGATATATTATATGTTATATTATAATATAATATTAATTTATTATATCATAGTAATATTATATTTATTATTAATTTATAAAACTTCTTCTAAATGAAATGATGCACGGTTGAGGGAGGTCATGCATGTTTAACATTTATATCACATGTAACATAGTTAACAGTTTGATGACACATCATAACATAGTTTTAGGACTGTTGTAATGGTCTTTGATGACACCTCATAACATAGAGAAGACAAGCAAGGCCATGGCAGTGGGGGTTAGGGGAACATCACCAAAAGTTGGAGAGGTTTGCAGGAAAGGAAATTGTTGAGCCTATTAGTAAAAACCAACCAAATTTAGTAAGAAAAGAAGAAGTTGTGAAAAGTGAGTGTCCAGACCCCAAGAAAACTATGAAGATAAATGATTTAGATTCAAATGTAGAGCAGGAGATTTCTAAAGAGGATCTTATTCAACATTTAGAGGAGAAAGAAGAACTATTGAAGGGTAAGAAAAAAGAAATTTAGACAATGTAGAAATTGAGAATGTCAAGGATAGAATAAGGCATGATGTAAAAAATTCAAAAAAGTTTGCAACACAGTTGTTTATTTTTATCAATTTATGGGGAGATGGTGAATGTTTTGATTCATTTTGAATTTTTAGTGAATTATACTGATAAAAGATTGTGGATATGGTTAACTTATATCTAGTGTTGTTGTATTCTTATTATATGCGGTAGATAATTTGGGAAGAGCTTCATTTATTGCCAAAGAGAGGTTTAGCAAGTTAGATGCCTCAAAAGATTCAAATGGAGTAGCATGAGCACTTCTAAAAACATCTTACAAGGAGTGGAGCTGATAAAAAAATAACTATATGATGTAAGTTAATTTTCTCAGCAATTCCTTTGTTGCTTTTTCAAAGATAATATGTATTAATTAGTTTGAGAAGATTGGCAACATAATGTTCAATAGATTTGAGATAATAAGGTTCTGTGCTGGAGACTATGATTCTAATAATGTTTGGTGTGGGCTACAGGTGTTCAAAAAATATGGAGTCAAGAAGTATGATTAGGAAGGGTTATTAGACCCTCTAGATTTTGTTCTTTATATAAATATTCTCAACAATGGAGACCATGCACAGGACACGTATGATGCCTTCAATAGTGCAAGCCACTCAAAATACATTAGCAGATGAAGATACGGTAAGCACGGCTTCTTCGATAAAGTGGCTTAACAAGAGGGGCACAATTGCCTGGGGTTATGAGGTGTCCATATTTTTATATGCCACATTGAAAATAGATGTACCCCAAGTCTTCCTTCTTAAGTTACAGTCACACAAAGCCTCGAGCTTTACCACAACCATCGAGATGTTGGCATGGTTATGGCTTACTCTATTTTTATTTATTTGCAATGGCAACCAATGTAGCTCACAAATACAAGAATTTCTAGGAGGTACTAAATTTGTAGTTGCCCACAATAAATCTATAAGTGTTTCATGGATTACAAAGTATTTTGATGTCTTTTTTTTGGTTGAGTATGGAATATTCACTAAAGAATATAGTTTATCTGCAATTGGAGAGAGCAGTTCCTATTCCTATTTCTTCTATACAGCTAGTAACATTCATCGTGTTGTGATTTGACTGTTTCATGTGAACATTTATGCTACATCACTGGTTCTTTCAATCATTATATAGTTCAATTGAAACTAATGGATATAGTAATCTATCCATGTTGCAGATGTATCCATCTAATTGTTGGTTTGCAGATGTATCCATACTATGGAGCGTGTCAGGGTTTGAATGATCAGAAATAACATATTTATTTTTGTCTTTTGTAAAATAAATCTTAAGGCTTCGTTCCTATATAATAAGCCTCCAACTTAATTATACATTGTAGATATTAAGGTTACCATTTTCTAACCTAAAAAATATTATATGTTATATATGTGGAACTGTTTCACTCTTTTAAACATTTTTATGAGCAATGATTTTTTTTTAAATTTTAATAAAATTATATATATATATATATATATATATATATAATGTTGATGCAAACATTAAGCTTTGACCTCAGTACGAACTAATATTCCTAAAAGGAAACAATTCCCTATTTAGTGAATAAAATCTTGATAAGAAACAAAGTGATATGATTATTCTATCATTTAAAATATAAAATAGGTTGATAAGCTAATAATTATGTTCTCTGGGAAAGAATGCCTTATTTGTATTAATTAACATATTCTCTTTCATATTAAGAAATGATGTATAATTTTATTATATATTTATTTTAGTATATTATATGAAAAAGATTTTTGCATACATGTAATGTTATATGTTCACATGTATATGTGTGTTATGTTTTGATGATTTTTGTTGATATCTCATGATCCCATATAATGTGGAGATTTTTGTTTTTTCTTTCTATCATTTATTGAGATGGTGTTGGTAAGTTTTTTTTTTTCCTATTTGGTTGGAATCATTTTTTCTCATTCCTTCCTCTCAATAATAAGTTTAGAGGAAGAACTAAAATATGTTTGAAGATATCATTTTTATAAGAGAAAGAATCAAAATATGTTTAAAGACATCATTCTTATCTCTTTATTTTCTATTTTGTAATTAAAATTCTTATTAAAAAAAATGATGATTTTTTTTATAACTCTTATCATTGATTTATGAGCCAAAAAATTTACTAAGTGTTTAATTTCACATTGGAACCATATTTTTAAATTTGAGAAATGTATATAATTGAGTTGTTGGTTTTTATTAAGATAAATTTGACTGAATTGATGTGTTATCTTTAAAAAAATAGTTCACAATTTTTTTGATGGCATGCAACAAATTTTTATAACATTATTTTTTTACTTATAATATTAAATGATACACAATACTCTTTGATATTAATGGTTTATTTGTAAGAGACAAACCTAGATTAATTAATGAGCTTTGTACAAGGCCTAGATAAATGCTCTATACATGAAATGTATGTATTAAAATGAATTTTGTTAAAAGAGTAAAATACCACATGCACAATTAACCAAACAATGGGCACAAGCTAAATCTATGATATAAAAATGAGCTACAATAATCAGGGTTAAATTATACCCAAAAATAATGGTTGAAAGAATGGCAATGATTGAATAAGAAATAAAAATAATGAAAAAATTAAACAAACATGAAAACAAACACACTTTGGAAGAATTATGGAACTAAAAACAAAATGTAGAAGATGACTATAGTGTACCTAATAAATGTAAATTTGAACTATCACTAGGATAGAGTTGATAGGGCACTAATTGTCTATATGATGGAATCAACATGACTCCAATTGTGTACCTATGATATTTTCAATTGTGTATCCAGACATTGATTTTTTACTTTGCTCATTTTCTAATTCTATAATTTTTTTGGCAAGAGGCACTGGTTGATGGTGAGTAGGACTATGTGTTCAGTTTATGAAATTGACTAACAAAGTTCATCGAATTGATTCTCTTCCACTCCCTGGCTTTCTCTCAAATTTAAAAACAACATAGTGTGTGCAAGTTAGTTAACTTGGGCAACCTCTTGGAGAGCTTTACCTACATATCCTACACATTTAGAATCTAAGTCAGTGTAGTTCTCTTGTGTACGTGAGTGAAATACCAACCTAATGAAATAAAGGGCTTCACCTTCTATCATAAATAATCAAATACAACTATATGCTCCAAAAATAAACTTATTTTGGTATAAGGTGTTGATGGTACGAGACTCATAATTTATGTACAGGAAATGAAAGATCAATGTGTAAGTTCATTAACAAGTGTAATAAATGAATAAAATCAATATGTGACTCAAACTTAAGGACCACTACATAATCAATTGATTCTTTTTAAATGAATAAGGATTGATTTGTATATATAGGATTCTCTAGGACATGATGCACATAGGTCATCCATGGGATAGTGTGATAAATGAAAGTCTAGGCATGTGAATTCAGGTCAAGGCAAGATGAACCCACAAAAGCACGAGGAAAAAAATAACAAGATACAAATTCCATTCACGACATAATCGCAAGACCACCAATTCTATCCCAGGGGGCAAAAAAAATCTAATAATGAAGATAACATTATTCATACAATGCATGACTAGGATCTTAAATCTTATAACAAATAAATATGACATGAAACTAAGGATATATAATTGGATCAAGGCCAAAGAGATAATGAACGCTGAAAGGTGTCAGAAAAAAATCATGTGTAAATAAGTAAATCAAATATGAAAATGCATGACAAAAAAGCTATGAAAAAGAGTGAAAAAAAAGAAAGTGTATAAAGTACGATAGTACTTGACGATGATATTATATCTATGACACAAAAAAACAATTTTTTAAATTTTAAAACTATCTAAGATTTACAGCGAAAAGATTTTTAAATCTTTAAATATTACATATTCATGTATTATTAAAATAATCATATTTAAAAATATATTTGAGAAAAACAAGTAACTTATCTAAATATTCTATACCAAACTCAATCCGCTTCACCAACTTCTCTTCAAAAAGACTTTGAAAACTCTTATCCTCCACCAAAATTTTATCACTATCACCACTAATCTTCAAAATGAAATAGATTTGAAAAGTATTTAAAGAAGTCCCAAATTCGAATGGATTGAATGGTGACACTAACTCGACAATAACGTCACCACATTTAACACATCACATAAAATTGAAATAAAATTAATATTTATACAAAATAAATATATTTTTAATATCAAATTGTGTAATTATAATTATCTAAATGTCACTCCTTAATCTCAAGGTAGCACCGTGTAGTTTTTAATCAAAACCATATAATCTCTTACTACGATACAAAGCCTAGGCCAGGGCCGTTCAATGCTTCCTCTTCTTCGCCTTCCTGTGTTAAAACTTCTCTCTCAAACTCTAGCTTGTAAAAGTACACGGTAAATTTTTAATTTCTTGCTTTCAATTTATATAGTGTGGAAACAACCTCCTCTCCCCCAAAAAAAATTAAAAAAAATGCATATTATTTATTTTATAATGTCTTTTTACATATTTAATAAATATAAAATATATATTTTTTCAATTATTATGATTCATCATCACATGTTATTATGTAATAATATTTGATACTATTCTCAGTTAAATATTGATGATATAATTTATATTATATTTTTGTTAGTTGATGTTTTATTGCTTCCTAATTCTTATTGATGCTTCTTTTGTAATATTATTTGATGATTAACGCTACATAGTTTATGATGATATGTACCATGATGTTGTTTATAATTTTCATATCATTATTTTAGATGTAAATTATTTTTCCTTATTATTGAGATACATGTCATGTTTTGTACGATTCACTCATGTCTCAAAGGGCCAATCATATTCTACATTTATTACTCTCATTATTTTGATGAATCTTATGTCTTAATTTACATAGCTTATTCATAATAATATTAGACTCAGTACACGTCGTCTGATGACAATAGAGTCCCAATCTCTATTCTCAATGTTTAGTGACTCAATGACTCAAATTTTCTTTCAGATGTGAAAGCATGTCACTTGATGACACATAAAGTTCCAACTCCACTTCATCTTTCTATCTCCTTTAGCCACTATGATGGACCTATAGAACTTCCACCATGTACTAGGTAAAAAATAAGTAGCTCGCTATCAAATAATTTTTCCTGTGAGCATACTATTTTGATGTCAACCACATTTGTGTAGAAAAGGTAAGTATGGTTTTCTAGGTGCCAAATCTCACCATCGCAATTTTTAAACACTGAAATTCATGACAATATCTATATCATTTTTATATACTCTACTTTGAAATGGGTTTCACACCACCTACTTTGTAGCTAAGCATACACATAAAAGTAGGGCATGATGTAAACATTAAAAAATGGCTCCTTGGCATTTATTTTGAATTATCTTATGTATGTTGTGCACATTTGTCTATATATTAGTGATTGATCAAAGGGCCAATATTCTACATTTATTACTCTCATTATTTTGATGATTCTTATGTCTTGATTTACATAATTTATTTATGATGATATAGGACTCAGTACACGTCGTCTGATGACAATAGAGTTTCAATCTCTATTCTCAATGCTTAGTGACCCAATGACTCAAATTTTATTTAAGATGTGAAAGCATGTCACTTGATGACACATAAAGTTCCAACTCCACTTCATATTTCTATCTCCTTTAGCCAATATGGACCCATAGAACTTCCACCATGTACTAGGTAAAAAATAAGCATCTCACTATCAAATAATTTTCCCTGTGAGCATACTATTTTGAGGTCAACCACATTTATATAGAAAAAGTAAGTATGGCTTTGTAAGTACCAAATCTCACCATCTCAATTTTTAAAGATTGAAATTCGCGACAATATCTATATCATTTTTATATATTCTACTTTGAAGTGGGTTTCACATCACCTACTTTGTAGCTAAGCATACACATAAAAGTAGGGCATAAGGTAGACATTAAAAAATGGCTTCTTGGCATTTATTTTGAATTGTATTATGTATGTTGTGCGCATTTATCTATATATAAGTGATTGATCCAAATCCCATGTTATTGAACTATTATGTAGAATTTAAAACTTGAAACCTATTTTGTGCATCCCCTTCCAACCTCTATATTAACCTCACGTTCTTCTTGTCTTGTTTCAAAGATCGATTATATGGTCCTAACACCTATTACAACCATCTATATGGTTTGACATGTTAGCTTGTACCACTCTCTTAATTAGATGGACCCATCTGAACCTTTTCATTATTTGTTGGAAGTTAGTCATGCAAACTAATTTTTCTAAAGTTTGAATTCAAATTATCTATAAATAAAAAATTGATTAGTTTCATTTGAAGAATCAAGTACAATTGATCATTTCTCTATTTATTAGCAAACATTTTTTTGAACATTTATTGGAGTTATTAATGTTATGCAATTTCAATCTATCTATATCTCTATGTAGTTTGAAGGGAAAAAACTAAATGTATAATTATAATAAAAAGTGACAAAAAAATAAATATGAATTAAAAAAAAAATCGTATTTTATTAGACCTAACAAGAAATATACAATTTAACTAGCACCATTTAAATAATTCTAACAGTATAAGGACCATTTATATAATCTTAACATTATTTTTTATTAAATTAAATTTAATAGATTTAATAATGTGAAGGTCATTTATATAATTTTAATAATATTCTTTAATAAATTCAAATCTATAAATATACAAATTTAAATATTTATTTATTAATAAAATAAATTTAAATTACAATAAATAAATTGAAAAAAAAAGTTTAAAAATCTTTAAAATAATATTAAAAAAAGATAAAAATTAAAATCCTCTATTTTTTCTATTTTTTCGTATATTTGATTGAGCATCAAATTAAACAATATTTACCATGTTTATGATGAATATACATATTTTATACATAAACTTTATAGACTCATGTCAATTTTGTTATAGTTTTAGTCACTGAAAAAACTATTGTGTTGTAGCTATTTAACTAACTTTTCCCCCTATGTTCTTACGCCTTATTTTCTTAACGGCTCTTTTTTCACACGTCATATTTAGTGTATAATTTTTTAAATGCCTAATGGTAATGGGATTTAAAGTTGGTTTCCCATCTCCAAAATAGTTTCTGCAAATATATTATCAGTATATATATTTATATTACTAAAGGTTATATGGTTTCACAAAAATACATTTATAAAATATTTTATTTGTATTATTTAATAAAATTATAATTTTTAAAGAATAATGTAAAGATTTTATTATTATTATTTTAAATATATTAAAATAATTATAATATTAAAATAAAAATTAATTAGAAAAAATTATAATTTACTATAAATAAGTAAAAAAGTGTGAATAATAATAATTGAAATATTTATGAATATTCTTTATTAAATTTAACTTGTGAATGATATGTATCAATTGAAGTAATGTTCACTTTTATTTATGAATGTTATGCATTGAATTTGACATAAATATTTTATAATGCAATTTTATGTTAAGAATAAATGGTAAAGTCTTTATATTTTCAATTATGTTTTAGATTAAACATTTCTAGTATGTGTTGGGTGACAACAAAGACACATGAATGGTGTAGAGGGAGTCCATCATGAAAATATAGAAATTCCATCTCAATGTATTTTTAAAAGTATAGTCATTAATATTTTTTTTTAAATATTAAAAATAATTTAAAAAATAAAATAAAAAAGCTTTTAAATATATATATATATATATATATAAAAAGACTTGAAAATGATTTTTTTACCCAATTAAAAAAAATTGAAAAGTCCGTCACCCCTTTCATTAATATCATCAAATGATCATAATTTATTTAATAAAATTCATAAAGATCTTTAGAAAAAAGTTTTATCAAATATTAGAACCCAACGTATGTACCAGAAAAATACTAAAATTGTGAAGTACCAAAAAATTACAAAGAAACAGAAACAACAAAAAAATCCGTGGGATCTTTCACAATGGCTAATAATAGAAATTTTGTAGCATAACAAGATTCGAAGAAAAATATCTTTTAGAAATAAAATCTCATGAAAGTAGTATTTAAACACAAGTAAAATCCCACACAAATTAGTAACCTAATCAACAAGCAGAAAAAAAAAGCACTGCATCCATTAACATAGCATTTGGTCTTCATCTGTCTTCCTCATCTTAATCTGTTTTCTGGTCTTTATGCAATCTCTGACATTACGTCCAAAAAAATCAACAGTTTATGTGGTTTCAATAGTCATCTAAAATGACAATAGGTTTCAAAAAATTAAAGAAAAATTTACTGCCATTGATGGCTCATTGTAATATACAGGAGTTGGGCATGTTCTCCCATTTTAAAGAACTTAGTTATCGGCATAATTAATATTTTATATGAATAAAGTTGATGATTTGATTTCATTATAAAGTATTATTGGGAATGTTGATTATTTTCGGTCACCATGAAGCGTTCATTTTCAGTTCAAGGCTTTAATAGTTATGAAAGTTTTGAAATTCGGTTCAAGATCATGAAAATGGTTGTTTCGAAAGCAGAAATTCATACTTTCCAGATTTTGCGAAAAGTTTGGTCTTCGCATCTTTTCTAGTGAAGTAGCGGGAGAAAGTGTTGCGAAAAACTTCAAAACTTTTGTTCCAAACAAAAGTTACGACAACTTCATAAAGAATCGATTAAGTCTCTTCTTTCGAAAAAAATATTGAAAAAAGTTAAAATTTTTGTTTCAAACAAAAGTTTCGAAGGATAATTTCAAGAGCACAAGTCACAAGAATCAGTTCTTGTGAAGACCAAGGCAAAAGCAAAAGTCATGAAACTTGCATAAAGCCCAAAGAAATATGTATGAGTATTTTTAAGTGTTCCTATCTTCAGGAAACATTTTGCAAAGATTTTCTATCTTTTCTCAGTGCCACATGTCAATATAAAGACAGTCTCAAGCCCTTTTAAAATGATTTTTGACATTTATTCAAATTTCTTCAAAGTTGCTCGACAGACCTCCATGTCAATAAATTAATGGGCAAGTGGGTTAGCAAGATGCTTCCATGTGTCACAATCCAAGCAACCAAGGGTCCCAAAATCATTCATACAATGTCAAAGCCTCTGAACTAGAAAAATAGTGGGATGACATTGTGTGGCAAAATTCCACTACTCTGCAACCTCGGGGTGGTTTGTGCAAGCCCAAGAGTGTGTTAGAGCAATGGAAGAGCGAGTAGATGCCACATGGCCTAGCTGGCAGACCCACAACGCAGACCCTAAAGTAATCAAGAAAATGACACATGGAGACCATAGACTGTAGTTGGGGCTCAATGGTTTAAAGGGGCGACATGACCAAGTAATAAAGGAGGTAGTGAATGGAATAGCACCACACCATCAATCCACCAACCTGAAATTGATGGTTCAATGGTCATCAAGACCATTATAAGCAAGATTTGTAGAATCAAAGTGTGGTGGCTCAAGGATCACAGGTTGTGAAATGAATGACTCAGGAGGATGTTGTAATTGGTAGAGTGAACTAAATTAAGCCCGAGTCTACAAAATTTAATGCTAACATAGCTAATATCATTAAGGCATAGTGAGACTAGCATGACCAGAGCATACAAGACAAAGAAACATCTTAATGGCAAACATGGCATGGAAGTCTGTAGGGAGCAACATTGAAAACATAAGTGATGAAATTAAGCCAAAATATTCCAAAGTAGTAACTCCAAGAGATTTATAGTCGTATCCCTACGCACAAAACCTTTCAATTGAGTTGCAGTCATTGAGAAATTAAATATTAATTACTACACAACTAATGGGAGAAGGGGCTAGGTTGAGATATTTAAATTCAAGGCAATCATCGTCATGCCTCGAGGATGCAATAAAAGTCCTAATTACCTTTGGCCATCCCTATTTGATTTGCAGAGAGATTGTGTCTCAAATTCTTGATATTATTTTAATTTTCTTAGCTATATCTCTGATTGTAATCAATGACTCATGGGCTTCTCATTGCCTATAAAAGCTCAAAACTTTCATTATAAAAGGGTTGACATTTCTATGCACTATAATGTTGACAAAAATTTGCCCTCCACGAGCCCATTTATCGTTTGAGCCTTGAAACTAATGAAAATTGAGTTTGCATTCCTTCATGATTCTTACATTCTATGTGTATTTTGGTTTGTTGATCTTTCTTGTGGGTAATTCTTGCCCCTCTCATTATTGTCCATTCATTTGCACCTTTATGCAAAACTTAAGTCTCTCTTGCAGGTCATATATTGTATATGTCTAGGTCTATACATGCACTATTTGTGGACTGTTTATTGTCCCTCTTAGTGGTGTATTGTGTCTATCACCTTCATATGAGTCACTTATGCAAGTGAAGTGTCTTTTTTGGAGATTGTGTAACGGTTTCTTATTTTATATAGTTATAGTGTGTTCTTCAAAGCTTATAGAGGTGCTCTCTCTAATCTTGGTGCATCACATTTTACATTTTCAAGTAACCCCTCTCTCCCTTTTCCCCTCAAGTTTTAGATTTATGATTAGTAGTAGATTTCCTTTCAGCTCTTTTATGATTGCATGTTGATCTCGAATCAGATGCATTTAGATTAAAAGGAAGTTGACCTTCTCTAGAGTTTCATCCCAAAGATTGCAAGAGTATGACACCTTGGTGGATGATCCCATTGTCTCACTGAGTCAATTCTTCCAATTCAGTGGGTACATGGTTTGAGTGATGACAATTTTTGGCATGTCTCGTGGGAGCCAGTTCAAAGATTTAACTAAGAACTGGTGTTATTCTTAGTCAACATCGTTGAAGAAAATCTAAAAATCATATGGTGACTCCAAGTATTCTTGGTTTGATAATATCATTTCTTCATCTATATGCCAAGATAAACAAGATCATCTTCAAGAGGTACTTGATTTTGATTTTATTGAATTACTAGAAGAAGAGTTAAAACATTCTTCTCCCCTATCAGAAGAGCTAGTAATTCAAGACAAGTCTCCCTTAGAACTTAGTCTACTCCCCCATTTGGTAGATTCCCCATACACAAAGGAAGATTATTACCTATCACATTCATGGCCACTCTTACAAAAAAAACACTTTATTCCCTTTAATCAAGTCAACCCATTGGCCCTCCCCCAATATGATAATATCCCCAGAGTTGCTCTTAAGAGCATCCCCTACTTTACTAGAGAAAACTCTACTACCCCTATAAATCACATAAAATATGTTGTGAACATTTACTCCGTCCACAATGTAGCTAAAGATAATGTTGCAGTGTGACTCCTTGCCTCTTCTTTGAAAGGAAGAGTGCTCTATTGGTACTGAGGTTTGTAACCCGTTACTATCCAAAATTGGGATGAGCTAGGTGTGAAAATATGTAAATAGTTTGAAAATAAGAGTGACCACCTATCATTGATGGAGAAACTCACTTCTATTAAAAGAGCTTCGCACAAGCAAATGGTCAAATTTCAACTTCAAATTTTAGAAGACTTGGGATCAGATTCCTCCTTTGGTAAAACCTTCTCCAAATACTATGTTTTATATTTGTTAAGAGTGTTAAATAGTGATTTGGTTGTAATGATTCAATCCATTGGAGGCTTAGTATTTCTGATGCATGAGTTTTTTATTGCGCATAGAGAATTATTTGATCCAAGAAGGGAAAATTATGCCTAGACCCCATATGTCCTTATTTCCTGAGCCCCCATCTACAAGTCAACCTACCTTGCTCTCTTCTCTGATTCTAGCACCCATTCTTATTGTAACTATCCCATCAATTCCATTAGTTGTACCTCTAAAAGAGCTACACATTACAGAGCTTTGAAAATGAGCTAGTATTACTCAGAAGGCAACAAACACAACACTCTAGGCCTTACCAACCCTTCAATAATCCCTTTTAGCCCAACAAGCCTCCCTAAAAAGGTGACATGTAAGCCCAAGGCCAACTCACTTACTCTAGACTACCTAATATGCAAAATGTTAATATTAATAATACCTCTAAATCTATTGTTGTCATGCAAAATAATTTAGCCAAAGACTATGAGTGGTGATTTCCTTGCAATCAGCCACATAAATAGGATGCCTATAAATGGAGTGTTAAATCAAGCTTTGATGGTGCAAAGTATATCACACCCTCAAGAGTATCCAAAGGAATCAACTTCACGAAGGGAAGAAGTGCATGAAGAGGCCCAAAAAGAAATGTATGAAGTCACCTTGGTAAATTAGTAGGAGAATGACTTCATCAACATAAATCAAAACCAAGTGCCAGATGTAGTCAATAATCCAATGGTTTATAATATAAAGTTTAAAATAAGGGAAATGGAAGGCAATAAATCTCCCTCAGCAGGCCAAACCTCTACTTCATAAGTTACATGTAAAGTTTCCAAAGAGAAGGTGACTCATGCTACCCCCCAAGCTCAAACAAATCAACCTATTCAAAAGGAAAATCAACCTCAAGCTAGTCAGCACATTAAGGAGGAGGTTGTTATCCCAAAGTTTCAGATGAAAGGGACTCAAATTCCCTTCAATATAGTTGAAAAAATGAAGAAAACAAGCTTGAATGTGACTATGTGGGAGGCCCTATCCATTCCTTCTCAAAAGAATATTTTTTAGGAAGCATTGAAGAGGTTTTATCCTCATGAACCAACAAGGGCATCTCTAACTACTTCTACAAGCCTGTGTCAGCCAAATGGAAAAGAAACATGTAGAAGCAACAAACCACCCCCATTCTATATTTATGTAATTATTGGCAAACGCCTTATACATAATTGTATGATATACTTGAGGGCGATCAGCTCAATGGTGCCAAAATAAAATCATAGACATGTTAGGTATAACATATTCTCCCATATAGAAAGGCATCATCCAATTGGATGGCACAAAAGTTAAAATTATGGGGATCATCAAGGACCTGAGCCTCACCTTGCATGCATGTTCAAGTCTCTCCATTGCATATGACATCTTAGTGATTGACTTACTCCCTACTTCACTATATGTCTTTCCTAGGATTTCACTGTGAAGGTGGTGGATACGTATCCTCAGATTGGTTGCACATGCCACTCAAGACCAGATATGGAACCATGGTGACCATTAAGGTTGATCTATTATAAGAATCACATAAATCCATACTCTCATAGTTCAAAAAAGATGAACTACATTATGTTTAACCAAGAGGATAATTCAATTCTCCATGAGGTTGCTATATCCCTTGAAGGGATCCCAGATAAGCTACTTGACGAATGGGCACAGGAGCAATGTGAGTTTGATCGGTATGGTAACGTAAAAGAAACATGGCTAGGCACATATTGCATTCTCAAGGAGGACCCCTTGTTTCCAGATCTCATGAAGGCACAAGAGGATCTAAAAGCTATGTGGCAATTATATTTTAATAGCTCCTAAAGTAAGAATTGTGTAGGAACTAAAGTGGTGGTGATCTCCCCTCAAAAGGAGAAATTCTTCCACACATTTAGGTTGCAATTTAGTTGCACAAACAATGTCATCGAATATGAGGTGCTAATCTAGGGTCTTTAACTGGCACAAAATAAAGGAGACAAAGTGCTACAAGAATTTAAGGATATTGAACTGGTTGTAAACTATGTCAGAGCTCAAAACATGTCCAAGAATGGTCTACTAGAAACTTACAAACATAGGGCTTAGGAAATAATTGATTGGTTTGATGCTTTCAACATCTAAACGATACCAAGGGTGCAAAAAGATGATATTGATAGGCTCACAACTGTGGGTGTGCAGTATGACCTTGCATTTAATATAAAGAATGAGTCCAAATAGCTCATAAAGCTTGTGGTCAAATTAACATTCCTGGATAATGCAAGTAGTTGGAAGGTGTTTGAAAGTGAAAAAAAATCATTAACTTTTGTAACATGAAGATGAATTATGTGCCAAGAATAAATCACAACTCCAATCCCAATATGAAGAACAGATCATCTATCTAAAGGGAATAAGTTGCCTAGGGGGTTGGTCATGTTGGAAAGCATATTCAATTTTGATGAGCAGCTCAAGGGTGAGAGAAGAAACATGACGGTTAAGAAAGAAATCTTCAAGTAAGTATCCATGTCTTATGACAAGTTATTGAAGGCTAGTAAGGTGTGCTCTTTGTCTAAAATTAAAGATTTCATCAAACTAAGTAGAAGATATAATGATTTATTCGCATGAAGCTACTAGGACCTCAAATTTTTTGACTCAAGCTTATATACTATCAAGTTTGACCCCAACACCAAGCCAATTAGGCATAAGGTACTGGTCCATATATCCACATTTATAACAAGTCCTAGGTGGAAAATGACCACCTCCACATCCATTGCCTAATACAGAGAAGGTGAAGTGGAAAAACCCTAGAAAATGTCATAAAAATTTAAATGTGGCAACCCTGAACCCATATCATTATGACTGAATTGATTTAGGTATCGATAGTTCAGATGGCCAAGTCATTCATGCCATATTTTACTCACACTATTTAAATGAGTGAGTAGTGTATTAGAGGTTGATCAAGATCAAAATGTGAGAAAGTTTACAATCATGATTGGTGATCTACTTTCCCAATACAACTATAGAGTCACTGTCTTATTCCCTATTGTCCACATAATTAGATGTGAACTCAAATCTTTTTCCTAAATCCATGTGAGTGATCTAATAAATAGATAAGAGATTGGTGTATAAAGAGGGAAGACATAGAACATCCTAAAATGTCCCATAATTCACTTCAACATATCCTCTCCCACTAACTTCTATGGAATTATCATCACCCAACAATATGGAAGGCATAGAACAAGGCTCCAAGGATGACTAAGGGTGATGTGATGAATCCATATGGTGCCAAAATCAATTACCTATGTGGAAGGCTAGGTTATAACCACAACAAGAAATTTTCCCTTACTATTGTCTTGGCCTTATAAGCCTCCTAAGTTGATGAAATCTGATTAGATGAATTAAGGACACTAATATTGTGCTTCTCAAACATTCATCCCCATATTTACTATAGTAGACACATTTGAGCCATTCTTTCTTGGGTTTCCCATTTGAAGTGGACTCTTTTGATGCTTTGAACTTAGCATCATATTTATAACTCTTTCTTTGCTCTGGGTCCTTCTTTTTCTATTTCTTCTCCTTACTACTACTAGAAGCCTTTTGTTTGTCATGACTCATAATTAAAGAATGTGATTTGGAGGAATTAAATGTACCCATTTTAATTATATTTTCTTGCTCTTGATTCAAGTCAGTAGTAATATCATCCAAGGATGTCATGGTCCATGTAGCTCCAAGGGCATGCTTGGTGGATAAAAGGTAGAGATGGAGACAAAGTCATCAAAACCTAATTAATCAAGAATGGAAATAATCAATTGATCATCCTTTTTTTCAAAGCCTATAGTTTCAATAGCAACCTGAGTGGTTTGAAATTTATGAATAAGTATTATATAGTGTCAAAATTACCTAGATTAAAACTGATGAGTTCATTCTCCAAGTCATGGCCCCTCATTAAGTCCTCCTTCTCTAAATTTTTTTCCAATGTGGTCCAAACATCATTAATATAAGTTGTAGATTCAATATGAAAGAGTAAGTCAAAAGATACAGATAGGCATAGTAGACTATAGGCTTTGTCACTCACTTTTGTTAAATCGCTTCACCTTTTTCGCATTAGTTTATAAATCATACATCACATGGGTGATTGTTTGTCTCTCTTTATTCCCGTGTCGTCACTATCTACTCATGCGTGAATGGAAGGCCATATCTTGATGGGATTAGTGCGAGGGATCATTGGTTTGTGGTTGGTGTGGAAAACCGCTCAGATGATGCTCTCCCTCCCCATAACAATACTACGTATCGAGATGACACTTAAGATTACCACAGATACTTGAGTTCAGGAACTATGCTTCAGGAGAGCCTTGTATCTTATATGGACATTGTATTATATGGTACTTATTATTGAATGTTGTCATGAAGAGTTGTAATTGCTATTTATTATACATTGACATTGGTGGATGTAGACTTGTATCAACATTGTCTAAGTTAATATAATTACATTTTGATGTACTCTTGTGATATTAGAGATCAATGGTATGTGATGTATTATGCTTGTTGATATTATCACCCATTGAGTATTTCTTATGG
The DNA here is from genome assembly GCA_037957365.1 of Torreya grandis. Lineage (NCBI taxonomy): Eukaryota > Viridiplantae > Streptophyta > Pinopsida > Cupressales > Taxaceae > Torreya > Torreya grandis. The sequence continues at coordinate 957,845 of JARHVA010004952.1, read as the reverse complement.
TCTTTATAGTTTCTCATGGAATCTATTTTTGGTATATGTGTTTAATTAAAAAAATTCATGTATTTCTAGTTGACCCCGATGGGGTTGCTACATGAGCAATCACCAATTCAAAGTGCCACATAATCAATTCCTACTCAACACCTCTATTTTGAGCCATAAGGGCACCATCTGACTCATTACTAGGATTTTGAACTTAGCACCTCAACTTTATTATGTTTCCAACTAGATTGAGTGGTGGAATGAGGCAATTCTGTGAACCACCACCATAGAAAATAGGTTGCTCATATGTGAAATCAGGGCAATTAGGTTGTGCTCAAATAATTTTGGCAAATCACCTCCCTTCTTGAGCATAACACCTTTCATATTTATTTATAAAACTTGGCAGCCTCCCTCAAACACCTGATTAAAGCAATGGATAGCTATTTGACTAGAGGATCACAACTTCGTGCTCACCTTCATTAGCTCAAAATCAGCGATAAAGCCTCAAAGGAATATTTCAAAACTCTCAAAGCTAAATAATTTCATGATCAAATCAAGGTTATTGATTCAACACATTAAAGGCTCACTACTCGTCCTGACACCTCCTTTGCCTTTTTGGACCACTATAAATTAGTTTTCTAGGATCAGGAGGAAACAACTGATAGGACCCAAGCTTTACAAGAATGCCTTGATGTGGTTCTTCACAAGCTCAAACTTGTTGATCAAAAGACATGTGATGGTCCCTTGACTCTCCAAGAGATTTCATAAGCCCTCCATAGCATGAACAATGAAAAATCTCATGGCCTTGATGGTTTCCCTTGTGAATTCTACAAATCCATGTGGAAAATTGTTGGGCCCGTTCTCCTTCAATTCTACAAGGAAACTCTACAAAAAAAATCTTTGAGCTCCATTATTAATCAATGTAACATCAAATTCATACCTAAAGATGGATATCCTGAGCTTATCACTAGTTGGCACCCAATTACTCTATTGAATGAGTCTTATAATATCCATGACAAAGCTCTTAAGAACCATCTCCAACTTATACTCCTTGCAAAAATAAGACCAGAGCAAATTGGGTTTATCAAAACTAGACACATTCTCGATTTAACCTTATTATTATTTGAAAAGGTATGGAATGGACAAGGGCCTCTCGTCAAAGAACCTTTTTTCTCAATTAGACATTGAGAAAGCTTATTACATAATTGATTAGCCTTTTATAATAGCTATGTTACAATCTCTTAGCTTTGGCCAATATTTTATCTTCATTGTCTGAAACTTTTTAGTTGATGCCTCTACTTGTCTCACTATTAATGGTTTCAAATCTAACTATATGGGCCTCCAACATTCAATACACCAAGGTTATCCTCTTTCCCCTGCTTTATATGTCTTTTCTCCAAAAGCTTTGGGTATTATTTTGGTTCACAAGGCTAAACGAGGTCTTGTCATGGGTATTGTGTTTCCTAACCAATCGTCTCAACTCATCAATGACCACTTTTTTGATGACACCTTCTTCAATCTTGAGGAACAAGAAAATAATTTCAAAGAAGCAATGCCATGTTTTGATACTTTCTACCTTGTTTTGAGTTTAAGCTTGCAATGGAGCAAAACCCAAAGCTCCAAACAGAACATGATGCCCATACCCAACTGGTTACTATAATATAAGTGGAAATGGATTCATTAAGGGGGGCAGTTCAAAATTTTAAACATTCCTTTTGCCTTTGATATTTCCCCTATAGATCTATGGTGATATGCAATTAACAGGGTGGAAAAAAATTGAGTAATGGGTCACAAAGCCACAATCATTTGTGGGGAAATTTCATGTTTGCACCAAAATTTTAGCTACCACCCACATTTAATTTCTTCTTGTTTGGCTCCCTCAAATTCCTCCTATGATAAGCTAGCTAAAATTATGAGAGACTTCCTCTGGTCCAATGCCAAGCACTTGAGGTGGGTTCACTGAATTTCTTGGGACATTTGTTATCTTCCTCAAGAAAAATGTGTTAGGATCAACAAGGCTCAGGTACCAAAAGCTAAAGCATAGCTCTGATACCACTTATTAGGAAAACACAACATTCCTACATGTGTAATTAAATTATAAAATGATTGCATAAATAAAACAAACTACAATAAAACACATAAGATAAGAGAGCAAATCACAACACCATATATACATGGAAAACCCTTACAAAACCAGCAAGGGAAAAAACCATAGGGAAAAGGCAACATTCAGACTTCATTATTCCATCAACAAATCTCTCTTACATAGCTCCTCTCAGTAACTCCTTTCTAGTGCTAACACTAAGCACTCAGGTGAACAAAGCTTACAACCAAGCCTTCCATGCTCTAACCTCCAAGATGCAACATGCATATCTACAATGCTAATATCCATAGCATCTGAGGGAGATCCAACAACATCTACCTCTATCTCCATGAGCTAAGCCTCCAAGTCTCCAGGCTCCATCTTCAAGGATCCAATCCATGCACCTGGGTTAGCCAAACACAACAGCCTTTAAGGCTTTAACCTTTAACCTGCATGTGATGCTTACAACCCAAGCATCTAGGTGAGTTAGGCACACAAGCTTTTCAACTCTAACCTCCTATCATGCAAGCATAAGCTTGTAAGGATCCTCACATGATCTACTAATTGGATAAAGAACAATGAGGAATACATAATGTTTTTTAAGCATTTTACATCAAGGAAAAAAAAGAGAGAGGGAGAGATAACTTCATGGCTACTCCAAAACTCACTGTATTTGAGTGGGTGTCATGTGATCCATAGTGGTGGTTGCCCCCATGTGCCAAAAGTCATCAAAAATGACCCTCCACTCAGACAAGATCCAAGGCCACCTTCATGTGGCTCCAAACATTATCCCCCACTCCACAAGTGAGGACAAACACTCAATAGTGTTCTTCTTGTCTTCATCTCCAAGGGTTAACAAAGTAGATGCTCCACTTTGGATAAGATCCAAGCGACCCCATGTGACTCCAAGAATTGTGCCCCAGTCACACATGTGAGGCCAATATGTAATAGTGCATTCTTGTCTTCATCTTCACATGTGAACACAAGAGTTCAAAAGGTGTTGTAATCACCTTTTGACATTATCTACACATGTGAAGCATGTGTCCCCTTAAAAATTTGACCCATGCATGACCTTTTGTATTTTGCACCATGTGAAAACCCACATGTGACTCACTAAAGACAAAACCCATGTCTTCTAGTGGAGTATTATGCCCCACACCTATCATATCATCTTGATCAAATCCTGGGACCCACTGTGGGTCCATTGCCACATCACCTTCCTACCACAGCACTTGCATGCGATGTTAACTACATGTCACATCACTACACACTTACATGCCACATCACCCACATGCCATGTCACTATGAATAGTGCTCATGAATAGTACTATGTGAATAGTGGCTTCACACCCAACAAAATGAGGTATGCAAATTATTGCCATATACAAATAAAGTATTGCATTGTTTGCTAAGTGGGTGATCAGAACCATTGAAGGCAATGAATCTTGGAAAATCCTTCTATGCCATTGCATTTCCTCTAATTTTCCTTATGAAAAATCCAATTGGAGAAATATTGGCTTCCATACTTTGCTTAAATCACTTTTGCTCCTATTAAAATTGAAGGTTCTTTTAGAGACAAAAGAATTTGGAAGGCCTATGAGGTTTTTAAGCTCCATGTAGAATGGGTTAGTGATGGCTTTCGCACTGGTCTCTCTTTTAATGACCACAACATGTGGTGGTCCCTTACCATGATCACCACTAACATCTTGTTGGTAGAATTATGTGGTATGAAAGCTTTAAGACTTTTCAAAAAGGAGATACACACTATTAAGGATTTGTTTTCCGCTCGAGATTGGACTCCATGGCCTATCTTAAAGGATAATTTTTAAGTTAAACATTGCTAACTTGCTTTCCTTAGCATTGATGAATTAATGCCTAATTTTATGTTACATATGTTCAGTCTGCAGTAGACATGAATGTGATGGAAAGACTGGAGATGGAATTGTGACACTCATTTTAAGAATTATTCTCTAGGACTCCTTTATCAAGTCATGAGCCCCTTCTCTTCAACCCTAAGTAAGCTTAATAGGTGCTAGAGTCTGAATTCCTCTCCTAGACCCTGGCTTGCTTGGCTCAACCTCATTTGGAAGGCCAAATTGGAGCCCAAACTTGCCTACTTCCTATGGTGTTTATTTTATCAAGGCTTCCCACTAGGTGAATGTTTATATCATATTGGTATTACTCCGCCCAAGTGCCCAACATGCAACCAACCTTAGTCATTTAATCACACCTTTTGGTATTTCCCTAAAGCCTAGTAGGCCTAGAAGTGGATCCATAGCCTTTTTCAGCCTTGCCATCCTAAACCTTTCTCATGGCATCTTGCCCTTCTTGGGGAATCCACAAATTGGCTCGCTCCTATAACATTTTAATGAAAATTTTCTAGAGATGTGATTCTTTTTCAGTGATGGAAAATTAGAAATGTTGTTATTTTTAACAATGAAGATTCTTCTTGTATTTTTTCCATTAATGACAAAGTTGTTGTGATATCATCGCCATGCATGCAGATAAAAGTCCAAGCCAAAAAGGTGGCCATGGAGGTTCCTCATCTTCAAGAGTTGCTCAAGCAATGGGAAAGTGCTTTGTGTATGGTGAGTCACGTCCCCCCGAATGGTCCATCTCAAGGCCCGCCTCCTTGGAGACATTGAATCTGCTCTTGTAGTCACAACCACTTCTCCCCTCATATTCAGTAGGGGGTTGGAGATCATCACTTTCACGTGGAAAGATTGATGTTGGACCTTCTCAGAAGGGTTTGCCGGTTGGCCCTTCCAACACTGTTTTGCAACGTTTTGACATATGGGGTGACTCTTACTATGACTCTAGACCCCATAGATGGTTAGGTGGCTTTGGAACCTCCTTCGGCAGAGCCTTCCACTTGGACTACTCTACCCCCTGGGATGACTCTTTCTATGACTAGACCCCATAGATGGTTAAGTGGCTCTCGACCCTCCTTCGGCAGAGCCTTCCACTTGGACTACTCTACCACCTAAGGATGATCCTTCAACTCCACTTCCGGATGTGACAACCTGTGCTTAATTATTTTTTAGACTTTTTGTAATTGTCATGTTTTATCTCGCATTTCTTGATTTTGATATTTTTTGTGTCGTATTTTGAACTGACTTCTTTTCTTTAACATAAAATTTGTGCCGTGAATATTTACCGATTACTTTACTTTGTAATATTTTATATTATATTTCTAATTAATTTATAAATTATAAAACGTTCCTATAATAAAAATATATATTTTTAATATTACGGACTTGGAAAGCTTCACTTATTTACTAATTTAATTATTTAAGTAGGTAACGTAAGCCCACTCGTAAGAAAATATATCCCATGAGCGAGGGTTCTCCGCATTGAGTAACGATATAGCTGCCGCCATGACAGGCTCCCCGCCGTCGATACACCTGGCAAATTCGACGTTTAATATTACAAGCGTTCGAGTAGGACAGATCCAGAGTTCCAAGGGTATTGAGGAGCATTTCTGGGATAATTTTTTTCTTTTTGGGAAACCATAAAAAATTTCTCCGTAGGTTGCACAATTTTTTATTTTAATTTGAGGAAAAATAAAACTTCGCCTAAATGATTTGAGCTGATTTTGAACAACTTATTTGGGAAATGGTAGGTCTCCAAGAGCGTGTGAAAATTTGGTGGATAAATCACAGAATAGTTTTTAAGTAGTCATATATTAATGAAGTTTTGGCTGTAATTCCAAAATAGAAAAATCTCTTCGATCTGTCCGAATTGTCAATTTTAGAAAATGGAGCTTTTCATTGCAATTCAAATTGCGCCTCTCCGTGGGAAACGAAATTTCCATGTCCGTCGGAAATTAAAATTTAAGTTTTTGTAGCATGTTTTCGTTTGTTTTTTTAATCATTGCCAATTTAATTTTGTGCTTTTGTGATGCTTTAAAGTGGATACAGTTTAATTTTGTGCTTTTGCGATGCTTTTACGAAGTGGATACGGTGGTGCGAAGCCTAAGGAATTGTGAAAAGATCAGGAAACAGACGTTTCGTGGAGTTTGAGAAAAAAAATCTAGGGTTTGCAGTTTTATCAGCAACTGAAGAAAAGATGCTGTCTTGCATAGTTTGTAGGAAGCGGCTGGATGAGGAGGGCTGCGGCACTCCCAGGTCTCCTGCCTCGAGAGACAGAAACACTGTCAAAAATCTTACTGCTCAGGTCTTTATACATTTTCTTTGTTCAATAGAATGAATTTCCTGCAACAGATTACAGGCGAGGTTTGGTTATGTTTTCAAAGTGTTTTTTCTTGCTTTCTAACCCTAGAATGAATTTTAATCTCTAGCCAAATTTTAACAATCCGTTGGAACAACTGGAAGAAGAGGAGGAGGGAAAGGAGTGGATATCACATGTCGAACCAGGCATCATCTTCAACTTATTTTCTCTCAAAGGAGGCGGAAACGAACTCAAACGGATCAGATTCAGGTAACCAAGCCAAATCTACGCTGTTCTTATCATACTTTTCACAAACTGCAGCTTGCCTTGGCATTTTGAATGGCCTTAAGAATAATTACAGTCTACTTGTCGCTAAAATTTATCTGCTATGAAAAATATTTGTGTCTGGTAACTGCAGCCGGGAAATGTTCAATAAAGCTCGGGCTCAGCTGTGGTGGGCAGAAAATCAGGAAAAGGTTTCGGAGCTTTACAATATCCCTCCTAATGCCCAGCGCAAATGTGGTGACCTCTTCAGATCCGATAAGGAGGAGGTATAAATATAAATAACTAAACATAGAGTAACATCATCTTATGCTCCTATTTTGAATCGAAATTTTATCTGATATGAATAATATGCTGCATTAATTCATGTGTGGTATAGAGAGAGGCGAAAATACAGGAAGCAGGAGGTGAAAACAGTCCTGTGCCGCCGCAAACGCAAAACATTCTTGAAAGGCCTGTGGATGCATCCACTCCGAGTAGTTGTCGGGATGACGATCGATCGGACGACCTACAGAGCAGCAGTGACAATCAGCCAATAGAAAGTGCCACCAATTCAAGCAAGCAAACGCGAGAAGAGTGGGTGGAAGAAGACGAGCCCGGTGTGTACATCATCTTTCGCTCTTCACCAACAGGCACAAGGAGAGTCAAGCTTTTGAAATTTAGGTCAGAGTTTTTCACATCATTTTACAGATTCAGTAAAAATGACTTATTTTTTTCTAAAGCTAAAATTTTAAGTCGTACTTCAAGCTTCCAATCCATAATGTTAAAAAAAATCATATTTTCCGAAATATTGACACAAAACTGTTAGAAAGCTGTCAGCAATTGAGACTTAATATTTTATGAACTAGTTTAAGATCCAACTCTGAGTTATACGTCCTCATTTTTTTGTTTTTTTTTCCCTTTAATTTGAAATATGGAGGATAAGCTTTTTCGCGTCATTCTTAGTTTTAGATTCTTTGTTCTTCAATTAAGCAATACAGTTGATAGATATTTTAAGTTGTATTTTATTTACTGCGGTTGTTATTATTAATTTTTAAGTTTTGTTAATTTATAGACTGTTTTTTAAGTTGATTTATCATGTATTTTTAAGTTGTATTTTATTTAAATTTTATTTGTTATTTTCAAATAATTATTAGTTTCCAAGGTTAAGTGTAATTAGAAGACTGATTTCACTTTTTATTTTGATTAATAATAATTTTTCATTTAGTTTTACCTAAATGATGTGTTTTTAAGAGTATATTATAGTACAATATATATTATTTATAGTTAATATTATAGTAGTAAAAATAATTTGAAAAAAAAATCATTTTTAAAGTATAAATATTTTAAAAAATCATAAATAATTAAAAAAAAATTGAAAATTTTAAAACCTCTAAAAAATTAAAAGGAAAAAACTATTTTTAAAAAAAAAACTAAAAATATTTTTATTATATATATTAAACATGTCAATTACATAAAAAATTGGATATAAATTATAATTTGAAAATAAATTAAATTGTGCACAATTAATTTTCCTTTATTTAATTTCATTATTTTATATTAATCGATTTTATTACATTTAATAATAATGAGCCAACTTAATTTTCATACCATGCCAAAGAACAAACCATCACATCTTTGAAAATGATGTATCAATGGCTTCATGTAATAACCATAATTTAACTAAAAATATTGATAAGTTTCAAGAAGACAGATTTAGGTTATTTATTTTAATTTTTCATTATTATACAAATTCATTTTTTGCAGATGATTTATAGAAAAATATGTTATTAATCAGGGTTTCCTTGTCTTTTTACAAGCATCACCACCAACAACAATAGTTGTAACAACATAAGTATTCAAATATTCTTAACGAAAGGTTTTGGATTTGAATCTCATCACCATTCTGCACATATCGATTTAGACACATCGTACCCATATTCTTCACTCAAACTAGGATAATAGATTCTTATTTATGTCCTTCAATCCTCTATGTCTTGCAACACCACTCTACTTGGAAGATCACACAAAGTTAATCCAATTTAGTTCAACCTAAGAAGGAATCAAAAACCTAACCCTAATCATTTGATTGATCCCTACAAATTGCATTTTTTTTTTAAACTGTGTATAAATTGTAATTTGATGGAGCGATAAATCATGTTTTTCCAAAAACTCATGCGTTTTTATGATTTTTTATTACATTGAATATTTGACTGATTAAATCATAATTTTTAGGGTTCCAAAATCATTTTTGGTGACTATTGATGGTTTTTCTCGATTTTTTGGCAATTTCGATAACTATAGTTAATATAGTGTCTTTATTGGTGAGTATCTCTCTTGTCTAAGTAATTTATGTGGATGGTACCTATGGTGAGGATTCATGGGATATATTTTCATTTCTAATATAGTAGTAGAGTAGGTTTACCTAAGAATATCAATAAGAGTGTTTGAGAAGAGATCCATATCACTCGCAAAGCTTGGTTGTTAGGAAGATCAAGTGGAGAGAATCGAGGAGGAATCTAAGGCATTCCAAAGCTTCAATTCTTAGTAATCTTCAAGTAGCAAGGATAATTTTTTCTCTCTTCATCAACTTCTACGATAATTTCTTAACAAATATCATTTATTTTGTTTAGATTCGATACATTTCTTTAATTAGATTGATGTACCAATTGTAGATCTACATATGGAGTTTCATGGAAGAGATTTTTTATCCAATTTTCATTTGAGTGTTTATCATACAAGTTCATTATGTTTAGAGTGCTAGAGAAATTTAGTTTCGATTTTCATTTCACCTAAATCTAACACTATGAGCTAATTTTCAAATCCATGTAGATCACATTCTATATAGATTTGAAGAATTTTTAAGAGTAAGAATGATCTAAAGGGAGGAAAACAACCTTTCATCCTCATCTAACATGTTTTTAGGACCAAATTTTGAGTTTTTGTAGGACATCATGATAATTTGTTAGTTATTTGTGTCTGGTTATAGGTTGGATGTGGGTTTGTCTAGAGAGTTTTTTTTTCACCTTGTATTTTTTTTCATGTGGCATATTGAACACTCTCACTTAAAAGTTTTGTGGTATTTTTATACTCACCTACCGCATTGACCTAGTCATCATTAAGGGGATGTTGTGTACTGTTAATGATTCCTTGGTTGTTCAAGTATGTTATGTACCTAGTGATTATTTTGAGTAGATATAGAAGCTAGTTATTTCTTATAAGAGCTTCATAACATTCAATTTTCAATTTTATTGTTTCCTAGAGGAGCTTTATAGCACTCCATTTTCAATCATTTATCCATGCATTTCATTTAGATGGAACATGTATCAATAGTCACCTTTGTTTACACATCCATATTCATGGAAGATACTTTAGATTCATTCCATTGGAAGATTCATCACATTTTCAAACATTTACTTCAGTAGCTTCATTTTTATTTTTCTCTATTTCATTGTACATGGGTACCACATCAATCCTAGTTGTCAAAACCCATACTTATGAGCATAAGAGTTTTTTTACCACATCACCTAAAATGATTTTTAGAGGGGGTGTTGGAGTGTGTCATAGTCACACTTGATGTGAATTTCACCTTAGGTAATTATGTTACCAAGGTGTGATTTATTATATGCACACAATTATTAAATGCATAATTAATTAGATTTGATACCAAGGTGTGAATTATTATGTGTACATAATTATTAAATGTAAAATTAATATGATATTTATCTTCACATATGTGAGAAGGGTTAGGTGTAACTTGAAGAATGATCTCACCTTTTACTCCACGAAAAATAATTTCTCACTCAAGATATGTCTCTAAACTCCATTACCTTCCATAAGAACACAAAAGATACTTATATAAGAAAAGTAGGAGATGCTCCATTACCTTCCACAAGAACATAAAAGTGTCATTATATAATAAAATTAAGTGATAAATGAGAGATTATTACTGATAGAGTAAAAGCTGGGATCATTCCCAAAGTTACACATAAATATTCTTACACATGAGGATAAATACCACATCGATTGTGCATTTAATAATTTTATACACATAATAAATCACACCTAAGCTACACTTCACATCAAGTGTGAATATGACACACTCCAACACCTCCACTAAAGGTCGACATAGGTGATGTGGTAAAAAATAATAATTCTTATGCTCATGAGTATGGATCCCAATAACTACATTTGGTGAGTTACCCATATACAAAGAAAGATTATAAGAACAATGAAAAAGTCAAAGTACATGTCTATCGAATATGATGAAGCCTCTAATGGAATGAATCAAAAGTAAATTCTATGAATTTGAATGTGTGAACAAAAGTGGCTATTGGTACATATTCCATATGAAAAAAATACATGGCCAGATGATTGCAAATAGAGTTGCTATGGAGCTCCTCCATGAAATACCAGATTTAAATAGAGTGTTAAGGACTCCTCCAAGAAATAACCAAACTTTTCATCTGATAAGAACAATCATTAGGTACATATATTACTCAAACATCCAAGAAATTATTACAAGTACACAACCACCCACCCTCCCCCTCTTAATGTTGACTAGGGAGTGAAATCAAAACAACTCAATATAGATTTCAAAAGTGGAAATGTGGTAGGTGTGCATAAAACACAACAAAATCCTTAAGTGAGAGAGCCCAATTTCCTCATGAATAAAAAAATTATGGTGAAAAAAACCCTCCAAATGAACCCAGATCCAATCTGTAACTAAACATGGGAGCTAACAACTCATCGTGATGTACTACAAAAGCTCCAAATAAGTTTATGAAAACATGTCATATGAACTAAAAAATGCCATCTTCTTCCCTTTGGATCATTCCTACCTTTGCAAATTCTTCATATCTACACAAAACGTGATCTACATAGTTTGATAAATGAGCTCATGATGTTAGATTTAGGTGAAACAAAACCCAAAATTAACTTTCTTTAGCACTCTGGATATAATGAGAATCTTTGATATACACAAAATACACTCAAACTAAAATTGACTGAAAATATCTTCCATAGAATTCCTCCATATGCAAATCTACAACTATTACATGATTCCAACCAAAGGAATAAATCAATACAAATAAACTAGATGGGACTTACAAATAAATTATCATAGAAGCTAATGAAGAGAGGTAAGATTATCCTTTCCACTTGAAGCTTGCTAAGGATTGAAGCTTTGGAGTGCTTGACGCTCCTCCTCAACTCTTTCTCCTCTCGATCTTCCTAAACACAAAGCTTTGAGAGTGATATGGATCTCCTCTCAAACACTCTCATTGATCTTTTGAAGTAAACTTACTCTGATATCATATTATAAATTACAACATAACCCATGAATCTTTAATATAAACATCATCCACATAAATTATTCAAACAAGAGAGAGATTCACTCATAAAAACATATTTTATTAACTATGTGTAATATATAATGTATGTGTGGAGTCAAAAATGGTTGCACTATAAGAGGACTCTATAAAATACTACATCTCCACTATCTTATGAGATGAATCTAAGTTTCATTACCTTTCACAAGAAACAAAGAAGTCTTATAAAGGAAAATTACGATGTGAGTGAGAGATTATTATTAGTGAAGTAAAAGGTGGGATCGTTCCCTAAGTTACACCTAATGTTTTACACATGAAAAAATAACTACCATATTAATTATGCAATTAATATTTATGCACACATATAATAAATCATACCTTGGTAACATATCTACCTAAGGTGGACTTCACATAAAGTGTTAATATGACATACTCCAACATATTCATAAATACTATTAATGGAGATGCAGTCTTTTAGAGGTCATGTTAAAATGCAATCATTTTTAGGTGCATATATATATTGTTATTACATGTAGTTAATATTGTGTGTTTAAATGTGAATCTCTCGTTTGTCTGAATACTTTATATCGATTGTGTCTATGCTAAAACTTCATGGATTATTTTCTTATTTATAAATTGAGGACAAGTCATTTCGTAGCCATTGGAGATGACGAAAAAGCCCATGGATCTCTACCATATATACCATCAACATAAAATATTCAAATAAGAGAGAGATTCATAAATAAAGACATTGTAACTATGTGTAATATACAATATATATGTGCAACCAACAATAGTTACACTATAAAAGGGCTCTCTAAAGAACTACATTTCTATTTGCTCAGGGTATGACTCCAAATTCCATTATTTTCTATAAGAACATAAAAGGTCTTTATATAGATAAATGTAAAGACTCCTACAATTTGATGTAATGAAATCCCTAAGTCTATAACATTACACCGAAAACTTGGTTAATCAAATTATATATATATATATATATATATATATATATATATATATATATATAAAATTAAGAAACATGATTTTTGAGATATTTATCTTATATTTATTATATATTATAAAGATTAAGGATTTTCTTATATTCTTTACAAATTTATAGTTAATAATTAATGATAGATAACTTCAATTTAATGACCATTTTTAATATAAAAAAATTAGTTATAAATCTTTTATATGTTCAAAATATTTTTATTTTTTAAGAATCCTTTTAAAGAAAAAACATTGATCAGATGGATGTCAATTTTAATTTCAAAATTAATATAACAATTAAATGGATATCAAAATAGGAAAATTTTATTTACATCTCACATTATTATATCTACTATCACCCTTTAATACCATTTTATTAACATCTCAAATTTAAAATCAAAATTTTAATATTTTTATAATTTTAAAGTTTTTTCATCTTATTTCAGTTATTTCAAAAGTTATCTTAAGTTATTTCTGTTTTTAGGCTGGATATATCATGCATGGATTTTTTTCTATCTGATTTTGTTTTTCCGAAGTTTTTATCGATTTATTTGTATGATTCAATTGCGCAGCCGTGAAAAGTTTAGCGAGATGCAGGCAAGATTATGGTGGGAAGCTAATCGCAGCAGAATACAAGAACAATATATAAATGGCCATGGCATGTGATGTGAGAAGCTTCAGATTGCGTTTTGATTGGAGTAGCCCTTTAAACACTTGTTTGTAGCGTTTACCAGGACGAACTCTTAAATTTTGTGCATATGTTTTATATATCCTGCACCATTGTCATAATCAATAAATTGATTAGCTAGTATCTCTGAAATAATGGCGGTATCCTTAGAGACTCTTTCATCCAACTTCATCTGTGAATATAAGTTTACACATTGTGTTTGAATGTAATTTTTTATTCTTTTGAATTTGATATTAGGGTGTTTATTATTTCTTATTTTTTCTGCATTACATAAAATTTCAAGCTAATAAAATTTCTTTATTAATAATTGAAATTTATTTGTTCTAATAAAATAGATGAATTGTATATATATAGTTTTAGGTTTACAAAGTAATTTACAGTATATTAAATTATCTTTTAGTTTAAATGTGTAAGAAGTATTTAATTGCGTTTTAAATATGAACTCTCCAATATTAAAATTTGTAAACTTTTCAAATTAAAAAAAATTATTTTGAGATGATTTAAATATACATATAAATAAAAGTCCAACAAAAAAAAAGCAATATAATATAAAAAATTGTCTATTTTTTTTCTCCTTATTCATTTAATATTTTAAAAATGTTTTATTATGAAATCCCTTAAAAATTAAATTCATTTTTTTATATTTTATAATTGTATGTAGATACTTAAAAAAGGTCCTTAAATATTTATTAGTAAATAAATTATTTAATTTAATAGTATTTTTGTATTTGTTAATTATTAGTTTATATTAGGTCTTTATTGATATATTTTGTCATTTATGGTCATGTCGCCCTCTTCTTCATCCATATTTTCTTTCTTCTTATTTTTCCGATCTTGTGATAGATTTTTCAAAAAAATACTCATTATGTTTATGTGTTTTAGGTTATTAGGTGTCCCCATGCATTATGTTCTTGTTTTATTTTATTTTTTACCATTTGATATCAATTTGAACACCAATAAAATCTTAAATTAAATTCCAATCATCTACAAATACACATGCATCTAGTGCATTTAAGCAATCAAAGATCATCTGAAAAAATATATAACATTTATTATTTACCACTATTTTTTCAGTGTTTACAAATATTCTAGAGAAATCTAGTAAATATTTAAAGAGCATTCATTATAATACCAATGTTCATATTAATGACACATTGTATTGTATTGCATTAGTTTTATAGAATGATTACTTATTCTAATTATTGGAGTGGTGTTTTCTATTTTGTACATAATTGACAGACTTCGAAGACGCTCAACTATTTCATGGTATAAACAGGGCTAAAATACATCATTTTTCTTATTATTTTCAATTCTAATTCTCCAATTAAAAGTTGTAGAAGAAGTGCATTTTCTCCATAATCAACATGAATTTTTTAAAAATGAAGGTTTTTAGAGCCCTAATTTTGATGGACATAGTCATCAAAATAGTTTGTCTAACACTTCTTAAAAACGTGCTCACAAAATTTTTGACATGCAAAAATGGAGTTGATGGGTTTGGACAAGGACCTCTATTTACCATTAGTTAGTGTTTATGGTTCTCATTGTCTTGCCACAAGCATTGATTTCTGGTGTTAGACTTCAACGAGTGACTTAAGATATTCTCCTTTCGTCATTTACTTCAGTAGTTTTCAAAAATTAATTGACCTTAATTTATTCTTTTATATTTATTTTAGCCCTTGAAAATTGAATATTTTAATAATATTATTTGGAGAAATTTATATATTTGTATAATTCAAATAGTAAATTAAATTATTTATATAAATATTTTTTAATAAAATTGTATTTAATTAAAATATTTTATTAAAAAATAAAATTGTAATAAAATTATTTTTATAAATAATATTGTTTGAATATTTTTTTAATGTGAATCCGCTATTTTTAAAGTAAATATATTATTTGTTATCATAAAATTTATTATTTGTGATAATACTTTAACATGCATGATTTGCTTTTATAATATATATTTAAATTATTATATAAACATAAAAAATTTAAAAATATGTGTAATTTTTTTTTATTATTATACTTAAATTTATAAGTGATAAAAACATCATTTTTAAACATAATAAATTTTTTAAATAATATTAAAATTAAAAATAATTAATTTTTATTGTTAAAATTAAAATTAAAATAAAAATAAAAATAAAAATAAAAACTATAATAAATATATCACTATTACTTCAAACTCGATTACGAATAAGTTTCACTTTTCTAAAAACTTAACATAACAAGTGTCGTGGATTAATTGCATACTACAAACTATAACATATTGATTTGTATGCAACTTTTTGACAAATAATTTATGCCCAATAAAATCTCCCTTATACCTAATTTTGGCACCACCATGCATGATAAAACCCAAATGAAATTTCAAACTATTTAATTCTTTTATTGCACCACATGAATAAGCTGCCAACACAAACTATATTTGAATCTACCAATGAAGGGTTTATACTACAATAAATTTTTTTTAAATTATTTGCAAAATCTATGGTGTACTCTAAATATATTGTTTGCATGCATATACTAATTTGATGTCATTCTACATAATTTATTTTTATTTATTTTTTAAAGAAAAGGGTTAAACTATAAGTTGTTAGAAAACATGATGGATGAGTGTATCCATGTGCTTCCCTCACAACCGACCCAGAGGGCCAACATCCATCCATTCACATGTTTTAAGAAAGCATCCAAATAATACAAAACCCAACAGCTACCCCTTTCTCTGTCTACGTCTAAGGCATCCTTTTAAGTCTATAGACAGATGGAAAATGTGTTCGTTAGGTTTTCTCTTAGAGAAATACGTTAGTGTAAAAATGGCCATGTGGCATTTATTTTATTGTTTATATTATTTTTAGTATTGAACAAACACCTAATTGGTGCCCTCAAAAAAACAAAACTACCTTTATACAGCTAATTATTTTTAAATAAAAATGGATGAAAATGATATAATTTAGCATGAAAAATTAAGTCACTACCAAGTGTGTATATATTTTGAGGAAAAAATATGAGATTAGAATGATTTACATGTTAAAGCAATTACAAGTAGATAATAAATTATAAATCTTGTTTTCGAAGTGGTGGTGTTAGAAGAATGGTAGTTGTTATTGGTGTTATCATTAATTAAATTTTTTTAGATAATTATTTTTATCTTTCAATCAATTAAAAATATAAAAAAAAAATTAATTGAATTAAATCATTTTTTATGGGATTCAAATTTTCATTTGACTTTATTTGAGATATGATGCAATTCAATTCTTTAACTTTTAATTATGTTGTTCGAGTTCATCAACGCAATTCTTTAATTCGATAAAAGATAAAAGAGACAAAGTAAAACTAGAATTGTATAATTCTCACTTACAATTCTACAATTTTTTTTATCACTAATTTCATTACAAAAACTATAATCATTATAAAAAGAACAAATATAGGGATTTTAGTTAAACATTTTCAAATGTTCCTATGCTTTGCAAAGAATAGAAGTTAGAAGTCGCATGAGAAAAACAAAACCCTACATAGTTTCCAGATAAATGAATTTATAAATCTGATAAAGAAATAAAATGAAGACCATGATTTAAAATAAAATAAAATACAGAAATATATACCTTATAATTTCTACGTAGGAGAGAGTATTTATTTGAGAAGTGTTGTTTCAATTTGATTCACCTCTTCCGCTCAACTACCAAACACTCAAATTTTGACTTATTCTAAAATCTTATTTTTTTTTATCGATCTTGAAAACCAGCAATGGCAAGCAGTAGCAAAGAAGTTGTTAGATGTGAAAAATAGAGTAATGTCGAGAAGTCGTAATGTATCTTATTGCAACAACCCATGTGCAATATTCAACAAAGTTAATGAGACATTAGAGAGAATAATTTTCTACAGGGACCAAATTACTTGACATTCCTTCAATTCTCAGTTGCTTGGATAGGTTTACAAGATTGAACAAGTGGCTTTGTTGATCGTGACACTTGCACAATACATGGGTCTGAAGCACCTATTGTCTCCTCAACACCTATTTGTGAGGGCAACTGTCATCCAGTGGCATCATTATCATTCAACATAAAAACCTTGAGTTAAAAAGACTAAAAGTTTATCATGTGGCTTTTGATTCTCTACCACTCCTCAAATTATTCAATGTTTAACTATAACTAGGAAAAAATATTATTTTATTGCCACCTCTCTATAAACTTTGCTAAATTGATCACATTCATAACAGGTAACAACAGTTAATTGGTTGACAAGAAAGAGTTGACTGAAGTAAATGCCGAAGGTGAATACAATAGTACCTAGCAGGTACTAATAATATTTTGGTGTTATGACTATTGTGTAGATTTATTTATTTTTAAATAATAGGGGTGCTAGGCACCAAGTCCATATGGAAGGCAAGATTGATTGAGGGGTAATAATTGAAGGCTGGCATAGTTATTTTGAGTGTGTAATGAGCAATGCATAATATAAAATGTAGTACCTTTAAAATACCATTTTGTTGGATAGTCGAGTATTAATTCTTGGAACATCTTTTATAATGATAATGTTTATTTATAAGATTGTAATGACAAAGCTGAAGGTTATGAACCATAAATTTGTCAAAAAAGACCACCTTTTTGAATTGCTAAATATTGTTTATTGACACGGTATTAATATTTATTATTTCTTTGGGAATTTGAAAAATCCATGTCAATAAAATATTCTTTTTGTATTTTTTTACATTTCAATATCGGTATTCAAGTAAAAGTTACTTTTTATTACATTCAAATAAATCAAATCATGTAGAATATTTAAAACTAACTTAACATTATTATTGATGCTTGCCTGTTTAGTACTAGGCTCATAATTGAAAAAGAATTAAATAGTTCTTCCTCTTTGACACAACAAATCAGAGTTGGGTTCTTATCTAACTTGTAAATCCTCCAAACTCAGTTAAAATCTATTTTTCAATTCAATCAGTACTAAGCTCATAATTGAAAAAGAATTGAATAGTTCTTCCTCTTTAACATAACAAATCAGAGTTGAGTTCTTGTTTAAGTTGTAGAGCCTCCAAACTCAGTTAAAATATATTTTTCAAATCAATCCTGCCAAAATTTATGTACATGTATGTATGTAATGCCTCCAAATTAAATTAAGGACTTGTAACATGCTTTCAAGTTTTTGTAGAAGTCTCTCAAAATCATATTAATAAAAATAGATGGATCAATATTAGACAAATACATTTACATAAATCAAACATGATGATAAATATATAAACTTAAGAATAAAATAACTCTTACATTAAAATTTAAGATGAAATTTAAAAAATATATATTTTCACCATTTATCTCTAAATTTTATCCATATGCTGTATGTAATGACACAAGAAAGTGTGTTAACAATTCTGTCATATGGAAAGTAAAAGAAATCTGATTCCTCCCCCCATTAATTGCAGACAACCTATTTCAGTGTTGCAGGAAATTAAGGCTGGGAAGGATTGTTAATGGTTGGGATTCTCGCAATCCATGCAATGTCATGTGCAGATGGTCTTACTCTCCCACCACCCGTTGATTGGAATATGTTTTCCATTTCTTCTATCAATGTTTCCATTTGTATTTGCTCCACATATGGTTGAAACAATAAACAAAATTCATGAAAAATATTACTAGTATATGCAATTGGTTAAATTTAATATATTACACTAATAAAAATAGAAACACATTGATTGATATATTTAATATATTGTAATAATAAATATAAAAAAAAATATATAAATAATTATATATAATAATATATTTTTTTGTTTTTATTATTACAATATATTAAATTTAATCAAATATATATATTATTAATTATAATTATATCTACATAATTATTAATGTATATAATTAATTAAATTTAATATATTATAATGATAATAATTAAAAAATATTTATATATATTTTTTGTTTTTCTATTTTTATTATTATAATATATTAAATTTAATTAATTATATATACTAATATGGATGTATATATACCATTTAAGTTGGTGTAAGGGCATTAATTACATAAGTTGGTGTAAGGGCATTAATTACATAATCAATCAAAATACTTGGCTGGTATTGAGTAGTAGTCATTCTCAGATCTAAAAATGAACAAAGAAAAGGTGATTGAGGAGATATAACGAGGGAAACATTAAGATATAAGAAGTAAGTTTAGGATTTTTTTTTTTGGATGAATTGTAATAAAATGTGTTTTCATTTTGTTTGTTGTTGTCGTTGTGTGTTTGTTTGTTTGTTTTATTTTGTTTTGTTTTTTTTTTAATTTTTTTTGGTTTCTTCATAAATTATGGTTGTTTTATCTTCATTCAATTATTGTTTTACGTTGTTGGGATAGTGACAATAATGAACAAATTTGTGATCAAGTCCTTAAGTCATTTAAGGATGGAAATGATAATTTTTTTTACATATTCTTTTAACATAATTTTTAGTAAAAGTTACAAAACTCAACTCGAGTTTGTATTGATATAAGTGACTTATTTTTTTAAAATAAATATTAATTTTTATAATAAGATTTTACAAATTTAGATCATAAATACAAAAAAAACATATATAACATGCAAGACTCATAAAGAATTGATATAGTATAATCGATATAAAAACATCGAAAAAAATTAGTCAAAAAATTAATTATAATATATAATTTTTGAATATCTTAATCTATTATTCAACATAATGTTCCAAACTACATTACTTATTTTTCTAAAAAATAAAAACAAAAAACCCTATGTTAAAAACTAATCATATTTATTATTAATCAATGGTAATAATAGTATTGAATTTAGCCTATAAAAAAATAGTTTAAAAGATATTGGAATCTATTCCCCTACAATTGTCCAATCAAAGGGTTTTTTAATTATGGAAAAATAATAAAATTTTGTTCATTTCTCATAAAAATTATTGTGTATTAATGTCAATTTTTCAATCATTCCCATATAAATAAGGGGCACAAAGTGCTAAGTTCTTGTGGGATAATAACTTTGAACATTTGTACAATGTTGAATTTGAAAATGATTTTTTGAGGCACTATGGAAACAACTACGAAAAAAACCAAGACAACCAACAACACAATGTCCATAATCATCACCATGGGTAATAGATCTCTCCTGCCAAAAACAACAATCATATTTATCAGCTTAAGAGTATGAACACTAGAACTACATATGTTTATAACATCTAATATTCTTATTTCAATGCGAGAGTGTCGTTATGTGTAAGTTATTTTAGATTGGCATTAGAGGAATCTTGAAAATGGTTAAGCTCGCTAATGCAATAGCTAAAAGGTAAACATGATAAAATTGAGTTTGAACATAGAAACAATTACATTTTATTAAGAAACAAAATTGTGTTTTCATATATAAATCTTTATTTCATGTTTGTTGGTTTGGACTTTGTATAACAAATATGTCTTTATTTTAGCTAGCATTAATGTTTTTTTACTCTCTCCTTTTGTAAAAGTGTATGCATAGTTTTTGTTCATAATAATGGAGCTAATGTTGAATTATTTTCAAGCTTTATATGAATATCTTAGCTTAACATTTCATCCTCAAATATTTCACTGTATATAGCCTTTGTGGTTCATCCTCTGCTTCATATGAAACAACCTTTTTATAGGTTTCCATGTAGAGTTTGGTTAGGTTCATCCCCTATACTCCATATATATTAGATCTTTTATATGCCCTTGAGTTTTTTTAGGTGGGTCTATTTTGTGAACAGGTTTTGTTTTGCAATCATGTTGGTAGGTGGGTATTGTGATCTGTTTGTGAAAATTTTGTGGACACTTAGGTGTGAATGTATGTGAAAAACAAATGTTAGATTATATGGGTCATACCAACTTGCTAGAATGTAATATATAATTGAAATTGGGTATGGCCAAATTTAGTATTTATTTTTCTTTCAACGACTGTCACTTTTACTATACACTAGTTATGGACATATATAGATATTTGGGAGAGGCCAAAAAAATTAGATATTAGGGAGAGGGCTACGCCAGAATCAAATATCTTTTTTCTTATCAAAGGATGAACATTTGAAGTGTCAAAGAAACTTTAGAAAGACAAAGAGTTACATGGAAATTTGACATAAAAAGATTAATTATAAAAAGAAAATAATACTCCCTGGACTTAAGTAGTACTCCAGACTGTGCCTTGTATTTCGTTTATATTTATTAATCCAAAAACATAAAGTTGTATTAAAAACATATCTATATCTAACAATGGCAGATGCCTTAAGATTAATTATAAATAAAGCAAATATGGTAGTGATTACCTCAAATATGGGATTCATTTACATCTTTACATTATTTTAGTACAATCTTAAGCATTAACATTGCTGGAATGGGTTATTCAGGGGTTGCATCTAAATTCAACTCAAAATATGCATATTTAATTGAAGACCCTATCTTAATGTCTTGGTTTCAAATTCTCATGCAACGGTCGTTGATGTGCTTTTTATTAGAACTGTTGTTCATAGCTTGGATTTTGTCCAATAAAGCAAAACTTGTTTGAAACTCTCCATTTTCATAATCATAGGTGGCATAGGGATGCAAGACACGAAGAGTTGCACAAAAAGAAGAACATATGGATGAAACATAACCATAAATGAATAAATAGATGAGATATTAGCTTAAATGAAAGCTCAAACTGTAACAAACACATAGAAAATTATGTGAATGAAAAGTTTAGAATAGTGGTGTGGAAGAAGGAAACAAAGATAAAAAGACAACACTATATTACAATGCTCAACCTAATTTATGAGCATAGTGAAAAAACATATATAGGGGCTGAAATTAAATGGAGGGAAAAAATCTTCCTTATTCAATTGACGATTAACTCTCACAATGTCAAATGTGAGACACATAGATGAATGATTTTTAAGAACAATGGAAAAAAATATTCATGTTTTTTACACCATAAAAGTGGTCAAAATGGAGGAGTACTTCATCCCTAAAATACATAGACATAAAATTAAATATGAAGAAACATTAAAAGTTGGTTCCCTTGTAAAACTATTCGAGAAAAAAGAATATAAAAATTGAAGAAAATGTTAACTCAAATTAACTAAAAATAAAATAACATTCTAAAAAATCTTATTAATCCCAATTTTTTTAAACAATTGAAATAATCCCATAAACCATTTGATATTGTGTATGTGATCAAAATCATTTCATTTTATTCCATTTATTTATCTCAGTATGTAAAAATAAATAACAATTGCCATGTAAACCCACAATGGAATGTGGAATTTAAAAATAATAATAATTAAATAATTGTTAATATTTGAGCCGCCGTACCAAAGCCACCAGGATTATTCTCCCTATAGAGACGCCTCTGCCGTAATGATACAAGTATGGTTTTACCTGAAAATGTTTGATCTTCGTCTTCTGCCAAACAGGAGCTCAAGGGCCAGCGAAAAACCATTGTATCAGGCCCACGAGGTATCGATTCCCTTGTAGTAACATAAAAACTCTACTACATACAACCCTCTGATGTTGCTCGATTCAATAAATTATCTATCCATTTTCTTGTTTTATTTATCCTGTATATGTGCTCTGTTAGCAGGGGCCAAATTAAGGGCTTCACAATGCGCAAGGGCTTATTAATACAACAAAGCGAGCCGGCTACGGTGAAGGATTTTTACAGGTTTTATAGTCGAGCAAAGGGTTTATAAGAAGAATAAGGTATGCTTGTTTTGAATGCTTCTGGCCCTTACAACAAAATGGTTTTGAATCAGCTTTGTGCTGGAAATAAATGGCCATCTGATTATATAACTGAAACGATTGTAGTTTATGCTCCCTATTGCCCAAGTTTGGAATTCGTAGAGTCACTCTAAATATTCCACCTCATAACCCTACTGGTATTTATTGCCATGTAATTAATGACTATAGTAGTGGATTTTTTGATCGGCAAATTTGTCCTGTATGAGTTTTTTCAATTCTTGAAAGTTGCAGCACCTCCATGGAGGTTTGCTGATCACACTGTTGCATTTGGTTTTCTATCCTCACGGTTGCACATACAAAGTTGAGCTTTTTGGTACGGTTCCTTGCCTCACATCATAGTTTTCCATGTGTCTGGCATTTGGTGTCTTGGACGTTTGGTATCTGATATCTGAACATTCTACTTTCTAACTGATTCCCTTTGGATCATATCTCTCCATTTGGGACGCTTCTGGTCTCACAAAAGCTTAATATTGAAAGAGACGAGGAAACAAGTTCTTCACCTTCTCACTTGGGTACCACTTGGCCCGAAGCAGCCCCTTAAGATTAACCTGCCAATGCTCTTGCCCTACTCTTCTTCATCCAATATGGATGGCTTAAAAAGGTGCAAGTTCGCCACATTCACTACGAAATATATCTTCATGTAGGAGGGAAAATTTAACCTAAATGAATTATCACTTGCTTACTACACTATTTCAAAGCGATAGCTCAAATCAATCATGGGGTGACTTGCTTCAGTTGTCAAGTCTCCACCTCCGAATATATTGGGAGATGTTAATTCATGATCACCCCAATATCGAGTATTATATTTTGTGGCTCTTTTTGCTCCCTTCCACCCCAGCCCCCAGCCCCCAGCCCCCACCCCCGTATTTTAGTTTTTTTCTATTTTTTCTTTTTCTTTTCTACTAATTTTTCATCCATTTTGTGTTTTGTTTTATGTTTATTTTTAAATTCCACCTCTTCCATGTTATAGTGGGAAGAAGAATTACGACAGCCTAAAAACCCTGGCCAAACCACATCTTGAAACACTAACTCCTTTAAACTTGGCCAATTCAAAGAAAGGTAACTCTCGATATTTGACAACCCATCAAGATCTGCTCCAGAATCAACCTGGAGATTTATATGGCCATCATCTTCCTAATAGCAGTGTGAGAAGGAGTTCAACTGGAAGTGATGTGTGAATTCCAGAGCTGAGTGAATGTTATGATCGAGCTAGTGCTCCCTTTGGTCATTTTGCATTAACAACCACCATTGAGTCTCTTTCCACTTCCAGTTTGTTCACCTTGTGAGCAAGGGCAAGTAGGATTCTCTCCACTGGTGCTCTCGCTTCTGTCTCATTATTAGTGCATCATGTTGAAGGAAAGAGGAGGATGCTGCTACAAAGGCACCCTGGTGTGATTGGAGGATATACAACCCAATCCAACAATCCCGAAGTTGCCTTGGGAATTACCATCAAAATTCAACCTAACCCAACCTTTTGTAGGAACTACCCATCTAACCATTGAACGGTCAATACCTTGTACTCTCATCCCATTAACAGGGGAACATGACCCATTTGTTCTTACAAGCAGGAGCAATTTTTATTTTTTGTACACATCCCAAAACAATGACTTAATTTTTGTCAGAAAGGACTTACATAGAGGACCTATGAAGACTTTTTTCATGAGAGGGGACACTTAGAATGCAGGTTGGGGTTGTGGCCACTCTGGAGCTTGTGAAATGGTTTCACAGCATTTAGTTCACCTGCAACTTGGCCCATCGTTGGAAAGTTTTATTTAGTTATTTAAATTTTCAATTTAAGGCTGATTTGACATGTTTTACTCTTCATTAATATGTTTTTTGTGTATGCATAGTTTTGCATATATTTGTGCTATAACAGTTCATGTACAATTTATAGACCTGATAACGCGTCATTTTCATCTTTTGGAGTTTCATTAAATTAGCGCTTCAATGGCTGCACCTCCTTAATTATATAGTTGTCCTAAACTTTATTGTTGTTCCGTTTATTTCAAAGAGTTGTTGAAATAGAGTAGAACAGTTTAATTTAAAATTCCAAAAACTGGAGATGTTTTACATGTTGGACTGGGTATATTCTGAGAGTCTGTGTCAATCATTCTATGACACAAATGCTTCCTCACACTCATTGCAGTAGCTTTCATTCTCGCTACATCTTTGCCAGAATTCTTTCCCAACGTAGCTGTAAGTATTCCTATTGACCATGTGCTATGGGGTTCCATTACCATAGACTAGTAAGATAGGTGGAGCAGATGTAAATTAGATTACTCATTTGCCTCGTCTATGTAATTGTTACTCTCTGCAGTTTGATTTTCTGGGTCTTCTACAATCCAAAATCCTTGAAAATCATTAGATGCACCTCATGGTGGAGGCCATTTTTGCCCTTTCAAATGTTAAGGAGAAGCATTGGCCCCAAATCATTTTTGATTTGATGCAGATTTTCCAAAGCAGAAGACTGAGTTTAGAGTTCCCTTTGAAATATTGTTATCTCTCTCTGGCAATCACCATATGAGAGTTTAGGCAGTTGAGAAAACATTAGACCTCTTTGAAGCATATTGAAGAAAAGGGAAAAGGTTAATGTGATTTTGTAGGTCTGTGCATAGCCACACCTCATGGACTTTTTCACATTATGTTATATATGTGTTCAACTTGTGTACCCCTTATGTTTTGACCTCATGACCAAGCTTCGGAGCGACCCGGACCTTCCTGATCCATATCCCAATTTATTTGGGGGACAACACTGTAAATGCAGAATTAGATGTGTTTTTATGCATGCACAGAAGCAATATGAAACAATATTATAATAGAGAAAATAATCAAACTAGAACAATTGTTTTTGTTAGTCTGTGTGTTCTGAACATGACATACTCTTGAGTGGTGTAGGAGGGAATTAGGGGGGGCACTTGAATGGTTGCCTCACTCCCCAGTTGTAGTTCTCTCTCACTCTCAATCTCCCAAGGACATAAGACAAATATTTCCTTTATTGATGGTTTGAAAGAAAATTACAGTCACAACCAAAATATTGGGATCACACACTCACTTTTAGGCTTCTAGCTTTGTGTTCCCCTTCTTTTTTCTCTTCGTGCTCCGTTGCCTTGCTTAAGAGGATCAACTGTTCCCTGTTCGCCCTCCGGCTCTCCAACTTCCCTGTAACCGCTTGTGATCATCTGCCTTGAGACAATTGCCACACTCCATTTCATTACTACTAATTTTGGTAGACAATTGAAAATGGTTCCAGGTTCTTTCAACCGTGAATAGTGGCTCATAAGTGTGACCAACTACTCCATGATCATTGCCAAATGAAATCTCTCGTCAAGAGCTTTCCAATACAATTGATAACTTCCCATTTGGTGCTCTCTCGTGAAAGTTAAGGTTGCTTGCAATTCATGTCACTTGATCAATGAATAGGGTTTATGCAAACTGTTTATTACAAAGGGTCATTGGGATTGTGACATTTGTCATGATCCCATTTTCTTGGTGCAACGGACCTGTCAAGCTTTCATTGTCTCCATACACTACATGGACTTGTGAAGTTATTGAGTCCATATGATAGTCATGCACATCTACACTAGGCTATAGACCCCACCTTTGACCTATGACCTTTTTAAAAGGCCATGGTTGTGACACGTGTCACAATCTCGGACTTCTAGATTCCTAGAATCCCAGACTATTGGATCCAAGACTCCTACGATCTCTTCTTGCATTGCCACACAATCCTGGATTCCCGAACTCTTGTACTCAAAAGCTGAGAATTGTTCTTTGTTTAGACTAGTAGATGTGATTGCGGATTAAATTCCATAAGGCCTCTGTTAACATTGTGATAACTCAAAGAATCTCGTGTGGCCATTAATAAATTGCAACTTGAAGTAGCAAACAATAATGTGACCTGATAAAAGTGATCAGTGTGATCTCTGAGGTTGCTGCAAACTCTGTGAACCCAAAACTTGGACCGAGAAATCTTATTGAACTCTACCCAAAATTCCTACTATGTTTTTGGTGATACAAGATTGCTCGTTCGCCTTGGGTGCTCCTGCATTAGACACCCAAGGTAAATGAAGTTTTCCATGAGCTTTTGCTCATGAACCCATTGTGAGCTCCGCAATTGATTTGGCTGGCAATTGCTTTTTCCAATCAATGGTTGATGAATTCACGCTTGATTCTTCCTCACGTGCTTGTCCCACCACATATGGGCACAAACAAGATACATTGAAGATAGGTGAAATACCTGTTCCACCTAGAAACTCAATCTCATAAGCATTCATTGAGAACCTTTTTAGAATTCTACAAGGTCCTTTTTTTTTTCATTTGAGCTTGTTACACCTTTGAGAAACCTCTTATGCAAATGTCCTAATACCAAGTCCCCAACTTCAAAATTCTGCTCTCTTCTCTTCTGATCAGCATGCTCTTTGTACTTCTTAACACTTTCTCCCAATCTCCTTTTCACCTCCATATGCACATTGTGCATAGCTTGTGCGTACTCTTTACCTTTAGCACTAACTCTATTCATTTTAGCTGCATTTGTCAACTCACACACTCCTAAAGGCTTGCTCCTATACACAATCTGAAAATGACTCATACCTGTCGTTCTATTGACTGGATCATTGTTGGCAAATTCAGCTTGTGCTAACATCAAATCCTATGGTTTGGGCTTATCACCAGCCAAACATCTTTAACAAATTGCCAATATTACGATTTACAACCTCCATTTGCCCATTTGTTTGAGGATGATAGGCTGAACTAAAGTCCAATCTTGTGCCCAACTTTCACCACAGTGTCCTCCAAAAGTGTCCAACAAATTTTTTATACCTATCCGATACAATACTCTTTGGCCACCCGTGCAATCGCATAATTTTTGTAAAGAACAAATTAGCAATATTAGTGGCATCACTAGTCTTCTTGCATGCCACAAATGTGCCATTTTGAAAAATTTATCCACAATAACAAAAATAGAGTCATTACCTTGTTGAGTTTTGGGCAGCCCAAGAATGAAATTCATGCTCAATGCATCCCGTGATCTATCCGTATTTTGACTTTTGCCTTTAGCATGTTGGCAATCTTCTTAATGTCCATGCTTATCTGTGGCCAATAATATTTGTCACTCAGCTGTGCCAAAGTTTTATCAAGCCCAAAGTGACCAGCTAGGCCTTTATTGTGTTTTTCCTTCTATAGGTTCTCTCTCACGGAACCTTGAGGTATACACAACCTTGTTCCTTTGAACAACAATCCATCTTGAACCATATACTCTAGCCATGGAGTTTTGTTCATATTCCTTGGATTCACACATGCTGCCCATGAATCCCGGAAATCCAAATCCTCATATAGTTCTTTCATTGAATCAATCCCAATGACCTCTATTGTGAGCTTGTTCACAACAAGAGCTCACCTTCTCAAGGCATCCACAACCTTATTGGATTGCCCTCTTCTATGTTTCAGAACAAAAGAATAGCTTTGGAGAAACTCTGTCCATTTTATGTGTTTTTGATTAAGCTTACCTTGGCTGTTTATGAATTTTGTGAATTGCAAAGCTTGATGATCCGTGTACAAAATGAATTCTTTTGGAACAAGTAGTGCCTCCACTTCTTAAGAGATTGCACCATTGCATAAAATTCTTGGGCATAGACTGAATACTTTCTCTTAGTTTCATTCATTTTCTCACTAAAATATGCATTGGCCTTGCCTTCTTGGCGTAGTACGTCTCCTATAGCTGTTCCCTTGCATCACAGTCCACTTCAAACACTTTCCCAAAATCCAGTTAGCTAATACTGGCTATTTTGATATCTTTTTCTTAAAAAACCGAAAGCTATCATTTGCTGCAGCTATCCACTGAAACTTCTTTTTATCTCCTTTCATAGTCTTTGTAATGGGTGCACATATACCACTAAAGTTTCCGATAAACTTTTAATAGAAACTTGCCAGCCCATGACAACTCCTTGCCTCAACTTCTTAACCCATATTTTGAGGTCACAAATCCCAAATATATTAGTTCCTCTTTCATGAAGCTACACTTCTTTGAAGTTGACCAACAACTTCTCTTCCTTGAACTTGTCCAAAACCAGGGTTCAAATGCTCTTCTCTAGAATGACTGAAAATCAAAATATCATCCAAATAATCAACCACACACATATAAATGACATCAATACTTCATTCACAAGTCTCATGAATGTGCTTGGGGCATTTGATAAACCGAATGGCATAACAAGCTACTCATACAATTCATCATTCGTCTTGAGTGCGGTCTTCGACTCATCACCTTCCCTTATCCAAATTTGGTTATATACGTTTTTCAAATCAATCCTGGTGAAGCACTTGGCTCCACTCAAATAGTCCATCAAGTCATCCATTCTTGGCAATGAAAACCTGTACTTAATGGTGATCTTGTTTATCGCTCTCAAATCTGTACGTATTTTTTGATCCCCACCCTTCTTGGGTGTCAATACTGTTGGGACTGCACATGGGCTCAAACTCTCCTGGATCAAACATTTTCTCAACAGCTCATGTACTTGCCTCTTTATCTCCTCATTCTCCAGCAGAATTAATCTATAAGTTGCCTTGTTTATCAAACTTGCTCCCAGAATTATATCCATATGATGACTAATGCTCCTCATGAGTGGTTGTCCATTTGACAAATCATTTGACACAATTTAAACATATTCTTCCAACAATTTTGAATTTCAATAGGAAGATCACTCACCTTAGTGGCTTTCATAACTTGCATAGGCTTTGGAATGAATGCAAAACATGTTTCGTTTGTCTTTGCCACTTCATAAACTCCTTACTGGAAACCAACATTACCTTAGGAATGCTGTCCACCTCTTCTTCTCTATCCTTCAATGTGCTCAAAGTGAACCTCTTCCCATTCTTTACAGTGTAGGTGTTCACTCTATCATCATGCACGACTCGTCTATCATACTATCATGGTCTTTCCCAATAGCACATGACACACAATCATGGGAATAATATCACACAAAACATCATTTTTATAAGAATCATTTTAAAAACTCACCATACCTTGCTCGTTCACCAACACTTGATGACCCTTAAGCAACCACAAAACCTTGTATGGCATTGGATGCACTAAACTTTTCATTGCAAGTTTTTCCAACATTTCTTTGGATACCAAATTATCCGTGCTATCACTATCAACAATTACTTTGCAACACTTACCTCCTGCTTTGCAAATAGTCCAGAATAGATTCTTTCTTTGCATTGGTCTGTCTATTTCCTTGGCTGGTTTCAATGGTTCTCTTTTCATCATAAGAGCCTCTTCTCGTTCCACATCTTTTGTGTTTGTTGGAGATCCAACACTCCTCATCTAGATGAGCAATATGGTTGCTCACTTCATTCCTCTTGTTATTGGTCTGGAATGCATTTGGGCACTCAAAAGCTCTATGTCCAACATGCTTCTTGCACTCAAAACACTTATCCGTGAAACCTCTATCACTTCCCTTTTCAAAGGATCCTCCTCCTCTAGAAGAATAGCCTCTTCCTTTTACAATTTGATTCTGATTTTGAGAGGTGCTTGCTTCTCCTTTACGAGTCCGCTATCCTCTTCCTCTCAAGAACCTTCCTCTATCTCTAGAGTTCATTTGTTGCCTTCAAGACAACTTTTCCTCCGCCTTCAATGCACATTTATAGGCTTCCTCCACCATTCTTAGTTTGAACAAACTAATTTCTTTTTGAATGGAAATACGCAATCCATTCACATATCTTGACACCTTCTCTAGATCATCTTACATGTGTCCAACTTTTATGGTGATTCTATAAAACTGCTCAATATACTCTTTGATACTCATCTGTTTTTGTCTTAGATTTTGCAATTTCTTGAACAAACTCATCTGATAATCTAAAGTCAAGAACTTGGCCCCTTAACTTTGTTACCATCCTATCCCAATATTTGATTCTCTTTACCTTTCTTTTGTCTTTCAGTTTGCACATGATCCCACCATAAAGACGCATGGCCCTTCAGCTTTGTGCAAGCAAACTTTACCTTCTTGGGTTCCTCTATTGACTTATATTCAATGTATTTCTCCATCTTTGCGATCCAATCTAAAAGCTATGCAAGGCTTAAGCTTGCACTGTAGCAAGGGGTCCAATTTTGGCTTACCACCCAATTTTGCAACAACTTGAGGAATTTGCTCTTAGGTTCATCTACCAACTCTTCTACTTACAACTCTTGAGCTTTTACTTCCTTATCATCACCTACATCTTCAACTTGAGTTCCTCTTCTTTGTGCTATCTCTATTGCATCCAATCTTGCTTGATTCCTTTCATCATCTCTACCAAATCTGCAACTTTAGGTGCCCTTGGTCTTGCTCCTCTTCCAATGGGATTACCTTTGTGCGCCATTACTTCACTCAAACACAATCTTCTTTTTCACAACTTGCTAACAACTCAATTGGAATCTTTACACTCAACTAAGCAAGGAAAAACCTTCCTCTCATACCAATTGGTGTAGGTGGGAATTAGGAAGCCAATTGAATGGCTGCCTCACTCGCTAGCGATAGTTCTCTCTCTCTCAATCTCTCAAGGATACAAGACACAAGACAAAGACAAACACTTCCTTTATTGATGTTTTGAGACAAATTCACACTCACAACCAAAAGACTGGGATCATACACTTGTAGGATTCTAGCTTTGTGTTTCCCAGCTGTTTTTTTCTGAGTGCGTCTCCTCTCCTTCTCTGCCCTGCTAGGATAGTTTGTTCCCCTTCCGGCCTTTGGCTCTCCAACTTCCCTATAACTGCTCGTGATCATCTGCCTTGAGAAAATTGCCACTCTCCATTTCATCATTGTGAATTTTGGCAAATAGTTGAAAACAGTTCCAAGTTCTTTCAACTGCAAATAATGGCCCAAAAGTGTGACCAATTGCTATGTGATCACTGCCAAATGAAAGCTCTCATCAAGAGCTTTCCAACGCGATTAATAACAACCCATTTGGTGGTCCCTCATGAAAGATATGGTCGCTTGACATTCCTGTGTCGCTTGCTTAGTGAATAGGGTTTACACAAACTATTTATCATAGAGGATCGTTGGGATTGTGACACATGTCACGATCTCGTTTTCATGGTGCAATGGACTTGTTGAGCTTCTGTTGTCTCCCTACACTGTGGATTTTGAAGTTATTAAGTCCGTCTGATAGTCATGCATGTCTACACTGCCTTGTGGCCCCCAACTTTGAAAGCTCTAATCAAGAGCTTTCCAATGCGATTAATAACAACCCATTTGGTGGTCTCTCGTGAAAGATATGGTCGCTTGACATTCCTGTGTCGCTTGCTTAGTGAATAGGGTTTACACAAACTATTTATCATAGAGGATCGTTGGGATTGTGACACATGTCAAGATCTCGTTTTCATGGTGCAATGGACTTGTTGAGCTTCTGTTGCCTCCCTACACTGTGGATTTTGAAGTTATTAAGTCCATCTGATAGTCATGCATGTCTACACTACCTTGTGGCCCCCAACTTTGATCTGTGACTTTTTTAGAAGGCCATGTTTGTGACATTTGTCACAATATTGGATTCTCGGACCCCTAGACTCCCAAATCCTGGACCTTTGCGATCTCTTCTTACATTGCCACAATCCTGGACTCTCGAACTCATAATCTAAGAACTATTTACCATTTAGACTAGATGCGATTGAAGATTAAATTCCCCGAGGCCTTCGTTAACATTGTGAACACTCAAAGAATTTCTAGTGGCCATCAATAGACTATAAATTGAAGTTGCAAATAGTAATGTGACCCGATAAAGTGATCAATGTGATCTTTGTGATCTTGGAGGTTGCTGCAAGCTCCATGAACACATAACTTGGCCTGAGAACTCTTATTGAACTCTACCTAAAATTTCTATGGTGATGCAAGCTTGCCCGCTCACCATGGAGGCTCTTGCATCATCGATGGAGACATATGGTTGTTTATATTATACTATATGATTGCTATCTAATGCTAAAAATATGTATACATATATTACAAAGCTGTGAAGGCTTAAAAAATCATTATGGAAGTTGAAACAATTGAGTTGAATGACGTCAAAAATTGTTAATGAAAATTTTGCTCATGGGGCATAGCTCCGCACATCATGAAGGTGCTGCCCCTTGATCTTGTGAGGGGAACCCCTCAACACATATTGGGGGCTCTGCCCCTGTTTGAGTGGAGACGACAATGTTGTCAAGACTTGGTGGTACCACACGATGTGAGTTGACCTTAGCAGTGTGGCATGTAGGTGTGTAGGACCCTGTAAGCCATCACTGGAGATTGCATAAGGTTTGGTGCACACATGGATGGTTCTATGTCTGATTTATCGAGATTGTGTTGTGCCATTTTAGAAGTGTGTGCGACATCTAGTGGAAATGGATCGATGATTTTGGAGGTACCACAAACCTTTTGATTTGGTTCTGAGTACCATAGACTGTCGAACAAGAATCATCATTATCGCAAGCTATGAACATGGACTTGGCGCTATCACTGGAATTGCTCTTGGAGGATCGACCATGGATCTTTCGCCCCACTTTGAGAAGCAATAGTCTCAATAGCATTAAGTCTAGGAAGCAAGTGTGGAATCTTGGCTACTAGCGGAGCTTTGCTGAACAATTTCCCTTGGTGAGTGAGTTGACTTGCCTTGACACACCGACATAAACAAGTTCTTGGTATACATGGTTTTGAGAATCTAATCTGTTTTTAATGGTTGAGGTTGTTCTACTATAGGCGGTGAAGTTTTGAATGCTGAGGATGCATAACTATATGACACAATCTTCTTAGGAGTTCACACGACATGATTAGAGTGTGGAACCACTTCAGGAATCATTTATCTCTTACTGCCCATTGATATGATAATACTTTGAGGGTTAGCTATGTACACACCCTAGTGGCGATGCATGTATGAATGCCCAAGGATTATATTACAAGCATCAATTGGCATTACGTTACAAACTAGCTCCTCTTCAAAAGGATGGATAACATATGGGAAATGACATTGGTGAGTGATATACATACCTTTGGTGTTGCAAGAACTAAACCATCCCAAATTATAAGGATGTAGACAAGGCATGGTTGGCAAATTTAGTTGATGGTTACTTCAAAGATAAGATTCTTCATACCATTGCCATTGATCAGAAAATCCAGAGGTTGCCCTTGCACCCACATCTACGAATGGAATAGGCATTCTACTTCAGCATCTTGTGATGTTGTTGTGCTAAAACAAGTAGCTTATGGGTTTGTGTCTACTACTCCTAGAAATGGTTGGACTTTTGGACCCTCTGCTTTTGTGCACCATTTACCTATCTTACACATGGCACTCACCTGAGTTTGAGCAGTTGTTGGTTTTGTGTTTATTGCACCATTTACCTATCTTAGACGATTTCAACTTGTTTGAAGAAGGTGTCTTCGTTTGCATAGAAGATGTATCCCTCTTTACCTTCATCTTTGACTCTTCCTCAATATTTCTCACAAATTGATATGCTTCTCCCATCGTCTTAACCCTAGTCAACTTCAGTTTGGACTAAATGAATGGTTTTAGGTCATTGCAATGCTTGAGAACTCTTATGTTGTGCTGACTCAAATGAGCCCAACTTTGCATACATGTCATGGAAGGCATCGGTTAGGCTTTGACTGATTAGTCATGTCCTTGGTGCAATTGTTACTAGTGAATGTTGTGGTCATCTTAAACTTCTTTAGGGTAATATTCATCCTTGAAGGATTCTAGAATTTTTTTCCCAGGCTGGTTCAGATTATTCTTCTATTTGGTCATCCTCCCACATAGTATGGGCTTGCCACCACTTCTTGACGGGTGAAGAAACTCTTAGAAGTGCAAGCTTGATCTTTTCTTCTTTAGAAATGTCATTCATTGAAAAATTGGACTCTAACTAAACTTGCCAGTTATCTATTGCATTTGCAATGATTTTACCCTCAAACACAAGATTGTCTAGATTGTCTAAATTTACTTGAAACTTAGGGGGGAGTTGACCACCAAAAACTTTACTTGATGAGTGAATTGATGGGACCCCCCCCGTTTGAGGACTTGAGCAAAGTGGTTGAACAAAATTGTCTTTTGGTCTTGGAGCACCTTTGAAATCTCATTATGGATCATTGCGTGGACTTCATCTCGTGGTTTTTTGTGTCTAATCATGTAACTTTTTTGAAACGACACAGTAGATAATCTAATGAATTTCGTGGTTTGACGCCAAGATTCAGATAATTGGACTTCGTTTGATGGAACATACAAGATGAACAACCCTGATACCAATGATCTATATCCTAGGAGGTTTGAGGAATAACACTGTAAATGCAGATTTATATGTGTTATATGTGTGTGGGAGCAATATGAAACAAGATTCAGTATAGAGAAAATAATTAAAGAACACAAAATTTTATTAATCTATGTGTTTTGAGCATGGCATACCGTCAAGGGAGATGTATGGATGTTTATCTTCTACTATCTGATTGCTATCTAATGCTATATATATATATATATATATATATATATATATATATATATATATATATTAAAAAGCTGTGAAGGTTTAAAAAACTGTTATGGAAGTTGAAATGGCTGAGTTTGCAGGTGTGACTCTTTGCTTTTTGACAATTGAGCTGAATGACATCAAAATTTGAAGGTCAAAATTTGGCCTGTGGAGTGTAGCCGTGCACCCCATGAGGGTGGTGCCCCTTGACCCTGCAAGGGGAACCCCTCAACTCATATTGGGGGCTCTGCCTCCATTTGGATGGAGGCAGCAATGCTGTTGGCACTTAGTGGTTCTGTGCAATGTGAGTTGCCCTAGCAGTGTGGCATATAGGTGTGTAGGACCCTGAGGAAGCCATCGTTGGAGACTTTATAAGGTGTGGCACACACATGGATGGCGCTATGTCTGATCTTTGCAGATTGTGTTGTGCTTTCTGTAGAAGTGTTTGTGGTATTTAGTGGAAATGGGTTGATGATCTTGGAGGTACTAAAAACCTTTGGATGTGGTTCTAGACTATCACATACTGTTGAACAAGAACCATCATTACTGTAAGCTATGATCATTGACTTGGTGGTATCTCTGAAACTGTTCTTGGAGGATCCACCTGGATCACTTACCAATCCATCTACACCATGGATGCTTTTAAGATTGGAATGTCTAAAGCCTTTGGGTTCTATTTTGGTACAACTTCAAGCTTAATTTTTATTTTCCTACCTTGTACTCAACTCAATGAGAAACTGTGAATCATCATCCTATTTTGTTTTCATATTTACTGGATACCCTGGGGTACCCTTTTCGTAACCATGTACAATACATGGATATGTATCCAGATATGGGAGTGCTGTATCCAGGCTGTATCCGTATAGGCACAGAACTGTATCATGGTTGTATCCAATCACTAGTCTATTATCTTTATGGAATTGTTTCATCATATCCATTTGGTAATTTAGTATGTTTGCTTATGGTGGCTGAAAAGATAGCTAATGTTTTGTTTTTGCTAAGACATTAATGTCTTCGTAAGAATTTCTCATTTATAATATGAATAAAGTTTGATGTCCATTACAGACTAAAACTGTGGAAAAGCTCAATCTATTCAAGTACCAAGAACATCAACTCTTGAATGCATTTGAAGCAATTGGAATTTTAGATTTTGCAGTCCATCAGCAACTGGAAAAATGAAATGGAGACTAAAGGAGATAATATTACCAATAAGGTATATAAAGTGAAACTTTAGAAAATGGAGAATAGCATTGAATAGCATTGAAGTGCAAAATGGCACCACTGCCAGGTAATATATTCCTTACAGACATGTCAATCAGATATATAACTGTTGGAATTGTGAGTATGAAAGAGTATGTCGAGAAACAAACATACAGAGTTCAACATATAAGAGCACACAATGTTTATGTTTAATTTTCTTACTTTATATTATTTATTTTTTGTTTATATAGATAAATATTACGGATTCAGTCACTCCATATCGTTTCTTGGGATTTTTGAAATACAGCCGTATCCGTATTGGTATCGGTACTTGTATGATTGTATCCATTTCCTGGTAACTTAGATTTTCTTTGACACTCATTCTTGTTTCAGGAAACTTATACACTTGCTTCATTAGTTATACTTAGGGATAATGGTAATGGTTTTTAACGATATCTTCATTTGCCAACATAAAAATTTAGTTTGGGTTTTGATTCATGAGCCATTAGTTTTAGCAATGTCTTCTTTAACCAGCATGGAAAATTTTCAGTGTGTAAGTACATACAAGGGATTATTAGTTTCAGTGTACCTATCTCCTCTGGATACGGAAGGAAATATGTTAGGTTGCTAGGATTATAGTGGTACTACTACTGGAATACTGTACCTATCTTCTCTGGATACCAAAGGAAATATGCTAGGGTGCTAGGATTAGTTCAAATTAAATAAACATCACGCACATTACCAAATCAACTGCTGCCTGCTGTCTGTTTGCAACCTGCAAAATTGTCAGTCGAAATGCACATCCGTTCTTCCCGAGATTCAACCACGCGACCACCCGCATGTGACTACAACGCCCTTGTCGACTATGCTGCATGCAATATTTGAAAGCTATTTGTCGATGGTTTATATTGTTGTCTAAACAGGCGAAATTCTCCCTGGCCTGCCCATGTTAATCATGCATGATGTTTAAGCTCATCCGCTAGGATTATAATGGTACTACTAGTGGAATACCTTATAGTTTAAAGTTATTCTATATATAGCTAAAATATTTGCATACCAATTTTTATTACTATTATGACAATATCGGCCTTTGTCACATTTTGGGATTATATTAGGCATTATGTCCTATTTTAAAGGGCTAGTAGAATTCCATATTGGATATTAGAATTCTTTATAGGATATGGTTCCTATAAAAGATATCTATTCAATAATAATATATATAATCTTGTATCCTGTGTCGTGAATGAAATAAAAGTGGAGGGGTATAGTAATGCTGGGTTAAGAGATTTATAAATGATTTTTGATATGTCGTGTATAATTATTGCAGAAAGACTTATGTCATTGAATGTTCTTATTAAAACACTAGCAGGGAATGGTGGATCTTTTTAGGGGAATTTCAGCTACAGATAACTATTTTTTAAAGCTTAGATGATTTCATCATTAGTTGTCCATTGCAATATTTCTTGTTATACTAATGCATTCAAAATGTTTCTTAAATGCACAAAATATTATGGGATGTAATATTTGTAATACCAATTTTTGACAATTTTGCATGCAGGTGACTGATCAAGTAATACCATATAGGAACAGAACAACCGACAATGTCAAACACCTTGGCGACCTTTCTATTACTTATCAAGATAGGTATCATTTGTGTAACATACATGCACTTCTTCCTTCAATTGTCATATTGATCATTTTATCTTACAGGACCCGCATTTTGCAGGTGTGTTTCTTTTATTTGTTCCCCATGTTTGAGCACAATGGCAGCTTGCAATATTCGTTAGCCTCAAATTGCCTAGATTCGTTATGAAGAATGCTGTGTGTAATTCTGAATAATATTTTTGTTAAGGCTTCTTTATGTTTTGAGGTTTTCATCATCACCCCCATATCTGTTTTTAAACCTCTGCTGGACCTTTGAAGGTTTCTCGTTAGCTTCAATATTCCTCAAGGTGGCCTGAATTCTCTCAGTAGGGTCTACTATGTGGGAAAAGGCTCTAGAGTAACTAGGATCTCTTCTTCTTCTTGCTTCCTTTTTAATTTCAAATTGTCTCCAATTCCACTTTATTTCCCCAATCTCAACATCATAGGGGTGGTTTCTGATAACTTCTTCATACGGGACAACAGGGGTGGTTTCTGATAACTTCTTCATAAGGGACACGGGTGGATATATCCACCAGGCCTACCAAAACTCTTCTTTTTACTATTATTGACCCTTTCTGAGTCACAAGGCCTGGATTCAACGGTTGGAAAACCATATCCAATCACTAACAATTGAGGCACCCTTAATGTCAGTATATTCTCAAAAGTGGAATCTTTATCCATTAGGCTAACCGTGATTAATGTTCCTTTAGAAACTCCAGCAAAATCATTATCGGCAGAAGCAAGTTGCCTCGTAACTCCAATACCAATAACCTATTAGGCACATGCTTGGGAAACCTGCGGGGAGAACAGGTTTCACCGTAAACTCTGATGTATGTCTGATCAGAGTGTAAATGCCAATCTTCCCAATTATGTCCTGGATTTCCCTCTACGCTCTGAGCAAATAGTTTCAATAAACCCCTAGTATGTTCAATATTCTTCCCTGGGCTTCCCAAACAACAAACTATATATTGGTGTGAGGAAGTGATCTTGAAAAGTAGAATAGTCAGTAAGCCTGTGATGCTTGTTAGATATAATAGACTATAACTGAATAGGCCTCTCAGACACCTCACCAGTTCTTCTACTTATAGCATGAGTCTGAACATTGAAGAAAGAAAGAAATAAAATCATATTAATTTCCACGAATGACCAAAACTAGGTCAACGGGACTTGAGAGTACATCCAATTACAATAGAAAGTCCTAGGGTCAACGACTAACTAAATAAAAGAAAAAAAGCATTGAAAATAAACAAGGGGGAAACCCAACACAGTGAAGCCCCCAACCCACAGGGTTAGGGTACCAATACAAATAGCTATATGGTGGGGGGGGGGCGGGGGAGCAAGAACTCCTCAATACTCTGAGCTTCTGAGCTTTTTAAAAGTGGGTATGTAGGTACATGAAACATAAATCGGAATAATGTCTAAACTCAAGACTGCCCATTTTGGATTTTATCTAAAGCAGTATAAATTTTACCAGACAACACAGACAACATTTGAAGGCCATTTATATGTCTATCAGCTTCATACCCTAACACCTGACATAAAATTGAATAGGAAAATGCAAAATAAGTGCAAAATATACTAACATTGAAAGGTTCAGTAACATCACTTGGCAACAACTTCTTAGAGTTAGGAGTGCCAGGGGGCCATGGCATAATTCTGGATAAATACGTTACCCTCATATCTTTGCCCTTTCTCATAAATGTGAGTCTCAATTCGTGTGAACACCTTATGAATACCCTCATGGTTGAGGTCAACCAGGGTTTTGCCCTTGGTATTTGTAACAATTCACTTTGTAGCGCTATACCTTGAGGCAATCCAAATGACTTAAGTCTTTATTTAGGTGGCAATTTGGTACTGCCAATCTCCCCAAGTTATGTTTCCCAATATTACACATTCGTTCATAATTTGTGCTTCATGTCCAAGCATGCTGGAATAGCTCATGGCCGAGATGTGACAATACAGGGCCATGAATGCCTCACGTCCAATCAACAAAGTACTGCATAAGTTTTTCCTTATTTGCTAGTCTTCTTATGGTTTCCAAGGTGCACAAAAGGTTAGGAGCAATCGTTGTACCTTCTTAGCATAGGGATGGTAGGAGGAATTATCTTAGGGGTGGAGGCACAACTAATTGAAGCAAATATGTTCTGAGGGGTAACCTCCCTTGTGGGATTTTTCTCAGCTTTATTAGGACCAATTATGCTAAACTTTATTGAAATTCATGGGCGCAAAGTTTATCAGACTTACTGTCACTCATCTTTCGTGTTGGTCTTAATTTGTAGTTGATAATTTGCAAATATCCTTCTGTCTTGGATCCCTGTACCTCTTGGCTCCTCATGTTTCTGTCTATGTTATCGGATACGCCCCCTCGGACCTTGGGAGCGCAGGGGATACACCCCAAGATACGGGAGCACGGGGGATACGCCCCAGGATATGGGAGTGCAGGTGATACGCCTAGGGAGCGTCCCTGGGCTGCGGATATGCCCAAGACGTATTCGGGCGTATCCGCAGCCTAGGGACGCTCCTTGGGCATATCCCCACGCTCTCGGACATCAAAAACCTTTTTTTTTTTTCAATTTCGCCCAATGAAAAGTCAAACATGGACTTCAAAATACAATTAAAAACAAACTAAAGTGGATTCCCAACCCTAAAAGTAGCATTCACACTCATTTTATCAAAAGCTGCGTGAAATTTTTTTCGGGGCTCCACCCCCAAACCCCCTCATGCCGGATGGCTTGTCATACCACAAATGATATTGCCAAGGGGATTACAAGACGTCCCACTATTACAATTGTTGGAGGTTTGGATTTTCACTTCACCTCCTAACACATTGCACATTTGTTCACTCTTGGACTTCAAAATACAGCTATGGACGTCATATTGAAGTTTTTATTTAACTTATTTTGTTTCCTCTATGCATATTATGTGGTTAATTTTGCTTATATGGCTATATTTTTATATCTTTAATTATATATATGTATTTTTGTACGGCCGTATCCAATCGTATCCTAACCCCCAAAAAAATTCCCTGTGTCCTTGTATCCGATTCTTGTACCTATATCTGTATCGGTAACATAGGTTTATGTGAATCCTTGTCAATGGCATTCTCGGCCTGTTACCCTCTCATTGTTTTGCGAATAAAACCTTAAATATTAATTATAAGGGCTGAAACAACAAAGCAAGCAATAAACAGTCAAAATCTTCCTTTTACATGATCTACGGTCATTGTTGTTTCGGACTTAAAATCTTCAAAGTACCTTTCCAATGTCGAGATGCCGATAGATGGTCAAGATCCATCACCTGCCAAATTAATGGTCATCGCTGTTTTGAGGTTACCTTTCATATTTTCCATCTGCTGAAACGCTGAAATGAGGATCAAATGGTCAAGATCATTTCATTGCAAAATCGAGGTCCTCGCCGCTTTAGGGTTGCATGCCATATTTCTTAGTCAGAGTGCCGAAACGCTGATGAAGCATTATGTGGATCCTTTGTTTAAGAAAAACTCCACCACAGGCCCCTCGAGCCTTTAGACATTCAACTCAACGAAAACCCATTGCTTGGACACTATGTAAGGTGAGTGTCCCATGATTTAAATTGTAAAATAAACCTACCTGTGATGAATGAGGGATATATGTTCTTGCTGTTTTAAGACTGGGGCATGGTGCTTTGAGCTTGGAGCCTGATTTTGAGCAGTTATATTGTAACACACCTCAAAGAAAACAACCATTTTATTTGTTTTTGTTTTGTTAATAAAATACCTATCTTTTAGATGAGGGATACATATAGACAATAACTCTTACCAACAAAGTAGATTACGAGTATCACACATAGCTTAGCTAAGAAGCCCATGTGTACATTCATAATCCTTTATTAACCTAGGTAAGCTGGTTTACTCAAGGCAAGAAAAATGAGAATGACTCACCAATACCTCATTGCAACACCAATATGGGTCCTATAATCTGATATTGACCACCATGGGTTATAAGCATCGACCTTCGAATGTGATTGCTGACAGCCGACAGGTTTAAGAGTACTCATGTTTGACACAAGGTTAGGGTCTTTTAGTCAATAGTATCCAACATTACCTTTAGGTAGAACTATACCATTGTCATAGTCTATATAAATAAATAACAGGGTGCTTATAGACTTGAAGAGATTAGTTACTCTTAGAACAACTATTCACTTTCTAAATATGTTCGCCCACATCATGGTTAGAGTAACTAGATTTCTACCATGACTGTAGGTTAGGAGAGGGTTATATCTTATTAAGGGCTTTAAAGAATTTTGGGACAGAACTATTATCATGAAGTTGTTGCTGAGTAAAGGAGACTCGTGATCAAATTACTAATATATTGGTTTTCATACATGGAAAAACCAGGTTTACTCTCAAATATTACTAGTTCCATTAGTAAATTGCCAATTCAGGAATTTAATGTTCCTCTACATAATTAGTTACGGTCTCAAGATTGCACATCCTTTTTGCGTGAGAAGTTTAAGGACACATCACTCATAACAAGAGGATACTATAATTTTCTTTAAGGGAATAAGAATAATTGACACAATCTCAGTATTCTGCTTAATATTTTTGTTCAAGAGTTTCCTCCCAAGTACAGATTATTATTAGCATTCAGGAGTATAATATTTATTGTTGACAGTAGAGTTTGACTTTCATCCTCGCATAATATTAGATCAATTTTGTTTGATCCAAAAATAGGTGAACGGTACAACAACTAGAGCAATAGTCAATCTTTTATATACATTGGTTCCATTTATCA
Source organism: Torreya grandis (assembly GCA_037957365.1). NCBI lineage: Eukaryota > Viridiplantae > Streptophyta > Pinopsida > Cupressales > Taxaceae > Torreya > Torreya grandis. The sequence continues at coordinate 914,534 of JARHVA010004952.1, read as the reverse complement.
TACTATCTGTTGAGAAATAAAACCCGAATTTAAAAGCCAAACATTCAGATCTTAACAAGATGAATCCAACTCCACTTACTCGTTCAACTATTATGGAGGCTGGAATAGTATTATTTCAAGGTCACGTTTTCGGGGTAGAAGGGGAAGAGACAAGGAGCATGGTCAATGACACTCAACTCTTTTAAGTAATGAATATGTGTATATAAGTCATATTCAAGGTCTAATTGCCAAAACATGATCCAACCCAAGTTCACATTCTCATAAGTCTCACAGTAATAGCACAAATACCCATGCATATCTCTTATGCGTAGACAGATTATCTTATTTATACCCAAAATTAGATTTATAACTCAAATTTTGTAAAAACAATATTCAAGAGATAGTCAAGTCAGATAGTAGTCTGAATTGAGTATATCACACTACTGCCTAATAGATACAAGCCTTTATCAAGCAAGATTAACTATCATTGTTTTACTAGAGTAATTCCAGGTTACTGAAGGAAATTATAGGTTTCGAAGAGGCTATATATGACTCATCTAGCTGTGTCAAAAACAAGTAGTTTTAAGACTTCACATATAAGGTTTCATCATGATAAGGATTTGACAAACTATCACCTTAAGAGTTGAGCCAGAAAAGCTATAAAATAACAATTCATGATGTATACAAGAAGATACTTGTACCTTCCCACAAGGTTTAACAGCAAGGGTTATCTTTAAATCATTCTAAAATAACTCACAAATTCACTAATGGAATATGAGATTACAACAATAAGCTTTATATAACATCTTGTTTTGTACTCTTGTTGTGAGAGGGATAAAAAAGTTATTCCTTTAAGCTCTAATTATATATTTTTGTGTGTTTTAACAACAATCTCTGTTTATAATAGTTATTCACTCTTCTAAGTTGGTCAATGTATGGCACTTCTATTTCATAAGGATTGTTCTTGTTGGCGGCAGAAATAGTCTTGGGACATGTATCCTTAACCTGCATACAATTGAAGTCAGCATAAAAGCTGGAAATACTTCATCCTCAAGATATCAAATGTTATGAATACTAGATACAATAGACCACCAATGATAACCAACTAAGCACTACAATTTTAAATTCATTTGCAACTAAAAGTACTGTCCAGGAACTTTACAAAAAGGGCTTGGGGTCCTTCAGTGCAACAGAAATTAGATAGAAACGAGCAAACATTTTCACAGCTTCCTGCAACAGTTTGGTCTAATTACAATAATGTATCTAGTATCCTCTTCACGTAAGTTTGTAAATTCAAAATGTTTGTATTTTGATTATGGATTCAATTAATATGCAACATCATGCTAGTAGACAAAAGGGGATGGTCAATACCATTTATTGTCACACTACAACCTTTCAAAATTCCACATTTTATCGTTCCATATTGTTCAAGGAATCAATTAACTTCTAATAACCACTACTGATTAACAAACCGCCACACAAGGATACTAGTTCTAACCATAGACACCGCATTCGAATTCACCAAGGAAAAAAATCGAAACAAAAAAATTTGAGATTAAATTCGACTAATATAAATATACTTATTTTTTTAAATATATCAACCCACCATTCAAGAAACATCACATTTCATATCAATAACATGTCCAAACCAATCAACAATTACACAGTGTACAGTTACAACAATATATTACACAGTCAACAATTTTAAAGTGCAATTGTTGTGTTCAGAACATTTTTCACTGAGCAGTGAGCATCACCAATAATCTCCACAAGAACACTGTCCATGTCTGAAACGATTGATGGAAATGGTTTGCATCTCTCACAGACATACAGACTTACATACTAAAGTCAATAGGAAGTCTGAAATATTAAGAAAGTGCATGGTTGCGGACTTGAAATTATAGTGTATCAAGTTGAAACTTGATCGTGATTTGTACATTACTACATACCCATGGGCCATATGACAGGTCGGATGGAATGGCAATGAAATTTTTATTTCATGATTCAAATTGAAATGAATCAAAGCAAACATTATAAAGCCAAAAATGTGATTTATCACTTCACCTACCAAGCAGTCCATTCATATTCCTACGGGACTCTTGAGCTACACACAAGAAGACAAAATAAATGAGTAACTACAGCAAGGAATTAGAAAATATTATCTAACTAATATTACATCCCCCCCTTAATCCGCAAGGGTTGTTGTCAAACCAAGCATTCTTCTGAACCATTTTTTAAAATTTTCTCGTCCAAGTGCCTTTGTCAGGATGTTTGTTGGTTGTTCTGCTATCGAACAATGTTGCAACTTGACACTGCCATCTTTCACATAGTGCCAAATCAAATGAAATTTGGTATTGATGTGCTTGGTTCGGTAGTGAAAGATGCATTCTTTGCCATCTGGATTGCAGAAGTGTTGTCAACCATGAGAGGTGTTGACGAAGCTTGTTGCTCTTACAAATCGGATAGAATCCTTCTGAGCCACAAGATCTCTCTAGTTGCCTCTGAAGCGGCCATATATTCTATCTCTGTTGAAGAAATTCTCGGCACTGATTGCTTCTCGGATTTTCAATTAACAATTGCTATTCCCAAATTCATTAGAAAATCTGAGGTGGACTTTCCATCTTCATGACTACTAGCATAGTCGGAATCTAAATACTCAATCAATTTGAAGTCTCCTGTTCTGGAGTATTTGAGCCCAAAATGTTGTGTGCCTTTGAGATATTTAAGGACCCTTTTTGCTACTACCCATTGACTCTCCATGGGTTATTTAAGGACACCAACTGCATATGATATATCTGGTCGAGTGGTAGTCACAAATTAGATTTCCAATGTGTATGTATTTAGTGGCATCAATCAAATCTGTTGAATTTTCAGATGTTAATTTGAGAATCTATTCCATGGGTGTGCTGAGAGGCTTACAATCTTCCATTCCAAACATGCTCAAAATGTCACCAACATACTTTTGCTGAGGTATGAAATACTTTGGTTTTTGAATTACTTCAGTACCCAAATAGTGATGAAGATAACCCAAATCAGTCATTTCAAAGCTTTTCATCAACTCTAATTTGAATTTTGTAGTGTATCGTTCATTGTTTCCTGTGATGAGCAAATCGTCAACATACACCACTACAAATACAATTGTTTTGACGAAAAGAGTTGCATATTCAAACTCAACATTTGAAGTTCATGTTCATGAGGTGCTCAGCCAATTTTTCATACCATGGTCTAGGGGCTTGTTTCAAACCATACAACGATTTTTCCAATTTGCACACCTTGTGCTCTTGTCCCTTGATTGCAAAACCATTAGGTTGTGTCATGTACACAATACACAATTTCCTTGAGGTCTCCATTCAGAAAAGCAGTTTTGACATTCATTTGGTGAACTTTCCATCTGTTGTGAGCTGCAAAGCCAACATGGTTCGAATGGTAGTCCATTTTGTTGTAGGTGCAAAGGTTTCATTGTAGTCATTTCCTTCCTCTTGAGCATACCCCTTTGCGACAAGCCTTGCTTTGTGCTTGTCAAGGGAGCCATCTGCCTTGTATTTGTTGCAGTAGACCCACTTGCAGCCAGATTCCAAGTCCTATTTTTCACCAATGAATTATACTCATCTTTCATTGTTTTTCTCCAAGAGTCAAGCTTTTCAACATGTTTGAAAGTTGTTGGTTTTGAATCAAATGCAACATTGAGTTCCTCTTGAGAGTCATCCAATGTGAGTTTTTTAATCATGTCTTTAATTTCATCAATAGAATTGTCTGGTTGAGATGAGGTTGCATGTGCACTTCGAGTGTTTTTCCCAATTTCATCAAGACTCACATCTTTCAGTGTTTGAGTGGCCCACTTAGGCATCTTTTTTTGTGCTGTAGGTGTTTCAGGTTCATCCTCCGAAGTTCCTTCATTGTCTACTCTGTTCTGCTGGCCCCTATTCAATATCTGATGAAGTTGCACACTCTCCTTCAGGAGGAGCATCAAGCTCATGTATGGGAGACAATATAAAATCAATAGATTCCCAACTTTGTGTCCCCCACTCATTGTCTAGGATATTCAAATCACTCTCTTTGTGGACATCAAACTTGGCATATTTGTCCAGTCGACTCAACTGTCAATCAATATGCTCTTTGTCCTTTGCAGTTTCACAAAAGACAACTCTTGTGACAAGAAACTTTTCTCTTTTTCGTCGTATAACTTGAATGCCTTAGAGGAATCGAAATATCCCAAATGGATGCATTTTCGACTCCTGTGGTCCAATTTATTTCTCTTCTCCTTTGGAATCAATGCGTAACAAGTGGGCCCAAAAATCCGAAGATGTTGCATTGAAGGGAGGTGACCACACCACATCTCATATGGAGTCTTTGATTCAAACGCTGTTGATGGTGATTTGTTGCAAAGGTATACTGTTGTTTTAGCTGCTTCGACCCAAAACTGCAAATTTACCCCTTTGAAATACAACATTGCACGAACCATATTCATCGCAGTTCTATTCATTCTTTCAACTACTCCATTTTCTTATGGAGTGTGAGGAACTGTGAGATGGTGTTTGATCCCGTTTTGTTCAAGATAGGATTCAAACTTCTTTGATGTGAATTCACTGCCATTATCTGTCCTGAGTGTCTCGATGCGGGTTTGTGCTTTATTTTCAATCATTGTTCGAAACTTCTTGAAAGCATCGAAAGCTTCTGATTTCTTTTTCAGAAAGTATATCCATGTCATCTTGTTGTAGTGATCAATGAACAACATGAAACACTTATGACCACCAGCGGAGAGGATTGAAGAGAACACAAGTCTAAATGAACAAGCTGCAATTTTCTGTCTACTTTCCACTGTGACTTCAAAAACATTTCTCTTGCGTGTTAAGCCAAGATGCAGGTTTCACACTTTTCATCTGATTTTGCGAGCAATGTAGGCATGCCAACGACACCATTCTTTTGCAATACACGAATGTTGTTATAATGAGTGTGCCCAAATCGAGCATGCCACAACATTTTTGGAGACATTCAGTGTTCCACAAGATGAACATAATTCCTTGAATTTGATGGCTCACCCTTCAGTTTGAGTAGTTTCCCTTCATCATATTCAGTCAAGACGATTGCATTGTCACTTTTTTCCCTGATTGTGACATCACCATTATCCAACAGAATAGAATGGCCTTGTTGCCTTATGAGCACTAAGGACAACAAGTTTCGTTTCAGTGGAGGAAGGTAGAGAACATTCTCAAGTTTGTAGGCTGGAAGACCCGGACACTTGAGCTGAATTGTACCTCTTCTCTGTGGTTGCAGACTTGATCTATCTGTGAGGTATATTGAGCCACAACTTTCTTCAATGTACTCTTCAAAGAAGTCTTTTCGGAAAGTCATATGTTGAGTGGCACTAGTATCATGAACCCAAGCATCAAATCACGAGGAACTGATTGAGACATTGCTTGCTTCATCTGTACTGAAAAACACACATTCACTAATGAATTGGGCTGAGTTTGACTCTTTTCACTGTTCTTTGAATTTCCCTCTTTCTTTTTATAGTATATTTCAATTTAACTCACATGGATTCTTGCATTCATGAGTCTCATAGCTACCTTTTTTGTCACACCGTTCACAATAGAGGTTCTGTTTTTTATTTTGACCACTAGGATTTTCATTTTTGCCACCTTTTCCCTTGTCCTTGTTATTGCCTTCATTTTTGGAAGATGTAGCCTTGTTTGATCTTTTGGAAGAGTTTGTTTTGACATAGCACCTACTTTTCCCTTTTGTGGTTATGTTTTCCTTCCAAATGTCTTTTTTGTTTCAGCCATCTTTTCAACCAATTGGTCAAATGTGAGAGTCTTCAACTGATTGCTTGCTTGTAGAGACTCCAAATAAGTTGAATAGTTGGGAAGAAGGGCTTTTATGAATGTAGTCATGTATATGTTGATTTTGACATCTGTTGCTTCAACATCATGCTTGATAGCACGTATCTCTAAAACCAATCTTATCACATCACCATCTTTGAACTCTAGGTCGAACAATTTCAACTGCAACTAAATGAATTCGAACTCTGAATGGGAGTCATATAGGTCCTTCAGTTTTTTATTTGCTTCCCATGGTGTATTGCACCCCTGTATATGACGAAACACATCTCCCACCACTGATGCCCTCATCAAGGCCAAAGCCCTCTGGTTTTCTGCTTCCATGCGTGTATGTCATTTGCATTCCTTGTTGGTTCAACTGGTTGTGTTGTCCCATCACAAATATCGAATCATAGATTGTTGAAGATGAGCGTGATCTCCACTTGTTGAGACCATTCTACCCAACTGTCTTTGCCAATCAAGGTAGTGCCAACAATGGATTTGATGGAATGCATGGTTTTGAGTTTTGGTTTGAATTTTTGGAGGTTTTGAGTTTTTGTTTAACCCCAATTGGTTCTTTATCACTCCAAAATGGTACCTTTTTCTATATTGCAAAGGTACTGAAAAGGATTCCCTTTGTCATTAACACCGGCTTAAAAAGAAAACCTTATACATCAATATACTCGATTTTTCTTGATTTTTGGATTTACGTTTTTCGATATACACGAATGGGTAAAAAGAGTAGCTTCTCTTATTTCTCTTTGAAATGCGAAATTTGGTTGTTATTTTTCCAAATTCGCTTAGAATAGCATGCCTCAAAGCAAAAATATTGCTCAAATTTAAATGTTTTCAAATTTAATTTTTTCAAAATTTGAAAGAAACATTTTAAAAAAGATTTTGCTTTTTAAATAAAAAAGCATAAAACTATACCTCCTCTCCTTTGGCAAATTTGATTTGACTTATTCCAATATTGGAGTATATAGAACTGTATGGCGTCCTCCGGAATTGAAATCTCCAAAAAAAAAAAACTTCTATGCAGTTGTCTAATTTCCACTCAGCTACATGTGGCTATGGTAGACCCTCTTGTGGCAGCCATGGCAGACACAACAGAAGTGGAGGGGACGTGGCTGTGGCAGCGCAGCGTGGTAGTGGCAGGTCGCGGCTCATATAGCTAGCAGAAAACGCCAGATACCAGACAACCAATGACAAACCAGCCAAATAAATCTACGCTACACAAGGAAATGTCTCATTCAAATTAAGATGCTCTGTCAATATTTGCAGGTATTTCTCGACAATGGCGCAACTTCTTTTCATATTCTACGCACTCCAACCACTATTCTGAGTTTATCACAGCTCGATGTGAGGGCGTAATGGATGCTACTAGAAAAAACACCTTGTGAAACTTCTCCAAACACAATCTCTCTTACTGTCAAATACTCTGTAGGTCACAGTATGCCACATTGATCTGATTGTGGCATAGAAAATAGTAAAAAAAACCTCCTTTGTGTTGCCACGAAGTGGGCAGGGCTTCTCACTTTGGTAAAATACCAACAGATGACATCAAGCGGCTTAGAACCAAATTCAAATCAGTGAACCAAAAAAAGAACGTCCTCATAAATTATCATGTGCAATTGTAATGAAATTGCAGGCCATACTACTAAATTTGAAGAGTAATAAAATCAAATGATAAAATTTATCCGTGCTCTGATACCAATGACAGGCCGGATGGAATGGCAATGAAATTTCTATTTCACGATTCAAATTGAAACGAAGCAAAGCAAACATTATAAAGCCAAAAATGTGACTTATCACTTCACCTACCAAGCAATCCATTCATATTCCTACAGGATTCTTGAGCTACACACAAGACAAAATAAATGAGCAACTACACGTAGGAATTATGAAATATTATCTAACTAATATTACACCATAGCCGTGGGCCGCTGTACCTTGAGTCTTGCTTGGAGTTGGAGACTATAGTAGAGTCTTGCACATTGGTGTTGAGAGACTTGAGTATGTTGACTGTTGCCGTGAACCCTAATGTCATCGAATGCCATCAAGACTCGAACCAATGAAACACAGGCTGTGGAATGCCGTCAAATGCAATGAAGGAAATAACATGTAATAACATTGACCCCAATCACGATTTTTATATGACATCCCCAAAAAATGAATCTCAATGATTTTCAACGAATATCAACAATTTCTGTTATTTTTTTGATTAAATTCGCTGTATAAATTCGTCCTGAATTTCTAGGCAAATCTCAACGAATGTTATAATTTTTTTTTAAGTTCGGCGAATTCTGAACTAAATCCTTGGAATTCGCCGAATGCGGTGACACAGGTTCTAATTTAATCATCATGTTTATGGCTACCACTAGAGATCTAATTATACACCTCGATATTAGAGGGGGATTATCATATTTTGGCTCAACCAAGCTTATGTCAATCTGGTGGGGACTTTGGCCATATACTTCAGTGGTTTGACCTGGGTTTGCAAAATATTTAAATGCTTGGAGTCTGGGGTTTTATTTGGAATGAGTATCATTGGTTTGATGAAAACCTCAATCATTTTCAAGCTCTGGATAATGGATCAAAGTCGGACCAGAGGTTCATAAAAGGAACAACATCTGCTTCTATTTAGGAGCATGCCAATACCCTCAAGCAGATAGATATATCCTTAATTTTATCACAGAATATATGTACCAGCAAACTGTACCGAGTGCATCGAGCAGCATTCATAATTTACTACAGTCCAATGTTCCTGTCCAAAGGTCAAAAGAGTGTCTAACTTAGCATAACCCTTGGCGTTGGGGTGGCCGTAAGCATAATAGGCAGAGCTCCTATTGTTCCTGAAAGCACAGCAACCCAAGCAATACACGCTATCAAAAATATCAACCTCACAATATTCAGCGCAGCTTTTATATCATTATTAGCAGAAAGGCTGTCGCAGTTTACTTTTGGAAACATCTGTGAAATGAAAGCCTAATATTAAATCTCCTTTCATTAACCACTGTTCAATCACAAGAGCTGGGCGATATCCGTCTTTGTTTAAGCTACAAGCACTCAATGTGCAAACAAATTGTTCCTTCATTATGCCTGTTAGGATTCATAACTTTGCTAAAGTGCTTTCCTCAGGCTATTAAATCTAATGAATGTAGTGAGGTGAGGCTTCTGTGTATTCATCTGTTATGAGTTTCATCATCAAGAGTACTGTGAAATGATTTTTCTACTTAGATTTGGCCAAAAATGGTAATATGGGAAGCACTCAACGCTGTAGGTGCAGGTCAGCCACGTCTGACTAATACAGATTTTATAGATTATAGTCTGATATTTAACGAGACTATTTACAGAGTATGATAATCAAGCAATGGTTTAATTGCTATCAGAGGTACATATATCTAGCATAAAGAATTGCAAAGCAAAAAAATTATAAATTATCAAGTGGAAGGATAGGAGATTTGCCTGGGGCACAAAGGTGGAGGCTTTCAGGATGGCGCTCCAGACTTGCTAATCAACTTTTCCTTTTTAACATTTTTATTTCAGCAAGCTCCTAAACTACTCATGCTGGATGCATGCTGAGTGTTCAGACTGGAAAACAGTCTCTTAAAGCTCCTGAAGGTCCATTAAGAGGGCTTAATGATGCCTTTTCTGGGTACTCTCAACATAATTAAAGTGGATGTGCCAGAGGATGATAAGGGCGGTTCTTTGGACAGCTACAGATTTTAGAAAAAAGGCACGACACACTGTTCTTCTATTCACTTAAAGAATGCCTGCCAATGCTATATTAAAGGGACAGCTGGCCTAAAAAAAGGATAATAGGTAGCGCCAGATATGCTGGTTTATTAAATGGCACACCCATCTTGAAAAACGGAAAAAAAAAACATTTAAAGGCCATAGAATGGCAATAAGGAGATCTTAATACTTGGATTTCTCAGAAGGTACATTGCAATGCAATATTGTATAGCATTTAATTTTAGAGCCTAGGCAGTTACTAATAGTGTTAGGCTACGTCCCCTGTTACTCTGAAAAACAAAGTCTGCAATGATGGTTATGTTATAGATTTTTTCAAGATTACTTTCATTTATGATCTGATCTGTCTAGCTCAATATACTTTATGCATATATCCTCCAATGGTAGGAAACCATATGCAGAATGAGCCCTCAATTAGATGGCATAACACTGTTATTTATAACCACTGTATACCATTAAAAAATTTATCGCATTAGAAAGAATGGTAACGATCATCATTTCCATTTCCACCTACATCCTTTTAGCTTCTAAGCTAAGATAAAAGAATCCCACTATCCATAGGAAAGGTCAAAATTTACAATTTTGAAGTTCTTTGACGATAGTCCTTTTTCTTTTGCTAATTCCTCCATCAATTCTTAAGCATATAATTTATTGATTTAATAATTGTGAGACTTGAGCAAGATTTATGAGGCACTACAAATGTACTAAAAGCTTTGCGACTACAGAAGTATGATTTTGAGTTGAACAGCTTTGGGTTGGTACATTAGCATGGTCATTAACTTCAATACTAAAATTGCTCTGAAGAATTTGCATCTTTGTGATCACCTCTTGTTTTATTATAAATATTGTTACATTAAGTTAGTTTGAAAACAACAAGATTATTCCAAAGAAAATTGTGGTAGCATGTTCAGTTAGTTGAGGATTTCATTCCATTAAAATATCTAACTATCCAAACTTTGGTTATGGCATTTGCCCATTCACCCAAACGATGATAAAACTTTTTAAATGCTTTACAATTTAATCGATTGCCTACCTAGCATCATGGCTAGCGGTCTAATAATCGTGAAATGATCATAACATAAGATAAACAAGCATACAATCAGGCTAACATATTTCACTACCAACTCATATACCTATATATATATCCAACAAACTTGGAAATTCTGAGCTCGATGGGCTGATCAAGTGGCTATCAAATGACCACAAAAATTCATAATTCAGTATAAGCTTTGCCCAACCAGTGGTGTCCCTTTTGACGGCTAGGGTGACCCATGAAAAAGAAGGAATCACTTTTGATGTCGTCTCAAGTGACAGAAGAAGATGCACTCAAACAATTATTGGGACGACACAACCATGGAAGGTCACAATGTGTAGCTGGCATAAGGAGTTTAGAGCTAATTTGAGTTTGCACCACATGCGCGGAGGCCTACAAGGGCAAGTATTAGGTTAATATCTCAAGAATGCTACTGCAGAACAGGAGGGACATTACATCTATCCCCATTGGTTCTCCATTTATTCATCATAGTTTATTAAGTTTCAGGGCACTATCTCTTGTTTCGATTATCATTGCTTGACCGTGTATAAGGTGATGCAATCATGGTTAGGGGTCTCAATTAAGAGATGCCTTGGGACCATGTAGCCCTCGAAATAACACAATGGGGTATGCAATAAAATGCATCAACACAACTCAAATCTTTATTAGATTTCAATGCAGGAAATACAAGAAGCACAATAACAACTATGACATTGCAATCTCACTATGAGATGCATTACAACATCAGATTCGCAGATCTCTGCTTGCTAACTCATAGTCTTTGCAAGTTTAGCTTACTCTTAGAACAATCACTATTCTTTAGCTTTAACATGTCCTTCCCTATTTGGCCATCCCTTGCACAAGTTTAGGGCATGCTTATAAAGGCGCAAGGCCCACCTACTTACATTAAGTGCTCAACAACCCACTAACAACATTAACACACTGTAGTGTGCCACAAATATTAAATGTCTCTCACAATTCCAAGGCATTGTAGCATGTTAGGACTTAATGCATCATGACATACTACATCACATAGCAACTTCCATGATTATAGGAATTAAATGTCAAACAATTAGCAATGGCTCTCTCCCATAACACATCACAAGAATATATGCACCCTAACCAAGTGTGCACAAAGAAAATTGCATCATAGTCGCAACTTCGCAAGGCCAAGTCACAAGACTTCGCAACCAACAAATGCGCTCAAAAATCCTTGCGCCATGATCCTTATGTTTGTCAAGAACATTACCGCTCAGTATCGCACATGCTCCAAACTACTCATGAATCATCACTTGGCTTGCACAATGAAGAACCAACTCCTCCAAGAATTCTCATCAACTCTTTTGCTGTTGTGGAAAAGAGCAAGACTGACACTCTATTGTGCTAGAAGATGCCAAAGACTTTTGAAATGTCTTCTCAGCTCTTCGTGCAACTGTGCTTGCACAAAAGACTAACACTACTACTTGCACAAAGCTTTGCAAGCTTATTCAGACAAAAAATAATCGCAACTGCACAATAGACTTGCGCGGAACAAAACATAAAATATAGGCGCACTCGAACACTGTGCAAAGCTACACAAAACAGGGGTGCCCTTAAAGGTGGCACAAAACAACATAACAAGACTTGTGCACTTGCGCAACATTACAAACAAAGACATACGCAATAAGAAACTTGTGCAAAACAATACTTAGCCAAATTTTCTAATCTAAATATTTTTGGTTGATGCAAGATTGCACGTGAACCCCGATGCTTTTGCATCATAAGGCATCTTCATTTTCTATAGGGTGGGTTAAAGTTTTTGCAGGTTCCTTTAACGGATGTATTTCCATGGTTACCTTGGTGAGCCAAGTAGATTCTCTCATACTGTGAATCGTGATCAGTTGTTGGCTTAACTTCTATGATTTGCATTTCCCCAAATCCTCAACAAACCCATTTTCAATGGTACCCGCAGCTCCCTATACTATCACTGCGTTGTGACTGAAAGAAATCTTTATTGTGCCCCTTGAATGCCGAAATAGCAAAACAATGAACAGACGGTCGAGATCTTTTCTTAACCAAATCTTCGATCATTGCAATTTTGTGAATGATATTTAGATCATCCAATGTAACCCATGAAACAACGATACCTTGCATTAAAGCTTAGAACATAGTTTCATAATAGTCATGTCCAACATTGTATCGGGGTGCATATGAGTTACTCACTTTCTAACATCGAAACACCAAAATCATGTGTCCTCACAGGTTAATTTCATATATCAAAGTTTTGTACATTAAAATACATAGACTAGGGCGTTTTGACTAGGAACAACATGTTCATATGGACCTGTTTCAACACCCCAATATGAAAGGAGGACCAAGGAGGTCTTTTATGAAGGGGAATGCATTTCAAGCTTTTACCACATTACCGAATGACTTAACATGTACTTATAATCATGTACTTATTACATTTCTGACATTTCAATTGATTGTGTAATATTTGTGCTCTTCTTCCTTCCATTGTCATATCTATCATCCTATCTTACAGGACCTTGTGCAGGCAATCTTCCTTTAATTGGTTTTCATGTTTGAGCACAATAGCAGCTTTCTAGCAATATTCATTGACCCCAAATTGCAGCATAAGCATAAGGAGAATGCATTGTTCAGGTGGTTATAAGGATCAAGTTTTTTTTAGGTGGGATGTTTTATAATTTTATTATTTGGGTTACATGGGATCTGTATATGTTTTCAAAGTTGTTTCCTCTGCAAATTTTTCTACATCTGTGGATTTTATGATTTCGTAGGATTCCATTTCTTTTAAAAACTTGAGAATCTTTTTATACTTTGCATGTCTGCCCTATCAGCTTTTTAAGGATCATTTGTCCTTTCAAATTAACAACTTTATGTTTCTAAAGTTTAGATTGCTAATATGAATACAAGCTTATTGCATACTTTTAAGTTTTCTTCATTTGATTCTGTAATGCCCTAATTCTTGGTTTCTTTCTTTTTTTCTAGGTAATCTTTAGGTAGATACACATTTTAACGGCAATGGAAGACACTCAGTCATCATTACAGGGGAGCAATGTCCCTCCGGGTGATGCATGGCAGCAAGCATATCACAGGGTTGCTCCTCAATGGCGCCAGTCAAAGAAAGCACGGGTTTGTGGTTTCCTCTGCCCGTTATATTGTGGTAATCTTTATAATAAGAATAAAAGATGCTCACGAGATTTTAGTTTTTTATCTCATGGCTAATTTCATAATTAATTTTTTATAATTTCATTTAAGATTTAGGTTTTGAAACATAGAAATATACCGTTTTGTTTTATTGATGTGGTTAGGGTTTGAACTTGTGGGTTTATGAATACTTTAGATTTTATGGGTGCCAATAATTGGGGAAGCATAGAGTAATTCTTTGGCTCTTATTTTCAGAGACCCATTATTCAAATACCTATATCAAGAGTTAACCAGTTAGATGCTGGCAAACTTGATGTTGAAATCTCAGCTATGTTGAAAGAACAGCTTGTTAAGGTTTTTTCTCTTATGAAGGTATGCATATGCACATTGTATGTTTATGCCAAAGTTTTTATTACGTGTACTTGGAGATTGATTTTTTAAGTGATTTGATGTTGGAGTAGATTATTAGATGATGGTGTTTGAGGCAATTGGAATTTTTGAAACTATGAAAGAGGTTGATAGCTTCTTCTTAGCAAGTCATACTGTTTTTTTATTCTGTCTAGCCAGGGTGGTTATTTCGATATGAACCAGAGCTAGATGCTTTTCTCCAGTTCCTTATTTGGCGGTTCTCAATATGGGTTGATAAGCCTACTCCAGGAAATGCACTTATGAACTTGCGGTATAGGGATGAGCGATCTACAATGGTGGTGCGAAATGAGGAAGGTTAGGTGATGAAACATATTTTTTTGGTTTTCTTTCTAATCAAATCTGTAGGCAGGGACGGTGTTTGTTTTTCTGTGAAGACAATCAGTTAAGCTATGATGCTTAACTTGACATAATGAGATTATGCAATAAAATTTGTATCTTTGAGATTTAGGACAGCTTTTCCTTTACAATAAGGTAAACTAAGGCCACTTACCCCTATTCAAATAAAATTCATCTAATATATTGATAATCCTACATGCTATAGAATATGTGTAATGGTCATAATGGTAATAGATTAGTTGGTAGTTATGATGTAGTTGTTATCTATACGTTAGTTGTCAACTAAGAGGTAGTTGACAGTTTCAAAATCAGTTGATGAACACTATAAATGTAATGCGCAATTGAACATCAACACATTGCTCCCTATTCGCTCTCTATAATCTCTAATGTTCTATTTTATTCTTCCTTTATGGTATGGGACCCCAAGGAGATGGGTTTCTGGAGTTGAAAGGTGAGGTCCGAGGTCAAGTGATAAGGCGTGATAGCTAAGGATTTTAGGAATCTATGGAGAAGAAAGAGAGAGACCTGAGATGAGAGGTTGTTTCAATTCGAAACAAAGACAGATTGTAGAAGCAGGCTGAAGGATACTGCATCTGATTTTAATAACAGCAATCTTGAGTTTGACGACCACTGACTACTATTCTTTTTTGAACAGACAATATAAACCAATGTGATAAACCTATGACTCATTTAATATTTTGAAATAACAATTATCAGTAGTGTTTTGTTACATTTTTGTTTGTTTTAAGCATATTACATGGAGATTATGGTTAATTATCTGTATATTTACTATTTTAAATATTTGTATAATTTCTAATATGGAAATACCCAAGCTGTACATTCCCTATGGTCCAAAAAGTAATGCTGAACCCTTGTGCTCGAATCCATACCCGTAACCTGTGTCACAAGATACGGAAATTTTTAACTAAAAAATTCGAAAATTGGTGTTTTTGTAAAACCCTAAAAAAGGTTGTATAAATTTGCTGAAATTCGGCCAAAAAATGTGGCCTAAAAACACAGCAAAAAAAAAAACCCTAAAATGGGCTGTCAAATGAACAGTAAAATGCTGTGTGAAAAGAGTTTTCTGCACTGTGTGATGAGTTTTTTCAGCTGTGCTGTGCAGAGTGTGCCCTAGCATTCACTGTTCGGCGCAACTGCTATGCTGTGCCTAGCATGCCCTGGCGTTCACTGTGCATGACGGAATCTGCCCTAGCTGTGTGTTTTTTGATGTGCCCTGCCTATACCTGAGCGTTGAACATGTGGCTGCTGTGGGGTGTGGTGTGTGCAGGAGGAAATGATTTTTTTTCTGTGCAGTGTGCACTTGCAGGGGTTGTTCATGTTATGCTGGTGCGTGGAGCAGCAGATGAGGCTGGTGCATGGAGCAGCGGACGAGGCTGATGCATGGAGCAGCCAACAAGGAGCATCGATTAACATTTTTTTTTAATGTTTTGATTTTTAACATCTGTTTTTTTTCTGTTTTGATTTTTAACAGGTTTTTTAATCTTTTTTTATTTTTTATTTTATCTTTATTTTATTTTTTACTCTTTTGTTTCATCTTTATAATTTGAAATTTTTATTTAATTTTTTTTAACAAATTATTTTATATGTATTTTATATTTGGTTTTTTAATTTTTATAAATATTTTAAAGTTTTTGTTATTTATTTATATATATTTTATTTTAAATTTTATTTTTGATGTGTTTTTATTTTATTTTAAAGTTTGGTTTAATTAGAAAATATTTTATATACCTATTTAAAAAAAAAATTGTTTGAATTTAATGGCGATCTTTTTCTGAACTTTATTCGTTGGCAAATTTGAATCGAATTTCATCCTTGTCGAACTTGAACTCGAATTCGAACCTTGTGACTTAGCCCACAGAAAAATGTTGTATGGTATCTTGATTTTGGTGCCAATAAAGATGACTGACATTGATGATTGAATGTATCCTTTATTGCATATACTTGGTTTAAAAATGTGATTCTTGGTGATGGTGGAACACATTTTGTTGAGGATTGTTGAAATGATTAGATCAAATTGGCAAGAGTTAAGGGAATTACATTTTAGAATGTTTTATATTGTCAGCACAAGGAAGAATCTATTGGCTATTATTTGAATCACTAGGCAAGGACATTTAGAGGTAATATTTTGTGCAAATTGATGTTTTGTAAAGGATAAGAGGAGCAATAAGGTTATGGCCTGTTGTGTTTGAGAACATAATATCTTCTGGGTACATGAGGTTGACCCTTGATAAGCACATGCCTTGGCCCCCTGATTTGGCTATAATTTATATTGGGTACAGCTACGGGTTGGATTAGACTATGGGTTCGTTCCAGGTACATATGGGACGACCTAGGTTGGCTCGAGTTCCTTTGCCAAAGAACCCGAGCCATCCTAGATGTAACCAGGGCAAACCTACAGGCGAAAGCATGTTTTTAATTTTTTTTTAAAATTGAAAATAAAGTATTGAAAAATAATTAAAAAATTCTAAATCCTAAAACACAACAAAAATGCAAAAACATAACATAAAACAACACCTACCTCTCATTTCTCATCGAGGGTTGAAACTCCATCAAGCAACATTATTATCATGCCTTGTGCTAGTACGAGTGCTCATTTGCTGCCATGGTGATTGAGGAGCTTGAAAGGAGGATCCTTGGATTGCAGGTAACATTTTAACTTGTATTTTTTTTTCAATTGTCACACCCTTTCTTGTTTCTTTAATCATTTACTTAACAAGTGAAGTACATGTATTTTTTTTTTTTTTCATTTATAAGGTTAATATTGTGTTGGTTTTTTAACTTACAGCTCTAGGTATTACAATGACAGCAAGTCCTACCGCCATGCGCCAACCCTGATTTAAAATCGATTTGCATTCATTGCTTTGGAAGTATGCCACAATGCTAGAGTAGGTTCCAGGTGGTGAGGATTATATTTGGCAATGTAATGGTTGCAATGCTAGATACACTAGCTCATATAATCGGGTAAAAAGCTCACGTGTGTGCAATACTTGGCTGGCGCATCAGAGCTTGCTTGGGGAAGAACAATGCACCGATGCCAACATAAAAAATTCTTAAGTAGGTCAAGGCGCTTGAAGAATCAAATGTAGCGCTTGCAATGAATTTGGGTCATCTTTTGACAAAGAAAGGATCTTGGTCTAGGAAGTCATTGGTTGCCCTGTATCCTTGTAGTGGTTCCCAAGTGGTGGCTGTGATACATTTGTTTTTGGCGACACCCTCCACACACAAAGAATATTCTTCTCTTTTACTCAAGACAACAAAAGGATCATTGAAAAGGTCGTTTCAAAATGAGTCCAAGGATATCATTGATGCATAGATTGTGCAATGTGTGTATGCAAATGCATTGTCCTTCAGTGTTGTCAGGGCAACATATTGGCAGGAAATGGTGAGAGCGATCAATAAGGCCCCAAAAAGGCACTAAGGACCAGGTTATGAGAAGCTCTGCACTGCCCTATTGGCAAAGGAAAAAATATATGTAGAGGATTTATTGCAGCCTATTAGGGATTTGTGCTCCAAAACAAGGGTGTTCATCATTTCCGATGGATGGAAAGATGTAAGAAATAAGCCTTTAATCAATGTGCTTGCAGTGTGCCCTAAAGGGGCAATGTTTTTGAAAGCCGTTGGTTGCAAGGGGCATGTGAAGGATGCCCAATTCATCACCAACATCCTTTTTGAAGCCACTGACATGGTTGGGCCTCAAAAGGTTGTCCAAGTCATAACGAACAATGTTAAAAAAGTGCAACGTCTTGGACATGTCGGTGGATCGATGTATGGGCACATTGTTTAGACACCTTTTGTTGTTGACTCACTCAACCTAATGCTGCATAAGTTGGGCAGCAAAATTGGATGGATCAAGCAAGTATATGTTGAGGTTGAAGAGATTCAAATGTTTGTCACAAACCATCACTTGCTGCAAGCAATCTTTAGATTGTTCTTGAATTTGGGGCTGGTGAATTTTTATTTATTTATTATAGCAACTTTAATTTATAATTTAAATAATTAAATCTTATATTATCTATTTTGATTTTAAAATTTAAAAACAAAGTAGATGATGTTTATTTTAACTTCTAAATTTAATATTGAGTTTTGGCATTGACTCTGCCTCAATAGGTTGCAGGAATTGAAGTACATACAACTTCATCCACTTACAAAAGCACAACATGTTGGTAGCAAAAAAGACCATGGAGATGGTTTTATGTATATTCCAACTTGCGCCTCCTATCATGGAAGCAGCTGAAGTACAAGGAACGGGCAATGGAGCATTGGGATGTAGATCCAAACAATGTTGACTTGGATGCTTCGATTTCCCACCAGCCATTACTTGACATGGAGACTTATTTAGCGTTGCAATGGAAGTGCTACTCCTTGTGGTTCTAATGAACCACATCATGATGTTGATGTTGATGCTCTCAAAGAAGAGCAATATGATAGATGAATATTAGTTTTGATGTAAAAAATTATAATTAATATTCATGAATATAATGACATTGAGCATTCGGTTAGCAATATCAATTTATCACTAGAGATTTTGTAGTTATTTTGTTTTTTATATGCATATCATGTGGTTAGTTCATGTTTATTAAGCTAGAAAAGCCTTTTTTTCATATTTTACACATCTTTTTTTTTTTTTTTGTACAACCATACCCAAGCTGTCCCGTAGTTTATGTGCATAAGGTAAGGCATTTTGTATGGTTGTGTTCATGTTTTCAAGCCTCAGGATTGGTTCTGCGCGACAATGGAGCACTTACCTTGTGTTTTGTGCAAGTCTTTTTGCATGCAATCTTGCACACAACTCCTCTTGGCTGCAAACCTTTGTGAAGAGCTGCAAACTTTTGAGAGTTCTTACTCCACTGTGCCCCTGGTGTTGCGCACACATTTTTGTTTGAATTTTCTTTGCTCAAGCTTGTCGGACGAGTCTCCGCACAAGCCTACTCTGCGCAAGAGGTAAACACATGCATGGAAGTGTGCACAATTGAGCATCTTTTCACAGGGCATTCAAACATTGCATACATGTGCACCATTTCTAGAAACCGTCATTGGGTCAAAGAATCTTATGGTTGTAATGGTCGGAAGTTGTTGAATCGCCTGGGGAAGTTGAAATGTCACACATGGTAGAAATGAAACGATTCAGCATCCATAACAGTTTCTTGGAGTGGGTCTTTATAAGGAGTCCGACTCATCTTGGGAAGCGATTTGATCCCCGAGAGGAAACAATTCAAAGTGCAGCCATTAGAGAGAGTTGCAAGTCAAGATATGTGCGCAGATCTGTGGAGGGACTGTAGGGGTGAATCACATCTTTGATTGGACTAGGGGTGTAATGTTGTAGGTGTTTGTTAGCTTGATTAGGTTGTGTGTGAGTGTGCAATCTCCCATTTAAGATCAATAAATAGATCTGTTGTTGTTTCCGTTGCACAAGGATTGTGTAAATGTCCATTGTTGTGTGCGCTACATAGTTTGAGACCGTTCTTCATTAGACCCCCTAACTGTGACTGCTTCATATGCTATCAGAGCCAAGTTCAACTCTGGGTTGCAAGAGAGGGGTTAGGGTTCTCCATCTTTGTGAGGCTAGGTAGACAACAAAGAGGTGAAAGAGTGTGTGTGCCCTGCATAGGTTTGTAAAAGCGATGGGACAATAGGTCTGGGGCAAGAGAGGAGGCCGACATGCCTCCAATAAAAGTGGCGAGAGCAAACACGGTAGCTGCTAATGCAATCGAAAGGCTAGACGAGATCGTGGAGATGTTGCGAGTGATGTAGATAAGATTGACCATGATGGAAGAAGATAGAAGTGGATTCATCTTGAGGAATGATGTGAGCGATGTAGAGGTTAAAGAACCAAAAGCAAGACCAACACTTTAGTGGTTGGATGGGGAATAAGAGAGGCTTATGAAAGCTATCTCCAAGATTGGAAGAGGAACAACGATGGAGGTTCCATGTTATTTAGGAACATTGAACCTAAAGGAGCTAATAGATTGGTTCACAAAGGTGGAGTATTACTTCGAATTTAATGAAGTAGCATATGCACGCAATGTGAAGGTAGTGGAAAACAATGTGAAGGGTCATGTGACTCTGTGTTGGAAGGAGGTGCCACACGAGAGAAATGTAAAGGGTAAGCACAAGATTACCTGTTGGGAGAGGATGATCGCAAAGCTAAAAGGCAAGTTTTTGCTTGGAGATAATCAGTTGGATATGTTGAAGATGTTGCAAAGCCTATGACAAAAGGAGCTAAGCATGGAGGAGTACATGGAGTTCTACAAGATCACCATACGGGCCGGTCATAGTGAGATGGACCAAGAGAAGGTGGTGTTGTACATTAGTGGATTGGCCATCCAAGATGAGATCAACATGGCAAAATTGTAGACAGTGGAGGAGCCATACCAGTATGCCCTGAGAGCGGATGAGAAGTTGGGGTGTAGGCAACCGAGTACTATGTGAGCCAAGGAGAAGCTCGACAGGGGTAAAGATAAATCAGCGAGCGAGCAGGGGGGTGAGGGAAGCACGAGCACTACACATGCATAGCCAAACAAGGGAGGAGCCACTTCCACAAGAGGGAGAAGTAACTTCATCTGAGGAAGAGGAAGGTTTGGAGGAACATGCTTAAAGTGTGTGGAAGTTGGACATCATGCCTTTGAGTGCTCTCATGCGCATTGTGATGGCTAGAGGAGTGGTGGCAACGCCCAAGTCCTACGACGAATGTAGAGTCCATGGGAATACTTGAGCATGGAAAGGATGTTGAGCGAGGGGAGAGTTTGTTCGCGGCGAGGGGAGTCTTGAAGGTGGTACGAAAGAGAGGTGAGTTAGAGACTATCTTTTTCAGACCAAGTGCAAGACCAAAGTTAAATGCTATAGAGTAGTAGTGGATAGTGGAAGCATAAACAACTTAGTGTCTACAAAGATGGTGGTGATTTTGGACTTGGTGCGCAATCTGCACCCAAGGCATTACAAAGTATCAGGATAGCATTGTGCGGGAACAATGCAAAGTGGAGATGTAGATTGGTAGATACATGGATAGGGTTATGTGCGATGTCCTATTGATGGACGTGTGCCATGTTTTGTTGGGGAGGCCATGGCAGTATGACTGCGAGATGTATGATGGGAGAACGAATACTTAATATGTGGAGGATGGACAAAGATTTATTCTAAGATCCTTAAGGGAGAGAGAGGATGAGGTTGCACATTGAAACCGTTTGGTCACACGCAGAGGCAAGCAAGTCTTGTTGGAGGAAGAGAAAAAATGCAAATTGCACAAAGGTAAAGGAGGATTGTGTAGAGGAAGTTTAGTGAGGAGGCGAGCCACATGAATCCTAGAGTGATATTTGTGGGTAGCTTGATAGAGAAGAGGAAGATTGGATTGCTCATTGCTGACAAAGGTCGACCCAAGGGGAGTGGGATCTGGAGTAACAATGGTGTGAAGAGGGTTTGGAGGATGGCTTGTGACCTAGTTTGCAACGAATGGATTGGAAGGCGGAGATATGCCTTGCATGACGTCAGGGCATGCCAAGGCCTTGCGCTTAGGTACAAAAGGGTGGTCCTACCACCAACCCAAGTGTGTGACCACCATGCTCACACAAATATCACTCTAGGAGCAACAAATGGATTGGAAGGCGGAGATATGCCTTGCATGACGTCAAGGCACGCCAAGGCCTTGCGCTTAGGTACAAAAGGGTGGTCCTACCACCTAGCCCGAGTGTGTGAGCACCATGCTTACACAAATTCTTACCCGGGGTGTATTATGCAGGAGCATCCAAATGCACAAACAATCTTGCATCGACCAAAAACATAGGTGTAATAAGTAGTGTGCAAGTTCCTTGGTTTCATGTGCGCCTTCATGCAAGGATGCATTCAAACGATATATACAAGGTTATGCGCATCAAGTAAGGCCTCTTGTATGGTTGCGTGCAAGTTTTCAGGTCTTGGGATTAGTTTTGTGCAACAATGGAGTGCATACCTTGCGTTTTGTGCAAGTCTCTCTGCACGTAGTCCCCTGTGTAACTCCTCTTGGTTGCTAACCTTTGTGAAGAGCTGCGAACTTTTGTGAGTTCTTACTCTTCTGCCCACTCGGTGCTGCATGCACGTGTGGCTGACTTTCTCCACACAAGCTTGTTTGATGAGTCTCCACACAAGCCTACATATTGGCACAAGAGGTAATCACACATGTACAAGTTTTCACAATTTGCATATCTTTTCACAAGTCATTAAGATGTTGTGTACATGTGCAGCATTTCCGATAGCTGTCCATCAGGTTAGAGAAACTTAGGTTGTAATGGCTGGAATTTTCTGAATTTCTCGGGGAAGCTGAAACGTCTCACATGGCAGTAAGGACGGTTCAGCTTCCATAATGGTTTCTTGAAGTGGATCTTTGCAAGGAGCTCAACTCATCTTGGGAAGGGATTCAATACTTGAGAGGAAACAGTTCAGAGTGTGGCCACTAGAGGAAGCTGCAGGCAGAGATCTGTGCGCTGATCTGGGGAGGGACTGTAGGGATGAATCATGTCCTTGACTGGGTTGTAACGCTGCGGGTGTTTGTAAGCTTGATTAGGTTGATCATGTGTGAGTGTGTGTTTCTCATCTCCCATTTAAGATCAATAAAAAGATCTGTTGTTGTTTCCATTATGCAGGGACTGTGTAAATGCCCATTGTTGTGTAGGCTGCATGGTATAAGGTCATCCTTCATTGGACCTCTTAGCCATGACTGCATCAACTTGCCTTTCGGAATTGTGATTATTTTTGTAAACAAGAGGGGGATACATAGGCAATTTACATCCCCATAGACATCTCAGCAAAATGTTGTGGTGGAGAGACAGAATCAGACGGTTATGAACATGGCAAGGAGCTTGTTGAAAGGAAAGGAAGTTTCATATAAGTATTGGGCAGAAAGAGTTTGTGCCATTGTCTATCTGCCCAATGAATTCCCTTCTAAGGCACTTCAAGGCATTGCACCTAAGAATGCATAGAATGGCAAAAAACTGAAAGTAAGTTATTTCAGAATTTTTAGCTCAACTGCTTATGTCTTTGTTCCACATGAAAAGAGAAGTAAGATTTTTGGTGTAAGAAAATGACGTTTGTTGGTTACAGTGGTCATTCTAAGGTATATAAGGTGATCGATGTCACTACCAATAAGGTGATATCTAGTAGAGATGATATAGATGAAAATGAAAGTATTTTTCAGTTACTTTAGATTTTCAGCCTAATTCAGATTCTCCATTGTTGATTAATGCTAACATAGCAACAGTCAAGGAGGTTCAGGCCTTTGTGCAGGATTATTGAGGTTGCTGGCAGGTCTGACCAATAATTTGTTCTTGTATAGACTCAAGTGGCGCTCTTTTACCGTAGAAGTAGCGAAAGAAGGTGACTCCCTCAAGGCACTTTAGGTGGAAGGCCTTTGTGAAAAACAAATCTGGGTTCACTGAATTTTGATGATAATTCGACATTTTGTAACTTCGCTTTGATGACAATCATTGTATGTGAGGCTAATTCTTATGATGAAGCAAAGTGTAAACAGTTATGGGAAAGGGCTATGCAGGGGGAGTGTGATGCCTTCATGAAATACAAACCTGGGTTCTTAGAGAACTATTATCGGGAAAGAAGTCCATTGAGTGTAAATGGGTATGTAAGATGAAGTACAAGGCAATGCTGGCGGTAAAGGGGTTTTCCCAACAAGAGGGTATAGAGTATATACTATGAGGAGACATTTGCTCCAACATCAAAGATGGTGACGATTAGGTTGGTTCTAGCCATTGCATTGCAAGTTGGCTGGAAACTCTACTAGATTGACGTGAGGAGCGCATTCCTCAATGGAGATTGGAGGATGAAGTGCATATGATTCAGCCACAAAGGGATTGGAGCTGTATGCAAGGAACATTGTATATAACTTCGTCAAATGTCTTTATAGTTTGAAGCTAAGTGACATGATTTGCGGAATTTTTAGGTTAAAGTTCGAAATTCAGCAATTTTTTTGCAGTTCGGTACAGAATTTGTGCTGAGCGGCAAACAAGATGAGTGTTAGAAAAAATAGTGAAAAATGTACAAAATCAAGTCATTTTTAATCCATACGCTTAAAAATGATGACGTGACCCTTGTCGAAGGGAACCTAGAAGGGTTTTCGATTGCGTCATGAGTGGCGTCGACACTGAGTGGCCTCGTGGAGGAGTTGAATGGTCCACATGGAACTTGTTGTGGAGACATGGCATGGCTTGCAGCTTCATTTACGGTGTGCCTTGTTCATTATCTATTGTGCCTTGGTTTGCCAATCACCATTCATCCGTTTGGATGAGGCACTACGCAGCGGCAGGGAGAATAGGTAGGGTTTTGCTTGCTTTTAAATTTGGATATTTACATGGTATTTTTTGTTTCGTTTTTTATATTTTTAATTTGTATTTTATTTTGTTTTTATTTTAGTTTTAATACGATTTGTATATTTTTATTATTTTTTGATATCCAAGGTGTCAAGAAGGCCCCTAGCTGTCTAACAATCGCGTCAGAGAACATCCCACCCCCAAGGAGCACCTGGGTACTCCCGCCCCCTAGTCCTTGGGGGAGCATCCCTGCCCCTAAGCCTGGACATGTACCAAGTTTATCAACTGGGTTTTGAATCGTGGTGTGGCCGTTGGAAGCCAACAGACCCACGTAGCTAGTCTTACTCGTGAGGCTAATTTGTATATTATTTTTATTTTGATTATTTTTTTTAATTCGATTTGTTATTTTATTATTTTTAATTTGGTTTTTAATATTGTTTTTATTTATTACTGATGAGATGTGGGTGGGTTGGTAAAGCAACTGGGTTGCTACAAGCACCACCTAGGTTCAAATATCAAATGGTATTGGAGGCTTGTTATGGCCGTTGATGGTATGCTTGGGTCGGTTATGGCCGTTCGTTGGAATTCTCAGGTCGGTTGTGGCCATTGGTAATTCTGGTACTTGTGTACTTGGGGATCTGGGCCCCCAATTGTGTCCCAAACCGATTGGAGCTCCAGTCAAAAGCATATAGGGTAAAGATCCTACCAAAATTGTATCTGTCAAAAAAAAAAGAAAAAATTGTTTTTATTTATTTATTTATTTCTTTTTTGTTTCTCTTTTTTTTTTAAATTTATGTTTATTTTATTTTATATATAATTATATTAATTTTTTATTTTTAATCCAAAAACTAATTTTATTTAAATTTATTTATAAAATTTTCTGTTTTTATGTTTTTTTGACGGTTCAAATTTAATGGCAATTTTTTTTTCAATTTTTATTTGAACTCAAACTCGAACCTTGTTGACTTAGGTTTGAAGTAAGCTCCATGAGCTTGGTGTGTCAAAATTGATCTCCATCTTACTAGATTTGGATTCAGAAGAAGCCCTTTTGATCCGACTCTCTATGTCAAGAGTTCAGATTATCACATTTTTTGCTCTAATTTTGACGTGACAGTTTGGTCTATTGCATTATTGCCTAGGATTAGGGTGTTGGCAGACCACTGATGGAGTTTTCATTTCTCAATTGAAGTATGCCAAAAATTTGTTGGAGAAATCTTATGGATGTTTGACTGAATGCTATCAGTCAATGGTGATTCACAGATGGCCAATGAGTTTTTTTTTTGGAAGTTGGTGGTCATCTTGATTTATCTTACAGCCACAAAGCTTGATCTAAGTTTTGCTGCAAGCTATATTTGTAGGTGCATCAAGTGAAGCAAAGATGGATCGTTGGAGAGCAGAAAAACCAAGTCTGGGTATGTACAAGGTACAATAGAGTTTGGCATTTGGCACGGTTATGGTGATCATTTTTGGCTTGTTTATTTTACTGATGCTGATCTGGTAGCTTCAATAGATGATAATAAATCTACAACAGGATATGATTTTGGTCTGGGAACATGAGTTGTTTCATGTGCTATCAAGAAACAACAAATGATAGCTCTTTCCTCCACTGAAGTGGAGTATAAAGCAGTTGCGATCACAATTTGGAAAGCAGTTTGGTTGAGCAGGTTACTTGCTGATTTGCATGTGATTCAAACGGATCAACAATGATTAATTGTAACAGTCGGAGGGCAGTGAAAATGATGAAGAATCCAGACCTTTATGCATTTACAAAGCATATTGAGGTACATTTTTTCGTTATATCTGCTGCTCACCAACACTAGAGAGATAGAGTTGCAATATTGGCAGCTCAAGAACAGACGGCTGATATCTTCACAAAATCACTTGGACTGACAAGGTCGTCAAGTTTAAAGAAGCTTTATGTTGTACAGTGCATGAATATTTAGAGAATGTATTAGAATATATGTAGTGGTCATAACAATTATAGGTTAGTTGGCGGTTATGAGAGTTGGTAGTTATAAGTTAGGTGACAGTTTCAAAATCAACTGCTGAAGAACACTTTAAATGTATTGCGCACTTAATTATAAATGAACGAAGCATTGCTCTCTCTTTTCTCTCTATATTCTCAAGTGTTCTATTTCATTATTTCTTTACTACATTGGACACTCGTAAACTATGCTGAGACGGGTTAAATGAAAGCTTGAATAAATCCTTTTTTTTCTTTGTTTCTTAAAGTAGCCTGTAAACTACATTTAGTTCCAGATTATTAAAACTAAATTAGTCTATCTCAAATTGTTGACATGATTCCTTAAGAGACCAAATCAAAGTGTCCGTAACCACTAGAAATGCAAAATGTTTCATATGCACTAGAATTTTGGAAGTTTGTTTCAGCATTGACTGAAGTATATTATATATGATACAATCATGTCATGTGGAGCAACTAACATATGAAAGACTTTATCTCGAAAACAAATCAAAGTGTCCGTAACCACTAGAAATATAAAATGTTTCATATGCACTAGAATTTTGGAAGTTTGTTTCAGCATTGACTGAAGTATATTATATATGATACAATCATGTCATGTGGAGCAACTAACATATGAAAGACTTCATTTCGAAAACAAAGAAAGCTAAAAATTGAACCTTTTGACAAGAACTGAAACATGGACATGAACGTTATAATGTCAGAGGGAAGGTTTGGGTGACCACTAATATGCAGGAAGATATAAGGGCATCGAATGGAAGTAATTTAATTCTGCAGTACAAAAATTTATTTCCTAAACAAGCAATACGAATGATGGAAAAGTTGAGTAAGTTGAGCAGGAAAATGGATTCAATGAAATTTTGATACTTCATACATTTGCAGATTGAAATACTCTATATTTTGACAAAGACAGCTCACATGACTAAGCATCTATTTTTCTGTATCATCTTTTCTCGAATAGGAATTTTCAATTTTGATATATATATACGATGAATGCACTTGTGTATTGGTTTGGATTTGTATCATGTAACTTGGCGTTTGCTGTCTAATTTCTGGAGACTGACAGGACTGAGGCAGGCAATCCGTATTGCAATTTTAATGTAAATATATAAAGGCTCTGTTTCTTGTATTTTTATTGGATTTTAATTTGTCTATTTGTTTGATAGTGTTATGTCAAATATCTCATTTCCATGAAAATCTCATAGATTTCCATTATGAAGCTTGTTTCTATGGATTTTTACCCACCCTTAAATGTTAAATCATGTTGATTGCTTGCTAGTGATTTTTGTAGCCATGATTAAGAGAAGTCCTTAACGATGATTTGTTGTTTTTGTATTACAAGTTTGATTTCAGTCAGAACAGGGTTGGAGGGTCCCGGTCTTTCCCGATCTCAAAAACTATGGTATTGCCTGGCCACAATTGGAGGCCAATATGGATGGACCAGGCTGCAGTCTTTTTCTGCTTTTCGAAGCTGGGGTGATACTGAACATGTACTTTCTAGGTTTTTGCATGCTGCACAAGAAAGTTTTGTACCTGCAATAGTTTGATTATTCATTAAAACATTGCATTGTATTCTCATTTGCCTGGTTTGCTTCACAGAGGTCATGGACTCGTCGAGCATGGGTTCTCCTTCAACGAGCAGAGAGTTTCTATCAAGTTGCATTATTTTTAAATCTCCTTACCTTCCTTTACACAGGAAGGTATTTCTTCTCCGTGTTCAATATTCTTGAGCAGGCCCATCTTTAAAAACTCCAAGTTGATTATAAAACAACAATAGGGAGTTGGCTTCCTTGCTCTGCCTTACGTATTTTTTTTTATAAGGGTAGCTTGCCTTGCGAACAATTTTGGAAACAACATTTAGTAATATAGCTTTAATTTATAATAAATGAAAGGTAGCTTTGCCTCTCCGAAAAAAAGAAACTCAAAAGGCATGTTCGATGCAGGTACAGAAATATTGTTGAAAGGCTTTTAAGAGCTAGGCTTGTCTATGAAAGGCCAAATATGAACCGCAGCGTCAGCTTTGAATATATGAATCGCCAGCTAGTATGGAATGAGTTTTCGGTATTGGACCTTTCTTGTTCTCTGGCCTGTCCTTATTTTATTTCTTGTAAAATAAATAGTTATTATGCATTATTGTTTATATGTATGATATTCCTTGTTTCTCCTCTCTGATTCCCCATCTAATTGTTTGATGGAATCTTTTTTGATCAGGAGTTACTATTATTAATGTTGCCTTTGCTGAACACAACATCAATAAAGAAAATCTTATTTTTTCCCTTCTCAAAAGATAAATCAGATGGAAGTTCTGTGGAGGATGATGCCTGTCCAGTTTGCGGGGCAAATCCCATTGTAATTTCATTCATGGCTGTTCCATGTGAGCACAAGTATTGTTACTACTGCATTCGTACTCGTTGCGCCTCCAGCTCATCATTTCACTGTTTAAAGTGCAATGCCCAGGTTATGGCCATGAAAAGAAATAGCACACGTGTAAATACCATAGGAGTTTAAAATCACAAATGTTTTGTTTTCATTTTCGTTCTTTTCTCAGAAGGTAAAACATATGCATACTGTTCGCTTGTTCGCTGCTTTTTCTTGTATTTTTATTTGATCTTACTTACTGTTGCTCATTTGAGGGCATTTTTGGTTGAGCAATTTTTGCATCATTAGTGAAATTGAACTTCAAATGTATTATTTTAGTATATATCATCATCTTTCCAAATTTGCATTTTCAGTGACATTAGAATGGAACCTTTATCTGTGGGATTTCAGTACCAAATGTCATTCATGACAGTATTATTACTGGATTCAAAATGCACTCGTATCATTTTTGACATATTTTTTCAATCTTATGCATCAGAAACTGCACGTTGCATACCATTTTATAGCATACAGTAGGGACACAGCAATAGCTTGCAATGCTTACAAGTTATTTCGAATGTTGTATAATTATTTTTCTCTGCCATAATAATATGACCGAACTTGGTCGGAGGGCTGTGGCTCGATTATAGAGTTAGGCTATGAAAAAGTACATTGCCACTGAAGGGTCACTGTTAGAAATATTAGCGTGCACATGTAATGTTTCTAACATTAACCCAATTGAAAGTTGAGTTGTCATAATCTACTCCATGATATTAGGGATTACATGAGCTGTATTGATAAGGGTTAACTCCCTAAATAAATGAGACTATCACCCTCTATAAATATCTAACCCACCATATTGAATAAATGTTGATTGATGGTTGTTCTCATTTGGTATCGGAGAAGGTTTCCTAGTCCTCTCAGAAATAAGGAGACAGAGAATGCTTTTGTAGTGTGGACCACTTGCAAACCCATTGAGCATTAGTCCATTTTGGTATTTATGCTTGTCAATGGGTTAGCAAGTGCAGACCACACATAACCCCATTGACCATCGTTTTCCTTGGTGTTTAGATTAGTTTGGTTTGTTTATGTGAGCCCCTGTCCGTACATCATCTCCTAGTGGTTCATTTGTCGTTGATCGTATCAGGGCGTACGGATTACTTCGAATCTGGTTTTTGCAGGGTTCCGGTTATTGGTTGCATTGGGTCTCCACGAAGATTTGCATTTGTGGTTTGAGCGTTTGAAAGATCTGTGTTGCAGATCTCTGCGTTTTAGTGTGAAGGATTTATATTCATTGGATCAATTTTTTTGCCTTGTTTTGCATTAATCGGATCTGTTTGAATCGAGCTTTGTCTTCTACAATTAGATGGGCCTGCGGATTCAACATGAATCAATGCCGATGCAGCAGTGCAAATGCCAAATATGAATGCTATCACATTTCACCAAGCCCAGTACGCCTTGCAGTGCGGCATCGAGCTCCACCCTCATTAGATCCGAGCTGGCATCTCATCTCGGTTACATTAAAACGATGATGCATACCTGTGGTTTTGATATAAGGAGTCTGGCTTTTTAGGTATTAGGTTTTAGTCGGTATAAAATTTTATGTCACGGGTTTGTTTAGAATAGAGTTTTGAATTAGTTTTTTTAATATTTTGTTGGAGGTTTTAGTATATGATTTATTCTGATTTTAAGTTTTAGTTTATTTTTAGATATTTAAGATTTGGTGGTTTAATATTTGTTTAGTAGTATTTTATTAGAAGATAATTAGTGTTTTGTATTATTTATTATTGAAATTTATATTAATTTTTATAGTCATGTTAATTTTTTTTTTTTAATATTTATTGACTGAACTGAATCGATTTGACTAATCATTGCCTCTTAAAATATATTTTTTCTACAATTTAAAAATTTATATACAAACATTACAAAAAAGACACTAATAGATTTTTGATAGTGACTACAAAAAAAGCTACCTTGTGCATTCATATCGTGATCGGGTGCACAATTTCTAGAAGTACTCGTGATTCACTGGATCTTCAATTTGCAATGAACAACAAAATCTATCAAGTATAATTCATGGATTAGAATCTGGGGCTCTGCAACTCCTCAAGGAGAATAATCTAGCAAAGCTTTGATTGTCCTACCCTTATTAACTGTAGCATGGTGAGGTCGGAGGCATATGCTTGCAAAGTAGGCGAGGTCGATGTCTATGTGGGTGGAGGATGCAGGGATGGGTCTTTCTATTATGATGCCCAATGAAGAATATAAACAATAATCAACCCAAAAAAATTGTGCCGTTGCAATTGGCGTTGTTGCCCTTACAGTGCATTTCATCAACTTGAAAGTGATTGTTTATTTTGAAGGCTCTTGAAACTGCACTTGGTAAAGGTATGTGAGCAAAACCACAAAGAAAGCAATATATTAATTGCTATGACGTAGAGAAATGGAAAGTTAATTAAAAATAGTAATGAATAATTTTTTTATTGAAGAGGATGCAATATGGATTTAACATAGCGTGTTGATCCTGTAAAGCCATTTTTCTCCTCCCTCCTAAACTTATTGCCTCCACCCATACCTTGCCTGCTTTACCTATTCAGATTGGATTTTTGGAAAGGGGATACAAGTTGAAGATCAATGTTAGTCATGTGTATTGATGACAAGATTCCATATTCTAATTATGAGTGTTGCAGTCTTTATTACAACTCCATATTTATGGTCATTAGAACTCCACCTTGCAATGACTTGCCTAACTTCTTGTTTTGTGTATGTTGGAGCTCGTCAACAATCCAATTCATCTAAATACAAAGCACTCTCTTATAGATGAACTTGCAACATGGAAAAATCTTTCCATCAGGGAGAAGAGATTTAATTTAACCCTAAATAGAGATTGTCTGCATAGGTGTATATGCAAAGAAAGTGGACCGAAGTAAACACACAAGGATTTGCAATATGCATGGCTAAAAAAGGTCCTCATCTTTCATTTGAAAAAGCTTGGAGATACAATTTCCCATAAGATCGAAATGAGCAATCAACGACAGAGAGATGAGTTGTGCATAAGCAAGGTAATACTAGTTATTACTATTATAAAAATACCCCAACACTATCATAAATGCTTCGCACCCAACATTTCATTCACCCAATAGATCCTTCAATTCATACTTCAACTGATACCGATACTACTTTTAGTACTATTAAGACTTCTTGTGTTTGTGCATAATTGGTTTTTGAAAAAAAAACATGTACACATAATATGGAGCGATGAATAGGAACAACATGCTCTCCAAAAACAATCTGGGTATCATTGAAATTTACATGGTTATCCATAAGAAGATAATTTATGATTTGGTTGAGAATATGTAGAGCTTGCATTTTAGACATGCAATTCTTAGATGGACGAGTGGCACAAGATGGGCCATCACCTGTTCCTATTCCATTTGCATTGGACAAGCAAGTGCTTGAAGAATAATTCATGGCTGCCATGAAAATGAATTACATAAACACCCAATATTTCAAAAACAAGACCATTTTCATGTAGATCCTTTCCTTACATTACTTGGCACGTGAATTTATGATTGTATTAATGGATACACAAAAGTTAATCTCAAAAGCTAAAAGCAAGATATTAACAGACTGTGGAACTATTTTGATTTTTTCCGAAGATGCAATTAGACTAATGTTATTTTGACATATTTGAGTTCGTGGGCTCCATTTATGAGATAAGGTGGATGAGCTATAAGAATGTTTACTTTTCATCATGTCGAGGTTGATTTTCCAGCTAGAGCAACTTGGTTACCATTTTTCATTCGCTAATACTATATAATAGGATTCTTCATTGCACTTATGTTGAGTTGCCATGCGAAACAATTTATTTTAGATCCCTGCATTCATGTTGGATCCACGAACTCCCAAATTTTGATTTTTGGGTTTCTTTTCTACTCTTCGCTGTTAAGAAGCAGGTCGTAGAACCCAAATTGCACGATATTAACAACTAATTGGAAGACGAAGAAGAAAAATTCATTTACATAAATGCTTGCTTGTGAAAGATGTTGCCACATGTTCTCATCTTCACAACGTGTTATTAGCCTGCTTCAACTTGATGGTCTTTCTCCCCGCTGTCAGTGGACCGATGGCACGACATTGATGTCTTCCCCCACTTTGTTCTATAAAGATTAGATGCTCCTCTCTACTACCCATCTTGTACCCTTTGTATCACGCATGTATAATCCCCAACCATAGCCTAAAGCTAGATAATGCTCACTATCCTCTACATCTATTTTATGCCCACCCATTCTGCTCTATCTAGGGCCCACCAAATATATATATTCACTAATACATATAGTCATGGGTTAGCTATAAATGTGCCCACCCATTCTTAATGCATAAACATGCCCACCCATTCCTAATGCATATATGTGGCGACCCACCTCTAACTCTAGAAATGAACCCCATGTATTACATAATCTAGATCGTCTAATTCAGGTAAGCTCCATCTATTCATCTCTATCTAGTAAAGGGCCTCCTCGCTTCTCTATATACAAAGGCAAAGGGCCTCCTCTATTTACACCAACCCCATCTCGATAACTTCTATATCTTTTGTAGTAATTTTTGCATTCGTTGGTATTTGTTCATGAATAATCAACATTCTTTGGCTTAATGTCAAGAACTGAGGGGTATTTATTTAGTCAAATTTTCTTGGGACTCGAACACAATGTCAACCCCTTTTAGTATCTTGTGGAATTTGTACATTGGTAAATGGTGTGGCAACACACTTTTACCATCTTCCACACCATTAGATGACAACACATTCAATGAAAACTTCATTGTGACTGTTCTCTCGAAGTTAAAATGTCTCACTGAGAAACAAAGCTAAATATATCGTGTCCTCATACTAAAAGAAAATCATTATCTTAAAAAAATCTAAAAAGTCCAGTGGCACTCATACACGAGTAAAGCATAGTGAAGAAGAAGCCCACACATAATTTTGACCATCTAATGAAGTGTACAAGGATTATGAAGTTAAATTTGAACATTTTTATTTGAATTTTTAGTTTTTTATGTGTTGTGTATCTTTATTTCCCTTGCAATGAAGGGCAATGAATCATTTTTTTAACAACATCAAATAATATGAATCATTTGGTGAAGCATAGACAAGTCAACCCTATAGACGTGTAAACCTTGAAACTATGTTGTTTATATGTTTTAAAACTTTGAGTAGATGAATTGTAATATTAGTACTTTTGGATGATATTCATATTTTAAATTATTTTTTAGGCTTGAACATAGAAAGAGGTGACACACAGATGTATTTTAGGGATAAACAATTTTTGCACATAATAATATTACTAATGGTCAAAACATAGGTTATGTTAAAAAAACACATCAAGAGTAATCCCTCGCGTTCAATAAAACATAGAATGTAAAATGAAAGTAAAAACTTTAAATTGAAAAAAAAAAAAAAATACAACTAATTGCTAATATTGATTGCCTAAAAAGGCAACAATTATTGAGCTTGTAGAAAAGAGATCTATCTGATGACTAGTCCAATTTATTGTATATCTTTCACATCTAAAGGAGTTTGAGCATCTTGTTGGTTTATTGCTATGCAATCAACAATGCCAACTGTTGTCACAAAATCTTGCACTTTAGAAGAGGGTGTTCAAACCTCTTCCAAATTTGGACAACATGAGAACATTCCCAGGTATGTGAGTACGAACCTCTAGATTTAAGGGCTAGCTCCCTAAATGTATCTTGAAATGCCTTTGTCTATGCTAATTGATTACTTATGGGCAAAGAGTTAGAAATTGCATGAAATAAATCTATTCTAAAAAGGTGATGCACCAAGATATCTTCCGCAAGACTATCACACTTTATCACAAAGAGACAAGACACACAACACTAGTCTAAGAGTCCTAGAATGCACTAGCATTAGTGTTTTGATATCAAGGTGAGATGCACGAAGACTTTCCAAGGCAAATAAGACCATAGATCAGTTGCAGATACTAAGGATCATTATACACTTAAGACAAATTCGTGCACTTGACTACACTTCATATGACTTGCTAGGCTGAAATCACTTACATCAAACATGGAAAAATTGAGAGAAAGCAAGGATAGATGAATATCTCTTAACTATTGACTATGCATCTCTTCACACACTATGACAAGTTGACATATGAACTCCAACCATATATCAAAGGCAAAGTACAATGTCAAAACCAACAAGGCTTTGCCATACATAGTGTGGTATTAGATTACAAAGGCCCAAATGACAACTACTTATAATACTTCAGAGAGAGAAGAAAAGAAATAAGTTCAAGAGTCACTGGGACACATGTCCAAGCATGAAAACCAGTTATGTTGCAGGTGCAACTGAGTGTGAAACGGACCATGAATGCCTCTTAAGACAAATGCCCATATAAATCATGACAAATTTTCTAAAACGGTGTAAAGACTCTTCAGCTAGCATTTGTGAAGCTGTTTTCATCATGAATCATCTCTCGAGCACTCAAAATTGAACTAGGAGAGTCAACACATATGCTATGACAGTCATAGATGTTTTCTTAGCTACTAAATGTCTTCTAGACACTTGTATTTATCATCTGCAATCGTTCATTAGTCATCTGATTCTTTACATCAGGTAGTCATTATTTATCTTGGACCTTGACTGTGCTTTCATGGCAGCGTATGAGTCCGAAGAGCTTGCTTCATCATAGAATATTTGGTTTTTCATGGCTGTCTACGTGGCATTTCTTACCACATTTCTCATTCTAGTTTAGAATTTGCTCTCTCATCATTTGAACACGTATCCCATCTTGTCTATCTAGAGTTCAATCGAATTTGCACAGTTGACCTCACCTAGAGTCTCTTTGCTTCGACCTTTAATATTGGCCATTGATTATTGATCCGAGGTCCTGAGATTATGACATTTGGTAGCACTGTGTTTGTTCTGGGTTCCTCTGATTTATTGACCCACTCGCACCGTTGGATCTAGATGTGCAATTGAACGTGAGTCATAAATCATGATCTGATTGCTCAAACGTGATTTGATCTCAAGATTCGTTGACATTTTGACTTTGTTTGCACTGTCATTTTGCTTTTGCTCGATCAAATGTGCACCATAGATCTTTGGAACCTATTGAAACTGTCAAATCATCTGCTCCGTTGATTTTGGTGTATGATAGAACGTTGACCGTTGATCTGTTGGGACCCAATATTTGAACTCAAACGACTATTTTATGGGGTCCAAATTTGATGTTTATACCCTCGTCATTTGACGTCCACATGACTTTATTTGCCCCCATGACTTAAATTTTACCCCCAATGATTATTTTCCATGACTTAAATTTGATGCCTACACGACCTTCAATGATGTTTGCAAGACCGTCAATGATGTTTGTGTGACCATCAATTTTAAAACGCCAATGATATTTTGTCTGGGCTCATTTTTTACGTTTGCACGAACGTCATACTCTACTCAATCAACTTTTCCCAAAACAATTCAATTATATCGGAGCTTTTGTTGTGTATAATTTCCTCGGGCTCTGTCTTTGGGACAATTTTCCTGTAAGAATGACGGCTTCAGAGTTTTTGCATCCACCAATTTTTTTGAAATAATATGGGTCGTCGGGCTTTATGTTTCAAACATTTTTTTCTGAAAGAATATGTCTTTAGCCTTTTGTATCAGAGAATTTGTCTGAAAGAAATTAGACTTGGCTCTTTTGCTGCGGACAAAATGCTCGAAAGAAAAAAACCTTCAAAATTTTTGCATCAAACTATTTTTCTTGGACACTTTATCCGAAAGAATTCTATCTTCGGTGGGACTTATGTTTCGGACATTTTGTCTGAAAGAATATGGTCTTTGGGCTTTTGATTCGAACAAAATGTCTGACGAGTCCCCAACACTTAGCCAAAAAATCAAAATAATTCTAGACTTGCTCTATCAACCGTCGCTTGATCTTGTGAAGGCTCTAATGAACTTATAAGCCCAATGCAAACCTATTCCATGCTCTGACTGCTTGAATATTGTGAAAACTTGCTACTTTCTTAGATGACTCTAAAATGACCCCAATATATTAAATGATACAAGAACTAAACTAGACAATGACCAAAATTAGATTGGCATATGAAATGACATTAGATAAACTACAACACACCATATGACATTATAATCAACTCCTATTTAGGATTTTAACTATAGGGGGGTTGATCCATTTTAACTTGTGGTAAAAATGGTCAACATTCTTGGTGATTTCTTAAGGGTGGCGTGCTTGCTATGCCATGACTAGTTTCCTAATCCTGTCCATTGGGCTATGGAGTCATATGTATAGCAAGTTTGACACATAAATGCATTTGACAACACACAACAGGAAACAACAAGGACAAAACACAAAGCATAAACAAACGCATGTTCAACTGGAACATTTTGGGAACACAACACACAATAAAAACAAAACACACACCTAATCTACTATTTACAAAACTGAAATTTGACCCCTCAATAGAAACTTTTCAAATATATCCCATTCAGAGGTATATGCAGCTCTTCTCCGTTCATCTTTGATAATTATAAATAATTGATTTGCTTGCACTCGATGATGATAAATGGTCCGCTCCATAGGGTATCAAATTTGTATGCCTCCCTTGTTTTGCTCTATCTTCATCCCATTTCAACACTATATCACCTTATTGGAATGTTCTTGGAGTTGCATTCTTGACAAAAGACATCTTCATCAGTACTTGGTGATGTTTCATAGCTTGATGAACCTTCTCTCTAGGCTCTTGCAGCTCCATTAATTCTATCAATCTCACCTCCATTGGAGTGTTCTCAAGCAGCTCTAGTTGATGTGCCAACTCTAAGGCAGGCAGCTCTTGGGAGATAGACAACCTAGCCTCCCTTCCATAGACAAGCAAAAAAAAAGAATTCCATGTTGACCTCTTGGGGGTTATTCTATCAATCCATAAGGCTCTCTTCAATTTGGTGTGCCAAAACCTCTGATTATGCTCCAAGGTTCTCTTGATGATTCTAATCATATTCTTGTTAGTAGATTCAGTCAATCCATTACCTTGAGGGTAATAGTTAGATGAAGTACTCAAGAATATGCCATTACTATTTGCCCAGTCAGTTGTCTTAGCACGCATAAAAGCAAAAGCATTATCTGAAATAATAGGAGTGCCAAACCTTGTTATGATGCTCTCATAAAACTCCGAGATAGCATTCTCATTAGCTTCTTTCAATGCTACTGCCTCAACCCATCTTGTAAAATAGTCAGTTGTGAGTATCCATTTATGACCAGCACTTGATGGGGGATTTATCATGCCAATGAAATTAAGACCCATTGCATGAAATGTTGATCAACTTGGATATGATTCAAAGGAAAAGTTGTAAGCTTCTATTTTTCTACAAAGAAAGCACATTGTACACACTTTCACCTAAGCATGGCAGTGTTTGAAAAGGTTGGGCCAATAATAGCCTACCGTCATGATCTTGGCAGTTGTGGTTCTTGGAGAGAAATGACCTCCTATTGTCCCATCATGAAACTTCTCGAGCAACACCCCAAACTGATCATTATCAAAGCATCTCAATAGCACACCATTGATGTCCCTCCTAATATCTCCTTTATGAGTTACTCATATTATTAGGATACTCACCATTTTTAAGAAATTTGATCATATCTTGTGTCCAACTCTGTGTATGCAAAGAACCAGCTGGTTGGGAGCAATCATGATTGACTAGAACTTCTTCTTTTGACTCATGAAAATCTAAAGCTAAGTGTTCGCAAAGGCTTTTACCTCTTACCAATTTTTTTACTTTGATATCAACATCATATTCCATTACCTTAATGATCCACCCTGCTCTCTTCTCACTAAGGTCTATGCTAAAAAAAAAAATCCTTGGTACTAGGATGAGAAACCATAACATGAATTTTAGTGTTTGAAACCATATCCCTGAACTTCTTTAATCCCGTTCCAACAAGAAAGACTTGTTTCTCCATAAAGATGTACTTAACTTCATAATCTTTTAAACATTGACTAAATAATGCAATATGCTGCTCCACACCCTCATCATTCTTTTGCATTAACATGGCCGATGATAGTATCAAGGTTAGTAAATGAATACAACATGAAGTCTTTAGCAAAGTCAAGATTCACAAGAGTAGGAGCTTGTGCAATTGCTTTCTTAATGGTTTCAAAATTGTTCTTACCTTCCTTAGTCAAGGAAAAGACTTGGTTCTTCCTAAGTATAGCTGTGATAGGTTTCACTTAAGATGCAAAACCAAGGATGAACCTCCTTAAAAAATTTATCTTGCCTAAGAAACTTTGAAGACCTTTCTTATGCAAGGGCAATGATAGGCCTAAAATTTTCTCTATCCTTTTAGGATCAATAACCAAACCATGTTTGGAAACAATGTGTCATAAGACCTTATCTTTATGTACAATAAAGATACATTTATTTAGATTAAGAGATACTCCATACTGTCTGCATCTTTCAAACACTTGTCTCAAGTGTTGTATATGTTCATTAGCATCTTTGGAAAACACTTTTATATCATCTAGATAAACCAATAAGATCTCATTAATAAAACCTTTGAAAGCCATATCCATTGCTCTTTGAAAGGTAGCACCAGTATTTGACAAACCAAATGGCATCTTCCTATAAGCAAAAGTCCCCCATTTAGTGGTAAATGTTGTCTTAAACTAATTGTCTTCGTTGACTCGAATTTGATTATAACCTAAGTATCCGTCTAGAAGAGAGAAACATTGAGAACTTGAAACAATCTGTAAAATATGCTCCATTGAGGGTAAAGGATAGTGATCTTTGAGTGACACCCTATTAAGATCCCTGAAGTCCACACAAAGTCTTATCTCCCCAATTTTCTTTCTAACAGGCACAAAATTAACTACCCACGTTGAATGCTTGATATGAAATATTATTTCAAATTCGAGGAGTTTAGTGAACTCTAACCTCATGAGTTTCTCAACCTTGGGATTAATGGGTCTTTGTTTTTGTCTGACCGATTTAACTCCAGGGTCTAACTCAATAGTATGGTGTGTTAGGTTGGGATCAAGTCCTTTCAGGTCCTTATACTTGCAAACAAAGATGTAATGAAACTCTCTACACAAATCAATGAATGTTTGCTTTTCTAATGTAAAACATACCTTGCCTAGTTTGAGGATTTTGTCCTTGAAGATCAAGACTCTTTCATAATTCTCCTCTTCTGTAGACATACTCACCTTTTCCTTTTTATTTTGATCATCTTCATTGAAGATACTTTCTAAGGTCACTAGACCCTTAGGTATCTTATCTGTCTTTAGCTGCATAATATGATCATCAAATTATTCTTGAAGCCTCTTTTGATTCTTTGAAGAAAACTTAGCTTCATTTTTCTAGAAGCATGCAATGTGTTTTTCATTGTCAAACACTTCATTATCAGGGACAAAAGGTCTGATAATTATTTTAATATGAGATTGCTTCCCCTCTTCTTTTATGGCAGTTGGAGTATCAAATTGAACTCTTATGGCAGATAGTCTATCATCATGATTATTTTGTTCCTTTGGGATTGATTGTATGTTGAATACATTGATGTTTTCAATCAAACCCCATGTCCTATGCTTGTATGACTTGAGCAAAGGGTTCTTGGTAGCAACCACATTCCTACCCTGATGCACAACCAATTCACTGTTTCCATATACTTACAAGTTCTTGATTCCTTTTCTCCTTGCCCATGAATCAAACCTTCATACTCTGCCACATTACATTACTATCACCACCTAAAGCCTTTCTCTTGGCTTTAGTGTTGTCTGCAACTGAGGTTCCTTGGTTAAGCACAAAAGTTTCCTCAACTAGGAAGTTGGTAAAGATCTCTTCTTGAGGCTGATTACCTTCACTTGTCTGCATCATCACTTCATCTTCGGCTGATAAGAGGGGAGTAACCTCTCCTTGAGAAACAAGAGCCTACTCTTTACCTTCATTAGCATCCATAAATTGGCCTTGCTACCAATTCTCGCCTTGCACCAAGTTGTTGTGCATAGGTATCATCTCCCTTGCATTGGTAGTAGAGTTAGGATTGTATTCATTGGCAGGGCTATTAGGATTACACTGCCATTGACCTCTTCCTCTTCCATCTTGCTGACCATATTACTACTGATAAGGGTATGAATTCTGAGAGACACATTGTTGCATATTTCCTCTCCCAAGCTTGGCTTCTAACCATTGAATACATGCATCTTTATCCATGGCATTATCTACCTTCTTAGGAGTAGCTTTAGGCTTGGTATTGGCATTAAGAGTTTGAGCCGCATTTGGAGCATTAGCAGAAGTATGAGACAATGGAAGCATAGACAATTTAGGTGGAAATATTCTAACTTGGATGAGATTATTCTCAGCTTTGATAGCAAGCTCATATGCTTCAGGGAGGGCGGAACCACTCATGGATTGAAGCATGACAACAATCTCAGTGCCAATAGCTCTCAAATAGGTCAAGAACACAAAGTTGGGAGGTGGCCTCGTAGGAGGAGGCAGTCTATTTCAAGTCTTTTGGAACCTCTTGTTAAAATCATTTATTGTTTCTTTAGATTCTCTTCTAATCATGTTAAGTTGGTGTATGAGAGAGGCATGGTCACTCTCATTTCTAAATCTTGAGGTTATCAACACTCTAAATTCATCCCATGACATAATGCATCCAACTTCTAGAATCCTATACCAATCAAGAGCCTTCCCTCTAATGGACATGGCAAGGAGTCTAATAGCAATGATTTTTTGAGTAATATTATGGAAGTTACAAAATTTAAAGACATCTCTAATATGTTTACTGGGTGTAACATGACTCTCACCATTGAATAGGGGAACACCTTTTGTGGCATTTGGAGGAATTGCATTATATGCCTGAAGGCGAATTGGATTTTCTATATTGAATGCAGGGAAAGCGTGAGGTCTCCATATCTTCTTCAAATTATTCAAAATCTTTAGTATATTCAGTTTCCTCAATTTCTTCGACCTCTTCCTCTCTAGCAAAATCTATTGGTTCTCCAAAGGGCAAATTAGGATTGAACTTCAAGGGGAAGTTCAGGCTGAAAGAGTGGGTCAATGGGATTGAGAACTCTTCTAGAGGATGACTTAGTGAGAACCATGAATTATGAGAGCAATTTTATAATAGAACAATGGTCTTAAACTAGATTTACCGTAATGGAGTCACCAAATGCTGAGTAGCACATTAATTTGCAGTTGATATTTTCAAGACCAAAATTAACCTTGACAAGTTGTCTTGAAGACAGTTCCATCGAGCGTCCTAAAACTATTGTCACCAAATATTGCACCTTAGAAGAGGGTGTTCAAATCTCTTATAAATTTTGGCAACATGAGAACATTTTTAGCTATGTGGATGTACTTATATTAGAAATGAGCCTCTAGATTTAAGGGCTAGCTCCTTGAATGTATCTTGAGATGATCTTATCTATGCTAACTAGTTACTTATGGGAAAAGAGTTAGAAATTACATGAAATAAACCTATTCTTAAAAGGTGATGCACCAAGATGTCTTCCACAAGACTATCATACTCTATCAGAAAGACACAAGACACACAACACTAGCCGAAGAGTCCTGAATGCACTAGCATTAGTGTTTCGATATGAAGGTGAGATGCACGAAGACTTTCCAAGGCAAATAAGACCATAGATCAATTACAGATACTAAGGCTGATTATACACTTAAGGCAAATTTGTACACTTGACTACACTTTACATGACCTACTAGGCTAAAATCATTTGCATCAAACATGGAAGAACTAAGAGAAAACAAGGATAGATGAATATCTCCTAACTATTCACTATACATCTCTTCACACACTTTGACAAGCTAATAAATGAACTCAAACCATAGTGCATTTATTTTTCTAAGGTAAATTACAATTTCAAAACTAGCAGGGCTTCGCCATACATGGTGTGGTATTAGATTACAAAGGCTAAAATGACAACTACTTATAAAACTTCAAAGAGGAGAAAAGAAAGTAGTTCAAGAGTCATTAGGACACATGTCCAGGCATGAGAGCCAATTAAATTGTAGGTGAAACTAAGTGTGAAATGGACCATGAATTCCTCTTAAGACAAATGTCCATAGAAATCATGACAAATTATCCAAAATGGTGCAGAGACTCTTTAACTAGCCTTCATGAAACTATTTTCATCATGGATCATCTCTCGGGCACTTGAAATTGAACTAGGAGAGTCGACACATATGCTATGACAATCATAGACGTTTTCTAAACTACTAACTATCTTCTAAACACTTGTATTTATCATCTGCAATCATTCATTAGTCTTCTGGACCCCGATTCTTTACATCTAATAATCACTATTTATCTCGAACCTCGACTGTGCTTTCATGGTGGCATATGAGTCTGAAGAGCTTGTTTCATCATAGAATCCTTGG
This sequence comes from Torreya grandis, assembly GCA_037957365.1. Lineage (NCBI taxonomy): Eukaryota > Viridiplantae > Streptophyta > Pinopsida > Cupressales > Taxaceae > Torreya > Torreya grandis. Next base: position 870,964 of record JARHVA010004952.1, on the reverse strand, counting down.
TATTTCATGACTACCTATGTGGAATTCCTTTCCATGTTGCTCACTCTATTTTAGAATTTGCTCTATCATCATTTGAACACGTAGCCCATCTTGTCTATCAGGAGTCTAATCGAATCTACCTAGTCGATATCATGTGGAGTCTATTTACTTCAACCTTCAATGTTGGCCTTTGGTTATTGATCTAAGGTCCCACGATTATGACATTTTATAGCATTGCATTCATTCTGGGATCCTTTGAATTATTGACCCACTTGTACTATTAGATCTAGATGTACAAGTGAACATGAGTTTTAGATTGTGATCCAGTTGCTCGAAACATGATTCAATCCCAAGATTCGTTGACATTTTGACTCTATTCACACTATCATTCTGCTTTTGCATGATCAAATCATAGCATAAATCTTTGGAACCCATTGATTTTGGTGTACGATAGAACATTGATCATTGATCTACTAGGACCCAATATTTGAACTCAAACAACTATTTTATGAGGCCAAAATTTCACATTTTCACCCCCATCATTTGATGTTCATGCAAATGTATTTGACATCTGCATGATTGTCAAAATTTTACCCCTAATGATTATTTTCCATGACTTAAATTTGATGTCTGCATGACCATCAATGACGTCTACAAGACCGTCAATGACATTTACGTGACCGTCACTTTTTAAATGCCAATGATTTTTTGCGTAGGCTCATTTTTGATGTTTGTGCAAATGTCATACTCTGCTAGATCAAAATTTTCCAAAATAATTCAATTCTATCATAACTTTTGTTGTGGATAATTTCCTTAGGCTCTTTGTCTTCGGGATAATTTTCCCACAAGAATGATGGCTTCAAACTTTTTGCATCGCCCAATTTTCCCAAAACAATATGGGTCATTGGTCTTTATGTTTCAAACATTTTATTCGAAATAATATGTCTTTAGCGTTTTGTATCGGACAATATATCCAAAAAAATCAGACTTGGCTCTTTTACTATGGACAAAATGTCTGAAAAAAACTATAGAGTGAATTACAAGAAATAATTAGGCAAGCATTAGCCCAACAAATCAAAGAAAAATGCCTAAAGAGCTAAACACATCAAGCCAAACTATTCATGTGGGGGTTGTTAATGACAATGAAAAATAAAATGAGAAAAAACAATATTAGTTACTTTCCCAAATCGATTCCATCACCCAAGAGCGGCTCCAAGCATGTTCTCCCCTTGACCAAGCATCCTTGTCTTCATCAACAATGGTGGTAAACTCCTCCGATGTCTCAAGAACACTCCATAAAACTTAAACTTATGATATTGAAACTATCTAATTATCTATCAAATGAAGCTAATCCAAATATGAATAATACAATAATCAAAACACAAATGAGTTGTGAAGAGATTTTAGCATTATAACATTACAATACTTGAGCTTAAAAATGATGTTCATAGCCTCTCTATTTATAAATTTTTGAGATTGATCATAATGAGTTATGACCGTCCATATTGAAATCAAAATGTGTGGTCAAGAATCCATTCAATTTTAAAGGCTATAATTAATAAATGCCTTCATAATGATTTTGGAAGAAGGGGCATTAATGAGGCATGTGATGCATTAATAAGACATGTGAGGCCATGATTTAGAGATTTTATGCATTTATGGCCTAGGAATGTCTTTCTAAGAAATGATGTCATTGGGTGATGCAGTTAATAGAAATCAATTTTCAAAAAGAAATATTCAACAACTTGCATGGAAAATCCACTTAAGCTCTTGATTTGGATTAATTAACCTTAAACAAGATTAATCAACATTTGTGCAATTCTTTGGAAATTGGCCCTTAATTAATCAAAAGGGTTAGAAAGTTATATTATTGGATCATAATTTGACTCGAGAAGAATTGGAAGGCGATGTTAGATATGTTGTAACCGTATTCCCATTTAAAAATTGTCAACACAACATAACAAAGGTATGTGATGTGTACTAACAAATTAGAAGAAAATAGTGATCTAGAGCACAAAAAGATAAAATCATCATTTTGACTCAAAATAAATTGATCAAAGTTAAGAATCACATAAAATGTATTGCCCCATTTAGGGATACTTTGACCTAAATTGGTGCTTTTAAATAACAAGTTTGAACTATTTAAAGTGCTTTAGTGATTTTGACGTAAAATGTCATTTAAGTGTAATTCAAGTAAGATTGACAATTTCAACACAAATGGTGTTAGGAATTAGATTTCTACATTTTACCCTTGTTTGAGAAGGCATAACGAGACATTCAGGCAAAGCAACATCTTTTCAAATAAAAGAGTTGTCAAAATGAAATTGAAAATGACCCATGATGCCCCCTCGAGAGGACATACTAGGATGAAAGAAAAGGATGGACTCTCGAAAAGAGAGAGAAAGTAAGAGATTAACCCATGGAATAAATCACATCTAGATGAGTTAATGCTTGCAGTTATGGTTACCATCAATGATCAAAATATAACTAGAGGTAGAATGTGCCCCAAAGACAGGGGGAAGGGGAAGGATTTAATCTATAAATTTAAGAGACACACTTTGAACGTACCCAATTTAAGAGTGCAAGCTACGTGCTTACAACATTGATCAATCTCGAGAAAAGTTACACACTAAAACATTGCCATCATGGGTAAAAGTGTGGAGAGCTTGGAATTAGAGGAAAAAAAGAATATGGTCTTCATAAAGATGATAATAAGAAGTGCCCCAATAGAGTAGATTTGATCGTGATAAGACAATTGTGCCCCAGTAGGGCTAATTTTGATCATTGATAAAGAATAAATAATAGTTTTCCCCTGTAGGGCTGATTTGATTATGATGTTGTTTAGATGTGGTGCCCCAACATGGGTAAATTGGCAAGCAATTAGCTCAATAATATGACCTAAAACATAGATTAAAGTAAGCAGGTGAAAACATAGATACGATGGTGAAATGGCTTAGAGAAAGCCATAAAAAACCAAGCATAAGAGAATGCACAAAGTGATGAAAGAGATGAAAAGAAGAAATAAGATGGTCAAGCTGACTCCAGATGTGCTATACAAGTGGATGTTTCCTACATAGTCTCATGGAATAATGTTCCAACATGAACTTCAGGCCAATGTAGTTCACCCAAAAATGGGAGAGAATAGAATGAGGGATGAAGAAAACTAAGCAAGAATTGATTAGACTCGTGATGTATGTGAAGAGATGCACATCTAAGTATAGATTCGAGTGATAAAATGCATGATATCTAGATGCCTATTTTCATATTACGAGCCTAGATTATACATAGTGTGCTTGAGAATTGTTCATCAGAGCAGTATTGATGTTGAGACTTTGAAACCTAAGTACAAAGTTCTTGCTTTTGCAAAATAAATTAGGCATCATAAGTATGAATAACTCATAATGACATGGGATTTCAAATGCACGGAACTGATTCAAATGTGAATACCTATAACTAAGGATAATGGTAAAATACTGATCAAAACCATAGTTACAACTATTTACATTTAAATAAAAAAGTAAAAACAAAGAAAAAGATAAACATAAATGAACCTAACTTGAAATCAAGATATGATCAATAAAGACTTAACTAGAAACAAAAATGTTTAAAAATGAAAAACAAGAAAATCTTAATGACATAGGATCAAGATATAAATAATAAAGATCCATGTGAATCATCAAAATATTCTGAAACACAAAAAAGATAATCAAAACCATATAGAAAAACACAAGACCAAAATAAGACAAGAAGTAATAAAAAGAGAAAAGGAGAATAAATAAAAGGAGATGTGCGAAAGCATAATGAAACATCAAGAAAACACAACAAAACACCAAGAAAACTCAAATAAACACACACAAACAAAAACTAAGTTAGTGCAATTTAAAGATAACTATTCATGCATATGTGGTAGAGGCATTACTTTCCACCACAACGTAACAAATAAAAATGAAACAAAAGTTATTCCCTAATTAAAGAAGAACAATGACAAAAGAAATTGGGGAAGAGAAGAAAAGGAAGGGGTTGGCCGAGCTGACTCCAGATGTACAAAACAAGTGGATGTTGCCTACATAGTTTCATGGACTCATGTTCTAACATAAATGTTAGGCCAATATAGTTCACCTAAGAAGTGGGATATAAGAAAAAGATGATGACCAAAATGTATGATGAATGTTGTATAATAAAAGAGAAGACTTGACAAATGAGATTGGTCTTACAAAATGGCAAGGTGGTGGGATGAAAGAAAATAATCTTTGCAAAATGGCAAGTGCATGGACTTAATTTGCTTGAAAAATGGCAAGAGCATGAGGATCAAAATTTACAACAGCATAAGACAATGTTTTTGTTCTTTTGTGGATCGATTATCTACTATTTTCGTTATTTTCAAAGTTTTTGGGATAAAATATGCACAAGGTGGGACTATTTAGTCAAGAATATGTTCGTTCAAGATTATAAGTTTCAATAAAATAGCTAAGCCAGTTGTAATGGCCCTCATGGATATAAATAATGGACTAAGGAACTAATCGATAGTTCTAATAATAACTAAAGTTGGCTGTAATGGCACATGCTAGTAAATCGGTGAGAGCAAGGATCCTAAAAAGATAGCAACAATGTTCACCAAAGAGCAGTTAGTATAATATAGGATAGTGTGTAGTGCAAAATTAATCTGAAGAACCATGCGGTAGGTAAATCTTAAGCTAAGAAGATGTTCTTGTTCACTTGTTTATAGAAGCTGCAAAATACTATTCTAGCTGAACTGTTTTATAGAACTAGCATTGAAGGTGTTCATAATGTTGATGAGACATAATTAGGTTTATAAGCGATCAAGGAACAAAAGTGTTTAGGGTACATCAAGCCCAAGATGTAACAAATAATATGGTTCCCAAAAGGAACGGTCTAAAGAATATTGTCCAAAAGAGTATGGTCCAAGATAGGATAAAAGGTGTTTAGAGTACCAATGGTCTAAAAGCTTTCACTGCCCAGAGTTGTGAAAGTAATAGGGTTCATGCGAGATCAGTCCAAAGTATTATAAAATGGTGGGATAAAAGACTTTGGCACAAGTTGCCCCTGAGTAAGGGGTCTTGTAGATAATGGTTTGAAGCTATCATGCATAGAATCTCTTAAGGTGCACAATGTTCATTCACTCTGCAAGTTCTTCACCATTGGGTTTAGCTAGTCGATATGCCCTTGATCCATAGTTTGTCATGATAGCAAATGATCCCAACCAATTAGGTTGAAACTTATTTTTTTCTTGCATTTAACATTTATGTTCTTCTGGTTTTCTTTCAAGACCAAATCATCAATCTCAAACTCCCGAGGGAGAATGCGCTTGTTGTAGCTTCTCCGTAATCTATTTTGATAGGCTTGTAAGTTTTTTAGGGCAGCTAAATGTTTGCCATCAAGAAGTTCTAGTTATTATATCCTTGAGACTCTGTAGTTCTCATCATCTTCAATATGTTTCAGTCATACTTGCAAGGATGGTAGCTCGATCTCAATCGAGATAATAGCTTATGTGCCATAGACAAGGGAGTATGAAGTGGCTCCTATTGGGGTTTGTGATTGGTTCTGTAAGCCTATAGGGCAAGAAAGATTTGCAAGTGCTAATTAGGACCAACATCATTGACAATCTTATTTAAGATGGCTACAATGGTTTTATTTGATGCCTCAACTTGTTCATCACCTTACGGGTTATATAGAGTTGATTTCTTGTGCTTGATCTTGAATTTTGCATAAAGAGATTTGACATCTTGGTCTACAAATGATCTGTCATTATTGGATATAATACATATGGGTATGCTATATCGACATATGATATGGTAATGGATGAATTTGGTAATTTGATTCTCAGTAATGCAAGTGATAGGAATGGCCTCAATCCACTTAGTAAAATACTCGATAGTAATCAGGATATGCTTATGGCCATCTGAATATGTTTGGTTTATTATCTCAATAAGATCGATGCCCCATGTAGAGAATGACCATGGTGTTATGATTGGTTGTAGTGGTAAAGAAGGTACATGTATCAAATTTCCATGTTGTTGATAAGGAGCGCACTTCCTTACATAATTGCAAGCATCAGTCTCCTTTTTTGGCCAATAATAACCTATTCTAAAGAGCTTCTTTACTAATATTACATCATTGGTGTGGGCCCCACACATTCCTTCATGAACCTCCCTTAGCATTTGCTTGGATTCTCCCAAAGATAAATAACTAAGAAGTGCTCCATTATAGCCTTTATGATAAATCATGTCACCTAGGAGGGTATAACGTGATAAACAGTGATGGAAGAGTTTTTGCTAGCTATTGGATAGGTCAGCTAGGAAAACATGATCATGGAAGTAATTATACAAGTCTCGGAACCAATGTAATTCAGGTGGGGGATTGGGACCAATAATGGTGCATACCCTTTATGAATATGGTATAACATGTGCAGGATGAAGAAGATTTTCAATCAAGTACTGATAATCTTTAGTTACACCATCAATCTGTATCATGAAACTAATAATTGCCATTGTGTTGGCTGATCTGTTGTTTGCTCTTGGAACTTGTTCAAACTGCAGAGATTTAAAATGACCTTTGAGATTATCAATAATTTACTTGTAAGGAACAAGCTTATCATCTTTGGTTTGATACTAATTAGTGGTCTAATTGATGATTAATTGGGAATCACTATAGACCTTCAAGCTCTAAATATCCCACTGTATGGCAAGGTGAAACCTTGCAATCAATGCCTCATACTCGGTCATTTTGTTTTTACAATGAAATTGTATATGAAATGCTTTGGGAATCATATCCCCTTAGGGTGTACTCAACAATATGCCAACTCCATATCCATGAGATGTAAAAGATCCATCAAAATATTGATTTCATTATTCAAATGCCTATGATGCTTATTCTATTGCTATAATAGAATCATCTGGAAAGTCAAATTCCAAAGGTCAAGTATCTATGATAGGGGCTTCTGCAAGTTGATCAGATATAACCTACCCCTTGATTGTTTTTTATTCTAATAATCAATGTCAAACTCACTTAGGAGCACAACCCATTTGACCATACATCCTTGAAGAGCTATTTTAAATAGGAGGAACTTGAGAGAGTCCACCTTGGCGATGATAATAGTTTTGTTGTTTAACATATAATGTCTCAATTTTTGAGTAGCAAATACTATAGCCAAACACACCTTCTCAATAGGCATATAATTATGTTTGTAAGTCACCAGAGTGTGACTTAGATAATAGACTACATTTTCTTTACTTTGATCATCATGTTGGGCCAAAATTGCCCCTAGTGCATTCTCTATTGCTGATATGTAAAGAAGCAATGGTCTTCTAGATGTTGGCGGTCTCAAGACAGATGGATTGGCAAAATATGTCTTGAGTTTCACAAATTCTATCTGGAAATATTCATCCCATAGAAAAGTTACCCCTTTCTTCAAAATATGGGTAAATGGGTGGCACTTATCTGCCAATTGAGAAATGAACCTGTGTATAGATTGGATCTTTCCTTGCAAGCTTCGTAATTGTTTGAGATTGTTTGGGGAAGGCATCTCCATAATGACCTTGACCTTGGCAAGGTTGAATTTAATCTATCTTTGTAATACAATGAAACCTAGCAATTTCCTTGATGTGACTCCAAAGATACATTTCTTAGGATTTAAGCGAACTTTATATTTACGAAGTCTCTCAAAGATTCTTTGTGGAACATCAGGATGTCTAGCTATTGTTCTTGATTTTGTTAGTATATCATCAACATAGTCCTCAATAATATCATGCATCATGTCATGAAATATTTCAGTGATGACACGTTGATATGTGGATCCAATGTTCTTCAAGCCAAATGGTGAACATAGTCTTGTGTTGATCTTCTTAGGCTATCTTGATCTAATTGTATCCAAAAAAATCTATCTATTAAGGACAATATCTCATACCCAGTAGTTGAATTGACAATCATGTCAATGTTAGGCAAAGGAAAATCATATTTGATGCACACTTTGTTGATATCTTATAAATTAGTACAAATGCGTATACCCAGGGTCTTTTTATTCACTGAGACTATGTTTGAGATCCATTCAAATTAATCAAGTGGCCTAATAAATCTTGCTCCTAACAACTTTTCCATTTTTAATTTAACCAATAAGGTGATGTGTGGATGCATCTTCCTCAATTTTTGCTTGACTGGTTTATCATCAGGATGGACAACAAGGCGATGCATAACTAAGTTTGGGTCTAAGCCTGGCATGTCAAAATAATCCCTTAGGAGGGATATAATTTGTTCACGTTCTGCTTCAATAAGGGAAGCTCCAAGATAAATAATTTTGGAATCCTCATGGATTCCCAGGTTCACTTCTATCATGTTTTCTATAAGGAATGTGGATCCATCTTCTAGAATTATAGGGAAGGTATGATCATGATCATCTTCTTTTGCCACATCTTGCTATTCCTCCCAAAGTTATAGATAGTATGATGAATCAGAATCTACCATCTCAGGTAAAGGCCAAGTAGCAAAAACCTCTAGAAACTCCAGAGTAAGATGCTGAAACATTTGTTGTTGTTTTGAAGAGATGCTTATATTGGCTATAGAACTTAAGATAGATGTAATTCTGGGTCTTGAGAGGATGAGCAAACTTTCTCGCTTAAGAGCGCCTGAAATAGGTTTTCACTCAAAGGCTTGCCTTTTTATTTAATTTTCCCTGATTGACGAGTGCCTCAAAGAGGTTTTCACCTGAAGATCTCAAAGTTTGTTCTTTATTGTGACCAAGAAAGTTTTCCTGCTCTCCAAAGCAGGCAAAAAGGTCTAATGAAAAATCAAAGCCTTGTTTGTGATCGCTAATGGGAAATCCATCTCTTAGGCCCATGTATTATGCAAGTGATTCTTCATTTTGAAACTCATCGAGGCATATGAACAAATTTTGTTGGTCTCAATCAATGAGTTTAAGATGGCCAAGGCATAGGGAAAAATGAGGGTTTGCTTCAGGATGGGAAGCTCCAATGGTAAAAATATGATGTTTTGTTTCAGGAGGGGAAACACCAATAGAATGGGTTCTTGCTTCAGGACATGAAGCTCCAATGGTTAAGATTAAAATGACATTTGAATCAAATAGGTCCATGTCAACAATCTCATCAAAAATTCTATAATGAGACATTGCATCATTGTTAGGAGTATCGTTACTAGTCACTTTGGAAGAGTCACTACCAAAACTCATGAGGTCACCCACAGGCAGTATATATCTAATACCATGATTCAAATTAGGTACTCCAATAGATATGGGTTCCAAGATTCTTTTCGCTTGGAGGCTGAGACCCTTTCCTGTATAATCAAAATGATCCATGATCTAGTTAGGGATAGAATACTTTGGATTCTAAAATCAATTATCAAGGCCTTCAGAATATAACCAATCTCCCTCGGTAAAAGCCTCTCAATTTTTCTTTGGTGCAATTACAAGTACAAAAACCATGGGTGATTTTTGTTGTTGCTTCTTTGGTTTCCAAATAATTATGCGTTTATTAGGACTTTTTGAATTTTTAGGCTTAACAAATGTTTTTGGAGTTTTGGGCAACTTTGTAACATGGAAGGTGTCCTTAAGAATATACGTGGAAATGCCCACATCTTTAATAACAACCTACTTTGTAAGATTTATGGGAAATGGATCAGTCGAAGTAGAAGCAAGATCACTAGGGTTGATGTAAATGGATAGACGTGGATGTGCAACTATAGTCTTGTTATTCTTCACAATGAATTTAGAACTTGGATGATAGTTATAATTATGGAATTAGGCTGCAATATGTTTGAAGTATTCATAACATTATTGATCAATGAGAATATTAACCTCAATCCCATCATGAGGAAACTTAAGGCACTAATGCAGGATGGAAGGAATGGCATGTACTTCATGGATCTAAGGACGATCAAGGAGTATGTTATAACTCAATTTAATATACATAATATGAAGCAATGTATGATGTGAAATAGACCCAACAATGATTGGAAACAAAATAGTACTTACAGACTCCTTTTTGATGTTATCGTAACCCTTGATAGTGATTATCTCTGGTTGAATGTCTTTCGTAGTGTATCCTAATCTTTTTACCGACTTAAGAGATATGATGTTCAGCCCTGAACTATTATCTATAAGAACCCACTTGATCTTATGGTTTTCAATGATTACTTCGGTGTACAATGGGTTATTGTGGCTAGGTCCAAGTGTAGACATGTTTTTTTGATCAAACGTCACTTGATAAAATGAAGATAAATGTCCCACAAGGTTCTAGAATTGTTCAGGGTTTATATCATTGGGAACGGTGGATTTTTGCAAAAGATTGTTCAGAATAGTTCTATGGACTTCAGATGTCTGTAAGAGATCCAAGATGGAAATTTGTTTAGGTGTTTTGCTCAATTGGTCTGATAGACTATAAGTCTTTTCAACATTGGGATGAGACGACTTGGCTTTAGTTGGGATAGTAGTCAAATTTGGATTCGTTGCTGTAATGTTCACATTAGGTTATGTGGAAGAAGTAGGAAAAGGGCCTTGGAGAGTAACTCACAAGTGTTTAATTGTGATTGTGCATCCTAGAGGTGGCAAGGAGCTAGAAGATGAAAGCAAAGAGCCTTGAAGGGTGACTCACGGTCATCTAGTTGCTTTATTGTAATTTTGAGTCTTTAAGGAGCCATTATAATTAGAAAAAGGGTGTTGTCCAGAAATAGTAACCCATGCAAATAGAGTTGCAACAGAATTGTGTGAACTCAAAATGATATTATTAGAGAGAGAGGGTGTTGACCCTATAATGATGGGTCATATACTACAAGGATCACGAGATGGTTCACATGGTTTAATAGTAACAGTGGCAATATGGGTTACAGAAATGCATCCCATGGTATTATTATAGTCGTAAGGCACATTATTGTAAACCACATTATTAGTATGGGTATTATGATTATGCTCATGCTGATTATGATTCTGGGTCCGATTCTACTTCTATCCTTAGTTTCGATTGTTCCTTGGTGGCAGTTGATTATGTCAAGGAAAAGAGTCTTTGTAGATTCCCATATCCTGATTTGTATCCTGATTAGGGACCAATTTAATCTCAGCTTCACCACTTTCAATGAGATATTCAATAAATGTTGCAACTGGATGCAACAATAAGCTCCATGACCAACAACATGATGAAATTTATACCATTCATTCTCTTTGTACCAATTTGGTTTCAGTTGATCTTGAGGAAACGACCTTGGTATTGACCATATAATCAGGTTAGTTGCTATGAGCTTTTGGAACACTATTTTTATTGGTTCTCCTAATTTGCTAAAGACCTAAAACCACCATGGTTTGATCTTCATGGAGGATATCTTTGCAAGTTAGGTGGTGGGTTAGAGGTAACTAATTGTATATTTGGGGCTGGTAGAGCCTGCACCATTTGTACATGCCTTGTTTCAATCACCCCATTTCCAACCATGATCTTGTTCTTGTTAAAGCCTTTAGGCTTATCTTGTAAAACTATCTAACTAGAAGATGGTGTCTGATTTGATGTTTGACCCTGCATAAAGATCTTAACAAGGCCCTTGTTAATAAGAGCCTTCTCAATCTGTACACCCTTATCTAGGATCTCCTATAATGAGTTAGCATAAGCTAGACGTAGATTGTGCATGACCTTAGGGTGTAAGTTTTGTGCAAATATATCCACCAACTATTTGTTTAGAAAATTATGTTGAAAGAAACCTGCTAATGCTTTCCATCTTTGTAAATATGTGGCAAAGCTTTCTCCATCTCATTGTTTGGATTTGCACAAGTCAACAATGGTCAATTCATGTTCTATATTGTATGAGAAATGGTTGATGAACTTTTCAGATAAGTCATTCTAATCCTTAATTGACCCCTTGGGTAACTTAAGTAGCCAATCTAAAGCTTGCCCCACTAAACTTCATGAAAAAAATAAAGTAAAAATATGCTACTGTAAGCCACCTCTTGGCATAATACAAAAAATGCCTAGATGTGTTCACGTGGGTCACCCTTTCCTTTGTATTTATCAAATTTGGGTGGCTCAAAATGATGCAAAAATGGGACTTGGAGAATGCTTAAATCAAATGGATATGGACATATCTCATCAAATTTGTACTTTTTGATCCTTTTCCCAATCTCCAAACGTGACACAATCTCCTTCATGGAGTTCCACTCTTGCATATTTGGTGCATTCGTGGGTGAAACATATTTCTATTGGGGTGGAATGTGGCCCTGTTGTTGCATGGATTTGTGAGGGATGTACACCCTACATTTTTTGACTTGGTTTTGATTTACTCCAAGAGTCAAGTAAATAGTTTGTTGATTCCTTGGAATCTGTTGCCTTGAACTATACATGTTTTGTTGATTTTGGGGAATCCTTAGTCTATTTACCAATTTTTGCATTGGTTGAGATGAACTAACCAAATTGTTTTGAGGGATCTCCTCAATTTGAACCGAATGTTTAGGTCTCTGTGTTTGTAAATTAACAAGAGGTTCATGATGGTTAAACAATGTGTGTTTCATGTCTAGTGAAAAAAATTGCACTGCCTCTTACATCTTGTTTTGTTCATTTAAGACACCTTGATTAATTGTTGTCATGTCATCAACCAATGTTTATTACATAAGTTCAATCACATTTTCTTATTCCTTAGAAGCATCGTTGTGGATTGAAGTAGTAATTAGAGAGTTTGTTAAATCTACAATAAGCTGATCAACATATCATAGACTTATCTTCTTAATCGTGTTAACAAGATCTAGATCATTTGGTTTTGACTCTATAATTATTTATTTACCTTTATTAGAGGAAGAAGGTATGTTTGTTTGAGCAAAATCCTGCTCTTGTTGTTCTCCTTCTCTAACTAAGGTGTGCAATTGCTCTATAAGAAAATTTGAGGGTAGTCTAGCACCATATTCTATCAACCTAAGGAGTGTTTCATCTTGGTTATCTTGATATTAAATATAATCCCCTTTGGATCCTATAGTTCTAGGAATGCCCTCAAAGACAATGGAATTGTCTTGTCCATCATAAAATTGCTCATCCTCATAGCTAGGGCCATAAGGAACCCCACTACGAGTGAACCTTTGAGTCATGTCTAGAAAGGGTTGCTCTATATGTTTGACTAAATAAAGATCAATGTTGTGCAAATGTTTAAACAAGGTATGGATTTGATTTTTATTCTAAACAAGTGACTAAGGTACTAAAGAGACTATAAAAGGAGGGTGGATTGGAACCACACTCAATTAGAAGAATGTGTTCATGAAATTACTCAACCTTGGGTAGGGTTGAAATCATACAAATTAGAAGAGGGTATGATAAATCAAAAAAGCTTAGAGTGTCACTAGTACACTAAAATGTATACTTTTGAGATATGTCAATACTATAAAATCTATTTCAACTTCGATGATTTGACACTAGAAAACTAGAAGAAAGCTCTTTGGATTATGTAAAATATAATGTGAACTAAGAAACTCATGATGTGAAAACATGCAAAAATTCCTAAGTATAAAAATAAAACCAAACAAGCAGCACAACATTGTCACATGGTCATAGGAAGGGGGATGGTATAAAATGTGTTTTAGGACTCAAAGTGCAAGCAATGCACAAGATGATTTAAGTCCTCCAAGAGGATAAGTGTGATTTTAAGTCTATAAAATGGCCCTCAATTCAAAAAATATAAAATTGAACCCAAGATAAAATAATTTTAATGTGCAAATGGTGAACCGAACTTAACACATCAACCCTTAGAACTTAGAAAGGTTCAATTTTGAATGTGAATTATCAATGGACTTAAGCTAATTTGGAAAATGATTTAGACTCAAATGGGTAGCATAACTGCACTAATTAGACCAATGATGACACAATGTTTATGATAACAAATTTGAACAAGGAAAATATGATTTTTATTTGGACATCGTAATGCCTCCTTGTTCAAGAAATTTGTGGACAATGTGTTTTGGTTATGACATTTTTTGTTAACAAGCAATTTTTGATCCAAAACAAGACCAAATAATATAAGACAAAGACAAATAAACTAATTAATCATCTTAAGACCTAAACTAACAAGGTGTGACAAAGTGAGGTTAACTAAACTATCAAGTTTTCAAATGTTTCTAGTTGGATCCCATGCACAAGACTTTCACATCAACATGTAAGAGAATCAACATGTCAATTGGGTCCACATCATATGGCTTATTGTAAAAAGGTCTTATCTTTTTTATAACCACTACATCTATCGCTTGTTTAGTGTAGTGCAATATCTAAGATGATCATACGTCCCAAACTTAGCCCCAACGATAGGAGATGGTTTAACCGCTCAAACTATTAGTCCCACTGGGGTGATTCCAATTTATAAACCACCCCCCTTTCCCCCAAACCCCCCCTCCCCCATGGAGAGGGTTTGAAGATGATGTTGAGAGATGAAGCCCCGGATCAAAGCTTCCCTAAAGAACTCATGGAAGGTAATCAAGTCAAGAGGAAAAAATAAATGACCAAGTAATAAAGGTTGTTTCTATATCACGCATAATCTTTCATTTTGTCAATCAATTCTAACAAAGCAATGATCTATTGAAGACAAACTTTGAAATGTGTTCAATTTTAAATCACTAAACGAAATGTGTGGTGATGTTCTTTAGCCCCTTGGCTTTAAGATGTAAAAAATTGTTAAAAACAACTACAAAACATTCAAGCAAACATCTAAGTTATTTTTTAAGCACCCAAAATAAATGTTCTTAATCATTTTTAAGCACTTTAAAAAGAGTTTTAAAAAACTAGATTAAGATTATTTAGATATTTTTTCAAGTTGGCCCTGCAAGGAAAAAGTCAGAGTTTCATTTAACCTTGAAACACTTTTCCAAATGAGACAAATAACTTTGTGAAATTAGCTCTCGAGTTTCACATAGTGCAATCCTGCCACTCCACAGTGCAATCCCATAACTCTGTAAAACTGTGACTCAGATAGGCAATATCATCACTTGAGTTAGTTTAATAAAAATCACAATCCCTATACTCAGGCTAACAATTTTGCTATTCATTTTAATAATCCTGCCATTCGGGTTTGACAATCCCACCATTTAGATTTGACAATCCCACTACTCGGGTTGACAATCCCGCTATTCAGGTTAATAATCCCATGACTAACTAGTAGCGGGGTTACAATATCACTACTTGCGATTAGTAGGGTTTCAATACCACTACTTATAAGTTGTGGTATTGTTGCCTAATCTCGAATGGTTCATCGACAATACCGTGATTTAGTTAAGTATTTTTGTGACTTGGATAAGCAATCCCATGACTGTTAAGTCAAAATATTACAATATCATGACTAACAAGTAATGAAGTTAAAATATCACTAATTTCAAGTAGAGTTATTGTAATATAGTACGAAATATGTAGACATAATCAAGGTTAGCCCAAAAAACATAGTTTAAAAACAATATCATGACTTAAAATGACGAACCTGTGATTGTGTGAGTTGCAAGATTGCAGTCTAGAGGACAAAATTGTGACTTCCAAAAAAATAATTTTTTTCTCAAATGTTTACCTTCTTTGCCTTCACACTCCAAGATTCTGTAAGGAAATGGTTATTTGGTTGCTTATAGGTGCTAGTTGACCGAATTCTGGGGTGTGATCCCACCGGACATGCCAAAGTGTAGAGTGGATTACAAGAAATGATTAGTCAATCCTTAGTCCAACAAATCAAAGAAAAATGCCTAAAGAGCTAAACACATCAAGCCAAACTATTCATGTGGGGTTGCTAATGAAAATGAAGAACAAAATGAAAAAAATCAATACTAGTTACCTTTCCAAATCGATTCCATCACCCAAGAGGAGCTCCAAGCGTGTTCTCCCCTTGACCAAGCATTCTTGTCTTCATCAATAATGGTGGCAAACTCCTCCAATGTCTCAAGAACACTCCATAAAACTTAGGCTTATGATATTGAAACTATCTAATTGCCTATCAAATGAAGCTAATCTAAAAATGAGTAATATAATAATCAAAACATAAATGAGTTGTGAAGAGATTTTAGCATTATAACATTACAATACTTGAGCTTAAAAATGATGTTCATGGTCTCTCTATTTATATATTTTTGAGATTGATCAGAATGAATTATGACCATCCATATTGAGATTAAGACATGTGGCCAAGAATCCATTTAATTTTAGAGGCTAAAATCAATAAATGCCTTCATATTGATTTTGGAAAAAAGGCATTAATGAGACCTAGGATGCATTAATAAGGCATGGGAGGCTGTGATTCAGATATTTTATACATTTATGGCCTAGGGATGCCTTTCCAAGAAATGATGTCATTAGGTGATACAGTTAATAGAAATCAATTTTTAAAAAGAAATATTCAACAACTTCCATGGAAAATCCACTGAAGCTCCTGATTTGGATTAATTAGCCTTAAATAAAATTAATCAACATTTGTGCAATTCTTTGGAAATTGGTCCTCAATTAATCAAAATGGTCAGAAAGTCATATTACGAGTTATTAATTTGACATGAAAAAAATTGGAAGGTGATGTTAAATGTGTTGGAACTGTATTCCCATTTAGGACATTGCCAACATAACATAACAAAGGTATGTGACGTGTACTAACAAATTAGAAGAAAAGAGTGATGCAAAACACAAAAAGTAAAAATCATCATTTTGACTCGAAATGAATTGATCAAAGTTAGGAATCACATAAAATGCATTGCCCCATTTAGGGATTTTTTGACCTAAATTGGTGATTTTAAATAATAAGTTTGAACCATTTAGAGTAATTTAGTCATTTTGACCTAAAATATGCATTTGAGTGCAATTTGAGTAAGATTGACAATTTCAACACAAATGGTGTTAGGAATTGGATGTCTACAGAAACAAATCTTCAAAAAAATTGCATCAAACAATTTTTCTCAAACACTTTATCTGAAAGAATTATGTCTGCGATGGGACTTATATTTTGGACATTTTGTCTGAAAGAATATGGTCTTCAGGATTTGGATTTAAACAAAATATTGACAAGTCCCCAACACTTAGCTAGAAACCTGAAAGAATTTTGGACTTTCTCTATCAACCACCGCTGGATCTTGTGAAAGATCTGATGAACTTATAAGGCCTATGCAAACTTGTTCCATGCTTTGACTACTTGAACACTATGAAAACCTAGCACTTTCATATATGACTCTAAAATGACCTTAATATATTAAATGACACAAGAACTAAGCTAGACAATGACCAAAACTAGAATGGCATATGAAATGACCTCAAATAAACTACAACACACCCTATGACACTATAATCAACCCCTATTTAAGATTTGACTATATGGGGGTTGATCCATTTTAACTTGTGGTAAAAATGGTCAACACCAACAAAATAAGATGAAATGGCCATTAATGAAGAGGGCCATTGAACTACAACTAACTCAAAGACTAAGTCAGCAAAGCGAAAAAACATAAATTAAGTAAGAAAATGAAAAATAATCTAGATAAAATTTTAAGTACTGGTCCTAGCAGCAAGTACTTATAGTGGTTTTAGGTTTAGGTTTATATTTAATTTAAATGTCTGTTTATTATGTGAAGTCAAAAAAGTTGTTTAAATTTTTAGGTCTTAAGTTTTTAATTGAATATGTTATAATATGAGCTAAGTATTTTAGATTATAAAATTAAGCATATGTTTTTTAAAGTCTTTGAATAAGCAATGATCAAAGGCAATTGTCAATAAAGCATCTATATTGATCTTCTTCTTTATCCTCTTGTAAAACAAATATATTATAGGAAGAACCTGACATCCATTAAGTCAAACTTGGCGGCGCGGGCGAGGGGCGGGGGGGGGGGGAGGGGGCGGAGCGCGCGGATTCAAAGATATTTAGTCCACATGGTTTGTATTCACCCATGTGTTGTGCACATATATTTTCTTGAACATTATTCTTGTATGGATAATTGTGAGTTGATTGGTATTAATAAGGGTCGACTCCTTGAATACATGAGACCATCACCCTGTATAAATATGTACCCTGCCATATTGAATAAATGTTGATTGAAGATTGAATGAAAATTTATGATGGTTCTCAGTCACAAGTTTGAGTCACACAATGTGACTTCTTAATAAATCTCACATCTAAAGCATGTACAACAACATGGCTAGAGAATAGGCCTTTGTTTGAGTCCCAGGGTGAGGGTCCATCAACTTCCATTTATTCAATTAAAAGGATGACAACTTGAGGATATTGATTTCCCATATTTTTCTCATCTTCATTAAAAGGATTTGTATATTCCAGCCATTCATGTTTTTTTTTTTTGGTTTGATTGGAAAAAATGTAAGAAAAATTTGTATTAAAAAGTTTTCTTGTAAAAAATTGAAGGTTAAGCTTTTGCCCTTCAAACTACATAAAATAATTTTGATAACATTGCATATAATATAGCCACATCCATGACTTGAATTAGTAAACTAAATCATATATAATAAGTGAAGAATATAAAACTCACCCTTTCAATCACAATCAGTTGGGTGTTTTTAAGGGCAACTAGTAAAAGTTAGCAAAGTGGTTGGATAGAGTGCCAATTATTATATTTTGAGCTATTGTGGAATTTTTTGTGTGCTTCTATTTGGTTGATGACATCTCTCAATCAAATTACAAATTAAATTTGACATAAATTCTCATGCAATTCTAGCAAAAGTTAGTGAAGTGGTTGAATAGATTGCCAATTATTATGTTTTGGGCTATTGTGGAATTTTGTGTGCACTTCTGCTTGGTCAATGGCATCCCTCAATCAAATTGAAAATTAAAGATGACATACATTCTTGTGAAATTTTGTAGATCTAAACTTTAAAGGGCATGTAGAGGTTAAATCACAATCGTATTCAACAATTATTTGTAAGATAATATTTATAATTATGAAGACCATATTATTATTTTTTTATTATTTTGATATCATTTTATAATAATAGTAAATATTTTTAAATAAAATACAAAAATTAACAATTATATTTATAAAATAAATATAATTGAGTGTCATCCAAAATTTGTAAAATTATTTTTTGAATAAGCTTAATCACTTATAAAACATGTCAAAAACTTAAATGCAATAAAAAAAATGTATGTGGAGGTGACAAGAGAGGTGTCACAATATAGAATATGAAAAGATGGACCAAATAATTGATGAATAGGTGCAAGGCATAACCTCTATTTATAGACTAAATAACAAATGATTCAATGGTAGGACAACCCATGAAAGACACTCACTTTAATACACAAAGTGCAAATTACACATTAACCTACATATAACCCAATTGTATACCTCATTCATTGATACTTCACACATTCTTGACAAGATGGGCTTTAAACCATAACACCCGTGACCCTCCACTACCTAACCCACTACCCAACCCACTTAAAACAAACTTGGAAGGTCAAAAGAACGTGGAATTATATTTCATACATTCCCCCTTAATTAAAACTCTTAAACCCCAAGAAAATATTGTATTAGGTCAAATATTTGTCATAAGGGATGAGCAATATGAAAAACAAGTCAAAGTCACAGACTCAAATAGCACGTATCATTTCAATCAACACTACTCTATGCTCCACCTTATGGATAGACAACACTGATGCTCTAAGCATGACTGAGTTTTAGGATTAAGACTAAAGCACACCTTTACTCTCCACGAAGAAAATGGCATATACATCCAAATTTTTCATCAAGGAACAAAAGCCAACTCCCATCTAAAATAAAATGAAAAATGGTCCACTAATATCACAAAGGTACCATCGTATGGTAATCGCATTCTCCAAAACATCCCTTAAAGAGGAACCTCATGGAGAATTTGCCCAAATGTTGATAATGGAAAATTGCTGAAGCTTCTTGTGAATTGAAATAATAATTTGATTAATCCAAGCTACCAAATCATGTACACAAGCTCAAAAAAAATTAGCATTTAAATATTTGTGCACAAAACATGAAGAAAGTCATTGAAAACAAATCACACAAAATGGTCAAAAGATGCTAGAATGGATTGTGAATGAGACATCATGATCATTGATTCCTTCACACAATGCCAAAGAAGATATAACAATGACTAAAATGTTAGACATAGAGTCTGTCTTAGGGGTCGAGACCCTAGGTCCTAGCCTTACAACCCTGAAAAACATCTCCAAGCCAACATACTATGATCTTATTCTTAGTTTATGAGGTCACAAAAGACCACAAACCACCACAACTGTCATGGATTTTGAAGTCAACCCTCTTTACATATTTTACCTACAACATCTTCCCAAATCAACTATTGGAAGTGAAGATAAATTCAACATAATCATGTTGTCTCAGTGGGATGGCACACGACCACCCATCCATTAGATACAGTAAAGTGCCCATCCTTGATGAGAGCCAAATGCTCCCATCCCCAGTGTCATCTCCAACACCCTAACAAAAAAAATACATATTTCATTCAATCAAGGTGACTGAAGAAGTCTTCATCTATTTTAATGATGACATAGATAAATCTCAAATCCTTAATTAAGTATCCAACTAGCAAACACTAACCAAAGTTTCAATTGACATTGTAACTCTGAAGCAAATTCATCATCTTTTGAAGTGATTGTGATCACATAATTACAAATGAGGTTAGTTTCTTGTTAGCATGAGAATCAAACTAAAATAATATAAAACTAACATCTTAGACGCATGTCCTTAGATTGGGCAAAGTCTAAGAAGTGATAAACAAACAAATAGAAGAAAAAACTAAATGATTGTACTTTCCCCATGGATTTTTCCTTCTATCCAAAATTCAAGTTTGAATTGGTTCATATATAGTGCTTGAGGTCTTTGGCAATGTCACAAAATCATTTGGACAACATCTTCCCTTGTGCTATGTGTGATTGCATGAACAATGAGAAGAAATGATTGAAGCTCTCTTGAGGACTTGACAACATAAATTTTGCAAAAAAAAATTCTTGAAGGAGAAGAAGACCCCTTCTATTTATGATTTCTCCTTTGAATTTGGACCATCAATCTCAAATCAAAATGTGTGGTTGAGAATGAGTAATCAAAGGGGAGTCAGGAATTTAATGTTAATAGATAGAGTGTGGAAGGATCTGTAAGAGCTTGTCCCCCATGCCTTGGAGTTGAATAAAACTTTCCTTGCACGCTATCCAAATTTCATTCAATTTACCTTGGAAAAGAGGGGGATTTAATAAATTTTTAATTGAAAAGTTGCTATGTGATGAGGATATTAGGAATTTATGAATTTAAAAAATAGAAATTTTCAAAAGCTATAAAATTTTCTATTAGAAGATGATTAAGCTACTTAACAGAGATTAATTAACAATGGGAAATGATGTGAATTTGGTGGGATAGGATGTGATAATAGAAGAAAATATTAATTGATCAAAGGGGGAATAATGACAAACTAGGAACGTTAGTGTGAATATAATAATTGTAATGTCCCTTACTAATGGGATCTAAAAACACTGGTTTTATACTAAGGAATTTTGTCAAACACTTTACGGGATATCAGAAATTACATGGCATTAAGAATTTTATCAAAAATATCACTGAATACAACCTTGTAATTTCGTCAAATAGTTTGCAATCAGTTTAAAAACTTCTGAAAAATTACAGTTTTTATAATAATATTGTTATGGCTATTTTAGCCTTACAAAAAAATCAGATAAATATTCTAAAACCCTGTTACATGAATTTAGAAATAAAAACCTGCTGTTCTGATGCAAAAAAAATTAAAACTGTTCGCTGCCCAAAAAAAGACCAGTCGCTGTGCAGGAAAGTACAGTGCGGGTACAGTTCGTACTGCGCCATACGGATGTAGACCGTACATTACGGACTGGTACGAAATATGATTTCTGACCTTCCGAAACTGCGCCCTGAGTCTGACACCTTCCACAGATTTTTTAAAATTTAAATCGCCCCCTTTCTTCCAGCGCGCCGTACACTTGTTGAGGTCGCTTGGAGAAGTTTGTTGCTGGTACGGACTTGCAGGTACAGGCCGTACCTGTACAGAATGCAGTAAAATGTGGGCCCTGTCAATACGCTGCTGATATATTCGCCCCACCAATGGCTCTGAACTGATGAAATCGAACTTGAATGTTTAGCATGGACAGCTAGATGCTATCTCCAATGTGCAACCCTTCGGAAGATCTCTCACTTCCTCAGTTATGCAAATCGCTTGAGAGGTATCATTCTCAAGGATTAATCTGAGAATATGCAGACTCTGAAGTCTCCAAATGCTTGGGAAGATGCAATGATCAAATAAAATGAACTGGATGCCAAATAATAGACCCATAGGGTCTATTTATGCACTTTTTGGAACTTCCAAGAGTTTCCATAGTACATCATACAAAACTTGTTATACTTTTTAATAAAAAGTAATTTTATGAAAATAATAATAAAAGTGCATTTTAAAATTAAAATATAACAATTTGGCCTCCATAATAAAATATACTATCTTCCGGTGCATTGTGAGCCATCGAATTGCAAACATGACCCTCTCACCACCTTCATCTGCCTACGAGAGTCCATGATAGGCAAATCCGGGACGCTAAATGATGTCAGCGATAATGGGGACATGACAGTCCGCCCTTCCTGAAATTGCTTGTCCCCAAGCAATCGCTGAATAATAAAGCAATCAAGCCACCTGGATCCCAAACATCAATATAACAATCCCGTGTCCACATCTGTAAACTAGAATCCACTGGTAACTCAAGCAAACTCCTCACCTAGGTAATATGACTAATACCAACTAACTCCACAAACCTATTAGATACCGTCGCTGACTCTAGTAAAAACTTTGCCAATAAATGCAATCCTTCAGCTGCTGCCATGTGGAGTGGTGTTTGCTGATTATCGTCCTTTGAATTTGGGTCAATACCATTGGCTAAAAGATGTTTTAGAAACTCGGCATTCCCATTTGCTACTATTTTACAGAGAAAATTCCCAGCATCTTCTAAAATCAAAGATGCTCCGTTCTCAATAAAAGAAGCAATTGCAATGTAATCTGCTGCTCCCACGGGCCGAGCACATAGTTGGTCAGATGTGAAGTGTGCCAAACCATTGCAACTCTCTAGAACCTCAAATCCCCTTCCAAACAACACAATATTTGATTTTGCCTGCCAATAAATTAAAGACCAAGGACCTTTCACTGTTGATAATAACTGTGGTACTGAAATATGGTTTTTCTGACGATGACAGTGGCAATCTCTTCCACTAGCATGACAAGAGCACCTTTGTAAAGCATTAATCAAGATTATTGTATCATTCTCTTCCTTCCCAACAGAGATGCCTCCAAAGATTTCTCCATTATAGACTAGTACATTCTTCCATGAATCTACCAAAGGCTGACGTACTGGATGAGCCCCTCGAAGCTGCAAAGTAGCACCCACAAACAGCATCTCTGCAAATGTATTTTCTTGAAAAGCATCTATTGTTTGTCCACTAATTCCTTGGATTGGGGGTCGCAAAATCTCAATGGCCCATATTCCCTCTGGAACCCAGTGGCTACATAGCAGGTTGGAAATAAATGGATATGAGGAATACAGCGGTGTTGAGTATCGTTCTACTGGTTGTTCCTGACTTTCAGCTACAAGCTTCGCAACTTCGGCTGCAGGAGGAACCTTAATTTTCACCCTTTCTCCATCCTGGCCCCATGCCTCGATCTTTGCACCCTCACCAATCAGCAATTGTACATGCAATTTACGCTTTGGCCGCTTCCATAATCCTTCAGTCCTAGAAACTTTCACAGAAACCATAGAGGAAGATGATTCTGCGTCATAATATGTAAAAAGGAACTGGCCTTGTTGGTATTCATATCCATCACCGTCATCCTCAAAAATAATTCCTTTTGCTTTTCCTTGCTCATCCAAAGCCACAAGGAGCGTTAAGGTGTCGCTGGGCTCTGCTTCACCTGTATGTTGAATGCAGGGACCAACTGGAATAATAGACCCACCTTGCAAATGCAATAACGGTAGATCAGGATGGCTATCGTCAAAATCAAAACGCTTCCAACTACCCTTAGGAAGCACATGCTTTTTTGAGTCAGATCCCATTTTTGGTACAGTACTGACAGACACTAGAAGTGGCCCCAGTAAAAATGTATCTTCAACATCTCGTAAATTTGGATCTTTAGAATCAGCAAAGAAAAATGGAGCTGCCACTAGCTCTCCTTTTGTATGAGCTAAATAGAAAATGGAAGCATAGTACCGATTCCCATCCATCTTGCAAATAGCCTGGACAAACTTGACAAATCTATACCGCCTCTGAAGTGCAAGTTGACAAACTTGTTCACACTCAGGACCAAAAACCCATGGTTCATGGTCTTTTGTTCTAGCTTCAGTATGGTCACGAGAAAATGGAAGCATAGTACCGATTCCCATCCATCTTGCAAATAGCCTGGGTGTTGCATTTCCAGCAAAGCCACCAATATCGGGTCCAGAAAATGGCTGTCCACTAATCCCCTACTTGTAACTGCCATTTCGCCATTCATCTTTCATGCTTGGAGAATCCTCAAAAATAGATCTTAGCCACCTTCCAAAGCTGTCTTGTTGTTTGAGAGAGCTTTCCTTTCTTGTTTTGATAGGTTCGGCTTCCACTACTTGCCCCATACAGGAAGAGTGATCCAATCTGTCATATGAGGGCCTTTGTAGATTTGGAGCTTCCACCCATTGCTTAAGAATCATTTTGTCTTGCTCATCTCTACTAGGTATCTCACCATCGTGCACAACAACATCCCCCTGTGGCTGAGTAAAAACTGAATCTTTTGCCTGGTTACTGATTTGTTTTTCAAACTCCTCATGCAAGTCCCTGGTAATTGTATCAGCGGATGCCTTGTTATTCCTTGGAGCATAGTGATCATTCCTTCCTCCTCTCTTATTCCTTTGATTCATGAATTGATCAAATGTCCATATTTGTTGCATATCAGGAGGG
This sequence comes from Torreya grandis, assembly GCA_037957365.1. Taxonomy (NCBI): domain Eukaryota; kingdom Viridiplantae; phylum Streptophyta; class Pinopsida; order Cupressales; family Taxaceae; genus Torreya; species Torreya grandis. Next base: position 846,069 of record JARHVA010004952.1, on the reverse strand, counting down.
AGAGTGGTATACTCCAAGTAGACCTGTCTAGCCTCCTCGCCAAACGGAGTTGCTGGAGCAACATGTAATTGTTCTTCCCTGAGTGTGAAGGTGGGAAAAAGAGGTCTAGATGCTGATCCTCTAGTGTTTCCAGCGTGTTGTACGGACCTTTTCTCATTGACTCCACTATGCTCCGTTGTGTGCTGGTGACCTTGATCGGAAATGGCTTGCTGGTCCATTCTTGCCAATAAACGTGACATCATATCAAGCATGTTGTCAAATTTTCTTTCAGCGCTTGCATCTCTATCTTCCTTTGCCATATTCTGAATTGATTTGTCGGTGTCCCTCAACGCTTCTAGCAATGTATCTTCTATTATCTCAGGATTATGATGAGGTTGCCTCCGCTGCTCCCGGATATAATATCTGATTTCTCTCTCGCTCATCTACTGTTTAGCGGACCACAGGATGGCAGGATGAAGGCTCTGATACCACTGTAATGTCCCTTACTAATGGGATCTAAAAACACTTGTTTTATACTAAGAAATTTTGTCAAACACTTTACGGGATATCAGAAATTACATGGCATTAAGAATTTTATCAAAAATATCACTGAATACAACCTTGTAATTTTGTCAAAAAGTTTGCAATCAGTTTAAAAACTTCTAAAAAATTACAGCTTTTATAATAATATTGTTATGGCTATTTTAGCCTTACAAAAAATCAGATAAATATTCTAAAACCCTGTTACATGAATTTAGAAATAAAAACCTGCTGTTCTGATGCAAAAAAATTGAAACTGTTCGCTGCCCAAAAAAAGACCAGTCACTGTGCAGGAAAGTACATTGCGGGTACAGTCTATACGGATGCAGATCGTACAATACGAACTGGTACGGAATATGATTTTTGACCTTCCAAAACTACGCCCTGAGTCTGACGCCTTCCACAGAATTTTTAAAAATTTAAATCGCCCCCTTTCTTGCAGCGCGTCGTACACTTGCTGAGGTCACTTAGAGAAGTTTGCTGCTGGTACGAACTTGCAAGTACAAGTCGTACCTGTATGGAATGCAGTAAAATGTGGGCCATGTCAATACGCTGCTGATATATTCGCCCCACCAATGGCTCTGAACTGATGAAATCGAATCTGAATGTTTAGCATGAGATAGATGGATGCTATCTCCAATGTGCAACCCTTCGGAAGATCTCTCACTTCCTCAGTTATGCAAATCGCTTGAGAGGTATCGTTCTCAAGGATTAATCTGAGAATATGCAGACTCTAAAGTCTCCAAATGCTTGGGAAGATGCAATGATCAAATAAAATGAACTAGATGCCAAATAATAGACCCATAGGGTCTATTTATGCACTTTTCGGAACTTCCAAGAGTTTCCGTAGTACATCATACAAAACTTGTTATACTTTTTAATAAAAAGTAATTTTATGAAAATAATAATAAAAGTGCATTTTAAAATTAAAATATAACAATTTGGAATCCATAATAAAATATACTATCTTCTGGTGCATTGTGAGCCATCGAATTGCAAACATGACCCTCTCACCACCTTCATCTGCCTATGAGAGTCCATGATAGGCAAATCTGGCACGCTAAATGATGTCAGCCAGAATGGGGACATGACATAATTAATTAAACTATTTAGAATGATGTTAGCGGATAGTTAAAATTGACATAGAGTGTTTAATTTTAGTTGTCTGCATTTTTCCCTTATTTAAGAAGGCATTGCGAGACACAATGAGTGGAGTAATGAATTTTCAAAGAACAAAGAAGCCAAAAAAAGGTGGATGAAAAATTAGACGATAATAATGAAAGAATGTGATGACTGATGCCCCCTTGAGAGGGAACAAAATGAAGGATGTGTTATGTCTATTTTTAGCACCCTTTTTATTTTCTAAAGGTCTTGGCATGTCGTCATTTCTATCATTTTGATGACTTTACATCATAAGTTTAAATATGTTGGTGGGGGGCAACATATTTGCATTCATTTAGATGGTTATTTCTTTGTGTGTATGCAAATATGAAATTTTATTTTATTTGAATGATTTTTATATTCATGACGTTAATTTGAGATAGTGCATAATATAAGTTGATCATTTAAGCATGTTATTGTATTAGAGAATCAACATGTTGATACTTCAATTTATAGTATGCACTTGATTGTCAATTGATACTCAGTCTTGAGAATGAACATTTGAAAACTCAACAGGGATACCATTTTGATATACTTAAATATGTCTCTAAAATATGTAAAGTGATAAAAGGATTTTATATTGTATTTTATGTTTGAAAGTGAAGAAAAGGTACAAAATAGTTTTATTTTGCTCCTCCAACTGGTATATATAGTTATTAGATGCAGTTGAATTTCTTGTACATGATCAAAATCTATTTTGATTCTAAATATTCATTTTTAGTGAGTTAGAATGACATGACACTTGGCAAGTAAAGCTTGATAAAATGTTGTTTCAGTAGGTATGGTGGAAAATGCTTGTTTAAGGTCAAACTTGTAACTATATTGATATATTATGTTATATGGTTTATAATAAGTCTTTAGAACTATACCTTGATGGTACCCATAAGGGGTCATTATTTTATCTCATATAAACTATGGCATAAAGTTATAATCCTAATGTTTGAATGGAAAATTAAACACATTACATAATGTCCAAGCCATGGCATTAATATTTCAAAACAGTTTTATATTTTCAAAGCTTTATAATTCAACATTTGTTTCTAATGCATCAACTTAGTTTTAAATGTGGACATGGACATTATAGCGGTTGTGTGATAAGTAATGAATATTTGATAGTGAAAGGTTTTAAATGTAAAGTTAACTCTCATACAAATCATGGAGCTTAGAATATAGGCAGCAACTTTCGTAAGGTTCCAAATCACTTACTAAGTGTTATAACAGTTGGTCATTTTCGATTGGCAGCTTATTTTGTTTTGGCAGAAATTATTGTTCATTAAAATGATGGACACGTCATTTAGGATTCATTAAGGATCAATTACGGAAACCACCAAGGAATAAAAGGTCTAGTTTTCTCATTCTTGGCATCATTTGAACAAGTTTCTTGCGAAAGTAAAGCTCTGTGCAATTTATCAATTGATCTAGACATTGAGTGCATTATTTTTCTAGTTATTTTGGTATTTTTACTTTAATATAGATATGCATAACATTGCTTATTGTGGAATGCATTCATATTTATTGAGATTTCATTGGAGAGGTTGCAGTTATTTTTGGTTTAGTTCAAAATGACTATTATTTTCTCTTCATATATAAATGATTCTTTCGTGTATATATAGTTTTAAAGAATGATACAGTGCATGCATTTTTTATAGAGAAACACTGTGAGCATGTTGGTAGTCAGTTCCTATGTTACCATGGTGGTTTTCATTACTACATGCTTCACTTTCTATAAACTGGGTCTTTGCATGCACAAAATGTTGTTGGGGAGGATAATATATGATTATTGATGGATGATATCTATGGGTTTTTCTTTTTTAGAGCTGTTTTAAAATCAATATATTTAATATATGATTTTTGAATTATATATATTTAAAATATATACATGCAATGTTCGTTTAAGAGGGATATTGTTTGGAAAAAAGTGAATCTTGAGTGCATGGTAGAATAAACAGTTCATTTTGGCAATTTTTAAGATATTGATATTTTGAATTCATATGATTTAAATTCAATTTATTTTAAAAATAAAATCATTTTGCATGTTGTTATATGAGGGTTATAAGATGAATGATTGATCTCATTCTGTTTGCATAATGGATAAAAAATGATTTTTTTTATTTCAAAATGACCACTGATCAAAATTCGTTTCGCTGTGTAAAAATTGCATTTTGATCACCTACATAATTTTTTACTATGTTAAATTTGATGGCTAAATGACCATCACAACAGACTCAAAATTATACAGTATGATGGCCATTTGAATATTAAATTTAACCTAAATAAAAAACATATGAAAATGGTTATTTTCAAAAAAGTGAAGGTTGTTTTATTTTGAGATGGGATCCATCTTACGAGTTATTCAATCAAAATAATTTTTATATGAAGGTGTTTCACTAAATAATTCATTTTCGAAGCATGGTATGCCCATATGATTAAGGATAGTGTTTCATGTTTTGATTGCTTAAGGGTTTCTACAGACAATGTCTTATGATGAGATTTAGGAAGATGAGCTGCATATAGAAATTTGTGATAAAATATTGTCTAAGTATATATGAAGCATGGATATCGTGATAATTTTTATCCGAGTATATATAATGTGAGATGATAAATTTGAACAATGGATTTGATATGAAAATTATATCAACAACACCCAAATCTACAATCCACTATTAAAATTTAGACCTAAAAAGATCATAATACACAAAAAAATGAAACATTCATATTTACATCACAATCTTTCAGACAATTGCTTCAAATCAAGATTCAGAATAAAAGAATAAAGAAAAAATACTATTAATGTTGGATTGTTATGGATAGACTTTGATTATTGACAGCTTGTAATTAGTTTTGACAATATTTTGATTAATAGACTAGTGATTGATTTATGGATTTGAACCTAAGATTGGCATGAAGGCTCATGTATTTCATAGTTGGCCTCAATGGAGGATTGGTTGGTTATTTATAGAGTGGGAGAAGGGAAGATCAATGGCTAGGATTCAAAGTTGGGTGTGGAAATATTAATGGTGGATAATTATGCAAGGAGTTAAAAAATATTTGGATGATATTAGAGGAGGGAATGTTATAGAGGTAAAAGCCTCTAGAGTCTTTTTGAATGTTTAATAATGAAAGTAGGTGATTAGATGAGGTGATTAGATAGGCGATTAGGGAAAAGGGATATAGGAGAGCTTAGGAATAAACTAGAGTAGATGAGATTAGAATTTTAAATTCTAATATAATTGATAGGTGGGGTTAGAATAAGATTAGATGATAAATGACATATTAGAAGAAGGATTAACTGACTTGTGGAGTATAAATAAGGTTAGTATTAATGAAGAAGACTAAGGAAATGTTAGACAAATGATTATGAGGATGAGAGATTAATTATAAGATGAATTAGATGAAATTAGTGATGTTAGTGTTGATTAATAATAATATCAGCGATGATAAAAGAAGAGAGCAAATTTAGATGCATACAATGAACATTGATATAAATTTATGTAGAGGATATTATGCAGTAAATTAGATTATAGTTTATTCATGCTTATTTTGGTCATTTATTATTGGATAAATGCTACTTATAGATTATTAATGTTAAAATAGGTTTTATCATTTTAATATTAGTATTTATGGATTATTTATGGTATGCATAGTCAAATAAATAATTGTCAAACAAGTCAAAGGCCCCCACCCATTAGAAATGTCATTGGTCTATTTTTAATTTAACTTGATCTATAGACTTTATTTTAAGTCTAAACTTATAAAGTTAAGTTATAGTTAGCTAATTGAGTTTTAAAAATGAATAAAAGATAACAACTAATTAACTAAAAATAGTTATAATTTATTTTGTAACTATCTCTAAAAGAGACTACTTTATAAACATATCAAAGACATATTACAAAGGGAGAAATAATACAACTATTGAAGAGTTCTCAAGTTATTGAAAGTTTCATCATTCTTTCTTTTCTATATAATCATCTCTGATATTAAATAACTATTTATAGATAGATTGAATAATACATTCTTTGATGTTGAAGTAATCCATCTGTTTAGCACAGGTATATCTAGATTTATTATTTATTTCATAAATCAATTATCTAAAGTCTATCAAGCATAATATCTTTTGATAATTATAGATATGTCATTATATGTGCAAAAATCCATGTACTTGACCCGAATAATGATAAATACATCATATTTTATTGATATTTTTATTGTAAATTGTTATCTTTTTAAAAGTTGTTTGTACTCAAAATTGTTGTTTCTCAATAAAATATTTTTGCTTTATTTTAAGGTGAATCTTGTTTCAAGACTTGTAATTTCTGTTTCATATTTATGTTCTCTTATTTTCTTAGATTTAGTCTTTTAGTAGTTCTATTTAGTTTTAGATTTGAATTTTAGTCAACTTGTTTAGTCTATTTTATTTATTTTTAGATTTATTTTCTTTATATTTTATTAGTTTGCTAAGATTTTTTATTGTTTTTGCAGCTGTAGATTCATAACTTTATTAATTTTTAACTTACTAGCAATAGTCTTAAATACTGATTAGTTTTAACATTGTTATTAACTTTAGGTTATTTATTTTCTGCTTAGGAGTTTTTTTACTTCTTAGTTGTTTTAGATTAGATTTGTGTTAGTTTTGGTTAGTATTTCTTGGTTTGATTTCTTGTTTTAGTCATTTATCTTCTTTCATCCTTGCAGTGTGGACATGCATATGAGATATAACTTTCAACAAATCTGAATATTTTATCCTTCAAGGGATTGCCTAATCTATAGGCTTTGCTTTGTTGTATAGGTCAGATGATAATTTATACTTGATTTGAGATTGATCGATTAAATATTGAAACAATGATTAGCATATTAGATCAAATCATTAGTTGTAAGTATATTCTTCTTGACATGATCAATGATAATGCTATGTTTGATTGATTTATATAAACTTGATTTAGATTTATTATTGAACATATTAATCCCCATAACTTTAAAAAAAAAACCCTTCTACACATCTTTAGAACCAATTCTCATTCCTTGAGCCTTACGATCAAACTTGTAGGATTCTATATTAACCTTCATGGTAGGTGAAAAGGTTGATTTGTTGGTGTGACATTTTTTACCATCAAAAAAATATGGATGGGCTCTAAAAAAAAAAGAGGAATAATCTCAAAAGGAAGATGTGATGGATACGTGATATAAAAATAAAGTGTTGGGATGCATGATCTGATGATGATTAACCCATGGGTGAGATTAACTCACTTGAGTTGACACTTGAATGCTTTAATTTTAGATAATGATGGGTTGATTGGCCTCAAGCAAGGTGAATTTGGGAAGGATACATCTTGAGATAAGTTTTACACTTTGTCTTGCCCCAAACAAGGTAAAAGAGATGAGCTTGACTTGCTCTAAACAAGGCAGATTTGGGAAGGATACATCTCAAGAATGAGATGTTCATTTTGATTTGCCCCAAATAAGACAAAAGATGTGATCTTGGATCAAGGAATGAATGATTTAATGGCCCAAAGTATATTGGATTATTTGACTAATTGATTGATTGATTTTCAAGCATAAATAAATTATTTAACCTATCGCATGGATTAAAGATGATTGATATGAAGATAAGGATGCCCTGAGGTTAAATGATGAAGATTGAATGATGATGCAATAATGATTGAAGAATCATGTGATTAAATTTGGAATGAATTGGATAAATTATAAATTATAATAGGATTATTAGTGAGAAGAAATAGATGATGAAAAGAAGGGTAGGAATGGCTGAGCTGACATTAGAAACTTTGTGATTGAGCACTGCCTACATAGTCCAAATAGACTTAGGTCAATGTAGTTCTCCCAAAATGGAGGAATATTATAATAAATTATGAAGTTAGATGATGATATGATGTTAATAAATGTCAATGAGGGATGAGGTGATTTGATTTGGAAAAGTGTAATTTTACAAAGGGATAAATTACCAATGTAGTGCAATATTGTATATAAGCCTCAAGCACTTGATGTTTGATGTAGCACATGATAATATGCACCATGATATAGAACATCATGATTAATTGGATGTTATGTGAGTAAGGACTAACCCCTAATCTAATGGGAAAATGACATAAACACACCATGATATGAAAAGTCTAGATGACATTATTGTCGTATGCTGATGGATGGACTTAAGTACAAGCACATGAGAAGAGACACCATGATATGTAAAAACCATGATGACATTGTAAATATGCATATGGACTGAGTCAAGGCATAACATGAAAAACAAACAAGCAAGCAAATAAGAAAACACACAAACTAATAAAAATAGCATAAAGCATCTTGTTGTTAATTAAGTCAATATCCACATGTGAAGGATTGATAATATTGATAGTTGGATGGTTCCCCCAACTAAGGATACATGGAAGGGGACTAAATGAAAAAATATATGAAATAAGCTACACCCTTTGACTTGTCCCAAATAACACAAAAGCTATGAACTTGAATTGATGATTGCCCCAAATAGGGTGGATACAAGAATGAAATATCGTGAAAAGTTGAATATTGGATCAAGGATTATTGAGTGGATTGAGAAAAAGACTTTTTTATTTTATTTGTGGCTTTATATCTCTCTTCAAGATTTGTGGCTTTTTTTGGTTTTTGATTTTATGATATTTTTTTATTTTTAGGATTAAATATATACAAGGGGTTACTAACAAAAAGAAAACATGTTCTAGCATGGGGATGGGATACGATAACGAATTGAACATAATCATGATGATTTAGATGATGAAATAACAATTATGGGGATGGTGATTAAGAATGGACTAGGGATCTCCAAGGACCATGTCATGTAGAAATGAAGTGTTCAGTCATCAAAGTGTCATTTGGAGGATATGCCAAAATGGTTCTAAAAACATGGCTCAAAACATCTTCTAGTGTATTATTGAGGCCAAGATGGGACAAAAGGACTAACATGATATGATGGATAAGAATAAGGATTTGGATAGGATTGGATGGACAGAAATGGCTTAAATGGAATGGATCTCAATGCAGATGGGGTTGCCCCTAACTGCCAATGGACTTGCAAACAAATGGTTATTTACACATGACATTTGAAACTTGGTTTTGATCATAGTACTTGCCCAAGGTGCCACGAGCATTGTTTTCACCATTTGATGAATTATTTATCTTTCTTTTGATTTTTTAGCATCTCAACTCATTAGAGGATTATGATATTTATATTGTTGATGTTTTGATTTCTCTAGCCCATACCCACTTTGGATAATTGTTTTGCTAGGGTCCTATTGCTAATGTGGACTACACTAATGCTATTGTGATATTCGTTGATTGTTGATTTTTCTTCCTTTAAACCTATAAACAAGATGTCTTCATAGCATCTATAAAGGAGAGTGCCACAAGGGAGGGCAAATCAAGATAGGCATTGGATAAAAGATCTGATTTGATGATGTGATATAAGATTTTGATAGAGAATATGATCATGAAAGGATGTATAATTGGTGGGAGACTAAGGTAAATTAGGACTAACAGTCACACACATCATTTTGGATTTTGGATTTTCTAATTATGATGTGATTTTTGATGGTGGGGGGTCAAAACCTCTAAAAATTCTCTCAATAGGGACACAATACTTTTTTGCTCCTTAGGCTAGAGAGTTGTTGGAATCTAAATGATCTTTATATTATTGGCAATTTTGATATGGACTTCAATGACATATTCATCAAGCAACGAAGAACTAATTTATTCATCTATTGGCACCTTGAGGAGGTTTTCACCAACAGAGTCTTCTTGATTAAGCTAATTTTAATTTTGACTATTTAATAATGCTTCAAAGAGGTTTTCACCAAGGAAATTGATTTATTATTTTGATTGCCCCTAGTGCTTCAAATAAGGTTTCACTAGGGAACTTCTCTTCTGACTGAATGTTATTTTAGATCCTGATAAATTTTGCAATTGAAATGTCACTATGGAACAATTCCAATAATGTGTGATTTTGTCAATCCCAATTGATGGGTGAAAAAAATTGAATGAAAGTATAAGGGATATGATGGCTAATGTGAAAATGAAGGGTGACATTATTGGAATGATTAAAGGCCACACAATACTTATAGAGACTATTAGGAAAACTTGTTTTGATGCTGAAGAAAACTTACTCAAAAAGCATGAAAGGATCATTGATGTATTCAAATGGATCTATTAGAAGTGTGTAGTCGATGTCATAAGATTTTGATTCTGATTTTGACTTTGATTCTTATGGTAAATTTTATTTTGATGTTGATGTTGATTTAGATGTTGATAATGGTTTTGATTTTGATGTGGATTATGATTTGGATGTGGCCACAATGAGGGCCTATTGGATTGTATCATCCATAAGTACCTTTTCCACTTTGTGTTCGAAAATAAAGGCTTTCGGATGAAGAGATTCCCTAAAATGGGGGATGTTTTGTAATGGATTAAATATGGGTTATTGGTTAATGATGTGTTCTTTGAAGATTGGCTCATTAAAGGAGGGTTTGTCTAAGATTGGTGAAAGATCATAAAGAGGCTCATCAAAGGGAGCCTAATAAAAGATGAGAGGATGGTCGAAGGGTGACTCATCATTAATTGACTCATCAAGGATAGTTGATTCTAAAAAAACATCAAAGATGGATAGATTATCTTGACTTTGATTTGGAATTGGATGAGTCTGATCATGATCTTGGAAAGGGTCTTGGCATATCCTCGTTTGGTGATTCTCAAACATGGATAATTTTTATTCTATTTCAATGTCTCCATGATCAATAAAACCTTGGACAGAATTCCTTAATCTTATACATCAACTAAGATAATAGCCTTGAATTTTATGATACTCGTAATAGTCATATTTTTGGTACCACTCAGGTTTTAGGATGTTTTCCTCAAAATACATAGATATATAATCATGTTTATCATGATTGATTGGTAAAATATTTCCTCTAAGGGTTCATTAAGAATTTTAAAAATCTATTTGGACATGGATGAACTTGATTCTTGATCAAGATGGGCTTGATGATATTGTTATGGCTCAGGGGCCAGATGAATATTGGACAAGGATGCCAAAATTAGTTCCATTTTACTAGTATGATAGAGAATGTGATGATCCAAACCAATGGACGAGGTCTTTAATTGATGTGGAATGATTCAACTCTACATATTTAGGATGGAGCATAAGTTTGTTGGATATTAATTTGTAGGAAGTTAAGTACCTATTTCTAAGAGTTGCAGAAAGACATCATCTTTCTTTTCAAACATGTAACATTAAAATTAGGCTCTATCTTGATCTGATTTGGATACCATGGACCTATATGAAATTAAGATTTTGGGTTTGATTTGATTTTTATATTTGATGTAATTTTCCACAAGTAATGGGGATTTATTTTATTTGATTGTGATGTTTTTATTTGTTATGCCCAAATCAAGGCAGAATGATGTTGGATTTGATTTGTCACAAACAAGGTAGATTGATTTGATTTGATGTGATATGATGTTTGATTTTATTTTCCTCAAATAGGGTGGATTTTGATGTCTGATTTGATTTACCCTAAGAAGGGTAAATTAATTTGATTTGATGTTTATTTTGATTTAAATTGGATTTCAATTATTTGATTTTTTTTTACTTGGATTGAATAAAATATGGTTGTTGAGATTTCATCATTCCCAACTGACAAGTGTGCGAGATTGAATGGAAAGAAAAGAATATGATTAAAATTTATATGTTCAATTGATTTAAAATTGAGTGACTTGGTCAAAATAAACCTAATTCTACTTTGATTTAATGTTTGACTTTGGATTTAGTTTGACTTTGTCAAAGTTGACTAAATTTGACCCAAATGGTTTGATTTAACTTTCAAAGATTGACTTAAAATTTGCTTTGGTTAAAGTAGACTTGATTTGAATTTTTGAATTTGAATATACTTGATTTGAATTTGAATTGGATGTTTGATTGAAATGTTTGACTTTGACTTGAAAGTTGACCTTAGATATTGACTTTGACTTGAAGGTTAACTTTTAGAATGGTTGAATGGATTTTAAACTTGAATTTTGAATGTCTGAATATATTTGAAATTTGAATTTAGTTTAGTTAGAAAGTTTGACCCTACTTTTGACTTTGAATTTGACTTTAAATTGATTTGATTTCAAAGTTTAACTTCGATTTTATTTTATTTCAAAGTTTGACGTTGACTTTATTTGACTTTGACTATTGAAAATGTTTAACTTGAAATGTTTGATTTGGAATGCTTGACTTTGTTTGAATTGGACTAACTTGACTTGGATTTTATAAAATTTGATTGATTTGGAAGGTTTGACCGATTTAGATTCAATTCTGAATTGGATTTGGTTCAAAATGAACTTGATTTGAATTTGTTTTCAAACAGACAACCTAATGGTACAATATGAACATGGTATCATTTCAATTGGATAACATGGTATTATGATTGGATAAAATGACTCATAAATTTAGATAGAGTAATGCCTTATCACACCAATGTGTAATGACAAAGTTTGGATTTGAGATAATTTGACTTGTTTGATATGTAAGGTCTAACACGCAAAATGGGTATATAGAAATAAATAAGCAATGACAAGCACATAAAACAAGTCCTATCTTAGAGGTAAAATGAGTGTACAATGTAAGTGTAGCCCACATATCTACCTAAAAATAAGTGAAAACATATTAATCTCTTAACCCTCACTTCAAGGAGTATGTCATGAGAACTTGGGGGAGGTTGGTTTCCCTCACACTACAAATTGTTTGCAATAGAGAAATCTTAATTTAAATTTTAATAAAGATTTATAAATGGTCTCTAATATACATCATGATACGTAGGGCTCAAAATTATATGGAATAAGAACAATAATGGAAAATTTTCAAGAGGGTCTTTCCCTTTCACTACCACTTCAACTGTGAGATCTCACCAAAGTCATACTAGAATTTAAACTCCAAGAGTGATGTCTGACAACTTAACGTTAGGGATAAATCCCTTGCTTTCACAAAACCCTTTTTGGATGAATTTCACTACACTTTTATGAAAACTCCTCCCAACATATATCCCCCATTATAAAATGGGGCTGGTATGCATATTGGGGGATGAAATTCTAGTTTTTTCACCCCAAGGAATTATGGATGGTGATGAAGTCCACCCCACACAGCTAAAAAAATTAATGTCCACTATTTCTAATCCTCAAGATCCCATAAGTAGGCAAGAGGAGAGCACACTCTAGTTTTACTTCAGGAAAATGCAATAGTAACCTATGTGTTTTTTATCACCCAAAATCACACAAGTGGGAAAGGGGAGAGCATACACATGATAAGACACCCACAAACACACCAAAAAAACAAGTATTTTAAATCACCCAATTTAAATGTTGGTTCATTTTCACCAAAATAAAATGTGTTTACAAGATGTTTGTTTATGAAAATAACTAGTTCTTTGACTCACAAAACATGTATAAAATAGATTAGTGTTTATATTTATGGCCTTTGATAATCGAAAAGAAGTCAAAATGATATTTTTTTAAGTATCAAGAAACAATCATAAGGTGATTTTGTCATTTAGTAGAGTGATATCACTAATTCAGGACACAATACCATCAATCTATAGAAAAATAATAGAGAATACAGAGAACTGGTGATTCTACTGATTAGTAAGGTGATCTCACCATTGAACAAGGTGATTTCATCGATCTTAGAAAAACATAGACAAATTTAAAATGTAGATGATTCTACCAATTAAGTTGTTAATTTTGCTATTTTTTAAAGATAATATCACCAAAATTTATTAAATACAGGTATAAATAGAAAAAAGGTTACCAAGGCATTTTCACTGATATGAAGGTTGATCCCACTGATTTTTAGGTTGATTCCACCAATTCATAGGTCAATTATATCATTTTAGTTTGTAATTATGTTGTTTTTATAAAACCATAGTTTGAGTAAACCTGAGAGCAAATATGTTATTTCATAGAGTTATTCTGTCGATTTGCAGGTCAATCCCACCATTTATCTAGAAAGCACATAAAAATAAAAATAAAATAAGTGATATCACTGATTACTAGATTGATATCACATTTTACGGGTAACACTTCTGTCGATTAGTAGAGTGTTTTCACTGCTAACTTGGGAACACAAATTTATCAAATTAGAAGAAAAAGAAGAGAAATTAGCATCAATCTTGAGCTAATTATTAAATTAGAGGAATGGTTTGATGTTTTAAAGTAGAATGTGGCATGTTATCTCCCACTAGGTGTACCATATGTGATCACATGATTGTAAAGGAGGTTAGTTTCTTATTGGCATGAAAATCAAACCAAAACAATAGAAAACTAACATCTTAGATGCATGTCCTTAGATTGGACAAGGTCTAATAAGTGAAAAATAAATAAATAAAAGACAAAATCAAATAATTTTACCTTCTTCATGAATGTCTCCTTATAGTTGGAATTCAAGTTTGGATTGGCCTAGATATAGTGCTTGATGTCCTTGACAATGTCATGAAATCACTTAGACAACATCTCCACTTGTGTTATGTGTGATTGGATGAACAATGAAAAGAAATGATTGATTCTCTCTTGATGATTTGAAAACATAATTTTAACACACAAAAAAAATTGAAGGAGAGGGAGGCCTCTTCTATTTATAGATTTATCCTTTGAATTTGGACTGTCGATCTCAAATCAAGATGTGTGGTTGAGAGTCCTTCCACATTCCATCTTTCCTTTATCTAAGATCGATGGTCCAAATTTAAAGGAAAAATAGAAGAAGCCTCCCTCTCCTTGAAAAAGTCTTTTTGTGCTAAAATTATGTTTTCAAATTTTTGAAAGAGATTCAGTCATTTATTTTCATTGTTCATCCAATCACACATAGTGCAAGGGGAGATGTCATCTAAGTGATTTCATGACATTGCCAAAGACCTCAAACACTATATCCAAGACAATCCAAACTTGAATTCCAACTATATAGATTGTGTAAAAGGAAGGATGGAGTGTGGAAGGACATGTAAGAGCTTGTCCCCCATGCCTAGGAGTTGAAGAAAATATTCCTTTCACATTATCCAAATTTAATTCAATTTACCTTGGGAAATAGGAGGATTTAATGAATTTTTAATTAGCAACTTGCTATGTGATGAGGATATTAGGAATTTATGAATTTGGAAAATAGGAATTTCCAAAATCTATTGAATTTTCAATTATAAGATGATAAAGCTAATTAAAAAAAAATTATTAACAATGGGAAGTGATGTGAATTTGGTGGGATAGGGTGTGATAATATAAGAAAAGATTAATTGATCAAGGAGAGAATAACGTGTTAGTGTGAATAGAAGAACCAATTATATGATTTAGGATGATGTTAGAGGATAGTTAAAAATCAACATAAAGTGTCCAATTTTATGTCTCTTTAGTGACTTCGACCAAAAATTTATACTCCTAAATGAAAAAACCATGCTTTTCCATCCATAATGTGGCCTTGCATCACCTCCATGGTTACTTATCAAAAAATGTAAGGAATAATTAGTAGTGATAGTGAAATGGCTCCATTTATTCCCACTTGATGTTATTTCTTATCCAAATACAAGTTGGGCAATCATGTTGCCCTATGTGCTTCTAAATGTCATAGCCCATTGCACGATGATCAATATATATGTGAGAACTTGAACATGTTCCACATGTCATGTCTAGAGGCCGAGACTACCTCTTATGCCCTCTAAAAAATGAATAATTAGTAGTGATACTGAAATGGATCCATGTATTCACACTTGATGTTATTTCTTATCCAAATACAAATTGGGCCATCATGTTGCCCTATGTGCTTATAGCTATCATAGCCCATTGCACGGTGATCAACATATATGCAAGAAATTGAACATGTTCTACATGTCATGTCTAGAGGCTGAGACTACCTCCTATGTCCTCCAAAAAATGATTGGGTCCCATAATTACCACTCTCCATGAATGGACCAACATACTTAAAGAATCTTTATTTCTCATATCTTTTCCGAATCAATTCCTCAAAAAATGATCTATTACACAAGAATAATAACATGTCTTCTTCATCTTCCCTCCTCACCATCACCATGAGAGGGCTTCAAATATTTTGATTCCTTATCCCGAAAGGAATTCACCGTAGATTTATCATGATGAAAACACTCTAAATAACTAATTCCTTCTCTCCCCTATGTGAAAATTGCATCAAAAGAAAGAACAGTATATTTAGACTTTCTTTCTAAATCCACCACCTATATAAAATATTTTCTAAAGCAACTTTGCACCAATTATTTTTCTTTGCCTCTCAAATGATTTAATATTAAGAGAAGGATTAATTATCAACACGATCATTTTCAAGATGATAACCATCAACATCATTATTTTCAACATCATTAACATCAAACTAAACATGCTTAATAATTAAAAAATAAAAAAGATCATGGTTTGGATTAGAAGCATCAACAACATCAAAATTAGTAGAAGTGGAAGCATCAAGAAAATATGTTTCATGCCTCATTATGTATTCATATTTATTCATTAACTCAACAAGTTCCTTTACAATTTGTGATCCGCACCCCCCCCCCGCCAACTTTCCAATCTCTTGATACATTAGACAACATTATCCTTTGACAATTCTTTGTTAAACAACTTCTTCAACTCATACCACATCTCGTTTCAAGTATCTATACCTTTGAAACAAAAATAAATTTTAGGTGAAATATGATTCAACATCGTTCCCACTATATTATATTCTTTATTGAAATAGGCATCCTTTCCTTGCTTGATAGAAGGGACTTTTTTAGTTCCATTATCAATTCCCCACAAACCCTTGGTATTCAATGCAATTTGAATGGATGCCTCCCAAGACAAAAATCTAACATTTTACCATCATAAAAATTTGGTTTAATTATTCCAGTATAACCCAAATCATTGATGTATATGAGGATGAGACAACTATTCCTATTTTGGAGGGACCCTTAGTTGTGATTTTTTAGGATTCCTAAATGGATGATAATGTTGCATTAGTTGAATCTTTTGGTTTAATATCTTTGGGTGATGACCCCACTATGTTGGTTAGAGTGATATTTTCAACACATGAAACTCCTACCTTTAGGGGAATATTATTTTATCCGATTGGGATCCTTATACTTTAGATGGATATGAGGATGATACGAGGATATGCACCATTCACATCTCGCATTAGCATATGGGATATTGATTTTATTATTTCATGAAGAATTATGATGTGTGTTTCCTTATGGAGATAAGGGGTATGCTTATGGTCTGATTATGTCCCAACATGTGGTGATGTATGGGGAAACAACACTTATCTGAGGCAGAGCATAGAGAAGCATTGGTTGCAACACTTTGTGAGTTGTGACCATTAGTTTAGCTACTTCTTTAGATTTATTTTCATATTATAGTATTTTCTCTAGTCTTCATAAGTTGTCATTAGGGAGATGCTATAACATCCTCATTTGTATTAATTCCATCTTATTTTGGACCCTCCAAGTTTTTAATTTAGGGAGGATGTTAGAGTGTAAACTCCAAATTTGCATGTCCCAGTTAGTTACTATCGTTTAAACCTAAATTTAGATATGTGGGGTATCTAGATTTAAGGGGATTAAATTAGATTTTACACAAAGGTGGTGAACTAACCTAATAATCCAAACAATTTATAGAAAACTTAGATAAATAATATTATAAATTTATACAACTAAGACTGTTAAAAAATAATAAATCACAACCATTGATATATATTAGAATGAATTGCAAACAAATTATATTTAGATGGTTACTATGCACATGGAATTTTGGGTAGGAACATGATGGAAGTGGATTGAAAAATGATTCTGTAACAGTCATCGGATTTTGGGAATATATTTTTTGTCGTCTCAAACACTTGTGTCAAAGCTAGATAGTTGCATCAATGCATGTATCTAACCCTACCACATATGTCTTATATGGAATAATGACTAGATCTAGATGTAACCAACTATATCCTTTTAATTTTTATATCACCTTTCTTATGGTGTCTTCAAATCATGTGCACAGTTTGTCACTCTTTATCAAATGATCAAACCCTATCTCTTCGCCCTTAGAGTGACTATGGAAAAAATGGATTAGTGGGCTTATGGTGTCTAGCTAACCCCAAAGACCCCTCTGTCAATGGACCCTACCTAAATATATAATACTTTGAAGAGGGGCTCAAGATGGTATGGTTCTCCCCTGCATGTTGGCTTGTGTGTGCAAAATGGTGCAATGTGTGATAAGCAAAGACATGTAGTGACCTAGCTTTTAACTTGGAAAATATGGCTCATGGGATGCTCTTTGAATGTTTTAGACATGTAAAAATTATGATTCTGTGACTAATATGGAAATATGGACAAATATGGTAGGTTTTCTCACTTAAATTTTTGAGTACTTCTTGGTATGTTGCTTATGAGTTGTATGTGATTTTTAGGTGAGGAATGAATGAGGGTTGGTATTTATATATATACCAATCCTTTTTATAAATATATCACATTAAAGCACTTAGGTTGACCTTTTAGATACATTTTTTTTTTAAATTGGATGACTTTCGGGTACTGGACACTTTGTAGACAAATGGACACTTGCATTCATGCAGGTGTCTATCTGGGATGCAAGTGTCCAATAAGCTAGAAATAGGTATAGGTCTAAAAATGGTAGTGAAGGATAATAATAAAATTTAAAGATTTTTTAAAAATATAGAAGGCCTAGTCATCAGAATAATAATGGCTAGACTAAAAGATAAGTAATTTGGCACAAAAAAAATAAAGAATGTGAGCCTTTTAGAAATGGGCAGGGCTAGAACTAAGAGGTACAACCATGATATATAGTTTCTAAGTATAAAAGATTGAGATACATTATAAATCAAATTTTACTATCTACATTCCCCCCCCCCCACTTAATCCAGTAATGAAATTGCTAGTTTAAAGGACAAAAACACATACTTGGGTGTGCATAACACACCTTGTCTTTACCTGATCCCAACTTGAGTGCTTTGTTAGTGACTAACCTAAAACCAAGATCATGTGACAATATATAATCAATGTATAAAATCTGAAATTGAAATAATTTGAAATTATTTAAAGTAAGAAGAGCAAGGTTAGGAGTAAACTTATGTGTCAATGCAACCATCTTGATTTTTGGAAATTTGAGTTGAAGTATGCTTCATTATGAAGCATTAAAGCTGATATTAGGACAATTTTAAACCTACAATTGAATATATATAGATATTGGAGGACACATGACCTCAATCTTGGTGTAAATGTGAGTTAAAACAAGACAATTGAGCTTGTTTCATCTCAATTATGTAACCCAAATATGTGCATAATTTGGGGATTTTAAGTGATTTAATCAACTCACACTATTATCTGGTGAGGGTAGATGATTTAATCAAATCCAATCTATAAGTTTGGTGAAGTTATATGATTTAATAAAATATAACTTATGAATTTGGTAATATTGAGCGATTTAATCAACTCAACCTTCTAAAGGTGAACCAACTACTGTTGTATATTGACTCAATAATAGTCCATCTTGGGTGTGATAACAGTGCATGATAGTATTTGAAATTTGAAAATGGACTTAATTTTGTAATTTTATTACCCTTTGCATAGCATATGCACCTTATATATGTCTTAAGTTAAAATATGGGTATAATAACAGTAACAACGTATAAAATGTTACAACAAATATGTATCTGAATCATATAACTATGACTTCTGGTGAATTTGAAATTAGTGCAAGTGTGGAGGACATGTTTTTATGACATGGCCACATTAGATCTAGAGAATTTGAGAATTGGTGTAAATGTGGAGAAATGTTTCCATAACATTCCCCCACTATAATCTGGAGATGTTAAGTATTGAATGAGTCTAGAGTTCATGCATTTTTGGCATGCCCCCATTGACATGTCCTCCCTTTTGAGGTGATGGGAAGTAGAATATGGTACTTACCCTACCTCAAAAGGATAATATAACAATATGAGATGTGTATGTATCATGTAACATATAAGAGTAGCGTGTCTATGTAGATATATCATTGAAGCATGATATATGTGATCATATCAAGTCTTAATATGCATGATATAGACCATGGAAACATCTAGAGAGTAACAATATAAGCTCAATAAGCAATCAATCACACACACAATTGCACTCAAAATCAAATAAAAAGGAAATGGCCCAAGGATACCTCATACAAGGGGCATGTTTGGATGTCGTACAATCGAAAAGAGATGACTTAGTAAAATGTAAAAATAACATGGAATGACACATTCAAATGTCCATACACAAATAATGGCATATTCAAATTTCCAACTAGGCAAAAAAGGCATAAGGGCCATAATAAATGGAGCATATTCAAATGCTCAAATAGGAAATACAATACAAGATAGTAGCAAGCAAGGAACACACTTAAGGAAGTGATTAAAAGAAAGCCTGGAATATAGGCAACCAAAATGAACATAGCATATGAGTTCCTAAATATATGATTTTTCAATAATCATTTAGTACATAGCATATCAAGTACACTGTGAAATATATAAGCATGGATATAAGCATGTGTAAGTATATAAGTTCAAACTTGATAATGGAAAGTGATCATAGAATAATATAACCTGGGTGTATCATGATCAAAGAAGCAAATGGCCCAAACATACTTATGATGTGAGTAGAGGGAAGGCCCGACATCTATATGTGAATATATCATGCGTCAATGTACACTTTTATCACACTCAAATGAAATGTGAAACATATGTGTATATAGAGAATTGATATGCCATATACTAACATGGAGCGAAAAACATATGTATATGAAATAATACAACTAGGAACATGTTGATTTTTTTTATATATTTTTAAAATTTTTGAATGTTTTTATATTTTTTGGATTTTTGGAATATTTGATTTTTTTGTATTTTTTGAATATTTTATGATTGAATCATTATTATATTCGTAAATCTTCTATTTCAGGGACCAAAGCATCAGGAGTTGGGTCTTTTGCTTGACAGAACCTTTTATGTTTGTTGATTAATGTTTCAATGTTCTCTTATAATCTATGATTGGCCATTGTTGCTATGGGTTTCTCATCAAATCCATCATGTGTAATGCAAACTTATTTATTTTCAAACTTGTATAGAAGGCACATATTCTTTTTATTGGCAATTACTTTCATATTTTCCAACCACTATTACCCAAAATTGGAAATTTAAATTTGGTTGTTAGTTCATTACCCATATTGGTGTACCAAAAACTTTTAGTCCACATGCGATTGGTGGTAATATGTATCCAAGAGAACCTGAGAAAAGTGGGCAATGTTGTAACTCATGTATATCATGGCCCAATTGTCGCAAACATGTTATAATATAAAATGTTTCTTTATTTTTTGTATTAATCCTAAGATGTCTACAATAAGTGCCATCAATATTTGTAGTAATAGTTAAATATTCATGTCTACGACATTTTAATTCATGCCTCATTGCATCTATGTCTTTTGAAATATCTAAAATCAGAGGTCTTTTTTGTTGCTTGGGTTTGTATATGACCATCATGTTTGTCATTTTTAATTTTGCTTTGTAACTCCCCACAATGATCTGCATCATGGCCAATAATTCTATGATAAGTACAATATGGTGATCCTTTTGTTTGGAAAAGTTTGCGACCTAATTTGTGTCTATTAGGAGGTAAAGATATCATTTGATGTTGAAGTAACATAGAAAGAAATATATATGGAACATCTTAGTTTGATAAGATTAGGAAATCTATTGTGGAAGTTTTTGAGAGGATCCCACATTATTCACATGGTGTATTTTTATGGGTCCCTTGTAAGGTTGGATTAATTTTTTCAGCCAAGAGGGATGGATTGAAAACAAGCATTTACGTGTTCATCCAATAATTTTACCTTGACATCATTTGAATGTGGTTTTATATCCTCTGATGATGTATTTAACTAAGTTTTTGTAATTGTTCATCAGTCATAGTATGAAGAAGCTCATCATCACTATCATAGTAATCTAAAACTTTTCCATCTTGTTGCTCAGTGTTAACCAATAAATAAAGCTCGAACATTGGAATTTTTGCTATGTCGGTATCATTGGTTCCTTTGGTAATAGTTCTTGCTCTTAATGTGCATCCATGTACACCTTTGTAGTTAATTCTTTATTTATTTCTTGAGGTGAATGAGTCATTGTGTTTGACTCACCCATTTCATCAGTTTGTAATTTTCAAGTGGAATACATTGTTTAGGTGGTACCACTGAGGTACCCCCTCTGTGTCAGAATGTATCATCTTAAAATATTTTAATGGTTCATCATGGACAAACATATTGAATAAATTCCCATCATGTATACATTTAACACATTGATGTAATGTAGATGGGATGACTTCTATGGTATGTATCCATGGTCTACCCAAAAGTAAGTTACAATGTAATGACTAAGACATTATTGGGAACGTAGTTGGAATAATATTTGGCTCCAATGACATATCTAATGTGATTTGGCAAACTGGAGGGATACATGAATTATCAAATCCTTTGATATTTATATTTGATTTTTGAAGAAGATTTGTGTTAATACCCATGGTGGTTAGGAAATATGTGCCACAAATGTTTAGGCTCGATCCATTATCAATGAACACCCTTTTGATTCCATTTTTATGCATACTCTCTTTTAGGAACAAAGGTAAATATTGGTTAATAATATATTTTTATTTTAGATATTTTCTATCAAATGTAATGAGATTTGTATTATTTTTGAGATCTTTCATAAATCTACAAAATAAGCTAGTTGAATATCACTTGGTACTTGGGTGTCATGCAATGCTTCATCTAAAATATCCTTGTAGATAGTAGATTACTTTAGGAGTTATAAGATTAAAATTTTATCATGTGCATTACTCAACTGGTCAATGATCATATCCTTTTGATTTGATAACAATTTTAAGCTTAAGAGGAACCTGTTGTATAGTAACATGTGGTGGGATAGGTTGGGCACCCTTACCTTTTTTAGTAGTGATAACATGGACCGTAGAATCCAATATAAGTTGAGGAATGGGTATGGGATGGTAACTATCACTTTAATAAGATCTAGGTGGAATAAAAGGCTCAAAGCATGCACGTTGGTGTCTAGATATTGGGTCTATAGTATTACAAAAGGAGTTGTAGAAATAAACTTGATTCTTATCCTTTCTTAGCCATGTACGAAGCATAACAAAAAAGGTTTGATATAAAATATTTAAAAATGAAATAAATTATAGATACACACATAATTAATTCCTTTAAAAAATATGGAAATTTGATTTTAAAATATTTTCAGTTTAGAAATAAGAATTAAGAAAAAATTGGAAAACCCTAAGTCCACTAGGGTTTTAAGACCAAAGGTCGAGTTCACAAAATGTTTAACCCTCAATTTTTATATCATATTTATTTCTTGTGATTTCTTTAGATCATGTACATAGGCTATTGCTTTTTGTAAAACAATTAAATCTCAATTTTTCACCCTTGGAGTGATTGTGGGAAAAATGGGTTAGTGTGCTCACAGTGTCGAGCTGACCCCAAAGACCCCTCTATAAATAATCATTTCTTACATATCCAATACTCTAAATAGGGCCTCGAACTGATGTAGTTCTCCCCTACATATTGTCTGATGTGTACACAAGGGTGCAATGTGTGATAAATAAAGATATGCAAAGACCTAGATTGTAACTTGGAAAATATGGCTCATGGGATGCTCTTGGAATGCTTCAGACCTATCGATCTAATAATCTTATGAATGATATGGAAATAGGGAAAACAATGTAATTTTTCTTACTTGAATGCTTGATTTAGTGTTTCTTGGTATGTTGCCTTGTGAGTTACATGTGATTTCCAAGTGGGGAATGAGTGAGGATTGGTCTTGTATATATACCAAACCCTTTTGGAAATATCTCACATTAAATCACTTAACCTTTTGGATACATTTATTTTGAAAATTGGATGACTTTTGGGCACTGGACACATGGTAGTAAAATGGACACTTGCATTAACACAGGTGTTTGTAGGAAGCTATAAAATAGGTACAGGTCCAAAACTGGCAATGAAAGATAATAATTAGGTTTAGAGATTTTTGCATAGTATAGAAGGCATGGTCATCAGAATAAAAATAGTCAAACTAAGAGATAAGCAATTTTTCACAAAGAGATAGTGAACATGAGCCTTTAGATAATGGGTTGGGCCATAATAGAAAGGTACAAAGATGATAGGTATTTGCCAAGTGTACAAGATTGAGGTACATTATAGATCAAAATTTAGTATATACAACTATAATTTATGATAGACCTTAAGATTATATGTTTCCTATATACATCATTTATGTACCTCACATTATGTAGTGTGTACCTTGCAAGTATCCATTATATTATATTTAGTGCCATACTATTGGTGGTCCTCCTATATTTTGAATTTGATTGATGGGTGTTAACATAGAGAATGTGTCTCCCACCTAAATAATCCATTATTATTCAAATTATTCATTTTTTGATGTGTTGGCAGGTTACTATTCTTTACGTCTTTTTCAAGACCACCATATACATATGTCCTCTTCTATGCTTGTGGAGTTTATTTATTATTTAATTATGGACATGTTTATAATCTAACATTAGTATTTGTAAAATACTCACTAAAATGAAAGTTTCAAAAGGCCATTAGAGAATATAAACACAAAGGACATTTTCATGTAATTAAAATCAATTAATTACCACTACATCTACTTTCATTTCCAATGTCACCTATATTGGTCGAAGAACCCAAAATATTCTTGCCTTTAAGAAAATATTATCATCCTTTTTCAGTTATAACTTCAATTTCATTATCTAGTAGTGGCTTGAAATTGAATGTTGACTTTGTTTTATGTGGAGGGCGCACAAGTGTTCAAAACACCACACCAATCACAATAAAATATGGATAAGGTATATTTGATCCAAATATAGTAATATAGAGTAAATAAATACCTAAATTAATGTTTATGTATTATTTAATAAAGGTAACTAGATCAATTGATAATTGATAAGGGGTTTATAAATGTACATCTAATTTATGAATTACCTAAGTTTTGACAAAAGTTGAAAGTATTTTAAAGAAGACTCTGGAATAGTGTGGAAGATCAATTAGAAAGTATAAAATGATCTAAGATAGTGACCATGATTAGACTGTTCTAATCGTGACAAGATTATTATTACACCCCTTTTATGGTGATAGTCCTTTTGACAATGGAAGTCATGTGTTGATGGTGGTTGTGCAGGTCCAATAAATCTAAAACCATTCACCAACAGATGATGTTCACATCCTACTCTTAGATTTGTAATATGAGCATGTATAGATGTCAAAATTGTTTATTCTTCACTTGAGATCCAACCCACATTACTAAGACACAAAAAATTGATTTTTTGTTAAAGGGGTGTACCTCAATCAACCCCCTTTGTTGGAGGTACAATCACTGAGGGGGGGTGAATTAGTTATAAAAGATATTTCAATATTAAATTATAATCCTTTCAAACTCTTAATCAATGTCCACAAGCATTCATAAAGCATACAAGATGCTCATAATAATGAATAAGAAAGATGATGCAAGATCATACACATAACACAAGATCTACGTGGGAAACCCTCTTGGAGAATAAAACCCATTCTCAATCCTGTAAACACATGGATTACTTGTCTTATAAGATGATCACAAACATGAGACCTTTTAGTGAAACATCCACTTCACAAGGAAAACCCACCCATAAGTACGAACAAGCACCCACTTGTTCTAGATGTTGAGCACCCACACAACACCTTATGAAATCAACAACTCTAGAACTCTAATTGCATTTCAATTTGATTGGAGAAACAACATATAATAGCTCTCTTTTAACTCATCACACACACTCAAACTTGATCATATAAGTAATGCATCGAAACACCCCTTTTGGATCACTCTAGGATTCTTCACTCATCCTCAATTTTCTATGTACTTTAGTTCATCCACTAATCACACTCCCTCTACACTCTTTCCTTCGTTTTTATCTTCTGCTCTCTCAAAACTTCTTCAAGTCTAGAAACCATTACCTTGGTCTTCGCTCTTTATAGAGTCTTCATGAATATCAATTTCTAGGTTGGCCATAATACTTGCCTTAACCCTTAAGACATATACCATGCTAAACATAGCTCAAATTAATTGTCATAGGTTAGCCATATCAGCTATGGGTCACATTTAAGAAGCTACACCTTTCAATTAGGCCTTAGTAGCCCTTATAAGTCTCATGGAGACTTATTACCCCTTTAGTACTTCATAGAGCAAAACAAGAACACAAGATCACTTTCAAATACATGGGTCCACTCCATATGACCTCTATGACATCTTCAGGTGATTACTCCCACCAAAACACTCTTATATTAAAGCACAATTAGCTCAAACATTATTTTATACTATGAATAGACAAATAGTCAGCTTTCAACTACAATAAATGCATCTGTATGAATAGTCAAACCTCTAAACCAATTTTTTTGGATAGCCCTTAATATTATCTACAACTTTGCCTTTTACACCACCATCACATTATGTCATATGCTCAAGATATAGATCAAAAACCCATCACTATTTTTCTTTCACAAATTTGAATATTTAAATTCCAACGGTCACTGTGTAAAGCAGAAAGCTTCAGACACATGTCTTCATCTCGTGTCCCCTGATAACTTTGAACAAATATGCTCTATTGATATCCCTACAATCTTCCTATCTTTAAATCTTTAATTCTCCTCATTGATCTTTGATCTTTGCTACCGAAACTGAGACACTTGGCAGTCTCGCGTGTCTTCTGTGAACCCTACTTATCAGAATCAATGCACTTATGCCACTTGGTAGTCCCACATGCATTTTGATCACCCTATTGACTTCTTGACTTCATGTGCACCATTGATATCTATCTGAATGATCATAATCTCACCATTATATCTTCTTCTATCATATTAGATGCTCGTTATTATATTTATTGAATGCTCACCATTAGATCTCATCTTGTAAATTTGGCTAAGTATAGAAACCATTGCAATCTACCTAAAAGGCCAATTTTTCACCATAATAAATTTTGATACGCTCAACCTTATGACCTAAAATTTAAACCACATGATCAATTTTCATAGGGGAATCCATCCATGTATCAAAATGATCTTGAAACATTCACACATGTGAAATATGATGTCATCAAACTGCTTACTCAGTCTTGTCTGTCAAGATGACTACTTGAACCTAGACCTTCATATGACTACTTTGATGAATTTATTTCATTTCCATAAGCACTCATAACATCTCATAGGGTCTTTGTAACATGTCCATACCATAAATAACATCCACCATTTTCCTATCCAAGATAAACATTGAATAACTATGAAGCACACTTTGTCATTGTCATTCTAGCACACATGATAATACCTCATCAACATCCTTGGTCATCTTGGAGACATCATTGACAACTCTCCAATAATATCCCCCTTTGTTATTGATGTCAAAAAAAATACAAATCTTATGCTCAAACTCTGTCTCTCTCTTCAAGTACTTTCTCCCCCTTTGACATAATAACAAAGTGGGCTCATCTTCTGATCATGAGGACCTAAAAAGAATTCAAGAACCAACAATAGGAAAGGACCACCTTTGAGAGATGATATAAACTCCCCCTAACACTGTGCACATATATTCAAGCCTCTCAAACTATCTGAGCTATCCCCCTTAACTCCATGCTCCACCTAGATCATGATATCTTAAAAAAGCTTCTCAACAAACAAGATCTATCACCAACTCTTAAAACACTTGGAATCAACCAATCTGACCATTTAGGACCACAATCCCTAAATAATTTACCTGAAGCATTTTACTACAAACTTCTTGAGCAAGCTCATGAACCAGTTTCTCCCCATTAACCAAGAACCTTTTATTGATTTGTATACAAGGAGATGCTTCCCAATCTATCTTAAATACTCAAATGTTGCTTTCGTTAATGGTTTGGTCATAATGTCTGCAAGATGTTCTTTTGTAGGCACATATTCCAAATTAACATATTGATTTCTCACTTGTTCTCTCAAGAAATGATATCTAATAGGAAGGTGTTTAGTTTTTAAGTGCATTACAGAATTATTTGAGATATTAATTACATTAATATTATCACAGTAGATGGGACAAGCTTATTTTTTCCTTATCTTATAGTCTTCCAAGCTTTGCTTCATCCATATAGATTGAGTGCAACATGAGGCAACAACTATATACTTAGTTTATGCAGTGGATAGGGATATTGAGGCTTGCTTCTTGCTTAGCCAAGATACCAAGCATTCACCCAAGAAAAAAACACCACCACTAGTACTTTTCTTATCATCCACACAACCATCCCAATCTACATTAGTGTATGTCTTTAGAGTGAACTCTTTGCTTCTGGGATACCATAAACCATATTGTATGGTACCCTTAATATACCTTAAGATTCTTTTGATTGATTTCAAGTGAGATTCTCTATGATCATATTGAAACCTACCAACAAGTCTTACTACTTACATAATGTCAGTTCTAGAGGAAGTGGAGTACAAAATACTTCGAATCATGGATCTATACAAGGTTTGGTCAACCTTTGGTGAGTCATCTTGCTTACTCAACTTAAAATTTTTAATAATTGGTGTACTCATTGGCTTACACTCCACATAAAATTTCCTTAGCATATGATTGATGTATTTAGCTTTTGAAATGAATATCCCTGCATCTAGTTGGTTAATTTTCAATCCTAAAAAGAATGAAAGCTCCCCCAACATAGACATATAAAATTCAGTCTTCATGACATCTGCAAATTCTTTAATCATATTATCATTATTAGAACCAAATATTATGTCATCAACATAGACAATTATAATTAATTGATGACTGCATTCAGTCCTAATATACAAATTGCTATCAGCTACCCCTCTTTTGAAACCTTGACTCAAAAGATACTTGTCTAGTCTATCATACCAAGCTTTAGGAGCTTGTTTAAGACCATATAAATCCTTCTTAAATTTTCACACATAGTCTTGATCACTTGATAAGAATAATACTTCAAGTAACTCAATGTACACTTCTTATTCTAATTTTCCATTCAAAATGGTAGATTTCACATCCATTTGGTATACCTTAAAATATTTGAAACTAGCATATGCCAAGAACAGTTTAATTACTTCCATCCTTGCCACTGGATCAAAAGTCTCATCAAAATCTATCCTTTCAACCTGAGCATATCCTTTACACACCAGTCTAGCTTTATTTCTTTTGACCTCTCCTTTATAATTCATCTAATTTCTGAAGACCCACTTAGTGCCTATCACATTCTTGGTTTTTGGTCTAGGAATCAGATCCCATGTTTCATTATTTACTATTTGATCAAGTTCTTAATCCATAGCACATGTCCAATTTTCATCTTTGTTATCTTTTAGGAAAGTTTTGGGTTTAACCGATGACAACAAGATAGTTTTAGTTGATGTTGATTGATCAATATTCTTTTTCTAATTTATAACCTTGCATTCACATTACCAATTACCTAGGAGGTAGGATGATCCTTTTGTATTCTCTTAGATGTAGCTTTAGTTTCAAATCTTGTTTCTTCTTCTTCATCTTCATCATCTATTTGAATAGATAACGCATCTTTGTTTGAAATAGAATTTTAAATAGTATCACTTACTTGCAAGTTTGACTTCTTGACTCTATTTATCTTATATATACTCACATTTGAGCTTTCAACAATCTTGTGAAGTCTCTCATTGAAGCATATATAGGTAGAGCCGATAGAAGAGTATCCTAATAATATGCCCTCATCAGATCTTGAATCAAATTTTTACCAAGATTTTCTTCATCCTTTTTGATATAACACTTGCTCCCAAATACTCTAAAATGTTTGGCATTAACATCTCTATTCTTTCATAGCTCATATGGAGCCTTACTAACCCCTTTGAATTAATCCTTACCATATTGTCAAAATTTATATAGCCAAGTCTTCTATGCCAAATCCATCTTTCATCCAATTAACTTATGAAACATTACTCCTTGGGTTCATGGAAGATATACAAGTTAATTTTTGCTTTATGAATGTTTGCAATTATTTTTCCAAACTTTTCCCTTTTAAATTCACATTCCTTGTCCTAAAATGTTAGAATATTTCCTTGCTCACACATTTGACTCACACTTAAAATATTATGTTTTAGACCTTCTACATATAAGACATTCTGGATTCTAGTATGACCATTGTAAAGACTCACAATACCTTTTCCAACAATATTAGTAGATTTTTTATCACCAAATCTAACTAAACCTAGATTGGTCTTCTTGATAGAGATAAACTTGCTCTTATCTCCTATCATATGACTTGAACACCCACTATCTATGTACCACTTCTTGTTCTCATCTTCTTGAGTGTGAAAATTTATTTGAACAAACATTGATTCTTCATTTGTTGCACCATAAGAGTTTTGTTTCTTTTCTTCTTATTTCATAGGCTTAGTTTTTTTGAACCTTTTGATGGTGTCAATGACTTGTATGTCTTTTTTCCAAAAGTATTTTTTGTAATTCTTGGTAATATGACCTTTCTAATTGCAATTATATCAAACCATTCTTCTTTAAGTGAACTCAATTTGCCTTACTTGATTTGGAAAAAATCTTTGAATGTGTCCTATGTTAAAACAACTGAAGCACTCAAATTTGTTCATGTTATTTGACTAATGATTCCACTCATTCTTATCAATACTTCTACACTCTCTAACCCTATGACCAAATTGATTGCAAGTATAGCAGTAACCATTAAAATTTGCATACCTCATAGCATTTGGTTGTCTAATCTGATTTGTCCTCATTCTGCCAACATCTTTAGTCCAAGACTGATTATTGACCCCCAAAATCTGATTATCTTTGTTTACATTAGTCTTCACCTTATCTTGAGTTGAATTTTTTTGTTATTCTTTGTAACCAAATCCAATTCTATCACTAGCATGCTTTTGACTATTCAGAATGTTATCTATATCACTTGAGCTCTTTTCAAACATCACAAATGACTTCATCTTATTGGATGTCTTTTCTAACTCAGCTTTCAATGACTCATTTTTAATCACTTACCTTGAACACTCATCTTCTTTAGCTTTCAAGCTTGTAGACAAGATTTCCTATTGACTATTTAGATGCTTGACTATACCTTTATGCTCCTTGGAGTCTCCATCCATTCTAGCCTCATACATACTACATTTATCTACATATTCCTTCATATGTAACTTCAACTTATTGGTCTTCTTCTTCTCAATATTCAGATATTCAAGGGCATTTATCAACTTAGTCTCATAGTCCTCCTTATCTTCTTCATTATCTGTATCACTCCAAGTAGACTCCTTTTGATATGAGCAAATTCCTTCCTCAACCATGTAGAGGACTTCATCTTCAATAGGACCATCATCTTCATTATCAAACTCAGAATCACTATCTTCACTCTCATCTGATGAGCAATAATCTTCATTGGTGTAGATAATCTTGTTGTCATTACATCTCTTGAATCTTTTCTTCCTCTTATTAGACATGAATGTCTTTTTGCCTTCATCTTGGTCTTCATCATGATCTTCATCATCATACTTATTATTCTTATGAGGGAACTTATTGGCAAAGTGTCATATCTCACCATAATTGAAGCATTTAAAGGGCAGCTTACCCTTATACTTTCCTGAACCTATTTTCAATTTCCTTGTAAACAAAGAAATTAATTTATCTTCATCAATATCATCATACTTGACTTCCTTACCAAGTTCTCTTCTTCTTTAGATTCATTTTTGTCTTGAATGTTACTTCCTTCTTTGGTGGTTTGTCATCATTGACTCTCATCTCATAGGCTATGAGAGTACCATGCAGTTCTCTCTTCTATGGTAAAAACCTTTGAATCAAATTTGAAAGTAAGAGACCTTAATACCTTTTGCATAATAGTATCTTCTTCAAGCTCCTCTCCTAGACCTCTAATGATGTTCACAATCTCATCAAATCTTTATAGACATGATGTCACTGAATCCTCTTCTTTCATCTTGAGACTCTCAAATTATCTTCGGTGAGTCTATAAATTGGCCAACTTGACCTTTAAATTGCCTTCATAAATAATCTGCAATTCATCCCATATCTCTTTGATATATTTACAATGGATTACCTTGGTTTACTCAGTCTCTGAAAGACCACAATTGATAGCATTCATTGCCTTAGAATTGATCTCACACAACTTCTTATCAGTTACACTAGTTGGAGGGGTTGAGGGGGTTGAATATCCATCCACAATAGATTGCCAAATGTCAAACCCTATTGACATGATGTAGGTATTCATCCTCACACTCCAAAAAGCATAATTGGACCCATTGAACATTGATGAATGCTTAGTTGAAAAGCCTCATTGCATTTGATGACTATCCATATTATAACTTGGATCACCTTCAACTAGTTAAACTTGCATAAAAGGTCTTGCTCTGATACCAATTATTGGAGATACAATCACTGAGAGGGGAGGTGAATCAATTATACAAGATATTTCAAACTTTGATTGTAATCTTTTCAAACTCTTAATCAATGACCACAAGCATTCATAAAGCATACAAGATGTTCATAACAATGAATAAGATAGATGATGCAAGATCATACACATCACATAATATCTATGTGGGAAACCCTCTTGGGGAATAAAACGCACTCTAAATCCTGCAAACACATGGACTACTTGTCTTATAAGATGACAAAAAACATGAGACCTGTTATTGAACCATCCACTTCACAAAGAGCACCCACCCCTAAGTATGAATAAGCACCCACTTGTTCTAGATGTTGAGCAACCACACAACACCTTATAAAATCAACAACTCCAAAACACTAATTGCATTTCAATCTAATTGGAGAAATAATGTATAACACCTCTCTTTCAACTCATCACACACACTCAAACTTGCTCTTACAAGCAATGCATCCAATCACCCCTTTTGGATCACTCTAGGCTTATTCATTCATCCTCAATCTACTTTGTACTTTAGTCCATACACTGAGCACACTCCCTCTGAACTCTTTACTTCATTTTTATCTTTTGCTCTCTCAACACTTCCTCTTCAATTCTAGAAACCATTACCTTGGTCTTCACTATTTATAGATTCTTCATGAATATCAACTTCTAGGTCAGCCATAATACTCGCCTTAACCTTTAAGATATCGATCATGCTAAGACATATCTCAAATTCATTGGCATAGGGCTGCCATAGCATACATGTGTCACATTTAAGCAACTACACATTTTAATTAGGCCTTAGTAGCCCTTATAGGTCTCATGGAGACCTATTACCCCTTTAGTAATTCATCGAGCAAAACAAGAACACAAGATCACTTTCAAATACATGGGTCCACTCCATATAACCTCTATGACATCTTTAGGTGATTGCTCCCACCAAAACACTTTTTTACTAAATCAAAATTAACTCAAACATTCTTTTATACTATGAACAAACAAACATTCAACTTCTAACTACAATAAATGCATCTATATGGATAGTCAAACCTCCAAACCAATTTTGTTGGATAGCCCTTGAAATTATCTACAACTTTGCCTTTTACACCACCATCAAATCATGGCATATGCTCAAGATATAGATCAAAAACCTATCACTGGTTTTATTTCACAAATTTGAATATTTAAATTCCAATGGTCACTATGTAAAGTAGAAAGCTTCAGACACATGTCTTCATCTCGTGCCCCCTGGAAAATTTAATCAAATACGCTCCATTGATCTCCTTACAAACTTCCTATCTTTAACTCTTTAACACTCCCTATTTATCTTCAATCCTTGCTACTAAGATTGAGACACTTGGAAATCCCGTGTGTCTTTTATGGACCCTGTTTGTTAGAATCAATGCACTTATGCCACTTAATAGTCACGTGTGCATTCTGAGCACCATGTTGACTTATTGACTTCACACACACCATATATATATATATATATATATATATATATATATATATATATATATATATATATATATATATATATATATATATATATATATCATGATTGTATTCTCATTGTTATATCTTCATATTTTACATTAGATGCTTGATAATAGATCTATTGAACACTCACCATTAGATCTCCTATTGTAAATTTGTCTAAGTATAGAAACCATTACAATCTACCTAAAAGGCCAACTTTTCACCTTAATAACTTTTGATACACTCAACCTTATGACTTTAAATTTAAACCACATGATCACATTTCTTAGGGGAATCCATACATGTATTAAACTCCTCATGAAACCTTCACACATGTGAAATATGATGTCACCAAACTACTTACTCAGTCTTATATATCAAGATGACTACTTGAACCCAAACCTTCATATGAATGATCTAATGAATTCCTTTCATTTTCATAAGCACTCTAAGAACTCATAACACCCCATATGGTCTCTGAAACATGTCTATACCATCAATAACATCCACCATTTTCTTAGTCAAGACAAACACTAAATAACTATGAATCACACTTTGTCATTGTCATTCTAGCACACATGACACCTCATCAACATCATTGGTCACCTTGGAGACATCATTGAAAACTCTCTAACATACCTAAATTAGAGAAGGTTTTGTTTTAAATATTAGTAATCAACACTCATTCATGTCAACATTAAGTTCCATGTAAATGATAATATTATACCTTATCTCTATTATATAATATGCAAGACATAATTAGGTTTCCCTATGATCCTCTTCAATAATGAGACACTTTTGCTCACAACTTGAAATGAATATTGCACTATACATGGCAACCCTACTCAGTTTTAGGAATCAAGACTTTGAAGGAGTTGAGCCTATTTTGATGAATTAGTTGTGTGTTTAGGGTAGATAAAGATAGTATCTTATTTCCAAGAAACCAATAATGTAATGCTCTTTTAATAATGCAAATATCCTTCTTTGGGTACAAGTATGCAACAACAAGCCTTCATTAGAGAGGAGATGGAATAAGGGAAGAGTGTATGATATGATTAATGTGTGATCCCCTTGATAAGATGATTTAAATTGTATTAAGGTGCATGTGTATATATATGCAATTAAAATTCAAATCAGGAGCTCATTCGTGCATAAGTTGATAATGTAAAAACAAGAATCCAATAATCAAGGCAGAGAGAAACATGAAACAAAGGACCTAGAACTTGACATGACCATAATAGAGATTTTTTAACTATGATCAAACCACTATTATAATATTCTAGTTTAGATAAAAGTGATATAATCTCAATAATCAAAGATCAAAGAGTTTGTAGGAGTAATGGTAATTATCTGGAGGCAAATAAATGAAAATTTTGAAGGTGTTTATGAGAAAATGATGACAATGAAAAGCTATATAGGATTCAGTGTAAGGGGAAAATGTGCCAATAATATTCTAATGTGCACTAATGATCCAAATGTACAAAAACATGATAAAATCACTACAAGTACAAGACTTATACCAACATTAGGTATCTACATAATGTCCCACTTTAATGTTTGTGTGTTTGCATATAAATTAAAGTAAAAAATAAGGGTGGGTTTTTTTTGTTGTGGCTTCTTCACTACCTAGAAGTTATGCTCAAAGATAATTATAGATATAAAAGTGATCAAAATTTTAATAGAAGATATTTTACCTTATATCAAAGTTTAACTCAAACAACTTGCAAAATAGAAAACCTTGTCACCTCGCTATCTACATGAATGTATCAACTACCATCGAGGATATATAAATAATTCAATGTTGATATCTCTAATGTATTTGCAATAAAACATGAATGCATATAAGTAGATTAATGTATTGATAAATTGATACTAATGTAACTAAATGAAATAATTGAAAGCTAAAAATGAGCAAAAGGAACGACTACACTTGGTGGTATGTAAACCATGTTTGCATCTTGAAAAAAGCCTAAAAATTTTATGGGTATTAATTTACTTACCCATGTGGTGAAATATCTAAACTTATATCTCATCAACCCCGTTAAATGACAAAATATGCTTCTTAGCTAAAGAAACAGACATTTATAACCTCTTTGTAATCACTTGACATAGTTTTATAATCTCTTAATATATTGTAACCACTTGAAATATTTAATTGAAGATAAAATATTCTAACTATATGTTCCCTTTGTGAGGTTAGGTATGTTCTTACATATCATTTGTCTCAAAATAAAAATATTATGCACACCATGTGTGACATAGATACAAGAAAAGTTTTAAATAATCTTGAAACACATTTGTAAACACATGTATATAATAATAGAAATATTTCATCATCAAAGCTCATCAATAACCCAATACTAATATTCTGAAGAAAAAGTAATATAAGTAAGGTGATGTAAAAGTGAGAGACAATCAATATGCACCGATGTAACAAGGAGGGACAAGTAATATGCCCCATTAAGGATACAATATAGCGTTGAAGCACAAAAATTGTATCCCCCAATAAATGCAATGTAGAAACCATGGTAACATTGCCATCAAACATAGTACACTAAAAATAAGAGCATGCATGTTATGGATCAGGGAAAAAAACATATAGTATCACATAGTATAGTCAAGTAATGTAAACATGCATAATCATGTAACCATGTACAGTAAATGAAATCATTGAGAAAAACAAAGTGATCAAAGCAAGCAAATAAATCAATCACACATAAATGACATAAAATATACAATTAGATTATCCTTTATAGATAAAACAAGGAAGACATGCTAAGCAATATACACAAGCACAACCAATCCAAGAAATCATAGAGCAAACCATGGAAGACATAATGTAGCTGAATCATGTGAAGCAACACAGAGTACTCATGTAAAAAAGCAGACAAGATATAATCTATATCAAGATATTTATAATAAACGATAAATATCAATATGATAATGGAAAATGGGAAAGATAGAACTTGAATTACATTAAAAATTGTCCCCAATAAATACATGTAACTACTGTATGCATGATGAAATTTATAAGCAACTGTAATTCCATTATCATATATAAATTGTACATCTTGCATTTATCTCAGTGATATCATTAGAAACAATTGTAATAATTCATATGTAAATCTATAACAATAGGCATATAAACATTTTATGTAACAATGTATGACTATGTAGCAAAAAAGATAAAGGAAAAGAAAGATTCTTGTTGTTTTATTTATTTTAGAAGAAAACAACCAAACAAAAAACAAGAAAAGGGGCAAGAGTGAGAAAAAGCAATAAAAATATATTAATCAAGTCACTATCTAAGGGTAAAAATGAGAATAAACAAGAAGAGGAAAACCCTTAGTAACCTAAAACTTTCCTCATAATTATATGTGCACTGGGGTGGAAGGTCCTTATATGAATGTGTTGTCATCATTGGGAAGTTCATGTAGGATTTTGGTATGAGAGATCAAAATCAAAGGCAAGGGCCAAAGAAAGAATGAAATCAAAATAAACCAAGTGGCTAGAATAATGACATATCAAACTAAGGATATGAAAGAATAAGGTACCAACCAAATTCAAGATAGAAAAATCAAGTATCAACAAATAATTCAATAGAGAATAACAATGAAAGGCTAGAAG
Source organism: Torreya grandis (assembly GCA_037957365.1). Taxonomy (NCBI): domain Eukaryota; kingdom Viridiplantae; phylum Streptophyta; class Pinopsida; order Cupressales; family Taxaceae; genus Torreya; species Torreya grandis. Next base: position 808,735 of record JARHVA010004952.1, on the reverse strand, counting down.
GAAGCACGAGAATGAAAAATTGATACATAATATAAGAGAGAAAAGAAACACTATATATACACAAAAAATATATAAAATTATAAAAACAATCTATGTACAATAGATTATTTCATTGAAACACACGAGATCAAGAAACACTGTTAACAAATTCTCATGTAAATGACCATACAACACACAATAAGTTGTCAACTTATCTTCATGATCACAATTTAAAAATATAGTGGACCATGAATATAAGGATTTAAAAGTGTTTCTTGTGTCATCAATAATGTAATCATGAGTCCCATATTAATTAGAATCATCATCATTAGCAATGCAATTATTATCGTTGTGATTATCTGCAAGAGTTGTTTTATCCTTTTGTAAAGAATCATTTTTATTGGATCGTGTAGTTGAAATAATTATATTTTTTTTCTTGAATAAACATATGAGGTTGCAATAATATTACTTTAGTGTTTGAATGAGTAGGTATTTGAACTCTAGGTTCTTTGACTTGAGATTATATGATTTGTTGTTTTGGTAGCACTTTGGGTAATACCTCATGTTGAGTTTGGATTGGTGACTCATAAGAAGATTTTTGAATAATAATCACTTTGTAATTATGTAAAAAATTTAAGCATTGATGTAATATGGATGGAATTTCTCACATTTGAATAAGCCAAGAGTATCCAAGTAATATATCATTTGTCCCATTATCTAAAAATACATGAAATCACATTAGAATATTCTTATGACCTATAGTGGTAGGTAATGTGATATCCAAGGGAGGTGTCCAACTAAGACCATAATAACCCTTAATAAAAGTGGTCGTGTCATATAAATCATTTTGAGTGTATCCATTAATATCAATAAATTACATTGTACACATATTTACGCTTGAACCATTATATACCATACTACCTTTTTGTTAACTTTGAATGTGAATCTATAAAAGCCCATATGAATAATGGTCCATTATTAGAATATCATGGCCATATAAAGCAATATAAATATTCCTTTTAAGTGCATTCATGACCAAACCCATGAAACCATATAATATATGAGCATTTGAAACTATTGGAGGTTGTTTAGGAGCTATACCTATGAACATAATCTTGATTTTTTATTTTTTTTAGTATCGTAAATTAAAATAGGATTAGTACAGACATTCAAACATTGGTTAGGTTGAGTAACCAATTTTTTCAATAGATTGTGTCCTTATACTTGAATGACATTTATATTAATAAGACTTGAGTCTTATGCCTTAATTATACATATATATTAGTACTATGACTTGAAGCTCTATTATAATCACAATATCCATTGACATCATAATTCTTAGGTAAAGGCCAATATGAATGAAATTCATGTTGTGGAGGTAAAGATATCTTATTTGACTCAATACATCATTTAAACACTTAGTGGAGATTCAAATAATTATAAATATTATCTTCACTCTTTGAGAAAGAAGGTGAATATTATTAGGTGGTTGAGATACCATGTTAACTACATTATCACTCTCTTTCCTAGCTTGAAACTTATTAGTATCATTAGGCTTATCCTTGAATGTTATTGTACCTTTATATTTAGTTCCATTAGAGGCAGGTTAACTTGTCCCACATTTAAACATATTGGCCTCCACAAGCTTGATCTCCTAGTCCCTAACCATATGACAAAGTTCATCAAACGATTGATGTGTTAAACATCATTGTGTTATTAACATGTTGAAGCAAACTTTGAGATAAAATACCTTTTAATTCACTATCAAGTGATTGGTTAGATATTTTTAAGAATTGTTTTGAATTTAAGCACATACCAATTAATTTAGTCTCATCGGTCTTTATTTAAGCTTTGCAAGTTATGAAAACATGAATTTTTGGCTAATGTTGACTGAAAAATGAGCTATTAAACTATCAGTCAAAGAATTGAAGTAAGCATGGAACCTAATGGAAGGGAATCAAACCAATCCAAGGTACAATACTTGATACTTTGAGGGAATAACATAGTCAACAATATTTCATTTTGTGCAAATTCAATACATTAAACATATAATGATTTAATTTGTTGTGAAGGATCACCCTTGACTTTGAATAATTCAAACTTAGGTGCAGTGAAATCGGTAGGAAAAACATATATAATAACCACATAAGCCAATATATTGAGTAATATACCATGAGATGTAACCATGTGACTTTATTTTTGAAATCCTTGGGAAAGTTTTTGAATTTGTGCTAACATTTTTTGAATAGTTTTTTGAAGGAGTACATATTGAGAAGTATAAGAAGTAACCAATGTAGGTACATACAATATATTATTTTGAGAAAGATCATCACCAAAAGGTGTAGATTGAAAAACATGCTAGAAGTAGGAGGCATTCAAGAAGCATTAAATTCAAGTTGTGAAGGAATAAACATAGTAACTTGAGTATAAGCAATAGGGAGAGGCATAAGAGTAGAATAAATAGTAGTAATAACCTCATTACCTATTGTAAATGGATAACCTTTAATAGGTGAGATAAAATCATTCAAAGGTACGCTATTAGTTTCAATATGTACTTCCTCAGATACAAATTCCTTATATAATATCATCTTAATTTATTCCCCTCTACCAACATAAATCATGCATCAATTTATTTAGGTAGTAACAAAAGATAATTTTCAAAGAAATATATCTCATGTACACTCGTAGTAATAATGTTTTTATCCTTATCATTCATAACAGTGTCATTCATTACATTGTTATTCATAGCATTGTCATCACAAACATATACATTGACATAATTTGCATTTTCACCATCCATATTTATACCATTTACATTTTAATCTATATGTGTATCAATGGAAGGAGCATGGATTTTATCAACAATTGTAATTTTCTTTTTCAAACAAGCACAAGTACCAATCAAACAAATTTGAAACAAATCGATGTCTATAAATCAATATATCACTTTTCCTAGTAAGTGTCTTAGATCTAACTTTATTAATTAGCATAAGAGATAAACATAGATACCATGCAAGAAGATATGACTAATGATATCACAATGAGAAAACTCAACCTTAGAGAAATCAAATATGAAAACACATGAAAATAAGGCCCACGAGTGTTCAATACCCTAAATGGACACCAATAAAATGGGGGTAAGGTAAATCTAATATAAATATAATAAAATATAATAAATAAGGACATAACTTACTCCTTATGTGTTATAAAGTGAAATTATTTAGAATAATTGATAATTGAAAAGGGGTTTTAGAGATGTGAACCTAATTTTTGATGTACCTAAACTCTAATGGAAGCTAATAGTATTGAAAACAAGAGTTTAGAACAATGCAAAAGTGTTGGTAGTATAATAAAATTTTAAAATCATAGAGTATAGATGCATGACAAGTGTGTGATGACTATCAGTCTATATAACGTATTTTATTTTGTGTGTATTTGGACTATGTATGTATTCCAAAAATATGTGGAATGAGAAAAGACTCATTCGAGCTTGAACTAAAAGGATGGAATGTGAAGCAACAATGCATTGTAAAGTTTTATAAATAGTGATAAGTTGTAATAGAAAAGAGTTTTGAAATATAGGTATTTTATAATGGTTCTTCTTTATGTCTGCACATGTTCCCTACACAGTTGCATACTATTTTATTGTAATTTGTTAATCATTTGAAATATTGAATGCATTGGGTAAATTAAGACTGGGATATCATGTTAATTCCTTTACAATTCTACACCTACTTTCACTTTATTTTGTTGTAGTAGCTTCTATGAAAATATTTTATATTGCATTTTGCATAAACAATCCAAATTAGCATGCTTTGATGGGTTTTTTAGGAACCTCTACTAACAATGGTGTAGTGAGCATGGAACTTTAAAACATGTTAAAATGGTTACTTGGAGTGAGAAACTTGGAATGATAGTTGGATGAAAGAATTCACAATTTCATAGAAGAGGAGGCAAAGAGGATAGGAAGTTTTGTGAAAGAAGTTATTCACGAACATATATATTGTGAAATATATGAAATATTTTGTATGAGTTTCTCAGATAACTAGTTGGGTGGATTTCAAGACTTGAATACTACTGGTTTCAACCGAGAGAAGCATAACACTTAGTTTAGATGGAAGAGAGACTAAAAAAATACAAAATTTAGATATTGATTGGACTCATGCAAAAAATCATTGGATAAAAACTACCATCAATGCTACATAACTATATTTATTGTACAAGGCTACATTGCATTTGAGGTTGTATATGATCTGTTTGTGAGGGACATTAGAGGCAAGTTTCCATAGAGACAACCTACTATCATTTAAATTTTGGTCATGGAAAAAGCCATGGTGCCTATTCCAGTTAAAATGGAAGTAGTCATTTTGGGCGTTAGGGGATGTGTGCAATAATGAAGTTAATGATGAATAACTGAGAAGGAAAGCTTGAACTAAACCTAAAATATGGAGGACATAAAAAATCAAAATAAAAAGTGAATTTTGGGACTAAAGTGAGACCTGCAACAAATAAATAATAATAATAATAATAATAATAATAATGAGGAGTAGAGTCAAGAGTTTAGAAGATAAAGAAGGAATGAAACCTCAAGGGCGATCAAAATCATTTAGAGAGGATGAGGATGAGGAAATGAGAGGACCTAAAAGAAGATAAGGCACAAATGAGAGTGCAGAGATAAATAAAGATTGGAACAGGGATGATGAAGAGATGTAAGACAGTGGAAAAAGAGAAGAAGAGTGAGTAGATCAATTAGAAGGTAGTTTTAGATTGTATTTACAAGGGAGGATATTGTGTGGAGAAGAGAAGGAACAATATTTTGAAGAAATTATGTTAATTCATAGGATTAAAGCAGGTTCAAGTTCAAATGAAGCATAAGTCAGACATGGAGCATTCATTTCAAGGGTATACATCCCCTGTGTGTAATTTATCAACAAAAATAAAAAAAAAGTGTAGAAATTGGTAAATATGGTATGTGGTTTGATAATTTTACAAAAAAATTGCAAAATATAGTGAAGACACCAAGAAAAGACTGGATAGGAATCAATTGATTGAGGATAGTTTTCAGGTCACAACAAATCTTTAGATATTAGGAAAGTTTAGTCCACAACCACCACTAGTTTCAAGTGTGAACATAGAAAGCATGGCTCTCAATGTGGAATTTTTGTCACTTTGACATCGTATGATGGGTCTACTACCCCAAGTAGTATCTATTAACCTATAAAATGATTTGAAATATTAAAAATATAACTAAAAATGATGCAAATAAGTTGAGCTTGTAAGATCCTTAACATGAAGAGCTCTAGAGTTCATATACAAAAGGGATGCTAACAAAATAAGCTTTCAAGATGTCAAATATTACCTAATAGGAGAGTTCAAAATGAATAAATGTGTGAGTTAGAAAATCTAGGGCTTGAAATAGATTCAAGAAAAATCATGTGAGTCACTATGGGATTATGATTGCAGATTTTTTGATGTAATGAAAAAAGTAGACTTTCTATTTCAGGATATACATAAGGCCACATTATTTGTAGGACTGCAACCTCATATTAGGTTCATCATTTTTTAAACACATTTCACTAACAATGTAGAAGCTTAGGCAGTTGTGCTCTGTGTGGATTAGATAGAGGATTTTGGGGATAACCCCCAACCTATTGTAAAAATTGATGCAAAGATAGATGTTGTTTTATGAAAAATGGATGAGTTACATGAAATCAACAAGCCAAAGCTAGGCCTCTAGTGTATGGAGTGTGGAAAAAAATGGCACCATGAGAATGACTACCCAAAATTAAGATAAAATTTTATGAGATGTGTCGTGTAGTAGAGCATGCATCTATAAAATGTCATATCTTACAATAATACACTCAACAACCTCAAAATTTATACTATAAATTTTTCAAATCGCACAATAATGATGAAAAAAATTACTAACCACTCCAAGAATTAAAGGAAGACATCATCAAGAATGCCTTCGTAATAGAAGCACAACATATTCCATTTGTAAAGCCATGGATTGCAAGCCCATATGTAAACATTACAAGTGTGATGCATGTTATTCCTAGATGGGTGCCAACCTTACCTCAGTATCAACCCCAGGCCCTACCAAGTTGGACACTAAGTCTCCTCAATACCAGGAAAAATGGACTTCATCTCCTCAGTATCAACAGCCATGGAACACTGTGTCACTCAAACAACAATAATCAAGATGGGCTCCATATTCTTCCCTTGGAACATATAGGGGATATGATGGACAATAATAATAGGGGTGGGGTTCTCCTCAATGATAGAAAGGATATGAGGGTTAGCACCAGCTAGGTTGGGGTTTGTAGCAGAGACAAGGGATGTAAGGGTGGGTACAGAGGTGGATACCAAGGAGGTAATTATAGACTAGATGAAAGATAGAGTCAAATGCCCATTAGCTGCTACTTATGAGGAGAATATAACCACTTTTCATGAAATTGCCCAAATAATCCTTAGAGGTAGTTGTACTAAATTTATTATAAACTTTTAGAACAACACCACATTGAATATTGCCCAACATTAGAAAGATAGAGAAAAAAGAAGCATGTGCGAAATGTAGACTTGATAAATTTACACCCAAGGATCTTTCCTTCATATAACTAGTTACGTGACATCAACATATAAAACATGGATTCCCTCCCTTAGAAATGCCACAACATCAGAGAATCAAAAAGATCAAGCAACATAAAAGGGTTTTATGTATTAGGCAACTCAAGTTCTACAAAATACACAGTAGCAAACTATGTTGGAGGGTGATGACACAACTATTGATGTGTAGATGTATGGATAAATTATGTGCATCATGAGATAGGATGGAGTAGTTACCACTTTGATCAATCTTATAAAACTTATAAACACTAATAAATAAAGAAATATTGTATAATCTTACAATATTCTACATAACATGTTGGAGTGTGTACAAAGAGATCAAAAATGCACTGATAAGGTAGTATGGTACATGAATATTAAGAAGCCTTAGGATGTTGAGTCTTGTATGGATATTGAATTAGAAGGATATGACGTCCAAAATTTTGTATTTGATTTTAGAAGCACAATAAATATGATTCCTTGGTCCACATGGGAAGTTATTGGATGACTAACTCTCATATATAGTTCACTAACACTAAGTCTTACAGACTATGGGAGGGTAGAACCTATTGGTTGACCGGAGGATGTAGAAATCAAAGTTGTTGACTTAAACTTGCAAGGCAATTTCAAATTAATTGACATGAAGACTAATGAAATGAAATACCCTACATTGATTAAAAATAAGTGGGATTAAGATGGTCAGATGACCATTAATATAATAGAAAATCAGTTGGAGGCACAATAAGGGGATAAAATTATTATTATACCCTTGAACAAATCTAAGGGAAAGCCATGCATCATACCTCAAGATCAATATTCACGCTATGCCTATAGAGATAATAGTTGGTTCAAGGTGGGCACCAAATAAGATAATGTAAGTCACTCATTGCACTGATAAGGTAGTATGGTACATGAAGATTAAGAAGCCTTAGGATGTTAACTCTTGACTTAAACTTGCAAGGCAATTTCAAATTAAATGACATGAAGACTGATGAAATTAAATACCCTACATTGATTGAAAATAAGTGGGATTATGATGGTCAGATGACCATTATTATAATAAAAAATTAGTCGAAGGCACAATAAGGGGATAAAATTATTATTATAACCCCTGAACAAATCTAAGGGCAAGCCATGCATCATACCTCAAGATCAATATTCACACTATGCCTACAGAGATATAGTTGGTTCAAGGTGGGCACCAAATAAGATAATGTGAGTCACCATCTATGGGATCACGAACAAGGTCTAAAGTGGATTTCTTGTACAAAGTAAGTGTGATAGACATGGACTATATTGAGCCAACAAAATAAGGTCTTTTACCTTGGTAAACTATGACTTCAATTAGTGGTGATTTAGAAACCCGAATGCTAAATTGGATAAGAGAATATCATGAGGTGTGTCCGATGCGATGGTTTTTACCACATAATTATATCTACCTTAATATTTTTTAACTGACAACATGGATCAATTCATCTTCAGAATAAAACATCATGTGAATAATATAGACTAGAGGGTGAGTGCACTAAATGGAACTATTGTGACTTGGTGGGAAGTTCATAGGAAAAAATAGTTGCAATAGGATGAGACTTGTGAAATGTTGTGAGCTCGATTCTAAGTAACACTTAGTGTTAGGGAACAATGGTCATTTTTATAATAAGGGAATTGTCCATAAATACATATTCACATGTGTGTATATGTATGGTCTATGCAAGATGTAGAACCCAAATATTGGATATATGTATTCAAGTATACCCTAACATCACTTCTAATAACATGGTACATGCATCAAGAGCATAGAAGGGAGACTAAGAATTGGATGCATGTCCAACACAAATTTATTCAAACATTTATCTTTGAAGATGAGAATCTATGGGTACAATAAGCTCTCCAAGATTTGAAGATCTAAATATGTCATGGTCGAGCATAGTATCTCAAGAGTGCACAAGATTATGCTTTACAGAAAGAAGTAGCTAAGGGTGTGAACACGACTCTTCATAACTACAAGGACAGTAAAAATAAAGAGTAGTTGTTGATAAAACCTTGTAATCAAATCATTAGTGAGGAGAAACAAGCCGATTCCAATGATAATGATGAGGACTTGGATTTGAAGGTATTTTTTGAACTAGGGTGAGAAGTGGAGAATCTTAGAGCCAAAATCATAGACCAAATTAAAGATCAACAACTGTGAAATCTTAATATTCAGGAGCAATAAGGATAGAGAAAATTGGAAGATTCGATTCCAAGGGATTCCAAAAAAATACCATGAACCATTAAATAAATTGGTAGGGAATATTGGGACAAATTTTATGCCAAAACTTAAAACTTTAGGCAACTACTATACACAACTTGAGATTTTAGAAGGACTACAACTATTGCAAGATTATTAGGATGTATTTTTAAAAAAATTAATAAAAGTAAAAGGTGTAGAACCTTCACTAAGAGAGATGCACATAGATCTAAAGCAGTGTGTATAACCTCTTAAAAAATGCCCATACATATTAAACTCTATAATGAAGTTTAAGGTAAAGGATGAACTGGATAGATACAAATAGGCATTATCTATCTTGTGGAAAAAGTAGACTAGGTTATCCCAATGGTGGTGCAACCTAAAAATTATGGAGAAATCAGATTATGTGTGGATTATCATGTGCTAAATGATTCTTGTATTAACTATTCATTCTAAGTTTCATTCATAGATGGAGTCCTAGGGCCAATTACAAGACATGAAGTTTTTTATTTTATAAATGGGTTTAATGGGTGCCATCTGATATTAATCATAGTAGAAGATTAAGCTAAAACCACATTTACAATGGAATGGGGATATTTTGCATACAAGATCATTCCTTTTGGATTGAAGAATGCTCTTGTTGTGTTCTCTGAGACTATGGTTATTGCATTTAAAGACTTCATTCATGATTTGTTGGAAGTCTATCTAGATGATTAGGTTGTTTTTACTTAATTCAAGGAGCACCTATCCAAGCTATGACTGATGTTGGAAAACTGTCAAGCTCTACATATTACATTGTACCTAAATAAGTTCTTGTTCTTTATACCTTTTGGTGTTATTTTGGGTCATATAATATGCAACGATGGGATTTTAGTTGACCAGGCCAAAATTTTAGTTATTGTGGGTATGCCACCTCCTACAAGCTTTATAGAGTTGCGATCATTCTTAGGTCATATAAGATATAAAATGAAATTCAAAACATGTTATGTAGTTATATATACCCCCATGAAGAATTTATTACATAAAGACACCATATTTGAATGCATTAATGAGTGCCAAATAATGTTTATGGATGTAAAGCAGAGGTTAGTAATAGCTCCCATTTTGGTCTTTCCTGATTGGATCAAACCATTTCATGTTCATGTATAAGCCTCAAGAACTACAGTACAAAATTTTATAACACAACCAAGAGATGGAGGATTGGACCATCCCATTCATTTCATAAGCCAAAAACTCTCTACTACAAATAAAGATTACACAATTATAGAGTGAGAAGCTCTGGTAATGGTTTTCATACCCCAAAAGTTTAGACACTACCTTATAATAATGTCATTTGATTTTTTTACTGATCACCAGGCTCTACAATATCTGGTAAAGAATCCCATGTTATGAGGAAGGATATATAGGTGGATGATGTTGTTTCAAGAATTTTAGTTCATAATCAATGTGAAGCCTGAGAGAGAAAATGTGGGACCAGACCATTTGAGTTGAATATGTAATAGAGAGGAACTTGAAGAAATCCAAGATGGATCACCAAATGCCCTTTTATTTTGAGTTTTTGTGACTCCATAAAATATGGAAGACATAGCCAATTATTTATAACAAGGATTTTTTCCTACGTGGTATGTGAAAAAGAATAAAAATCAATTGATCGCAAGAGTCATTCAATTCAATATCATTAATGGCTTTCTATAAAAAATGGGCAAAGATGATGTATTACATAGAGTAGCTTTAGATCATGAGCAACCACAACTTCTTCAAGAGGCACATCAAGGAATCACAGGAGGATATTTATCAAGAGTGTCCACTCTAGGGAAGACATTGAAAAGTGGCATGTGGTGTCCTACTCTGTTCTAAAATGTGCACCGAGTAACAAAACACCGTGACATTTATCAAAGGATGCGAAGGCCTAATCATAGAGATGAAATGGCATTAAACCATATGTTATCTAAGAAACTATTTTATCAATGGGGAATTGAATTTTGAGGACCAATCAATCCACCCAATAAATTCAGCCATGCAAGGTACTTAAAAACTATGATAGAATACTTCACTAGATGAGTAGAAGTTGTGACACCAAGTTATAATGCTAAGGATGTAACCAAAGTTATGTATGAGATTATTATGAATAGATTTATATGACCTATGAATTTGGTTAGAAATAAAGGAATGCATTTCCTCAATAGTACCATCAAGACTCTGATGGAGGAGTTTATGATATTGCACCACAAAATCATAACATATCATCCACAAGCCAATGGGCAGGCAAAGGCATCAAACAAAATCCTTGGCAAGATGCTCAAAAAATAAGCAATGTGTAAAGATATTATTCATAAGACTAAATTATTTCAATGCTATGGACATATAGGAAAAACTACAAACATGTGACAAGTTTCACTCTGTTTTAACTAGTTTGTGGATTATAAGCAGTCATGCTAATGGAATACATAGTCCTTAGTCTATGAATTACAATGATCATGCAGTTAGGATATCGGGACTCTATTTATAGATTTTAAGATCTACTTATGTCATGGCCGAGCATAGGATCTCAAGAGTACACAAGATTTTTCTTTACATAAGGAAGCAACTAAGGGCGTGAAGACAACTCTTCATAACTACAAGGATAGTAAGAAGAAAGAGTAGTTATTGATAAAAACTTGTAATCAAGTCATCGATGAGGAGGCACAAGCCAATTCCAATGATAATGATGAGGACTTAGATTTGAAAGGATTTTTTTAACTAGGGTGAGAAGTGGAGGATCTTAGAGCCAAAATCATAGACCAAATTGAAGATCAACAACTGTGAAATCTTAATATTTAGGAGCAACAAGGATAGATAAACTTGAAATATTTGATTCCAAGGGAAATACCATGAACCATTAAATAAATTGGTAGGGAGTATTGGTATAAATTATATGCCAAAACTTACAACTTTAGGCAACTAATATACACAACTTGAGATTTCAGAAGGACTGCAATTGTTGCAAGATTATTAAGATGTATTTCAAAAAAAGTTAATTAAATTAAAAGGTGTAGAACCTTCACTAGGGGAGATGCACATAGATATAAAGGAGTGTGCACAACCTATTAAAAAATTCCCATACATAGTAAACTCTAACATGAATTTTAAGGTAAAGGATGAACTAGACAAGATACATGTAGGCATTATCTATCCCATAGAAAAACTAGACTAGGTTATCCCAATAGTGGTGCAACCTAAAAATTATGGAGAAATCAGATTATGTGTGGATCATCATGTGTTAAATGATGCTTGTATTAACAATCCATTGTCATTTTCATTCATAGATGAAGTCCTAGGGTCAATCTCAAGACATGAAGTGTTTTATTTTATAAATGGGTTCAATGGCTGCCATTTGATACTGATTGTAGTAGAAGATTAAGCTAAAACCACATTTACAATAGAATGGGGATATTTTGCATAGAAGATAATTACTTTTGGATTGAATAATTCTCTTGTTGTGTTTTCTAAGACTGAGCTTATTGCATTTAAATACCTCATCCGTGATTTCCTAGAAGTCTATCTAGATGATTGGGTTGTTTTTTATTTATTCAAGGAGCACCTATCCAAGCTACGACTAATGTTGAAAAATTGTCGAGCTCTACATATTGCATTGTACCTACATAAGTGCTTGTTCATTACACCTTCTGATGTCCTTTTGGGTCATATAATATGCAATGACGGGATTTTGGTTGACCAAGCCAAAATTTTAGTTATTGTGGGTATGCCACCTCCTACAAGCTTTATAGAGTTGCGATCATTCTTGGGTCATACAGGATATAAAATGAAATTCATAAAAGGCTATGTAGTTATATCTACCCCCATGTAAAATTTATTACACAAAGACACTAGATTTGAATGGATTAATGAGTTCCAAATAATTTTTGTGAATGTAAAGCAAAGGCTAGTAATAGCTCCCATTTTGGTCTTTCCTTATTGGAATAAACCATTTCATGTTCATGTAGAAGCCTCAAGAACTATAGTTCAAAATTTTCTATCACAACCAAGAGATGGAGGATTGGACCATCCCATTCATTTCATATGCCAAAAACTCTCTGCTATAAATAAAAATTACAGAATTACAGAATGAAAAGCTCTAACAATGGTTTTCATACCCTATAAGTTCATACACTACCTTCTAGCAATGCCATTTGAATTTTTTACTGATCACCAGGCTCTACAATATTTGGTAAAGAATCCCACGTTAGGAAGAAAGATATCTAGGTGGATGATGTTGTTTCAAGAGTTTTAGTTCATAATCAATGTGAAACCTAGGAAAGAAAATGTGGGACCAGACCATTTGAGCTAAATATGTAATAGAGAGGAACTTGAAGAAATCCAAGATGGATCACCAAATGCCTATTTATTTTGAATTTTTGTGACTCCATAAAATATGGAAGACAACTAATTATTTATAACAAGGATTTTTTCTAGTGTGGTATGTGGAAAGGAATAAAAATCAATTGATCACAAGAGTCATTTAATTCAACATCATTAATGGCTTTCTATAAAAAATGGGCAAAGATGATGTACTGCATAGAGTAGTTGTGGATCATGAGCAACCAAAAGTTCTTCAAGAGGCACATCAAGGAATCACAGGTGGACATTTATCAAGAGTATCCACTCTAGGGAAGACATTGAAAATATGCATGTGGTGTCTTACTCTATTCCAAAATGTGCACTGAGTAAAAAAATATTTTGACATGTGTCAAAGGATGCAAAGGCATAATCATAGAGATGAAATGCCATTAAACCCTATGTTATCTAACAACTATTTTAGAAATGGGGAATTGAATTTTTAGAACCAATCAATCCACCCAATAAATCAAGTCATGTAAGGTACATAATAACTATGATAGAGTACTTCATTAAATGGGTAGAAGTTGTTGCAACACCAAGTTGTAGTGCTAAGGACACAACCAAATTTATGTACGAGAATATTATAACTAGATTTGAATGACCTATGAAGTTGGTTATCAATAAAGGAATACATTTCCTCAATAGTACCATTAAGACTCTGATGGAGGAGTTTATGATATCACACCACAAAATCACAACATATCACCCACAAGCCAATGGGCAGGCAAAGGCATCAAACAAAATACTTGGCAAGATGCTCAAAAAAATATGTAATGTGTAAAGAGATTATTCATAGCACTGAATTATTGCAATGGTATGGACATATAGGAAAAACTACAAGCATGTGACAAGTTTCACTCAGTTTTAACTAGTTTGTGGATTATAAGTAGCCATGCCAATGGAATACATAATCCTTGGTTTGTGAATTATAATGATCTTGTAGCTAGGGTATCGGGACTCTCTTTAGGCATGAATGATGGATTTCAATACGATGGAAGAAAACACACAAAAAATAATAATGAACATAGGAGGTCAATAGGTAAATTCAAAAAGCATGGCATGATTGCAATCTAAGACCCAAAGATTTTTTTCTACAACAAGCAATATTACTATATGATAACAGATTTTGGGAATTTCTAGGCAAGCTGCACATCTGATGAAAAGGACCTTGATTCATTCAAGATGTCTTGTAGAAATTAATAATTGTGTTAAGGGACCTTTAGAGAGCCATTCTTCTAGGACACGTAAATGGTTACAGGCTTAAGACTTAATGTCAATAATCTCTATCAAATCTTGTATAAAAATTAATGAAGGTGCTGAGTTACACTTTGTAGATTAGGATTTATGTTTAATGTATTATTTTTAGGTCTATAGTATAGTTTTATAGTGTGATATTTTTATTGCAGAATATGAGAACATAGTTTGAAAAGTCAACATCATAGAATATCAAAGGAAAACACTAACGCTAGGAACAAGTAATGCACAAACAATTCAACATGGGGTCAATCAATTAATTCTAAGAAGGTTCCATTGACAAGATGGGTGTGGATGACAAGTAATAAATGGTCACTCAAAAAAATGGTTAATGACAAAACACTTCAAAGATTTCATCTTTCCCAAAGCAGATTGATGTGTCAAACTCAATTAATGTATAATAAAATAAAGTCACATCAAATAATGATGTAAACTACAACATTAAACCTACCTACCGAAGTGCCATCATCACATCATAATAACCAATGGCATTCAAACCAAGAGCTTAACGATATGAAGATAACTCAATGTAATTTAATGCAAAGTGTTATATGGATGGATGGAAGGAAATATATATAATTAAGGACATATAGAGTGAACCATAATTACAAACATTTCAAACAAAATCCATTTGTGAGTTGAGTCTAATTCATTCACCTGAGAACATAATTTTTAACAACACGACTATGAGTTAGATCCATCTACCAAATAACAGCCATGGATTGATCATAACTCTTTATTCCATTACTAGACATAGAAAGAATATATAAGGATTGGACTTACACTAGCAAAACTGTCATACCATGATCTAGATCCATTTGATTTTATCTATATGTAATTAGCCAAACTTTTTGTCACATACCACAACACAACAACACAAATAGGAGCTATAACTCTCCAACACCCCTATGAAGATCTGATTTGTAGAAACTACTTAAGCTCCCTACATTCGATCAATTCGATGAATTAATGAAGACACTTCTCATTTTCTATAATGAAGGTGTGATCCATATCTCCAATGATGTCATGATATTCATTAATCGAGTAACCATGTCACAGGCAATAGGACTTCCAACCTGAGCCAAATCCATCCTACCATACAAAACTAGGGGACCTCCCATTCACTAAGATAGTAAGGGTAAGTATAATAGGGTATCAAAAAGGATCCATATTTACTCGATAGATGATGTTTTTCACTTTATTGAAAGCCGGGTAAACTTTTTAAAATGACTGGCGCTGTTGGCTAGACATGACTAATACCAATACCACGGGGCCGGTGGGGGACTTGAACACTGATGGGCAGAGCCGCAACGGAAGTACCCGACCAACCGACTACACCCCCCGACCCGACTCGATAGATGATGTTACGGTGAAAGTATTGTCTAAATTTATTACCAAGCACTTTTGGTAAACCACCAAAAGTATGAGGTAGGTTACCAAAGGGGTCATCGATATTGCATATTGAATAATTTGAATGAATGAAGACTTCAACTGGTCAAAAAATTTAGTCTCCAAACTAACTACAAATATTGAAAAGTCATCAATGGCATGTCGTAAGTGTTTTAGTATTAGTTCCTGGTATTACTCCTTTATTTCACATAGTGTAAGTCTCCTAACAGTGTTATCATACTTGATGTCAATTTTTAGTATTAGTCACCTTTGCCAACATTGCCTAAACCAAGATAGGTTGGTATTATGTGTAGTTGGTCTGATTCAATGTATGGTGGGTAGATACCCAAGCTCTCATCATTTTTCACCCTCATGTGCCCAAAGACATCCTGTAATATCTAGGGCAAGATGTAGCTATTACAAAGCTAAATGATGACATTTATATTAGAGTTCATGAGTTTCCTAAGGCAACAATCACTTCTTTCCATTTTTCATAACTATTTTGGATTCACATGCCAAATTCTTTTGATAAAAATCCCTGGCTAGCAAACTATCCAATGACTTTGATCTATATCTTCGAGGAAAAACAGCCATTGCCAATGCAACTGTAACCCAAAGTGCATGCACCTCCTAAAACATCTACAACCCCATAAGATATTTTCAAGGGGAAAAGAAAGGTTGTGATGTAGAGGACAACACCACTTCCTCCACTCAATAAAATAACCTTCAACACCAACCTCTAACTCACTAACATAAACATTCCCAACATTACTGTAGAATATGACCTATCACAATTGGTTTTCATTGAGGAAGAAATATACAAGTCTATGTTGGAAGACATAGGTGCAAAACCATATGAGAAAGAGGAAGAAAAAAGAATGTTCCAGAAAGTAGTGCACACTTGTCAAGTGCACAATAATGTCTAGCAAGACATAATGGTTGACATTCCTAAACCTCCTACTTCAATCATAGTTGACACTGTCACCAAGGAGGAAGAGAGAAAATGTATAACATTTCCATCTTCTAAGTGGAATCTAGCATAGGATCTTTAGTTGCACAGGGAATTACACAACAACAATGGTTAGAGTAAGGTACAATGCAACATGAGAGTTGATAACAATAACTCACACATAGACCCATATCACACACAATGTTGATGACCTCTTCCATTATTGCAGATCATATGGGCTCTTTTGTCACAACACATGTGGTGGAGGAGATTGAGTCCAAATAACAATAACCTATGGAGGAACAACTTGATGAGATAACCTGCACACTAAATTTATAGAATATGGTTCTCATTCCACCTGTGAGAGCAAATATACCAATAAGTAGGCACACAGTGGTAACATCTTCCCCTTCTTCTTCCCCTCATGATTACCCAATTCATTTATCCCCATCAACCCCTCCATCTCCATCCCCATATTACCCTACTCATTCACAATAAACTCAAGCAAATAGACAATAATAGTCAAAAGAGCCAAAGTTGTAGGAGGATATCGCAGTAAAACAAGACACTATGTAGGCCAAAATAGTGCAAGAGAAGGTGCAAAATAAAATAAAAAATAAGGTAAGGAAGGAGGAAAAGAAGATAAAAATAAATAAAAAGTAGAGCATAAGGCCCAAAAAGAAGAAGAAAATGGGAATAATAAGGAGAATGAGGAGACACAGAAGAAACAAGCAGATGAAGTTAAATAAAAGAAGTAGGATAAGGAAGAAAAGTAGAAGAAGAAAAAAAAATAGGTAGAGAAGGAAGTGCAAGAGGCACAACATAAAAAGGTCGAGGCTAATGCAAAATCCAAGGTAGAAGAACAAAAAAGAAAGAGGGCCTATGAAAGTAACAAGAAGTCCAAAATAAAAAGGTTGAAGAGTAAGCTACCAAGGACATTTCATAAAAGATAGAAAAGGTATTTACGATGTAGGCAACGGCAATTTCCACATCCAAATAGGAACAAGAGCACACAAAGAAGAATTAAGTCACAACCTAGCAATAAACTAAGGAGACCAAGCAAGTGCATAAAATTAAGGTTTAATAACTATTTACCATGTTGCAAGACTCTAGATCCACACAGGGAAGCACACAAGAAGAAGCCAATATCTATAAGTTTGTTGTGGGATGTCCTAGCACCATTGGTGTGGAGGATAACATTCACACTCTTTGTGTTACATATTTGACAATAACCAGCCCCAACAACTCATATGTCATGTATACTAGCTTTGGCCATAGTATCGCAAGTAGCATCACTTGATGTGACCAAATTAACTTTAGAAAATCAAATAGGATCTATGGCATTCTAAGAATCGATTTCATAAAAGGCTTCCTAAACTATAACAAGACACATCACTACTTAGGGAGGAAAATGCATAGTTGCACCTCTGCCTCACAAAGTCCAAGAAAATCATTGATGATACATGTCTTGAAGTGGTCTTCCAAGTCTTGGGTAACCAAGTCATGTATGAGTAAAATCATTTCATATCTCTTCTATCCCACTTAACAAAAGACTGGCTTATTGCACAAAATTTAAAATAGTTTCAAACATAAGTTCAAAATTTAAAGGTAGAAATAAAGGTTGTTCTTGAGCTCCTTGAAGAATATGATCAAGTCTTGGACACTAATGTGATCCAAGCTCAACACATAGCCATAATCATAGTTGAATATAAATAATAGCAATGGGGGACCAATCGGCTCCCTCTAACGAGCTGAATGTCACACTAAAGTAGTCTCTTGATTCAAGAGACAATTTGATGCACAAGCTATGAACATGAAAAAATGAGATGTTACACAATACATTTGTTTGCATTCAGATGCAAAGGCATGAAAATATACTGGAGAAGTTAGCACAATAAATCCAACATAAGGTGTTTCACACTAAAGCCATCCTAATGATAACAAAAGATGATGACATTCAGAATATTATGGGTTGTCAAGTCCCATTGTGCACTATGATCAGTATGGTGTGGAAATTTCTCATCATTTGGATGATATTCAAGAACTTGTCCCATTTATATAAATACATCATAGAAATCATCAGTAATTCCTAATTCATCCCACCAAACCAACTCCAATAAGAGATTCAATAGAGAAAAACTACCATAACTACACAACCAGCCATCCAAAAAAACAAACACCTCTAGCACCTAATTTTATAGTTGTGACTTCTTCACCAACAACTCTAACAACATCATTTTCATAGCCTCCCTCAATTATAACATCGTAGTTTATGCCTCCACATTCTCTCTAAGTACTGCACATATTCGAGTTTTGAATTTTAGAATAATTTTTTGAGTATGAAAGGCCTTAAGCATTGGAAGGAGGGCCAAGTTGGTTGAAAACCCATAAAGGGCAGCCATATGGCTATGCCAATCTATTGAAAACCCATAATGGTGGTAGATTGGTACACTTATTAGTTCAAAACCCACAATTACGACTAAGTAGTGTGCAAAAGGTGAAAATTGGTAAACAACATCTTAATTGATTACGACAAGTAATGTTTTGGACTAACTCTTTCGATCAGGCAATTCCATCACTTCAACAATTGACACACTTCCTACAAATTTATCTTGGAATGAGACAATGGTTTAAGTCTGAGAAAGTGTTGGTAGTAGAATATGATTATAAAATCACAACATAGATGCATGATAAGTGTGACATGACTATCAATTTGTATAACATATTTTATTTTATATTTATTCAACTTGTGTATATATTCTAAAAGTTTGTGTAATGTGAAGTGACAATGCATTGTAAAGTTATATAATTAATTATTAGTTTTAATGGAAAAGATTTACAAAATATAGAGATTTGATCATGGTTATTATTTATGTCTACACATGTTCCTTGCACAATTGCGTATTATTTTCATATAATCTATTAATTATTTAAAATATTGAACACTTTGGGTAAATTAAGACTACAATATCGTGTTAATTTTTTTTCAATTTTGAACTTGTTTTCACTTTATTTTTTTGTAGTAGCTTTCATGAATATCTTTTTTATTGTGCTTCACATAAACAATTTAAATTAGCATGTTTGGATGGGTTTTCCAAAAACCTCTGCTAAAAAAAAGAGCATTTAGAAAGTAGACAATGACTAGACTCAGAATGTTCCAATAGTGGCATGAATAATATAGGACCATTATGATAATGGTAATCCTCCCAATATTGGAAATCTTATTCCAATAGTGGTTGTGTAAGTCCAATCACTTTGAAATGATTTAAAACACTTCATCAATAGATGATGCCCATAATCTTCTCTCATATTTGTAAATTGTTACACACATATTCTAGAATGATTTCTCCTTCATTTGAGCTCTAATCGACATCTTTTAGGACAAAAATGTGTATTTTCAAGGATCATACCTTAGTCAATCGCTTGTCTACATTAGGGCACATTTTATTTTTGTAGACACATAAATTTAATCATTAACTGCTTGACAATGTTTAATTTTGGCATCTTTACCTTACTTGATATTATCTCCGTTTTTCTAACTCGTAATCTATAAGAGAGTATTTATGTATTGAAAACACTAAAAATATCTTACATGCATCCCTATTTCAACCCCGTTCATCCATATTTAATCTAAAGGTTCTTTTCAGACCTTTTATAACAGTATTTGTCTTTCTGTGACAAGTTCATGCTAGGTCAGACATGGCCGCATTACGACCTTGTCCAATATCATGACCTTGTCCTTTGCACTTTAACAATTACTTTTTCAAATTGAAACATTTAAAATATAACTCTCTTATGCCTTTTGTAAAGTTGATTAGCAAAAATATTCCAAATATTTCCCTATATAATCACATCAATGCTTCTCCAAACACATCAAACAATCTTATTGTACACTCAACAAAATAACACTATTTCTTCCAATTTCAATTCTCTTGCATTCTAAAAGTTATAGGCCAAGTCTGAATATATTTTATTGCATGTCAAGGTAATCCATTGTCAAGCATTTCAATAAATTTTATAGCTACATTCATATAATTGCACAATCACGGATCACATAATCACCTAGGAGGAAGAACTGCATAGGCCTAAGGACCATCTTGATTATGTAAGTATCACTCAGATTACATGCAGTTTTATGAAGATAGTTCAACTAATCTCCTTGTTAGTTTCCTCCATTTTGCATTTGATCTCCATTGTGTTTATTGTGTAGGGATAAGGGTTTGTGTTTTATAGGTCTTCTACATAGTATATCAACACAAAATTAATTATAAAACCCTTGCAGATAGTTGCACAGACCCATACCAGAAAAATAGGTGTATAGTCAACTAGGATGTGGTCGTAGTCAATAGACAAGGTCAAAGTGCATCCTTGTCCTCTTTAGACTTGTCCTAACGTAGTTTAAATTTTTGAATTCAGTCACAACACAACACATGGCTTTCTAAGTAGTTTTTAGTTATAATCATCCTGTACAATCAACATAAAATATATTTTAGGGAGGTTTGCATATATGTAGGCATATTTTCTATTTTTAGCTAATTTTTAATCTTGTAAAATTTTATAGCATATTGTAATTTACTTCTATATATGTATATCTTTGCATTTCAATTTCAATAGTGTAAATATATTAGTTTGATTCATTTTAACTAAAGATAGACTAAATAGTCTTCAATAATGGCAATCAACATTCATGCATGTCAAAATTTAGTCTTGTGTATATGATAATCCCATCCCTTATCCCTATGATATGAGATGTAAGATGTAACAAGGGCGAGAGTTATATGATTTTTCATTAATGCCAATATCATGCTTTTGGTATAAGTTGCATACACCAAATCTTCAATAAATAGAGAATGAAATAAGGGAAGAGTGTAAGATATGATCAATGTGAGATTCATTGACAATACTTGTTGAAAATTATATTAAGGAGCATCTGTATATATAGGTAATTCAAATTAAAATTAAGAACTTATTCATGCACAAGCTAAAAATTTAGAAGCGGGAAAGTTGATACTCAAGGCATAAAGAAACATGAAAATTTGAACAAAGGACCCACAAATGACATGAATAGAATCACGATGGTTTGATGATCATCAAACCATTATCAGATCATATTGATTCAGGTCAAGGTGATAAAACTTCAAGTAAAAAATATCAATGAGTTTTTAGGATGAATGGTGAGTATTTTGAGTTAAGAAAATGATAGATCTAAAGGTGTTCATGTGAAAATGATGATGATGAAAATTCATGAAGGGTACTATTGATCCAAATATATGAAAACATGATAAATAAACTTCAACTACAAGACTTGTATCATAATGAGGTGTCTACAGTCTCCTACCATGCAGAAGAAACACTTAACGTTTATGTTAAAAATTATTTCCTTTGTTGTTTCAATGCCATCAATATATATAATTCAAGTAAACCAATTATAATGTCATAGTTTTTAAATGTCCTCTAGTTACAATTTAGTTGAGACATTTCCAAAATTTCTCGTCTATAAAAATTACGATAAAATTTACTCTAAGAAGATCCTCTAGTCTTAGTTTATTTTAAAAATCAATATTATCAGACTAGAAACAATCTATCTTGATGAGATAATTACAAAATAATTGTAATGTATCCTCAACAATTCCATTACTTCTTATTTATGTTTTCACATTTTGTACAAAATTTGTTGCAGTGTAATGTTAAAATCTTGATCATCCATGTCTATGGTTTTCAACTTTATTAAAGTTGTTTTTGGTCTAGTACATGTAGCAATCAATGAAATTTAAAGCTATGATTGAAAGTGGTTACATTGATCATCAAATTAATAACCATATTAACACTAATTGGTCATAATGGGTGTTTATTAAACCTGATTACCCAAAATGGACACACATTATCTATAATTAAAAATTAACAACCCTATACTATCCATAAATTCTATGTTGTCATGCCAAAAATTTGACACAATGAAAACACAAAAAAACAAGCCAAATTTTTTGAAGAATGTATAATGCACATCTAACACAGATGCATTGCCCATTGGATATCCAAAATCATGGCACAAGACACACAATGCATCCAAACAGACTCACAGACCTAAATGGCATGGATCATAATGCGTAAGTGGTTGTATGGTCGCTATGCGACCATGTTGTCCCCACTTGCTCTAATTGGCCTACACAATATCAACAAACCTATAAATCTCTAAGTTAGCCTAATAGGCCCCATGGCCCTAAGGCCCAAAAAGAATGTTTGATTAATTCAAGGTGAGTTCGAGTAACCCATGGCTCAACCTATACTATCTAATTCTTCACAATGCTAGAAAACATCTCCAATTGAATCCGACCAATTACAGGGCTCAATTTGTACTTAAGTCATAAACAAAACTCAATTTTTGACTTAAGTCAAAGTCAAAGAAAGAACTCAACTAAATATCGTATAGTCCCCATATGACTTCAAAAGGGGTCTAAAATATCCCAAATAATCCCCTTGACAATGAAGCACTTCATTTCAACCATTGGATCGATTCAGCCTCGATTATCAAATTTGGTTAAAGGTAAGGTATCCCTAGAAATTCTTGTGGAAGTCACCAAAGGTTTCAAATCAGACATTAAGTCAAAAATTCAAATTTTTGAATTGAGGGAGGAGGTATTGGAGGATGACTTGTTCAAATTCATCCCTTTCCTCATTCCTCAGCCTTGGACGATTGTTATTAATAGAGTCTCCAAGCTTTTGATCATTTTTCCAATTATTTATTTTTCAAATATGTTTTGATACATGTATACATGGTTTTGTTCTATAGGTACCCATAATTTTAAAAAAAATCTAGGGGGTATTAGTCTCTGACAACTTCCAAATTGATCTTAGGATCTTCGAGCTCCTCCACAATCATTCATTAAAAAAAATAAAAAAATAATAAACCTTGTGGTTTTTATAAATAGTATTAAATTTAAAAACAATATTATTTATTAAAAACAAACTCTTCAGGTTAGTTTATGCTAACCAATCAAAAATTAAAAAAGGGTGACGGTCAACCTTGGTTGACTACCCCCTTGGCTTTAAAACATCATTCTATTTAAATGCTTCTAACCACTATGAAATGCAATCACAGTCTACCCACTTATCCAAAATGCTAGCCCCTTAGGGGCCTTACCAATGCCATGCAAACACATGGGTGACTATCGACCTAATGCTAGGTTGTCATATAGGAAAGGGTACAATACTGTTTACAAGGGCTTGTATTTTTTTAACTACTATACATGACAATTATTTTCAAAAATTCATATCTTCCAAAATGCAAATCAAAAAGTTATGAAACAAACAGTATCGGGCTCAAGAAACACATAAATTTTCATTAAATTATTTAGAGGATTTTTATACCTTGTTTAACATGCTTAAAAATAAAATGAATCTTATGAATTTTTACAAAGGAAAACAAACATTGTAAGTAGCTACAACTTAAAAAACCATAACTTTCAAATGGTAACTCCTAAAATTATTCCATAAATTACTATAGAATGCTAAGAAAGCTTACTTTTTTATAAAATTAATTTAGGAAAAAATAGGCAAGATTTATTTTTGTAAAAAATGTACGAATGCATCTAGCCTTCCTTGGCATCACCCTAATAAATGAATTTCACATTTTTAGGAAAGAGAAAACATTTTTTTCTAGTTATTATAAAATTATAGAGATAAGCATGTCCAATACAATATATATATATATATATATATATATATATATATATATATATATATATATATATATATATATATATATATATATATATAATTTGATTTTGAGCACAAAATATTCATTACTTATGCAATCCAACACACTCACTAGGAAGAGTATGCAAGTGATAAGAAATGCTACACTATTTCCAATGACTATTACAACTTTCCTTCCAATATACACATATGTCAACTAAAAAAATAACAATTAAATGGCTCCCAAATAGCTAATATAATATATTTACAAATATATATGAAGTGTTGAACAAGTTATCTTCACATGGAATCCACACACAACCGTAAGGCCAACCGAAGAAGGGCTCACATCCCATTATTTTTCCATCATTAGGAAACTTCCCTAAGAAACCTTGAGCCTAAAACTCCCAACCCTAGGCATCATCACATCACGGTTTAAGGTAGGCAAGTTGATAAAATGAGGTTTAGATGGTAATAAGACTAGATAAGGAAATCTCACTAGGAAATGCATCTAGGAGGCTATAAGTTCACTACAAAAAGAGGTTTCCATTCCTCAAAACTAGCATACAATAAAATAAAAAATACCATTTAAATTTCTAAAATATCACAAACACCCCAAAAAAAAAATTCAACACAAATAGGACCGTCAAATGTGAATAAGAACGCAAGGATAACTCACCCTTGTTTTACCATCTCTTATTCATGGAAGGGTAAAGACACCACAAACCATGCCAAATAAAAATTAAAATGCCATCCAAAGTTCCACTTGTTTCTTTATATATGGATAATCAAACTACATAGAGGGCCTTGGGAATTTGGTCCACTTACCATTATCAATAACTGAGAGTGACATACAAGCATGTAAATGCACACACAATTTTGATAACATAACTTTGCCATTTTAAGAGAAAAAAATGACATTAAAAATATCCAAGAATTATGAGGATATTCCATCTCCAAGCCCAAGTGGGCATTTAAACTACATGGTAGCTATTAACACAACCATGGAATACAAATAAAGAAAGAGGGTAAGCCAAATGGCCTTACCCCTCTTGAAGATATACAAACAAAGAAAAGCAGAAATATAAGTTTAATTTAAATAAAATTAAAACAAATGGGGCATAGAAGGTTTCCTTAGTTCCATATTGAATCCACTCAAAAACACCTCTTGCAATATTTGGCAATGGTTATTCTCCTCCTTTTCTAAGCTCTTCCTATAAGTTTCTCCTATTTCTCCTTATCTTCTCCATTCCAATTTTACAAAATGAGCAAAAGTCCTCTAAAGGAAGGCTTTCCTTCCTCATATAGGCTCAACTCCATTTTTACCAACCAATGGGAAGGTGACATGTGTCCCTTCCCATCCCTTGGTTCTTGATCAGAAAGTCTCTTTCTCCATAAGTCCACTTACAAGCCCATGTGGGCAAGCAAATAAGTCCATACCTCATAAATGAACCCACTATCCCATGTCATAAATGGTGTATGGGCTACCTAAAAAGTCCTATATGGCTCCTAGAAAAGCTCTTCAACCTTCCTATTGGTCCAAGGACATAAAATCCAACACAAAATATCTAAGAACTACTTTATGTCACTCTCTAAATTTGGCTCTCCCAATCCATCAGAGTTTTGAGTCAAAAGAGCCACTTTCATGGCTTATAAATCATTTTAAGAATAAAATAGAACTTAAAGAGAACTCATAATGTTAAGAATGAAAGGAAGTGAATATTATCCAAGGGGGAATAGTGATAAATGGGTTAAGGAAGTCTATAATTCTGAATGGGCCCACAAAATATACAAGGGGTGGTTTGAATCATGGTAAGGTCAAGTAGATGTGTCACCACTCTATCCATGATGCGTTCATACTTGATGTAGTCCTAGTTCCCTCATTGGCCTCCCTTGTTACCTGCATAGCATTGTTCACATCAAATGCCCTACCCTAGATACCTAAAACTGTAGAATATAAAAATACGAGTGATCTCAATCCAAAAAACAAGCATGCAACATATCCAAGGCATTACATATCAATGGTAATAAACAAATACCTATCATCTAAACATATGCATGCTTCAAATTCATGCTTAATAACGATAGCTTTAGTGATACATAATTAATGCACATCATAATGAACAACCAAATAATGTAAGTATACCAATATCAATGCATAGAATAATCATCTACTATAAGCATGTAATTTTTCTTGAATAAGCAAGACATAAGGTCTCATAACTTATAGAATCTTTGCCTCGGTCTCAAAGACTCAATAACATCTCATGTCTCAACAACACATAAGACATATTTCCATAGGACATGTGTTCAACACAAAATGTCTAAAGGTGAACGTTGTGAAAATAAGGGTCTCACATCCCCCTCCCCTTATGTAGACTTCCTCCTAAAACTCACTAAGGGTCAAAAGTCTAACTGAAAGTATGTTATAATAATCACTAAGAATCTTGCTTACTCTACTCAATGTTTTTTATAAGTTAATGATCATATGTCTATACTATTAGATCACAGTGTGTAATGTGATACATTAAAATATCTAAAACCACAACATAACCCATATCCATCAATCTCAGAATTAGGAGGACACATAAGCTAATATTAACATAATAATCAAGGCTAAAGATCCCAATGTCCTTACAATCTCTATATAAGGAATAAGTGAAATAATGTCCCCCTACTTGTTCAATAAGTTATGCAATAAGTCATAATATAAACTCAACTACTAAAACTAACATGATAATTTTCACCTACTACTCCCATACTTGATCAAGATAATAGGTACACCAAAAGGCTCCTCAAAACAACACATATAAACAAGTTGAGAATTTAATAATCCAATCAAGGAGAAAAATCAAATTGGCTAAACAACCCAGCTCAATCCATACAAAAAGGAACAGATAAAAAGGTTAAACAATCCAATATAATCAAAAAATAGTAAATATGAAAATGAATAAAAAACCCAATTCAATCCAAAACTAAATATAAGAAAGAAAAGTATGAGCTCCAACCATTGTTAAAATTTTGAAATAATAAATAGCTAAACATCCTTAAAATCCATAGCAAGGAAAATCATAAAAGATGATTCCAATCAAATTATGAATCCAAATCAAGAACCAAAATAAATTCAAGGTTCACCACATCACACGGTAAACATTCATAAGTTTAGATACAATAATACCGAAAAGTGTGGCTTAGGAAGACCACTAGTGGAGAATAGGGAGCTAACATATCAACAACTAGAAACACAACTCTTCAATACCCTCATGCGATATGAAGAAAACATCACAACTCCAAGTTACCAAAACCACCACACAATTACCAACCTACAAGTGCTAAATATCATAACACATTCCCACAAACATGAGGAAAATATTAAACCAAATGGAAACCTTAAGTGGCTCCATCTATAAAACTTCGCTAGCTGACATGAAGTAGAAGATACCATTCTTAGAAGGCTAAGGAATGTAGTCGAAACATCATTAAATAAAAAGAAATATGATCAAAGGAACACTTGACATCTTATAAGCTATAATCCACTCCATGGACTTATAATGATGTCACTTGATGGTGAGAGAGTATCAACTCATCTTAATGCTAGTTAGGTGCTAAATAACACATCTTCCCAAACCAAGGGAATGTATGTAATATCAATCCATGAGCAACTCCTAACACATAAGAAGTCACCAACAAAATAAAATGCACTCCTCTACTATGAGGAGGATTCCCACCACTCAAGGGTGGTGATAATCCTCAAGGGGTCTTCCAAGATCCCCTCCCTTAGAATTCACGTCAACAAGGCACAAAACCCAACTAATAGGTGCACACTTGCTTAGGTGAAAAGCATCATATGCTTGCACAACACCCACAACACAAGGCAAAAGTGGCCTTTAGTGACTTTAATTACCAAATAAAAGGTCTAACCATCACCAAGGATGCTCAATCTAAGGTGATTGAAAAGGTTCTAGGAACCTCTTGTTCATGAAATCATGAATAATGCTAGGTACACACCTACCTAACATGGTAAACAACAAGCACTCTCAATACACTCGGTCAAAAAATCCATAAAAACTATATAAGGTACAGCGGATCCTAAGGAGACACACTCCTTATACCACAAAGCCCTAACTCAAAACAACATCCCAACTCGCAAGACTCATGTGTCACATCCATTACAGTGCCCTGGAACTCAGTTCCTCTAGGTCAAATTTGAAATCCTATGCTCATGACATTACAAGCAACTCATATAAAAATTGGTGACAATCTTGTGAAGAAGGGGGAAACAACATCATATAAGGATTCAATATACAAATGAAACTCCTAGATGATTAAGGAAAATACACCCTATATAAAACATCCTCTTAGGTTGACAAATTCTCAAGAATCAAGTATGTGTAACACTTCCACTACTCATTAATCCATACTCAAGAATGGCACAGAATTCACAATCCAAACAAGGGTGAGGTAATGTTATGAAAAATGAGGTGCTACAAGCCCCGACACAAGCATCCAATATGATACCACATGCCATTATATTCTAAATGTGTTTGCACAACACGTACTATCAAAAGAATGCAATGGTCCACTTTTAAGAGAAGGGTCACCTCAAATGGTCGACACCCACAAAAGCTTAGATAACACAATCACTGCTAAGTTATATGCTCTAGGCAACTAGCATATAAACTACATAATCAAAGATATACTCTTATCATGAGCATGTTTAATAATGAGTAGGTACACCCACTCAAGGTTACCATTGCCTATAGCTCTGAAAGAGACTTATCTTACTTCAAATCTATTAACACTCATAGGTAACTCATAACTTTCAAATGGTAACTCCTAAAATTATCCCATAAATTACTATAGAATGCTAAGAAAGCTTACTTTTTTATAAAACTAATTTAGGAAAACATAGGCAAGATTTATTTTTGTAAAAAATGTACGAATGCATCTAGCCTTCCTTGGCATCACCCTAATAAACGAATTTCACATTTTTAGAAAAGAGAAAACATTTTTTTTTGTTATTATAAAATTATAGAGATATGCATGTCCAATACAACATATATATATATATATAATTTGATTTTGAGCACAAAATATTCATTACTTATGCAATCCAACACACTCACTAGGAATAGTATGCAAGTGATAAGAAATGCTACACTATTTCCAATGACTATTACAACTTTCCTTCCAATATACACATATGTTCAACTAAAAAAATAACAATTAAATGGCTCCCAAATAGCTAATATAATATATTTACAAATATATATGAAGTGTTGAACAAGTTATCTTCACATGGAATCCACACACAACCGTAAGGCCAACCGAAGAAGGGCTCACATCCCATCAATTTTCCATCATTAGGAAACTTCCCTAAGAAACCCTGAGCCTAAAACTCCCAACCCTAGGCATCATCACATCACGGTTTAAGGTAGGCAAGTTGATAAAATGAGGTTTAGATGTTAATAAGACTAGATAACGAAATCTCACTAGGAAATGCATCTAGGAAGCTATAAGTTCACTACAAAAAGAGGTTTCCATTCCTCAAAACTAGCATACAATAAAATAAAAAATACCATTTAAATTTCTAAAATATCACAAGCACCCAAAAAAAAATTCAACACAAATAGGACCGTCAAATGTGAATAAGAACGCAAGGATAACTCACCCTTGTTTTACCATCTCTTATTCATGGAAGGGTAAAGACACCACAAACCATGCCAAATAACAATTAAAAGGCCATCCAAAGGTCCACTTGTTTCTTTATATATGGATAATCAAACTACATAGAGGGCCTTGGGAATTTGGTCCACTTACCATTATCAATAAGTGAGAGTGATATACAAGCATGTAAATGCACACACAATTTTGATAACATAACTTTGCCATTTCAAGAGAAAAAAATGACATAAAAAATATCCAAGAATTACGAGGATATTCCATCTCCAAGCCCAATTGGGTATTTAAACCACATGGCAGCTATTGACACAACCATGGAATACAAATAAAGAAAGAGGGTAAGCCAAATGGCCTTACCCCTCTTGAAGATATACAAACAAAGAAAAGGAGAAATATAAGTTTAATTTAAATAAAATTAAAACAAATGGGGCATAGAAGGTTGCCTTAGTTCCATATTGAATCCACTCAAAAACACCTCTTGCAATATTTGGCAATGGCTATTCTCCTCCTTTTCTAAGCTCTTCCTATAAGTTTCTCCTCTTTCTCCTTATCTTCTCCATTCCAATTTTACAAAATGAGCAAAAGTCCTCTAAAGGAAGGCTTTCCTTCCTCATATAGGCTCAACTCCATTTTTACCAACCAATGGGAAGGTGACATGTGTCCCTTCCCATCCCTTGGTTCTTGATCAGAAAGTCTCTTTCTCCATAAGTCCACTTACAAGCCCATGTGGGCAAGCAAATAAGTCCATACCTCATAAATGAACCCAGTATTCCATGTCATAAATGGTGTATGGGCTACCTAAAAAGTCCTATATGGCTCCTAGAAAAGCTCTTCAACCTTCCTATTGGTCCAACAACATAAAATCCAACACAAAATATCTAAGAACTACTTTATGTCACTCTCTAAATTTGGCTCTCCCAATCCATCAGAGTTTTGAGTCAAAAGAGCCACTTTCATGGCTTACAAATCATTTTAAGAATGAAATAGAACTTAAAGAGAACTCATAATGTTACGAATGAAAGGAAGTGAATATTATCCAAGGGGAAATATGATAAATGGGTTAAGGAAGTCTATAATTCTGAATAGGCCCACAAAATATACAAGGGGTGGTTTGAATCATGGTAAGGTCAAGTAGATGTGTCACCACTCTATCCATGATGTGTTCATACTTGATGTAGTCCTAGTTCCCTCATTGGCCTCCCTTGTTACCTGCATAGCATTGTTCACATAAAATGCCGTACCCTAGATAGCTAAAACTGTAGAATATAAAAATACAAGTGATCTCAATCCAAAAAACAAGCATGCAACATATCCAAGCAATTACATATCAATGGTAATAAATAAATACCTATCATCTAAACATATGCATGCTTAATAATGATAGCTTTAGTGATACATAATTAATGCACATCATAATGAACAACCAAATAATGTAAGTATACCAATATCAATGCATAGAATAATCATCTAATATAAGCATGTAATTGTTCTTGAATAAGCAAGACATAAGGTCTCATAACTTATAGAATCTTTGCCTCGGTCTCAAAGACTCAATAACATCTCATGTCTCAACAACACATAAGACATATTTCCATAGGACATGTGTTCAACACAAAATGTCTAAAGGTGAACGTTGTGAAAATAAGGGTCTCAAATCCCCCTCCCCTTATGTAGACTTCCTCCTAGAACTCACTAAGGGTCAAAAGTCTAACTGAAAGTATGTTATAATAATCACTAAGAATCTTGCTTACTCTGCTCAATGTTCTTTATAAGTTAATGATCATATGTCTATACTATTTGATCACAGTGTGTAATGTGATACATTAAAATATCTAAAACCACAACATAACCCATATTCATCAATCTCAAAATTAGGAGGAGACATAAGCTAATATTAACATAATAATCAAGGCTAAAGATCCCAATGTCCTTACAATCTCTATATAAGGAATAAGCAAAATAATGTCTCCCTACTTGTTCAATAAGTTATGCAACAAGTCATAATATAAACTCAACTACTAAAACTAACATGATAATTTTCACCTACTACTCCCATACTTGATCAAGATAATAGGTACACCAAAAGGCTCCTCAAAACAACACATATAAACAAGTTGAGAATTTAATAATCCAATCAAGGAGAAAAATCAAATTGGCTAAACAACCCAGCTCAATCCATACAAAAAGGAACAGATAAAAAGGTTAAACAATCCAATATAATCAAAAAATAATAAATATGAAAATGAATTAAAAACCCAATTCAATCCAAAACTGAATATAAGAAAGAAAAGTATGAGCTCCAACAATTGTTAAAATTTTGAAATAATAAATAGCTAAACATCCTTAAAATCCATAGCAAGGAAAATCATAAAAGATGATTCCAATCAAATTATGAATCCAAATCAAGAACCAAAATAAATTCAAGGTTCACCACATCACGTGGTAAACATTCATAAGTTTAGATACAATAATACCGAAAAGTGTGGCTCAAGAAGACCACTAGTGGAGAATAGGGAGCTAACATATCAACAACTAGAAACACAACTCTTCAATACCCTCATGCGATATGAAGAAAACATCACAACTCCAAGTTACCAAAACCACCACACAATTACCAACCTACAAGTGCTAAATATCATAACACATTCCCACAAACATGAGGAAAATATTAAACCAAATGGAAACCTTAAGTCGCTCCATCTATAAACCTTCACTAGCTGACATGAAGTAGAAGATACCATTCTTAGAAGGCTAAGGAATGTAGTCGAAACATCATTAAATAAACAAAAATATGATCAAAGGAACACTTACTTAACATCTTATAAGCTATAATCCACTCCATGGACTTATAATGATGTCACTTGATGGTGAGAGAGTATCAACTCATCTTAATGCTAGTTAGGTGCTAAATAACACCTCTTCCCAAACCAAGGGAATGTATGTAATATCAATCCATGAGCAACTCCTAAAACATAAGAAGTCACCAACAAAATAAAATTCACTCCTCTACTATGAGGAGGATTCCCACCACTCAAGGGTGGTGATAAT
The DNA here is from genome assembly GCA_037957365.1 of Torreya grandis. Lineage (NCBI taxonomy): Eukaryota > Viridiplantae > Streptophyta > Pinopsida > Cupressales > Taxaceae > Torreya > Torreya grandis. Next base: position 775,526 of record JARHVA010004952.1, on the reverse strand, counting down.
CCTCAAGGGGTCTTCCAAGATCCCCTCCCTTGGAATTCACTTCAACAAGGCATAAAACCCAACTAATAGGTGCACACTTGCTTAGGTGAAAAGCGTCATATGCTTGCACAACACCCACAACACAAGGCAAAAGTGGCCTTTAGTGACTTTGATTACCAAATAAAAGGTCTAACCATCACCAAGGATGCTCAATCTAAGGTGATCAAGAAGGTTCTAGGAACCTCTTGCTCATGAAATCATGAATAATGTTAGGTACACACCTACCTAACATGGTAAACAACAAGCACTCTCAATACACTCAGTCAAAAAATCCATAAAAATTGTATAAGGTACAGGGGATCCTAAGGAGACACACTCCTTATACCACAAAGCCCTAACTCAAAAAGGATCCTCAAAACAACATCCCAACTCACAAGACTCATGTGTCATATCCATTACAGTGCCCTAGAACTCAATTCCTCTAGGTCAAATTTGAAATCCTATGCTCATGACATTACAGGCAACTCATATAAAAATTGGTGAGAATCTTGTGAAGAAGGGGGAAACAACATCATATAAGGATTCAATATACAAATGAAACTCCTAGATGATTAAGGAAAATACACCCTATATAAAACATCCTCTTAGGTTGACAAATTCTCAAGAATCAAGTATGTGTAACACTTCCACTACTCATTAATCCATACTCAAGAATGGCACAAAATTCACAATCCAAACAAGGGTGAGGTAATGTTATGAAAAATGAGGTGCTACAAGCCCCGACACAAGCATCCAATATGATACCACATGCAATTATATTCTAAATGTGTTTGCACAACACGTACTATCAAAAGAATGCAATTGTCCACTTTTAAGAGAAGGGTCACCTCAAATGGTCGACACCCACAAAAGCTTAGATAACACAATCACTGCTAAATTATATGCTCTAGGCAACTAGCATATAAACTACATAATCAAAGATATACTCTTATCATGAGCATGTTTAATAATGAGTAGGTACACCCACTCAAGGTTACCATTGCCTATAGCTCTGAAAGAGACTTATCTTACTTCAAATCTATTAACACTCATAGGTAACTCACCCAACTAGGTGCCATCACCATAGAATCAAAACTTACCTATGAGGAATTTATCTTCTTATTATCAAGGAATTCAAACTATCATGGATTCATCAATCCATTCAAGATTCTCCACAAGTAGGAAGCTACACTCTAACCTTCGTAGTAATAAGGAAAACCAAATCACAATCCCCTCCAAGGTCCTTATCAATAAGGTCACCTCTGAACCAAGACAAGGGTGTTCTCTAAACAGATACTCCAAGAAATGGGGTTATAACCCTAAAGGGGTTATTGAGCATAACCTTTAGATATCAACATCCAAACTAGATCTGTATAGCTCAAGTATCAATAAAATGTGCACAAGAGATAATATACCACTCAAACACTGTCAAAATTTTAACTAAGTCGATGATCTAACATACTTGGTGCCAAGATGCCTCAAAGGCCTACATGACCCTCTCCAGCAAACATCGACGTCTAACTCCAATGGATAGTCTCTCCAATGTGTGGCTAAGATAAGCCATATCTCACTATCGAAAGGAGGTAAAGTCCATTTGCCATAAGGATAGGTGAAAATAAAGTGACCCACGTGAGGCTCCCTATCAATGCCATCAATGTGGTATCACTAGTCCATCACACAAGGTGAGGACCAAATCTCACAATACTTGCATGTACAACACTATGAGGATTTTAGTCCATTTTGTGAAACAAATATGTCCCTAAGTCTCTATAACCCTTTGTGGTCCATTGAGACAAATCTTTCATCCTATGGAGGACGATGTCCAAACTCTCCCTGGAACTACTTGCAAGACAAGTGTCAGAACTAGGGAAAACATATTGGTTTCATTAAAGCATCCCAAACCATTCTAATTTCATCATTCAAGGTGATAGAAACATTAAGTGACATTTTTAACACTTTATTCGAGTGGAAAGGCAACGTTGGTCTGAAATAGGGTCACTGGACCTAGAGAGGCCCATCTAGACCCTAAACTACAAATACTCTATTGTCTAGCTAAGATAAATCTCCATGCTCTTAAAAACCAATATCAGTCTATCAAGAATACATCTAAGAAATTATCCAAGGCAAGATGTGTATACCAATGGTCATGGGAAAGTCCCATCGACCTAGCACACAAGAGCTCACTCGTGAGCTAATAGTCACTTGGCCCTCATGACCATCTAAATTCCTAACACCTATTGGAACCATGTTCTACGCCTTCATCAAATATCATTTGTTAAACTATATGGGTGGATTTATAACAATCCTAGTATGGATCTCTCAGGAGCGGAGGCCAAACAAGAAGCCAAACATCTGTTACTTGGCCAAAGAGTCCATAGTCTAATGAACTCTTCATGTGTATTATTCTTACCTCCTTAGCAAATTATAACATCCAACAAATACACACATCTATTCATTGTGGAAAAAATGGTACTGAACAATGATCCCTAAATCTCCCAATGTAGAAATTGTGCTTTGATACCAAAATGTCATGCCTAAAAAGTGACACAATAGAAACCCACAGAAAAAAAGACCATTTTTTTTAAGATTGTATAATGCACATCCTACACAAATGCATTACCCATTGGTTATCCAACAACATGGCACGAGACTCACAATGTTAAAATAAACTCGCATGCCTAGACGACATGGATCTTAATGCATAAGTGGTCACATGGTTGTTACATAACCATGTTGGCCCCACTTGCTCTAATTGGCCTACAAACTATCAACATATCGATAAATTTTTATGTCAGACTAACATGCCCATGGCCCCAAGGCACAAAAATAATATTTGATTAATATGAGGTGGGTTCAAGTAAGCCCTACCTTAAACTACACTATTTAACTCTTCATGATGCTTAAAGGCATTTATAAGTGAATACGACCAATCACAGGGCTTAGTTCACACTTAAGTCGTAATCAAAACTCAAATTTTAACTTAAGTCAAAGTCAAAGAAAAAGCTCAAATAAAGATTGTATAGTCCCCATATGACCTCAAAAGGGATCTAAAATATCATAAATAAGCCCTTTGAGGATGGAGCACTCTATCTCAAGTATTGGATCGATTCAACTTTGATCGTCAGATCTAGTCAAAGGTGAGGAAGTCTTAGAAATATTTACAAAAGCTAATATAGGCTTCAAATCGGACATTAAGTCACAAATTCATATTTTTTGATGGAGGGAGGAGGTGTTGGAGGATGACTTGTCCATAGTCATCGCTCGTCTCCTTCCTTAACGTTAGATGACTGTCATCAATGGGGTCTCCAAATTTTTGATCATTTTTCCAAGTGTTTATTTTTTAAATCTATTTTGATACATGTATACATTATTCTGTTCTATAGGTACCCATATTTTTGGAAAGATTCAAAGAGGTCTCAATCTCTTATGATTTACAAAATGGTCTTGGGAGCTTCAAGCTCCTCCACAACCATTAATGGTCACTAGTAAGGCTAATAGTAAAATTTAAAAAAAGATTTGGATTTAGATTTCTAAATTTTTCTCATGCTGAAGGGGACACAAAAATAACATGGGTCCCCCTTTGGGCTAGCACATTTCAAGGCTCCAAAGAGCCCATGATAGGCAACAAGACCTATGTTAAGGTGTGTTCACATGATTAATCTGTAATAACGTAAATATTGTTAGTTACATAATATTATGTTAATAGCTTACAATTATGTTGTTATATATTATTATTATGTAACAATAATATATATTAGGAGTTTTTTGTACATGAGTTTGGAGTAAATCACCCAACTCACTATTATAGGAAATTGAAAGAGATTTTAGGAGATTTAGTAGTTAGTGGGATTCCTAGATAATAGGATATGTTATCTTATATATTTTTATTGTGTTGGATGTAATATTCAATTAATATGTAATTGAGAATTCAAGATAATATATTATTGTGTTTGATATTTTTTTGGTGTTGGGCTCTTTCTCTGTTGTTCAACTCTAATTTTTACCAATATTTGGTATCAGAGCAGGATGAGCTTGTGAGAATCTGTGAAGGGTAACCATTATTTTGGCTTACCCCTATTGATGGAATATTGGAGTTTCAACAAGATCTATATATTATGGTAGGTGTGGAGTTTTATTTTAGGTTTATACAATAGAAATGCATAATTGGGAGATTAAAAAAAAAAAAATTGAGAGAGAATACAAGAAGCCTGCTTGTTGTTTACAAACTCTTTCAGACAGTTATTTATTATTTGTGGATAAGATTCTGACAAATTATATTCTATAAGAATGCATTCCACCAACATTTCATGCCTCAATCTTGACCTCATGGTGCCTCCATCAACTTACCATTTCATTGCATCTAGATCTGCATTATTTTATTCAGAACGGATGGTGGTAAACACATTTTCAACTGTATGTGATTGTAGAATCATTTTCTTCATTGCGTTCACTTGGTCATGCTTTTTTGATGTCTTTATCAATAGTACAAGTTGTCCAAATCACTTTTTACCCTACATATATTTATTGCACAATGATGGTCACACACTACTAATGTCACATTGTATGTGTGAATTATTTGCAAGTGAAACAAAATTCATCACCATCTAAATAAAGGCAAGAGGACGATATCTGTGTATCATGCCTTCTACACACCTGTTGATTGTTTATTACTCTATGATCTATGTCTGTCATTCAAACCAACTTATTGTATGTGCCTCAGACTCGCCATCAATCTTGATCTCTAGAAAAACAAAGTTCCTCTACCTACATGCATACTCATTTGGTGTTTTGTAGAGTATTCAAATTTCTCTTGGAGTACCTCCCCTGATCTAGCCCGAGCCAACTGCATTGCTTTCCTCATAGTTTTAGTTGTGTTTCATTTGTTATCTTTATGGATAATTGGTGAAGATTTCATTTGTGTCGAGGATCTGTACTTTGCGGTAGCTCATGTTTAGTCTCTATCCATCAATATATCAAAGCATCTGAGATTTGAGGTTAATGCATTATCTTAGTTTGTCTAATTATAGTAATTCTAATTTACGTCAAAGTCTTAGAGTCATTATTTAGCATGTCATTGCTTTAAACATAAGTCAAGTGTAGTATTTTTTTTAGTCAAGTTATTAGACATATGACGTGTCAATTATTTTTATAGGGAGTATTATATTCTAATTTGATGTTTAGGTCTTTAGTGTTTTATATTATGTCAATTACATTTTGAAGTAATCTGGTCAATATGTTTAATGAGTCACTTGATTGTTATAATTAAAACAATCATTTTAAGTGTCATTGAGTTTAAAATAAAGTAAATCCTTGTCATTAAAATTCATTAGTAAAAATAGGTTTAATCAATAGAATTAAACTTATTGTCAATCAATTTTATAGTCAAAGTCACTTTTTATGTCAAAAAATATAAAAAATAAAAAATTACTTGTAAAAGGATGCATTTTTAGGTGAACCTTATGCCCTGAGTCAAAAGCATCAGTTATGTGTGTAGGGGAGTTTTGTTATAAAAAATGACATGAGTTTCATCGAAACATCGGCTAAGTAGCAACTACAGGAGGATGAAATAAACGTAGGTAAGAGGCTCTCTACATCTCTCGTTAGCCACTAGCGACGAGGCCACTTATGCTTTAGTAACAAAATTTTTTTTCAGTTGTGTGTTTGATTTCAGTTGTGTGAATAAGAACAAATGTTGTATACCTATTCATGTTTTTAATAAGTGAACTAAAAATTTCTCTGTAACTTCTCTAAATAGGTGAAAATGAAGAAAGCTAATAACTATATTGCACATCATGATGTGATTTGTGGTAAGCCACTTGTAAAACTATTATTTTGTGGTTTTTGGTAATCCACTTGAAAATCATCCCATTTTGGTTGTTGGTAAGCCATATGTAAAACCATCAGTAAAGTTTTTGATTTTTCTGTAAAAATCACTGAATCATGAGTACATGTGCAGATATGGGAGAGATGTTTTCCCCATGTTCACATTAAAGGGGTGTAGACTAGGGGTTAATAATGTTCACAAAGGGATGAATGTTAAAGTGTGTTCACATTATTAATCTGTAATAACGTAAATATTTTTAGTTACACAATAGTATGTTAATAGTTTATGATTATGTTGTTATGTAACAAGAATATATATTAGGAGTTTGGAGTAAATCACCCAACTCACTATTATAGGAAATTACGAGAAATTCTAGGAGATTTAGTAGTTAGTGGGATTCCTAGATGATAGGATATGTTATCTTATATATTTGTATTGTGTTGGATGTAACATTCAATTGGTATGTCACTGAGAGTGCAAGATAATATATTATTGTGTTTGAAACATTTTTTGGTGTTTGGCTCTTTCTCTGTTATTTAACTCTGATTTTTACCAATCGCCTAAAATGGCCTCCCTAGGACAAAACAAGCACAAAGTAAAAACTGAGAAGTTTCAGGCCCTAAAACCACTTTGATGTAAAAGGGGACAAAAATTGAAGGGGGTTCCTTTTAGGTTCCCCTACCTCCGAACCACTGGGTCTTCGCAATCATAGTTGCAAAACAAGTCAACTAGGTTGCAAAAGAAGTCTAAAACATCCTTGTGAAAGAGATGTCATAACATAAAATTTAAGTTGTTTCAAGGCTTAAAATTTATATCGTGTAGAAGAGCATGAAAAATGAAGGGGGGTCCCTTTTGGGGCTATCCCACTCCTTGGCCTTCAACTTGCCCGATTTGGCTAAACCAAATAACATAAGGGTTTGAAAAATAGTTTCTGGTTTTAGTTTATTTGTTGCAGGTTAAAAACTTTATAAAATCGAAGGTTTTAATAGTAATAAATTAATATTGATTGATAAGTGACAAATTATATTGAACTTAGAAACACAAATTTTCATTAAAATTGTTTAGAGGAGTTTTCTACCTCATTTGATGTACTTAAAATAAAGTGAAACTCAAACATTTTTACAAAGGAAAACTAACATTTAAGTATTTATAGCTTAAAAACTCATAACTTTCAAATGGTAACTCCTAAAATTACCCTGTAAATTATTATAAAATTTTGAGAAATCCTACTTTATTATAAAATTAATTTAGGTAAAAACATACAAGGTTTAATTTTCGTAACAATTATATGATGCATCTAGCCTTCCTTAGCATCACCACAATCAATGAATTTCACATTTTTAGGAAAGACAACATTTATTTTTAGTCTACAATAAAATTACTATGCTACACATGTCCAATACAACATATATATAATTTGATTTGAGCACAAAATAGTATTTTCATTACTTCTACAATCAAATACACTCACTAGGAAGAGTATGCAAGCGATAAAAAATGTCACGTTATTTCCAAAGAAAATTAAAACTTGCCTTCTAATATACACATAATTTCAACTAAAATAATAACAATAACATGGCTCTCAAGTAGTAAATTTAATATCTTTAAAAATATATACAAAGTATTTAAAATTTTGCCTTCACATGGAATCCACACGCAACTGCAAGGCTAACCAAAGGAAGGCTTGCCTCCCATCCTTTTTTAATCATATGGTGGCTACCCTAGGCACTCCTGAGCCTAAGAATCCCAACTTTGGGTATCATCACATCATGGTTTGAGATAGACAAGTTAATAAGAGGAGGTTTAGATGGTAATAAAATAAGACAAGTAACACTCACTAGGAAATGCATCTAGGAGGATATAAGTTCACTACAGAGAAAAGATTTTCATTTCTTAAAACAAACATACAAGGAAATAAAAACACTATTTAAAATGCTAAAATATCACAAGGCAACCATACACATTTTGAACACAAATAGGCCTGTCAAATAAGAAGAACACAGGGATAACTCACCCTTGTTCTACCATCTCTTGGTAATGGGAGGGCAAAGACACCTCAAACCATGCTAAATAACAAATAAGAGGGCATTAAGAGGTCCACTAATTGCTTCCTATAGGGAGAATCAAACTACATAGAGGGCCTTGAGAATTTGGTCCACTTATCATTACCAATATGTGAGAGTGCACTACAAGCATGCAAATGCACACACAATTTTAACAACATAACTTTGTCATTTTAAGACAAGAAAATGGAATAAAAATAACCAAGAGTTAGGAGAGATATTACATCTCCAATTACAAATGGGAATTTAAACCACATGGTTTGCATATGCAGAACCATGGAATAAAAATAAAGCTGATAAGCCAAACGGCCTTACTCCTATTGAATATTTGCAAACAAAGGAAAGGAGAAAGATAAGTTTAACTTAAATAAAATTAAAACAAATTGGGCATGGAATCCTACCTTAGTTCCTTCTTGAACCACTCAAGAATACCTCTTACAAGCTTTGACAATGACTGTGCTTCTCCTTCTCTAAACTCTTCTTCTAAGATCCTCCTCCTCTTTCTCCTTCTCTTATCCATTCCAAATTTTCAAAATGAGCAAAATTTCTCTAAAGGAATAAATTCCTTCCTCATATAGGCTCAAATCCATTCTCTGCAAGCCAATGAAAAGGTGACATGTGTCCTTTTCCATATCTTGGCTCTTGGTCAAAAAGTCTCATTATCCATAACTCCACTTACAAGCACACGTGGGCAAGCAAGCAAGTCCCCTCATAAATGAACCTAATATCCCATGCCATAAATGGCACAAGAGCTGCCTCAAAATCCCTCTATGGTTCTTAGGAGGACTCTCCAACCTTCCTATTATTCCAAGGACATAAAATTCAACACAAAATATGTAACTACTTTATGTCACTCTTTAAAGTTGGTTCTCCCTATCCATCTGAGTTTTGAGTCAAAGGGGCCACTTAAGTGGCTTAAAAAACACTTTAGGAATTAAATAAAACTTAAAGCTAACTCCTAAGGTTAATAATGAAAGGGGTGAATAGTATCCAAGGGGGAATAATGCTAAACAGGTTAAGGACATTTATACTTGTAACTAGGCCCACAAAAGATACAAGCAATGGTTTGGATCATAGTAAAGTCAAGTAGACGTGTCACCACTCTATCCATGATGTGCTCATGCCTAACGTATTCCCAGTTCCCTCACTGGCCTCCCATGTCACCTGCACAATATCATGCACATAAAATGCTTTATCCTAAATAGTCGAAGCTGCATAATATAACAATATATGTGATCTCAATCCAAAAAAAAAAAAAAAAAAACATATCCAAGGCATCACATATCAATGGTAATAAACTAATATCAATCATCTAAATATATGCATGATTCAAATTCATGTTTAAGCAAAATAGCTCTATTGATACATAATCAATACACATTATAATGAACAATCAAATAATGTAAATAAATTGATATCAATGCATAGAATAATCATTTAATCTAAGCATATAATTGTTCTTGCGTAAGCAATACATAAGATCTCATAACATATAGAATCTTTGCCTCAGTCTCAAGGACTCAATAGCATCTCGTGTCTCAACAACACAAAAGGCATGTCTCCACAAGATGTGTGTTCAACATAACATGTCTAAAGGTGAGCGCTATGAAAATAGGGGTCTCACACACATACTCATATTATAACACTTTAACCTAAGTTATAAATATGATGACACTCCTACATATAAATGTGATTGTGGTAAGTCATGTGACTACAATGATACATGGACAATAATGTTTAGGTGTACTCAAGTAGATATGATACAAACAAATCTTTCACACTTCCCTATGCATAAGTCAATCAAATACAAGTGAACATTGGAAGTGATCCAATATCCATTAATACTTTGTGTATCTAAATGTGACAACAAGAATATAGTAAGTCATGTTTCCATAAGGCTACATGGATAATAATTTTTGCATGAACTAAGGTGGATATGATATTAAATTTATTGTATACACCATATTACAAACTTCCACATTCAAAATTCAATCAGATACAAGCGAGTATTGGAAGTAATCTAGGATTCATTAGTAACTTTCAAGGGTAATCAAATGGATATGGAACTAACAGTTCATTAATATATATGGGAGAAATCTTTATTTAAACACCTCCAAAGTTAGAAACTTCACTACTTACCACATCTTCCATTGTTTTTCCTACAAAGTCTAAATATTACAAATCATGGCCCCGAAAAAGGAAATTAATGCAATAAAAAATAGGAATAAGGGAATGATGAGTATTTAATGGATCATGAAGATGAGGAAGATTAATTTGAAGAAAATTAAGATGACGAGTGTATAATGGATCATGAAGATGAGGAAGATTAATTTGAATAAAATTAATATGACGAGTGTATAATGGAACAAGAAGTGGAAGTAAAAGAGGCATAAAAGTATCAAGAGGAAAATAATGAATGGCATTGATCTACGTGCACCTGCATCGATTTGTGTTCTTCTCCTAAGGAACTTGCATGCCCTAAACTCTACAATATATAACAACATTTACATAACCTCAGAGTATCCTTGCATGATGCCACATCACCAAAACACATACCACAAGTCAAGCTTTTAAAGGTCAGTGCACTCGAGTATGGGCCCAATACTCTAATTTCTAGTGGTGCCAAGTTTTAAAAAAAGACAAATTTCAAGATTATAACTAATGAGAAGGGCTTTCAACCTAATAATGAGGCTAAAAATGTGGTCAATGCAGTAGAAAAACTACCCAATAGGCTAAGATTATCTCAAAATATGGGAGCATGGGAAATCTACAAGGTTAAGTGAAAGTACACAACATGTGTTAAAAAGATGGATTGAAAGTACTACAATCACATTGCCTCCTATTAGAAAATTTGATCCTTCAAGACCATTGCCTAAGTATTATGACATGAATACATTTTGTGACTACCATAGAATTACATAACACTCTTCAAATAGATGCATTACATTGAAACATAAGGTCCAAGATCTCATTGATAAAAATCAGTGTCCAGTGGATGGAATAACCAATAATTTTTATGAGTCAATGGTTCCACTCTATTAATACACAAAATGACATTAAATGACCTAAAAAGAGAACAAGCCACAAGACACAATTGCACACCCTAATGAAACAAGACCACCTAAAACCCCATAAATGCATAGAGTATGTTTTTGGGGGACCACCATAAGAACACATAAATAGGAGGAGAGATAAATAGGTGTGACACAACGAAAAATGACAAAGCACACCAACCACACCTAATTTGGACCAATAACTGACAATTACATAAATACTTTAAAATTATGAATTTTAATTACTAATACATGCCTCGTCAAAATTAAAATTTCTTGTCAACAAGTTTTTGAAGCTAAAGTTCCCTTTCATAAGATCAAAATTACGGGAGCTGATAGATATATTCTTATCAAGTGGGGACTCCTCACAAATGGTAAACAAAGATTTTATATAAGATAAATAAACACAACTAGGCTAGATGGACGATTATGAAGAATCAATATGTCAAGCTTAAATTTGATTGGGCCTCTAAAGGTAATCTGAGAATGTTGGGAGCAGGGTTATTATTATAAATACAAGGAGCAGTTAATTGTTGGTTTCACTATAAACATCCCTTCAATAATAAACAATATGGAGGAAGTTATGGTGTTGATTCAAAACCTCAAATTAACCAGTATTAACAATAATTTTCATATTGAAATCAAAGGAGACTTCATCCTTGTTATTATCATTATTAATAATAATGCTTAGATTAGTTGGGAAATCCAAAATTTGATAAATGAATTTTGTGCGATTTAAACTTACTTTGCCTCCATTTTAAAAAAATATTGCTATAAGGAAATCATTGGTTTGGTGAATTTGCTTCCCAACTTTGGTGCCAATTTATGAAAGGAATGAAACTTATTAATTTCCTCTAATCCATGTATGTGGGATGGCCTTCCCAAGCTTATGACTAAGGACATCACTGAGGATTGATTTTTTAACATCCTTTTGATTTATTTTTAACATTTCTATTTTTCACATCCTTAAGTTCTTGGTTTTCTTGCCTTCATTATTATGGACGACACAAGCAATTGGGGATGGAAAGATGGTGATTGTAACTGAGATGTTTAAGGCAACTATTAGTAATTATTGTAAGGGATTGGATTCATGTGTAAGGGATTTATTAGAACATGTAGTAATTCTTCAACGAAATTATTGATTATTGTGTTCCTTCTCTGTCGTTTGAGGCATTCCCCGATGTCTTCTCAATTGCGATGATAGTAGAAGGAGCTAGGAAATTTAGTAGTAAGGAGAAGGCAAAAAATTTAAGGTGATGGACTGAAAAGGCAAGATGGATTGCAGATGTAGTATAGATCTGCTGTAGTTGGATTCAAACTATATTGGCCATGTGGATGACTCTATCTTGCAGGAGGTCTTCAATCCTTCTTCTCTCATAGCTTTGATGTTCATTTGGCAGACCATGGGTAAGGCGATTGTTAGTATTAGGAACAAAGGTTGGAATGCCTACTGACTTTTTTACCACTTTTGTTCAAACCTGAAACAAAGGAGTTTCAATGGCTTAACCATTAACCTCATTCAACAAGTGGTGCAAAACAAGATGAAACACACCTCTAAGACTATCCTAAACTGAGTGAAATTGACTCTACTGAAGGTTTTGGGATCAACTTCTCTAGCTTCATCATAGGAGATATCCTAGACTTTTTAGATAGTGTGAGCGGTGCTTGAGACCTAGTTAACGTTGCAAGAGTCAACATCCTTCTTTTGAAGTGAGTAGAGCTAAAGAAATTAGTATTAGAAGGTATGAAAGCCACTCAATCTAATGTGTCCAACTTACCATTGTCATCTACATACCTATCAATGAAAATAAATAATGTAGGAGCATTCAGGTGCACAAGCAATATTACAAACCAAAAAGATTTATTTTCACTAATAAATTTGTATTTTGTAGGCATTCCAAAATTTCAAAGAGCTACAGGATTCATTCTTCTTCTACAATTATCCGTCCTCTAAATTAACGGTTGTAAAACAAGTTCCCATGTAATTCAATCGCTAAGATTGCTAGCGACCTATTTGATCACCTGGGAAAAGAAAAAAATCGTTGTCTACATATTTATACACGTCCTTATCCACCTGGACATGCTTATAAAAATGACACAGGTTGATAGGAGGATCTGAAAACGGATAGAAATCCTCAATTTTTTATTAGTTGATAAAAAATGTTGCACATCTCATAGGACGCTGAATCGACCAAGACTTTGAGGCATAAATTAATTGGCATTAGAAACTTGCGTTAAAGAATGATTTTAAACAACTGTGAACCATTACAGAGAACAATAAAATCATTCTTTATGATTTTCTATAGAGATAATGAGACCATAGAGATTATAGGCCATAATGGGAGCAATAGATCAATTTCGAAAATGTATCCGTTCAAATTCCAGCAAAGGAATCAGTGGCAAATGGAGTCCAATCAAAGACTCCGTTTCAATGGTCTCTTTATAGAAAAAATATGACATTGAACAAAAAAAGAGGGGGGCGAGAGGCAACATAAGAGGTAGCTAAGAGAGAGCCGCTGAGAGGGAGTATAAGGGCCAGCGTAAGAAGCAACATAAGGAAACTGGGTCAACACAAGGAAGGGAGGCAAAGAAACCCCACATAGAGATTTTTAGCTGCATAAAAGAGACGTTGCAGAAGAGGAACTACAGAATCGGGGAGATTTACTACAAAATGTATTGGAGAGGCTGCAAAACATAGTAGAGAGATGTTGAAAAACAAAGAGATGTCACAGGACGTAAAGCTTTTGAGCTCTAGAAGAGACATAACATTGCACAAAAGAGACACTGCAGAAGAGTGTAAGGGTTGTGGGTGAACTCATAAATTGGTATCGCATTATTACTACGGAAGAAGGTGTGGATTCATAGGTGACCTCACAAGTTGGAAAACACATAGTTGTTGTATAAGTATGTTGTTGACTCGTGGTTGTGGTAAATCCCTTGAGGGATGTTTATAATTCCTTTTTGGGGTATTTTTTGAATAAAGAAGTGTGTTATGTGCTCTAAATCTTATGTGCATTTAATGATCCAAAACATGGATATGATGTATTATATATACTTATTATATGTTTCACTATCCACAATATATGTAATTTGTGCGTGTAAGACATTTGTTCAAAACACCGGTTTAGATAAGTTGTAACAGTAGAGTTGGTATGGGGATGATCTATACATCTTCGGAGTGATGGATTCAATAATGTTTAGCTCTTGAATTGAATAGGTTTGCCATAGATAGTGGAACCACCACTATATGCTGGTGGCAATTGTGCAACCACCCCAATGGTTGCATAAACACCGATGTTTACAGGGGGCAGTTGTGTAACCATCAATATGCATAGAAAAATGATTTCACCACCATTAATAACACAAACATTGGAACAGTTACAAATGTTTCCTCTATTGCACGATGGTTTGGTTGAGCTTCTTGGTAGATTACAAATTAAGAGGGCATAAATGCATATCTTTTGGAAGGCGTAAGACATCAGAGAAGTTAATGAGGAGTTGTTAAGATGGATTCACATTTCAATATGAGTCTTTGTTCATATATCTCAATGTTTCCTAGCTATTAGTGTTTGTTTGCATTGTTGGTTTATTTTGTGAAGTGTTATGAGAGTGCAAAGTAACTAGGTACAAGTTTGGATAGTGTTGTAATTGGTAGCTTTGTCCATGAAAGGTTAGAATTGGCAGTAACTTATACATTAGGATTACATAGTGGAAAGGGGAGTGAAATTGCCTCACCCACTGGAGTTTTCCCCATACTAAGTTCCTCTAGCTCAATTATTATGTTCATCTTGTGCTTTGGGGTTTCTTTCATGTTTCTCTTCATGTTCATAATTCTGTCAATTTCAATTCCAACACACTATATCTTTGTTTTAACAAGCAAACGAGTCTAAAATAGTCATTCATCAATCACTTGTTTGAGTTAAGAGTATAAGATCCGTGTTGGTGAATATTAGTGTGGAATATCCACCTAGTTTACACATCAAATTGTTATTTGAGCTAGTTTAATATCGATTCTTTTTGTGTGATTTTGTGTGTTTGTGACTACATTGCAGTTTATGCCCATCACTAAAGCAATTAGTATTGGTGGTAAAGGTATCTTAGTTCTCTTTGAAGAAGACATGTCCACAAGAAAGTGGAAGCAAGAGATTAAAAGTATGGCCCATGCCGATGAAGAAGATGTCCATACAACAAAAGAGTGATTCTATAAGCTTGAAGGAGGGGATAGTATCTTTATTTTTATGAGCAAGCTTGACTAGTTGGAGTCCATCATGGATATTCTCATTGAGAAACTTGGTGTTTCTACAGAGGTGCAAAAAAAAACATGGATGATCCCGAGCATGAGAAAATGGAAGAAAAATCATGTGCCAACCAAGCTCCACCTCTATTCAAGGTTGAGGCAAAGATAGAGATTCAAGAATATGACAAAGATGTGAATGCCAAGAAGATAAACCATTATCTAGCTCAACTTGAGGTATATTTCAGTTTGTATAAGATTGATGAGAGCTAAATAATGTTTAAACATGGCTTGAGAGTTATATTCATACTTTGGTTATTAAGAAGCTTCCTCATATCACTAAGTGGGATGATATTAAGATGTTAAGCAAGGATTCATTTTATAGTATTTGTTATGAGGAAGAGAGGTCTATGTATTGTCAATACCTTAGGCAAAATCAAGACTAGAGAGTGCAAGAGTACACAAGTGAGTTTCGCAAGAAGGTTGTCCAAATGGGCAAAGATATAATGGATTGTGGCATCTTGATGAAGTATGTTGGTGAAATCTATACCCATTTGAGGAGACCCTTTCTCTTGTCCATGCCTACAAATATAAATGAGGTTTATTCCCAAGCTCACCACTTATAGATGGACAAGAAGAAGGCTCCATCTACATCTCAAAACACTTTCAATCAACAAGGTGGCCTCGAGCAGAAGGGTAAAGGTAAAAAAAGGGTAAGCATAATGTTATTTCCATTTCTAAAAAACATACTAAAAGGCACTGTGGGCATTGTGATGTTGATAGTCATTTTGAGGATCAATGTTATAAGCTACACCCAGAATTGCATCCACTCAAGAACAAAAAGAAAAAGAAGGCGATGCCCTCTCTCCAAGGTGAGAACATTGCCTACAACTTCGATGTGGATGATACTTTTTGTTGTACCTATGTCAATAAAGAAGTATGTTTGGGTATTAGTAGCACTCAAAAGAGTTAAATTTCTAAGCTTTCCCATATTGAAATTTAGATGAAGAAAATAAAGGTGGATGCCCTTTTTGATACTTGTTCACATGCAAATTTGATAAGCAAGGAATTAATAGACAAATCGAGGATAGAAACTTACAATCATCCAAGCCCATATTCTCTAAGTTGAGTGAAAAAGGTGCATACATCAAGGCGACCAAAAAATGTAAAGTTAAGTTTTGTGTTGATACACATTTCATTGATGAAGTTATAGTGGATGTGGTGCCTCTTGATGTGTGTGGTGTAGTGTTTGGCAACCCCTACTTATATATCTATGATGCTATCTTCATGAGAAGAACCAAATAATACAATTTGGTGAAGGATGGTAAGAGCTACATTATTTCAGCCTACAAAGGTGATTCTAAAGTCTCTTTGGTAAGTGTTTCTCAAGCTAAAAGGCTTATTAATGCAAGTGGAAAGTTTGCTTTAATTATTTTTAGAGATATTCAAGATAAAGAAGTAGCTACACATAAGACTTCTTGTAGCATGTTTACTAACAAAGAGTAGAAGCATACATGAGTGTTGGTGCAGCAATTCAAGGAGGTTTTCCATGAGGCCATGAGGTTTCCATCGATAAGGCCTATTGAGCATGAAATCCAGTTGCTACTATATAATCTGCTTCTAAATTTGGGTTGTATAGGCAATCCTTGAAGGATGTCAATAAAGTAAAACAAAAGTTGCAGTCTTTAATTGATCAAGGTGTAATTTATCCTAGTACTTCTCGATTTGGCTATCTTATTATATTAGTACACATGAAAGATGGTTCATGGAGAATATGTGTTGATTATAAAGCACTTAACTATTTTACCTTATTTATGATTTAACAAGTAAATGTTGTACAATATAGGTATAAAACTTGATAAATCTATTTAGATTTTAATACATGACATTTAAGCATAAACTTGAATGTGAAGCACAATTGACTATTAACTAAAATTGAAATTGACAAGTGGCAAGTGGCAATGCTAAAAATAGTAAGGTACAACTAAGAACAAGATGCTTAGCTCTTTCTAATTTCTAATTGATTGTATCTAAAATATGGCAATGAGAAACAGAAAAAGATAGGACTATGACAACTTAGATGGAGAGGTTGGATCTACTGATATTTTTGGACAAGTCCACACTCCTTAGACAACAACGCAGGTCGGTCATGTCCTTTATCTATAGACTTGTCCACATTGATTGTGATGAATCTATGACTGTGTTGCTGCCTATACATGTGTCTACTAAGAGGATTGGGATATTACAATCCTATATATGTTGTGCAAAAATTATTAGTTTTCTTATCTTTGTTTGGAAACCCTAGGGGTACTTTTGAGAGTTTAAAACTTGCAAATAAGAGAGGGGGGAGTGTAATGATTTGAGCTTACCCCAGTCACCCATTTGATGATTAAACATTGCCTATGTATCCAGATCTTTGAAGAGTGAATCAAGCCACATGTAGTTCTCCCACCTAGACTAATTGTGAAATTGTACTCCTTGACTATATGTATGCAGTTAAAAATTTGGCTTTGATACTTAGCAATATTAGCTCTTGACTTGATTTGAGGTGCTTCTAACTTAATTTTAGACTGCTCTTAGTCATTAATCTTGAATTTGGGAACAACGGGGCATAATTGCTCAATGTGCAATAGTGTAAAACATAGGTGCCAAAAAGAAATAAAGTCCATTTGAAATGATAGTTTAATTTGATTATGTAGTGAAACCTTTGAAATTTTTCCTTTAACAGACCTTACAAAAAGTGTAGGAAGACCCAAATGAATATTTCAAATTTAGACACTAGTCGTTAAATGGCATTGGGATGAGGCCACTCTTGGTGGATAAGTCCATGATAGTGGACCTGTCCTGGAAAATCAGGGGAAACATCCCAAGGTTGGAATAATTTGAGAGATGATATAAGACAATTTGAGCATTGACTTGGAAATTTTGTGAAGTAGTGAATGTAAATAGAGGGGTCAATCATGCATATGAATAAATGGTTTAGAGGAATGGTGAATAAGAGTCATGTAAATCAAGTGGTTTAGAATGTGTGAAGAATTAACATTGTCAAGTACCTATGAACATATTTAAGTATCTACACTAATAAAATAACTATCAAGAATAGGTACCCTCTTTAACGGATTGATGACCTTCTTGATCAACTTCAACATGTCAATTATTTTATTAATCTTTATTTGAAACCTGGGTATTACCAACTGAAAATTAAAGAAGAGGACATTTGGAAAACAAAATTCAAAACAAGGCAATGGTTGTATGAATACCTTTCAGGGTATGTAATGCACTGGCTACCTTCATGTAGTTAATACATGAGGTAATGAGGCTATTTATTGATTCCTTTGTTACTGTGTATTTGGATGATATTATTGTTTTCAAAAAAACTTTTGATGATCATGTTGATCATTTAAAATAAGTTTTGTAAATTTCGAAGGAGAACAAGTTAGTGTTGAATGAGAAGAAATGTGGGTTTGCTCAACAATCACTTGGCTTCTTGGGGAATGTTGGATATGGAAAATTGGGGATTGATATTGTGAAGGTAGAAGCCACCATGAATTAGCCAAAACCTTATAATGTGATCAACACAAGGAGCTTTGTTAGTACAGTTCAGTATTTGAAGAAGTTCGTCAAGAATATCTCTTCCATATTGGTACCTTTGCATGCCATGACAAAAAGTGGAAAAACTTGTATTTAGGGTAAGAAGCAACAAGATGCATTTGATATAAAAAACACAAGATTATCCATGTTCTGGTATTAGCTTTGCCTAACTTGTAACTTCCCTTTGAGGTGGAAATGGATGCTAGTAACTATGTCATGGGAGTTGTCTTACTATAAGGAGGTAAACCCATATGTTACCATTTAGAGTTATTTCATTATGCAATTCTGAATTATTATACATATGATAAGGAATTTTGTGCTCTTATTCAATTGATCAAGAAATGCAAACACTATCTTATGGGTAGGGAAACTGTTATCCACATCTATCGCCAACCTTTCCAATATTTGCAAGCTCAAACTAAACTTCAGCAAGCTAGACACTCTAAGTGGATGAGGTTTTCACAAAAATTTCATTTTATTATCAAATATAAAAAATGCATGACTAACAAACTAGTTGATATGTTATTTAGACCTCCTTTGCTTTCAATCATGGACACCGCAACTCTTCTTGAGCCTTTTATGTGTGAGTCTTATGTAAAGGGATATGAGCATGATGCAGATTTTAGGGAGCCATTTCTTTAAGCAAAGAAGTCTCAAGGTGTAGGATTTGAGCCCAAGGCGGATTATTACCTTCAAAATGGGTTTCTCTACAAGTTGGGTAAGTTTTGTGTGCCTAAATAGGAAAGAGTTCAACTAATGAGGGAAACACATACTTAAAAAGTTGCAAGACATTTTGGTGTTACGACTGTTGAATTTTTTTGAGGTATATTTATTGTCATGCAATTTGTTGTTGCTAAGTTCATATGAGAATGTGTGTTATGTAGTACAAGCAAGCCTAGTAACTGGAAATTGAGATTGTATATGTCATTACTGGTTCTTTCTAGGCCATGGGAAAGCATTTCCATGGATTTTGTTGGCAGGTTGCCTATGTCAAAGAAGGACTGTGATTATCTCTTTGTGGTTATGAACTATTTTAGTAAGATGCATATTCTTATTGCTCATAAGAAGACCCTCAAAGGTAGTAATGTATCTAATTTATTTTTTAATAACATGTGGTTCTTTTTGGTTTGCCCAATTTTATTGTTTTAGATTGGGATTCAAGATTTGTTGGTAAGTTTTAGGCCACAATGTGGGAGAAGATGGATACCAATCTAAAACAATTGACCGTTTTTCACCCACAAATCTATGGGCATAAAATTGTTGTGAACAGAACATTGGTACAACTCTTGAGAGGGTACAATAGGAAGCATCCTAAGTCTTGGGATGATAATTTGGTATATATTCAACATTCTTATAACATGGCAGTGCATTCTTCTACTAGCAAAACTCCTTTTGAAACTTCTTTTGGCTACTTACCTTCATGTGCAGTTGATGTTGTTTTGAGACAACCATACAAAAAAATGGAAAAGGAGATCTAGAGATCCAAAAATCTGAAATGTTTATTTAGAAGATTCAACAAATTCACCTCCAAGTGTAAGAGAGGTTGAAGGAGTCACAAGCCAAGTACAAAGCAAAACATGACCAACACATGTGTGAGCATAGTTTCTTGTTAGAGACAAGGTATGGTTGTAATTGAGTAGAGAGAGACTCTAAGGTAAGATTAAGAAGCTTAAGCCTATTAGATATGGTCCATTTGAAATTCTGGAACAAATGGACAAGAATGCATTTAGACTTGATTTACCTCCTTATATGAAGATTTATTCAGTTGTCGATGAACTGAGAACATACTTCTCTTTAAACCTTCTATGTTAGACAATGAAGATGAAGGGCTATTGCTAATTTTAATTGAAGACCTCACTCTTGACAGTCACTTAGAATTGGAGGAGTACTTTGTGCTATAGAAGGAGAGGACAACAAAAAGAGGAGTGTAAGAGCATTAGTTAGTTGGGTTAAAGATTCAGCTACCCAAAAAGGTCAAATGGTATTACAAAGATGTGGGAAAGAGATTTCCTTACTTAGAGAGTCCCTAAAGCTTTTAACGACTTAAAAACTTCAAATTGAAGAGGTATGATTCAAAAAATAGATTTGATGTACTAGCTATACTTGCTAGATATTTTCACTATTCTTCATATATGCAATTCATGCTTGCAAGACACTATTGTAAGACACCTCAAGTTTAAAAAATCAGTTTAGATAAGTTGTAATGGCAAAATTAGTATAAGGTTGATCCAAACATCTTTAGAATAATTAAGTCATTAATATTTTAAAAATTTATTGATCCAAACATCTTTAGAACAATAAAATCATTAATATTCAACATTAAAATTGAAAAGATTTATCATAAATAACAACAGCGACGAATCTACCAAAAACCCTTTTTTTTTTTTTTTGGAGAGGTCTCCATATGTAAGAATTCCTGGGACCATTTTGGGGGGTCTACATATACAAAAATTTGTTCAAAACATTGAATTTTTTTCTTTTGTGTCACCAAAATGTTATTATAGCTTCATACCATCATAGAATAAGATTTGCTAAAAAAGACTATTGGGTGCATGGGATGACGTAAGTTATGATATATAGATAAGATAAAAAGCAGCCAATAGTAGCAGTACAGCAGATGCATAGGGTTTGTCAAAGACTAACGAAGTTTGACCGAAATTGCTAATCGAAATGATGAAGCATGTGTAAAAATAATAAAAATGTTTTAGTGTAGGACCACACCCTATTTTGTCTAGGGCTTAACGCAACGGCATTTAAACAGGCAAGGGAAAACGAAAGCGAAAACGAGCCCTCAGAAGGAGTCGGAACATTTTTATTTTTTATTTTTCTGTTAAACTAAAATAATATGAACAGAGAGAGCAGGGCGGGAATGATTCAGCTGGGTGTGGCAAATCTACTGATGAGCTAACAGAGCAATTTTAGTAACATTAAATAATGAAGAGTTACCTGTTAAGGACGTCTGCCACCTTGGAAATTCACGGATGTGCCCCCCTCCTCTTCTTCCTGTTGTTATCCCTAGAAAAATGGATGAAACGACAACAGTAACTGCACCTGCAAGGGAACGTTAAATCTTTCTGACAGGACGTACCTTGAGGGTAGTATTTACTATTAGGGCATTGGACAGTGGGTAGTGAGGTAATCAATGACTCTGGTTGTGATTCAGAAATCTACAATACTCAATCAGTGACTGTTTTGGGCAAAACGGAGGAGGAGGAGGAGGAAGAGGAAGAGGAGGATGACAGGGGTAAGGATGTTGGTGGTGGTGGTGGTGGTGGTGATGGTGGTAACAGCAGAGAAACAAGGTGTGGGGGACGATTTGAAGGCACTGTTGGCGTTGAAAGGGAGTGTGGAGGATCCTGGTGAAGGATTGAATAACTGGAATACCAACACTCCGAACGCTCCGTGCGATTGGCGAGGAGTGTCTTGTTTTCATGAAAGAGTGTGGGAGCTTCGGCTTCCTGGCCTACACCTTCAAGGTGCTCTCACAGGTGGGTATATGAGTGTATTATCATTCTCATGCTGTCACTGTCTCCATGATGATGATTCACTCTCAGTTTTATTTCCACATTGCTCTTGTTGGTATAGTACATTATGATGATTCACTGTGAGTATTTTTTCCACAGAGTTATGTTTCCACATTGGTATTGTTGGTATTTTGTTTATTGAGAGAGGAGATTCCCCATTGTCATGATTCAGTGTCAGTTTTGTTTCCACATTGGTGTTGTTGGTATTGTGTTTGTTGGGAAAGGAGATTCCCCATTGTCATGATTCAGTGTCAGTTTTATTTCCGCATTGGCATTGTCGGTATTGTGTTTATTGAGAGAGGAGATTCCCCGTTGCCATGATTCAGTGTCAGTTTCAGTGGTTGTTGGTATTATGTTTATTGAGAGAGGAGATTTCTCATTGTCATGATTCAGTGTCAGTTTTATTTCCCCATTGCCATGATTCAGTGTCAGTTTTAGTGGTTGTTGGTATTGTGTTTATTGAGAGTGGAGATTCCCCGTTGTCATGATTCACTGTGATTTTTATTTCCACATTGCTATTGTGTTTGTTGGCAGAGGAGATTGGGAGATTAAGCGAGCTCAGGAAGCTGAGCCTGCGATCGAATGGATTCAATGGAAGCATGCCAGTATCACTGGCAAAATGCTCACATCTGCATGCACTTTATCTAGAAAGCAATCAGTTTTCGGGGCGCCTGCGTTCTCAACTGGCTAATCTGTCGGAGCTGCAGGTTGTGAATGTGGCGGATAATTTGTTATGGGGAGAAATACCAGACTTGGGATGGAGCAGGAGCATGAAATACCTTGATCTTTCTGGCAATGCTTTTTCTGGGAAAATACCCTCCTCTCTTGCTCTCAGCCGGCGTTTGAGTTTCATTGATCTATCCTTTAATCACTTGAATGGTGCTATTCCTGCAGATTTAGGAAAGTTGCCTTTATTGGAGTTTTTAAGTCTGGATTGGAATAATCTAGAGGGAAGCATTCCGTGGGCTCTGGGAAATTGCTCTAATCTGATATCCGTGAGCATGGAAAACAACAGGCTTAGTGGGAATCTTCCTGGTGCAGTGGGGGCTTTACCTAAACTGCAGAGACTGTCACTCAGAGGAAACAATCTGTCCGGTGGGATTCCATCTTCCATCTTCAACAGCTCATCGCTGGAGATACTCCAACTAGGTTTCAACCATTTCTCTGCCTTGCCTGCCATGGCCGCCGCTGCTAGGTGGAGGCTTCGAGTAGTGGAAGTGCAGAGCAACAATCTCCGGGGCTTCATACCCACATTTATTACTAATTTATCGAGTGTGGAGGTGTTATCGCTGTCGAACAATGCTTTAAGGGGGCCAATTCCTTCTTCCATTGGCAAACTGGGGCTTCTGCAGCAACTTAATCTATCTCACAACTTTCTGTCTGGATCAATACCCTCCACTATTTCGCAATGCCATGATTTGCAGGTGATGAACGCGGAGGGAAACAGGTTGGTGGGAAGTATTCCCGAGGGTGTAGGCATGCTCGCAAGGCTGGAAGTGCTGTCGCTGGCCTCCAACAATCTAACTGGAATAATACCTGTGGAGCTGGAGCTTCCCAACCTCAGTGTGATGGATCTGGCTGAAAATGGGCTGTCAGGGGTACTTCCGTTGGCCATTGGATCTTTGCAGAGCTTGAGGGTTCTGAATCTCAGTGCAAATAACTTTGAGGGCGTTGTCCCTTCCACTATGGGCAGCCTATTGATGTTGGAAACCCTGGATTTGAGCCAACAAAAATTCACAGGAACCTTGCCCATTAAGCTCACGGAATTGCCCAAACTGCGCTACCTTTCTCTGGCAGGAAACTTTTTTCATGGACGCATTCCCGAGGATTTTGGTACCATAGAGAATTTACAAATTCTGAATCTGAGTGAAAATTCTTTATCAGGACCAATACCTCGCAGCTTTGGCTACCTGGGAGCACTTGTGAGGTTATCGCTTTGGGGAAATGGTCTGTCTGGTAATATTCCAAAGGAGCTTGGGAATTGTTCAAATCTGGTGGCGCTAAGGGTGAGAGGCAACCAGCTTCAGGGCACCATACCTCCTCAAATCAGCCGTTTATCCAAACTTGAAGAGCTGGACCTGGGAGAGAATCATTTGTCAGGAGGCATTCCGCGGGGTATTTCCAATTGCACAAGCTTGAAATGGGTGGCCTTAGACAGAAACAATCTCACCGGCCCAATACCCAAAGCATTGGGGCGCATCAAGGATCTTCAAATGATTTTTCTGGAGGAAAATATGCTGAGCGATGGAATTCCAGAGGAGGTGGGACAGCTCTCAAACTTAGTGATACTAGACCTCTCTGCAAACAATCTATCGGGCAGCATTCCCTCCACCTTGTGCACAATTCGGCCTCTCCTGCAACTCAACCTTTCCCACAATCAACTTGAAGGGGCAATTCCATGTACTGGATTCAATGCAACTTCATTTGCCTACAATCCAGGCCTGTGTGGGCCTCCTCTCAAATCCACTTGCGTCCCTCATAACAAGAGGGGCAGCCCTAGCAGTAGCCCTAGCAGTAACCCTAACCGTAGCCCTAACCGTAGCCGCATTGCCATCGCCATTGCCGTGGCGTGTGGAAGCCTTTGCCTCCTCCTCATCGTGGGAGGCATTTCCATGGCGATTTGTGTTGTTAAACAGAGGAGGCAGGCGAAAGCTGAAGTAGGCGACAAAGAGAAAAGACTCGTCATGTTTTACAGTCCGATAACCTATGGGAATGTTGTGGAAGGGAGCGGGCACTTCGACGAGGAGCACGTCCAGAGCAGGACAAGGTATGGAATTGTTTTCAAAGCCTGTCTGCAGGATGGAAGCGTCCTTTCAATTAGAAGATTAGCGCAGCCACAGGAAGAAGAAGGCCTCCCTCTATCCCTCCTCCCAGAGAACCTTTTCAGGCAAGAAGCGGAAGCCCTGGGGAGAGTTAAGCATCGGAATTTGTGCATTCTCAGGGGGTATTATGTGAGCGGTGATGTAAGGCTTCTGGTTTATGATTACATGCCCAATGGTAACCTGGCCACTCTCCTGCAGGAAGCCTCTCACCAGGATGGCCACGTCCTTAACTGGCCGATGAGGCATCTGATCGCTCTTGGAATAGCCAGGGGGCTTGCTTTCCTTCACACCAATGAAATCATCCATGGAGATGTGAAACCCAACAATGTGCAGTTTGATGCAGATTTTGAGGCCCATCTCTCTGATTTTGGCCTGCAAAAACTCGTGGCCCCTCCAACAGATAATCACCATCCCTCCTCTTCTGCCACAGCGGTGAGATCATCAATAGGGTATGTTTCTCCTGAGGCCAATCTGAGTGGGCAGATGACAAAGGAGGGCGATGTATATAGCTTCGGGATTGTTCTGCTGGAGCTTCTCACAGGGAGGAGGCCATTGATGTTGGAGCAGGAGCAGGAGCAGGAGGCGGAGCCAGAGGAGGATATTGTGAAATGGGTGAAACGTCAGCTGCAAACAGGGCGGATATCACAAGTGTTTGATCCCAGTGTGGTGGAGTCGGAGGCGGATCCAGAGTCGTCCTCGGAGTGGGAGGAGTTGTTGCTCGCAGTGAAGGTGGGTCTTCTGTGCACGGCGCCTGACCCCCTCGATAGGCCTACCACGACTGAGGTGCTGTTCATGCTAGAGGGCTGCAGAATTGCCCCACACATGCCCTCCTCATCTCACGCCTCTCCACTTTGATTCCCGCCTATCCACTCCAATAATTTTTCTAACAGATTATTGGTTTCCTAATACGACTTTAAAATGATTGTGATCAGAGATTCTCTGTAACAGGGAAAAATGATCATGGCTACAGTGTAAATTTTAAATGGATACATCAAGTTTTATTTGTGCCTTCCATTCGATACAAAAATTTGAATGGACTCGTCCAATTAGCATACCTGAGCTACTGGGCATCCTTTATGAATTTTTCTTCCTCTGAGTGAAGTTGAAGCATTGTAAGTTTGTGTGATTTAAATTGATTAAAAGGGGTTAGTGGGCTTTCACCCATGGAACACAAATGTAGAGTGTATTTGGTATTGAGTGGCCTCATTTAAGGAGGGAGACTTGCTTCTCTGTGTGAGTCCATGTAGGGCACGCTTGATGTTGTCAATCAAGTACGAGTTACTTGTCCCTTGTTGATCTTTGAATAATCATTTTCAGTGGTGGAGCTTGTTCATTTTTGTCGACACGATTTAGAACAATTTTGAACACAATTAACTGTTTATCAAAATACTTAATTGGTAATGGTTGGATGGAACAGAGATATTTTGGAATGTTGGTATTGGTGAGCTTCAACTCTATGAAGTGTGTTGTTGTTCTCTGTAAGATAATTAAGATTCTTTATGGCTCCAAATTGTGGTTGATGTTGAAGTCGTGAAGTTCAAGCATATCGAGCCCATTTATTTGTATGGTGCTTTATGGGTGCATACGGTACAAGAATTCCCATTCTCACTCTCGTATGTCACTATCACCAATCTATGTTTCACCATTGCTTTTAGCTTATGTATGTGTTCACAAGATATGCCATGCATGGCTGGGAGTTCTGATTTGTTTTTTATGTGCAGCAATTTGTTGTCTACTTACACCAATGTCTGTCGAAGTGTTTCGAAATCTCTTGTATGATAAAATCTCAATCCAACAAAAACCTTTGTATGTAGTTGAATCAACGAAAGATATAATAAAGTAAGGAGGGAGAATTGTTTTAGCCTTCCCTTATTTTTAGTTAGTTGTTCTCCTTTGAGTATTGAAAGACAATGTTCTTGTGGCCTCAATGGTCGGTATTTGTTTCTAAAAAAGAAGGCCACTTCATATATGAATCAATGAAGGATGGTATTGGTGTTGCCTCAACCGTGTTTCAGGTCTCATGTTTGAATTTAGTTTTCTAATAGATGGTGTAACAAATGTGTGGCTACATATTGATAGGAGTTTTTTGAGATTAACGTAAATATCATGCATGTTTGCATCTAGACCCTCTTGTAGTCGATTGTTAGAAAAAAACATCATGCAAATGTGAGCAAGTATTTATCGAGATTTGGCTCTTGCCTTGTGCATCGCTACCCAATCGACCCACCAAATTATATGCATGTGCAATTTGTAATGCAATCGTCGTTGGTTGTATTTAATGTCCATTGTTGCTTGGATTGGTTGAAATAGTGGCTAGGCAATAAACATACATGATAGTGAGGCTTTTTCGAGTTTTTGTAGCATGTGGCATGTCTCTTATGCACCAATGTCATAGTCGACAATAGTTTTTGTTAGGAACTCGTTGTATGCAATCACAATTGAGCTTTGAATTTCAATAGTAATTGATATCCTAGTCAACGTATGGTGGTAGCTTTTATGTTTTTCTGCATTTGATGTGTATTTTTTTATATATTTGAGCACAATATAATGCAAGACAACTAGTTGGTAGTCAACATTGGCATGCCATATTGAAAGTATGCTCGAGTTGTGGATGTTTAAGTTGTTAGTATTCCAAGTTAGCATGGATGTTTTGTGGCCTTCATTGTTCATGAACGTGGTTGACACGTTTTGCAATGACCACAAGGCTTTATATCTACAATGTAGAGTAGTACCATTTCTCTTTAAGCATGTAACTTCACTAAATTTGATGGAATGCCAAACACGGTTTACAACTTCTTTACAATGTTTTAGAGCATTAGATGTAAGTATTTCATGTGTGGTTAGTAAGCATGGATTGTCAAGATTGGACGATGGATCTTTGGTTTAATGCAGCTATGTCTAATTTGTTCACTCTAATGTGATCCAATGTAGTGAATAATGCGATGAAGACGAAGAATAGATAGAGCTTTCATTGTCTCTACGCAGTTGCAATGCTTGCGAGATACAAAACATATTTTAACTAAAACAAATTTGTCCAACTATTTATTATTTTGGTTTAGAAGATGTATCAAGGGCCAACATAAGTCAACAAGGCACGCCAATAATGCCTAATTTGGCTCAATAATCATCAATTGAACAAGGATGCTATAATTATACAATTTAATGACTAATAAATGCCTAGGGGATATTTTAGGTGTTTACACTTACACAATGAAGGTAAGAGCTTTCTATTCCCCTCCCTGTCTCCATCAGTGTCTATATCTATATTGTTAGAAATAAGATTATTAATTAAGCATAACTTACTAAATTTGTTTTTATTAAAATGCACATAGTGGGAATTAAATTATGCACAATAAGCTAACACAAAGGTCACAAGGAACATTTACAGAAATACAATAAATAAGAGTGATTAGATATGCACTAATGCTGAATTTGTAAATAAGAGTTTGAATGATTGATAAACAATAGTAGTGAAAAAGAGGGAAAAAAGACTAAAACAAACGCAATTAGGCATTGTAGTAAAATTATAAGATTGGAAACAAAGTCTAAAAATGGCATATAATATATCTTGAGAATTTATTTATGATTTGGCAAAAGGACAAAATCAACAAACCCTGATTGTGACTCAGTCAAAATTGTAGTGTGATGTCCCCTTTTCAGTTGACATGTTCAGAGTGATGGTTAGCCTATTATGTGACCCTCTTAGGCTGATAGGATGGATAGAGGGTCATAATGGAGCTTGGCTTGGCTTCGATTTGTAGAATTTCTACAGTTGGTTTTCATTCGGGTTCTTTCAGACACGTTTGTTTGAGCTCTTATTATTTAGGGACTGCTGACATGCAGCGGAGCACTCTTATTTTGGCATGATCACGTGTGGAATCACTCCCTGGTTCACCAGCTTCAGACGGTTCGAGGATCCGACATGTATTGAGGGAGATATTAATATTTGATTGATTTAATCAAATATTAATTATTTAGCTTATTTTTAATTAAAAAACCCTAATTCTAATTTAAGAAACCCTAATTAGGGCAAGCACATCTTTTTGGAGGGTATAAGGGTTTCTTATGGGAGGGAGGCAGAATTATTCAATTATGATTGATTATTGATATTGATTCTTGTTAAGAAAAAGACTGAGCCAAGGGTTCCAGGATTCCATTTGCATTGAAGAACGTCCACTCTTCATTGTGTGCGATTCAGAGGTTGTGAGAGATCAGCCGATCTATTGCCAAATTGAGAGATAACTTCATACAGAAGTAATCACAGGGGTTTACAAGTTTGAGAGATAACTTCATACAGAAGCTATCACAAGGGTTCACAGGTATTTCTTTATTTTGGTTTTTATGCAATAATTACCCAGATATAGATCTTTTGTATTAGCCCATAGTTCTTCAAATCAGGATCAAGCATATAGGTTGTGCTATATTGGCGACCGTACGAAGTCTGTACAGATCCGTGCAAATCCATATGCATCAACGAAAAGATCAGACACTGACATCGACAGGTAGAGACCGACATCGGCCGACATCTCACCAACGTTGGCAGGTTAACGACCCCAGTCGACCGATGACGGCAGTATAACCGACGTCGGCGACTGTGTTTTGACACAACAAGCTGAGACGTACCAGATCCAGATTTATTTCCCAGTTTGCGGAATACTCAGGCTATTAAGGCTGTATTTTCAATATTCTTTATATACTTGACAGAGGACCTCTATTGTAAGCATATGAGCAAATAAATAAGAGATTATACTGTGATTTATTTATCTATTTGAAGATATTTTGCCCAAATACAGATAAGCAATTCAGAGCTTTTGTCTTTCAATAGTCCCTATTGGTTGGGGATATTACAGTGGTATCAGAGCTTTTGTCTTTTTATATTCCCTATTTGAAGGGGATACTACAGTGGTATCAGAGCTTTTGTCTTTTTATAATCCCTATTGGTTGGGGATATTACATGTGGAGTGGTCGATTCTAACCCATAATTGTGACTTTGAGCTACAATTTTGATCTCTACTACTTTTCAGGGTCTGTAACTTTCTCAGTTGCTTCATACCCAAATGATGATCAAGATTCTAACTTCATTTCATTGAATTGATGAGAAGAATTGTTTGCAATTGATCTCTTTTGACTTTGACCTATTTCTTCACAATGTCTCAAGAAGAATAAAATGTGCAAGTTAGTTGGTCTAGACAACCTCTCGAGAAGTTGCAACTAGACATCCCTACATGCTTGGAATTGGAGTTCTATGTTGTTTTAATGCTTGCAAGTAAATCCCAACCTAAATGAGAGAAATGACTTCACTTCTCCTAGATAATCAAATGTAACTATATATTTTACTATGACTTTGTCTTGGTACAAGATGGGATAACACAAGACTTGGATTAATGGTGATGCAATGTAGGATCAATATGCAGAATCCTTGTTTAGATATGCAAATCACTTGATAAGACTCGATAATTGTGCATGAGAGACTTGGCTTGTAGGAAATATGAATGATAGGAGACTTCAAAATGATCAAATGACTTAAGAATATATTCGTATATATAGGGCTCTCTAAAACACTTCTCACATATGCCAACCATAAAAGAGAGTGATAAATGGTAATCAAGTCATGAAGAATTATACCAAGGTAGAAAGGACCTACAAAAGGAAGAGTGTCAAAATCAAAACTATGAAAAAAAGCTCAAAACAAAGATCAAAATGAATAAAGAATAACTAGTAGATATGAGGAGTTTATGAGGAAATATTTGATATTGATATATTTGTTATATTTACAAAAAAAATTAGATAAATTTAAGTCGAGAAAAGTCTAATATAAATAAAGAGTATTCGAAAATGGCCAAATATATACAAATGAACCAAATATAATAAAACATGACAAAAACAATATAGAAAAACATAATATATATACAATATTATACATGTATTCACAATACTTAATTAAAAATATAACCATGTATGATGTTAGAGTGACATATGGATAGTTGATTAGCAATTCAATTAAAGTACAAATGAGCATTTGTTTTTACCCCTATTATAATAGGAAAAAACACCCTTGACTCGAGTGTTTTGCTTTTCATAAAGATGGTACATTAGACTATGGTCAACTATATAGATGCATAAGAATATCATGAAAAATGCTTGGCTAAACAAGGAAAGTGTCAATTTTCAACTTCAAACTTATACAACCAACTCCAAAGAGACTACAAGTGGAATGCAATGATTTAGAAAATAATTACAAAAGTGTGTGTGGGGTTGATCTTCAAAAAGATGATGTATAAATCCAAGGGAGATATGGATGAAAAAATTAATGGAGGGAAGTCCATGTTGGTCATACAAAGGCTTGGCTAAGATTAAGATATATCTCAACCTATTATTGCATTATAGACCTTACTAATCATTGATTTATTGTAACCTATGGTTAACTTTGGGTGTAATTATTGAGACAATCGTTTCATAGTTTATTTTTTATTTTTTAAATTTATTTTGAGTTTTAATGTTATAAAGAACAAATGTTCGAGTTAAGCTTTTTCTTAAATATTTTTAATTTTGTTGACTTGAATTTTTTTTGACTATGTAATTTCTAACATTTTTAATAGCCTATTTAAGCCATTGCTTTCATAACCACCATTTAAATTCTTCTACCTTTGCAACTATTCTTTGAATGCTTATGTGTTTTTTATTAAGTAATGTTTTCACAACTTTATTTGTTTGTTTGTTTGTGGACATATTTTTAAAATATTAGATTGTTTTTAAAGTTTGTGTTTATCTTTGTTGATTTTCAAGGCCGTTATCATATAGAACAAAAATATTCAAAACTATCTTCAAAAATGCGTGGCCTATCATTTGTTATCAAGGTTATATTAATCTAAACTTATGTAAGTTATGTCTTTTTATAGTATTTGAGTTTAATTTATTCAAGGATTTTGTCAAATTGATATATATTAATATTGTATGTTCATTTAGGGTTAGTTTTGTAGTGGCCACAATTGGGTCTTTATGATTATTTGATATTTTAAGGAAACTATAAATAAATAAATGGTTGAAGTTTTGAATAACCAGTTTTTTTTTGTCGATGTCCAAGAAGTACAATGCAAAAGGTTTAACAAAGGGGTAGTTTCACAATGGATTTAAAAAACTCAATTGAAGTTTTATTTATGCATGTTCCATTTTTTCTATAAATGAATGGACATCTCGTTTAAATTTTGATATTTTTAGACGATTGTATTCATCATTGCTTGCATGTACAATTTTTATTCAATGTGCACCAATAGGCTAGTGCTCTCCATCTTGAGTTGTTAATATTCACTTTTTTTAATATAAGCTACATTCATTCATATTATGCACTTTAATTTGATTTGTATCATTATTACAAAACATTTGATAAGGGATGCCTAGCCTTTTTATTTTTTTGTTATAGTTTTTAAGTGACTAAGGTTAATTTTTTTAAGTTTATAATATCAAATTTGTGTATAATCGTAAGTGGTTGTAACTATATTTATCACATAACTATATTAATTCATGTATAATATATTTAACATTTTTTTAGGAACATATACATACATATATAGGGACCCTAGATAATATCAAGAGTTAAGTAGCAATGCTTAAAGAGAGCACACACACACACACAAAAAAAAGACTATCATAAAAAAACAACTCTACAAAGTGAGCTCCAACAAAAGATTAAAACATAGCATCAAAATAATATGTCAATAAAGTCTTAAGGCAACTCAACCACATTAGCTAAGTCCATCTCCATGCAAAAATTCATGAGATCAACATAGTTATTGGCACCAGGATCTTCTTTATCAACATCATTTTAGGTCCCATGTCCATACACCATCCATAGGTCCCTTAGTACATCCAAGTCCAACTTTATCAAATTTAAGAATAGTTTTCTTAGCCACATGTCCCTCAACGCATTCAAGACCTATTGCAGAGTTAACATCATTCATTACATTATCTCCACCACATGTATGCTTTGGCTAGAACATGTCACATCTTGAAGCTCTGAATATGCCTAATCAATAATTTTCTTTTGCTCGGGTCACCATTATCCATATTCTCTTGCAAGCCAATTAATATGTTGTTTATATTTTATTCAATGAAAATTTTAAGCCATGGTAAAACCACTCCAATGTACCCTTTCTCTAACATAGGAAAGCCAACAAATGAAGATGCAGAGAAAATAACACCACCCTCATCAAGTCCCTTCTCCTTTCTAGGCAAGACAACACTATTATGAATGTTATTGTTTGAAGAAGACTTCTCAAGACCCTGTTCAATTTGATGAAGAGACATATGTAAGACATCTAATATTAGTTCCTTCCTAGTTATTGCATTACCACCCAAAATCAAGTCAAATTCTAGTATACCTACAAGAATTGGATCATTATGCTTTACTTTTTAAAAATAACATCTTTGATTACTTCCCACTCATCTTCAGACATATTATTGATTTGTTCAGTACACGGCCTACACATTGCTACATAAATGTGCACACGATGAAAAAATGAACATGTGATACAATGAATACTCTATTTTCATAGTGACTTAAAAATTGTAGAGAAAACTATCAGAAAATGACAACTAAAGAAATATCAAAGCATTATTGAAACCCATATATAATTCATGGCATTACATACCTACAAAGATTTTACAATCTTGTTGAGACACATCCTAATTTGGATGAATGACCAAACATTTGTGTTACAATATGTAATAAAATACCAAGAGAATTAATCTTTGCAAATTAATTGTTACCTATGGTCCTATTGTTTCTAGTGCATATTATTCTGAGCAGGGTTGACTCAGAAGTTATTTTGACATGTCTGTGTGAAGAGATTTTTTCATAAACATAATAGGTGCACTATCACTAAGCAAAGTTGGGAGTATTATGGGGCCGAGAGAGAGAGAGAGAGAGAGAGAGGAGGTCAAAAGAAGTTATTGGACTAGTCCAATGCTAGTTTAAAAGTGGGATTCAATGTTCATTGATAACTACCCAACCATTTTTCTCTTCCATGTTCTTATTTTAAATTTACTTTTCATGCAGTCTTAATCACTTACTATGGTTACTATTGGACATTAATAATATATTCATATACTGTAAAATCAAAAAACCATAAGAGTAATGACATTGGTTATTTTTCGAGACCAAAGAAAAATGTGAATGTAGACCTTTTTATTTTGGCCCTCGTTTTTATTGTTGGAAAATTTTATGTTAATTTGAAATCTGACAACAAGAATCCACAAATAAACATTGGGTACATTAGTTTTTTCTCTTTTTAAACAAAAGGGAAGCGCAAATTTTAAATCTAATAAAAAAAGTGAGATTTGTATATCATTCCTGAGAAAATAATTCATCCCCCAATCACTAAAACACTAGACAAATAGTCATGAAAAAACCTATCGCATTTCAGAGGCAAAAGCTTATACATTTAGTGCATTGAATAGGTTGAGCACACAATTAGACCAATAAAAAAATCCCATGATCATTCGAGGTAATCCCATGAATAAAATAAGAGTACTATGGGTGTTGCTTTGAATCAAGCCATGCTCATTAAAAGTTAACCATGTGGCCTCTCACAAATCACTTACAAATTCTTGCTCCAAAAGCACACATTTTTAACTCACAAAAATAATATTTGGAAGATAAATGAGGTCGCCATGTGGTACACTGGGATGCATTTTACGGTTAGATTTTATTATTTTATGTGGGCGAGCATAGCAATGATCGTTCGTTGATTATTACATAAGTATTTATCTGAGATACTTTTTTAGTTTGTGGTTTCAAAAAATTTGCATGTTAAGACCATATGCTACAACGCTGGCCGTAAATCTTGAAGTTGATGATTGTGCATCATTGATTTTTATGTCACTCTAATTCTCTTGTTCATGATGACAAATGTTGATATTCTAGCATAATTTGTCATAATCGTTCATTGTTTAAAAAATAATTTCTTTAATATTTTTTTTGGCACATGGACTTTATTTAGAAAATGAGGTCGCCATGTAGTATATATTTAGCATATGAGATCATCATGTGGTAGATAATTATACGTATATTTTATTGTGAGCATTCTTCTATAATGCAGATGGGAAGTTATCCACAACAAATAATTTTGTTATGCAGTTTATTCCAAAGAAACCCTATATATTATTACAATATGAAAAAATTAATCTCAATTCCAAAATAGAGGATATCCCTCGTCTAATCGAGGATATCGTGCAATCAAGAAATGTGGTTATGTGATTAGTTGGCAATCTAGAGACAACTCCCAGAAATAGACAATGTAGATAATCAATGAAACAATAAAACCAAGAAAAATCAAGTGAAATAAAAAACTTCGACCAGAACAATAACACTCCTTTAATGCCACAACCAGAACCACAGTAGTGTAGTTATAACAATTATAAGATACTACTAAATTATATGATGACCCCATTTATCTATTCCCATGCTCCAAAAATCTTGTTCGCCTTCCCAAAATTCATAATTTGTTGGGAAATAAATCTCCTTCCTTGGAACCCTAATAATCCTGCAACACCTTGCAAACCTATAAAAACTGGGGGGAGTTAATGAAGACATGTGTTATCTCTTCATTATTTTCAGGCCCTTAATAATGTGAACATTTGGAAATCATCACGCAAGTATAATGTAATTTATTAGGCAATCAAGTGTAGCACAAAATATCACCAACTGTTATCCTTTCAATGAATTCAACAAGTTATAAATTTTATATGCTCTTCTTTAAATGCTTGAATTTTGCTTTAGGCACTAGGATGCTTCTTTAATAAATGAAATTATTGCATTTATAACTTCAATAGATAAATATTGTACATATGTCTTGTCCTAAATGCACATATGTATTTATAACCTTGTTGATTTCAAATTATAACCCTATTGACAAGTAAGTCAACAAATAATGAGTGGAAAAAGTGAACAAAAGAGGCCTAAAACCCCTAAAAAACCCAAAACAATGGTCAAAATGGCCCACTAAAAGGAAATCAAACCCGTAGTGATATTGTTCTAAAAGACTAAAATCATATTGCTACATTTCTCACAAAAATCCTAGGACAATAGGAAATAAGGGGAGAAAAGATAAAACCATGGAGGAGAAGGGTAAACATGAAGAAGGGGAAGTAGATAGCGAAGAATAAAGAAGTGAAAAGAGAATCTTAGATTAAAAAGTGTCAATAATTGAACATGCACCAACAAGATTTTAATCTCATCTAATAATCAATAAACACACAAATACATGAACACCATAGCAATTAACTTGTCTTGTACCAAAATTAGGTGTCCACATAACCGCATCCTAAATTTTTGCACCGATTATTTTCATATATTCATATATATAATATTCACAATGATTTTGGTATTGAAGGCTTGTTTTCAGATGACTCTAGGTTTCCAACCTTAATTACTAAACGGGAAATAACCCAACGATCCATATTTACTCTAGGTCATGGAGGCTTGTCACATGACAACATCACTATTATATAGTCACATTTTCGCATCAATTTTAGTGATAAAAACAAGTGATTTTAATAATATAAATTGATAAATAAATCTTAAGGCAAGGTTCGTGCTAACACAATTAGCATTGGAAGGTTTGGCGATGGGTTTCGATATATAGTTAGAAGATTTTTTTGTTAATGTTATCTACATCACTAAATTTTGTATTATGAAAATGAATTTTATTTTGTGTGTATAGTTTTTTTTTTTAAATTCTTAGGTGGGAAACAATTGTGTCAGTATTCTTACATCAAGCAATTCATATTTGGTCTATTGACACAGTTGCATCATTATTTCTTTATTAAAAAAATGACGCAAATTTAAAATCTATTGATATATAAAATTTAATATATTTAAATTATATTAAAAATAAAAGTTTTTAATTATAATAATTTAAAAAATACACATAAATTCATTATTTTTTAAATGTGTAATGATTTCAATTTAAATATATTCTAAGTTTTTTAGATCATAAATAATAGAAAATATCAACAAATAATATAGTAAAAATCAAAGTTGAAAAAATAAAATATCTGTTAAAGATACTTGAAAACAAATTTCAAACTCCCATCAACCATGAATAAAAAATAAAATGTTATTATACTAAAAATATGAACATAACCATCAACATAATTTTTTGAATTAAATAATAAATTAGTTTATAAATCACATTAAGGGCATACAACCCATCATATAAAATAAAAAATTTGTCTAATAATAATGATAACAATCATCTTTGCCTCCACCTGCACCACTAACACTACCACCACGATCATCTTCATTTTCATCGATGCCTTCATCCACCTCATGTGTTGTATGTCTCATTGCCTACAAAATATATATCATATTATAAATTAAGTTTTAAATGTTAAAAAAAAATAGTAACTGAAATATAATAATATTAAAAATAGCTTACACAAGGTGTACTTTAGAAGGTGCTTGATGTTCTCTACATAGAAAAAATAAAAATAATTGAGCCATTATTTTAAAAATTAAATAGATTGAAGAAAAATAAAGTATACACTATGCATGAAACCAATAAAAAAGACATTCAGAAAAACCATCATCTAATCTCTATATTAATCTTTATTTCAGAACTCCATTCCTTTAATCTTGACCAATATATATAAAACTTATAAAGCTTTGATGCTTCCCATTTTACCTTTTCAGTTCTAGCTCGAAGGAGTCTTTTCATATTCTGAAATCTTTTAGAATACATACTTATATTGAATATATACAAAATTTTATGTGTTATACAAGCTATTGTACATCACCCAATTGTCATGCATCTACACTCTATGATTTTACAACCCTATTCTACTACCAACACTTTCCCAGACTTAAGCAGTTGTCTCGTATGAAGTGTGCCAAATGCTGAAACTAGTGGAGTCACATATTCTAAAGGGTTGGTATAAAAATATTACATAAAATAATCGCTCAATGTGTTATTTACCAGTTCTCACCTCTTGCACACTACTTAGCTACCTTGTAGGTTTTCAACTGAGCAGCGTACCAATATACCGCCCTTATGGGTTTACAATAGATTAGCATAACCAAGAAGTCACCATTTATGGATTTTCAACCATCCTAGCCCTGCTCCTAATGTTTAAGGCCTTCCTTATTTTAAAAATTCAAAAAAAATCAAAGTTTAGACATTATAGTTCCTAAAGAGAAGATGGAGGAATAAATTGTGTTGTTGGAACTAAAGGAGGCTACAAAGTGGTGTTCCTGGAGTTGTTAGTGATGAAGTCGTGCATGCAAAATCTATTGTCAAAGGCATGTGTTGCAATTAGATGGATGGCTACACAACATTGGTGGTTTTTATTTATTGGGAGTTAGTTTGGTGGGATGAATCAGATCTCCTCGATGTTTTTTATGATAGAATAGTCTAGATGGGACAAGTCCTTGAACATCTTCTGATCTATGAGAGATTCTTGCACCATAATGATCATAGTGCACAAAGGAATTTGGCACAACATGATATTCTAAATGTCATCATCTTATGTTATTATGAGAGTGGCCCTTCTATTTGACACATTTTGCTAAATTTCTTGTGCTAACTCCTCCAATATATTTGTATCTTCTACATTTGAATGCCAATAAATTTATTACATAACATCTCATTTTGCCAAATTTTTATCTTCTACATCACATCATTTATTGAAGTCAGAGACTCTTTTAGTACGGTATCCAACTGCTTAGATGTAGCCGATTAGTCTCCCATAGATGCCTTGGCTTTGTTAGCCTATACAAACTCCAAGTTAGCTTCACTCCATGTGTTATTTAGTTTTTGCTTCCATATGAGCATGATTTTAGCCATGTGTTGATCTTGAAGTGCAATAGTGTCCAAGACTTGCTCATATTCCTTGAAGAACTCAAATATAGCCTTTGTTTTTACCTTCAAGTTTTGACCTTGTGTTTGAAATTGTTGCAGCTTCTGTGCAACGAGCCAATCTTTTGTAAGTATGGATATAACGGTTGTGAGTTGATTCTCCTCATACATGACTTGGTCGGTTAGGACTTGAATGACCAATGTAGAACATGTATCGTCAATTATATGTCTGGCCTTGTTGAGGCAAAGGTGCAATTTTGCTTTCTCTTGCTTAAGTTGAGTTATCTCTTATTGTAATTTAGTTTCCTTATGTGCAATCGATTCCTAGATTACTATAGCTTTGTCAATCTGCTTTACCAAGGAAATTTTTGTCACATCAAGTGATGCTTCTTGTGATATTGTGGCCAAATCTAGTGTAAAAGTCATAGTTGGTGCTGGTGTTAGTTGGTACTATATCTACACCATAGGGAGTGTTAATGTCATCTTCTACACTAATGGTGCTAAGACATCCCATAGCTAATGACTGGATATTGGCATATGTTGCGAGGATTATTCTTGTGTGCCTCCCTAGGTTGATCTGGAGTTGTGTCAGATAATTTTTGAGCTTTGGGTGTCTGTACCTATTTGGCCTCCTATGCTTGTGGTTGGGTTTTGAATTTGACCATCTTATTTTTCTATTGTTCCTCCTTGGAAGTGAAATTTTTCTCTACCTGTGCCTTGGCTAATTCCTCTACCTTTTACATAACATCCTTGGAAGCTTTCTCCTTGGCTCTTTGTTTATTTTCTTTTTCCTGCTTTCATAGGGCCTCTTTCTTTTTCTATTTCTCTACCTTGGTTATTGCATCAACCTCGACTTTTTTCTATTGTGCCTCTTGTGCTTCTTTCCCTGGTTATTCATTTTTATTTTTCGCAATTTCTTCTTATTGTTTTTTCTTCTACTCTTCTTCTTCATCTTACTTCTCCTTGTGTGAAACTACTTTTGCCTGTTTCTTTTATTTTTATTCTTATTCATCCTCCTTTTTATGCTTAGTGACTTCTTATTTCTTGTTTTTCTTCCTCTCCTCCTTTCTTGCCTCCTTTTCTGATTCTTATATGCTCTCTTGTGCTATTTGGGCATGCATAACTTCGTTTTCTATTGTAGTGTCCCCTTGCATCTTTGGTTGTTCTGATTGTTGATGCCCACTTGATTGACATTCTTGTGCATGAGTGGGGGAATTTGGAGATGGAGATGGAGTGATGAGGATGAATGAGCTAGTGAATCATGAGGGGAGAAATAAGGGAAAGATGTCACCATTATGCACTTGTGAACTGGCACCATGGATTGAGCAGGTGGAATGAGAACCTTTTAAAGATGTTTAAGTATGTTGGTCATCTCAGCAAGTTGTTCCTTAACTTGCTCTTCTTTAGACTCAATCTCCTCCACCACTTATGCTACAACAAAAAATCCCATGCAATTATGCGATGGATGGAGAGCTCCTCAATGTTGGTTATGATATGGGTTTACAGATTAGTGGTTATTGAGGACTCTCTTGGTGCACTTCACCTTGCTCTGCTCATAGTTGTTGTTGGGATGCATGTGGTACTAAAGATCTTACGCTTGATTCTCCTTGGAGTTCGTTTATTGTTCAGTACTTGCTCACTTCCTCCTATGTGAAAGTGTCAACCATGTTTGACTAAATGAGTGTGGGGATGTCGATCATTATGCCTTATCGGACATTTCTTCACGCTTGGAAAGTGAGCACTACTTTTTAGAAGAAAAAATATTTGTATTCTTCCTCCTCATATAGATATGTGTTTATATCTTCCAACATATATTTATAAACTTCATTTTTAGTGAATCCAAGCTATGTGAGATCATACTTTATAGTAATCATTAACATGTTTGCATCATTGAGCCAGGGATTGGTGTTGTAAGTATTCTTCTTTGGTGGTGAAGGTAGTGTTGTCCTTAGTATTAGTGCCTTCCTTTTGCCTATAGTAGTTTATGATGGACCCACATAGTTTTGTGGAGGTGCATGTGCTTCATATTGTGGCTATGTTAGGGGTTATTCTAGAAATGATTATTGTGTGCCCAAAGTCATAGATCAAAATAGATGGATAGTTCTAGCATCCCGAGCTTTCTATGACATGATTTCACCCTATACATCCAACATGGTGATGAATAAGGGAAATGAAGTGTTTGGAACATTGAGCAACTCATGAGCTCATATTTGAATCATACCATTGACAGGACCGAAACTCCCCAAAGCTCTGACACAACATGTCAGATTTAAGAGCACACATGATTACCAATGTATAAGCAACTAAACATGTGCAATCCAGAAGAACAAATAACTATCAATGAGAAGACACACAGAATATGAGAGGCAATATACAATTATATTCAACTCATTACAAAGGAATTTGCAACAAAGAGGTGGCACTCTTTCTTCCACTTCGTGGGCTTACAGTAAACTTCCCTCCAGAGTAATCTTCTCTCATAGGTCACAACACACAGCTAACACAAGCTGTTGTTCACCTCATTGCACATCTGTACAATCGAGTACACAACCGTACTCCAAGTAGATCTCTCCATGATCCTGCTAATGTATTGTTGTCACCTTGGATCTAGCTCCCCCGCTGATCTCCTTTCTGACCCTCGCATCCATACACCCCTGCAAATCAAACCTGATCTTACTTATACACACATGGGGAATCCTACTTGATTCCACCATGGGAAGAACTCTCCAAGCTTCACATAGCTCTTCTCCAAATTCTCCACCTAACAATACAGCCCATGAGTCTATTATATAGATCTCATGCATACACTGACTAGACTTGCGGCTCAAGGCTTCGAACAAGCCTTTAACATGCAAACTCCATGTTCACTTAACTGACTGTTCGTCAACAGCAGTTCAGACCGCTGCAGGCGACCGACGTCAGTCCCTGCCCTCCTGGAGGTGACCGACGTCGGTCGATCCTCTGCCGATGTCGGTTTCCCTTCTGCGTCCCCTGACCGACGTCGGTGTGGCCTGCCGACGCCGGCGAATGCATACACTGGAAACCCTCCTATTTGCCTTAAGGTGTAGCTTTTAGCTCCACACCCTAACAACCATGTAGTTTTGTAATAGTTGCATGCTAACCCAGGTATTGCATTACATATTTATGCTCTCAAGGGTGAAAAATGATGAGACCTTAAACCTCCACCCGCCATGCATTAAAACATCCCAACTGCTCATGGCATTGACCTAGATTACTTCATGTAATGTTAGTGAAGGTTGTCAAAAGTAGTCGCAGGATAGAAGTTAACATCAAGTGTGATAATACCTTCAGGAAACTTCCATTATGTGAAACAAAGAAGTAATATTAGGAACTGGTATTGGAAACCCTGTGACATGTCATTGACAACCTTATCAATGTTTATGATAAGCTTGGATACTAAGAACTCTAGCTAGTTGAATTTCTTATTTAGTCGAGCATTTCGATATGCAATATCAATGACCCTTTTGGTAGTTTGTCTCACACTTTTAGCGGTCTGTTAAAATCACTTGATAATACATTTAGACAACACTTGCATGACAACATCATCCACTGAGCCAATAGGTACCCCTTTGAATTCCCTAGAATACTTTGCCTTAGTATCTGAGTAAATGATAGAGGCCTTGGTTTTATACGTCATAAAAGATTTGCCTCATGATATAAGTCATGTTTCCCTCACCATGGTTTTTGCATTGATGAAACTGTCCTTAGACTGCTCTGTAACCATCAATATGTGAGCTAGCTTCTTCTAGAGGTTCCATAAATTTTAACATACTTATATAGAACTATTCAGATCAATCATTCCTTTAGTGGAAAACTTAAAACTCTTCCTTTGACCTATAGGCTGTGATATCATTCTTTAGCCCTGTTTCCTCTGTTTATTGGCCATAACTCCTTGTAGATTAGCTCAATCCTAAATGTAAAAATACTTCTGGATACCCATTAATCTCTTCTATAACATACAAGAAAATCTCATGAGGTTACTTTGTACGGAATTGTACTTTCTTCTTTAAGCCCTGTTCTAATTAGCCCTCCTTGAATGCAAATCTTCTTGTCTAGAGCAAAGTACGGACTTTATAATCAAACCAAGAATCATTCCAGATACCCATTACCTTATTACAAGAGAATCAAATGTTTTTTAGTGCACTTCTTTGGATAAATTCACTTTTCCTATATTGGCCTATGCTCTTCATCTCACATGCACCTAGGATTCACTTGGCAATTGACTTTTTTCCGTATTTATCATTACTAAAACATTTGGAAATCACTTCCAATAGTTTTTTAACATCATCAAGGGTAATATTGTAGACTTTCAAGAGTTTTCAAGAATTTAAACTCATTTTGAGGGATAGACCCTAATTTAGGGTTTTCTAAGGACTTACACAGGCCAAGAGCATATTGATTATGGCTGGGAGTGTTTTACCCTGTTTCAAGGGTTCCAATCAATTGTTTAGGGTCTGTATTAATACCCTACACCTTCTCCAATCATCACCTTGGTCATATCAACCTCCTATACTTTCCAAGCAAGACATCACAGTTGTCTTTGACTGTATATGACAGTCAACAGGGTTTATGATTTCCTTCTCTATTTCAATGATCAATAGACTTTCAAGATGATAAAAAAACATGTAAATACCTTAAATTACTTCCCCATTCATATTTTCATATCAAATATGCACTTATCTATCCATTTACTATGCAAAACATGCAACTTTCTTATGTTTGCCTGTATACTGTCACCTACAGGCCCGTGAACCAACAGTTGGAGTTTTAAGATGTCAAAGGGGTTTATAAGCCTGTTTCTTCTTCTCTTAAGTTTATACTTTCCTTATAGACCTATCTCCATATCATTAATAACTTCATGCAAACATTTTCACATGGATTTTACCTTGGACAGTGGGCTTGTAGGCCTATATGCCTG
This sequence comes from Torreya grandis, assembly GCA_037957365.1. Classification (NCBI taxonomy): domain Eukaryota; kingdom Viridiplantae; phylum Streptophyta; class Pinopsida; order Cupressales; family Taxaceae; genus Torreya; species Torreya grandis. The sequence continues at coordinate 731,605 of JARHVA010004952.1, read as the reverse complement.
AGTATCCTGTTTAGGTCTTGTTTAGGATTCTTATAGAATTTAAAGTTCTTTAAGACCTCTTGGTCACAATAATACTAATTCCAACTTTTTCCCACATACAAGATAACCAGTCTTTCACAATGTTCTTTAGAGAGTCATCATACACACACTTACACAGGCCTGTCACCAGAATTCCATAAAGAAACCATATATGAAACAAAACATTCTTTCTTTCTTAGATCAAATAAAAAACTTACAATTCAATACCAGATTCAATATCAATGTTACATGGCTTCCAAAGCCTTGTCTGCTCCTCCACACATTCTTGACTTTACATTAAATCTGCTTCTTTTCTTTAACTTTAACAGCGCTTGAGTGAGGTCCTCCCTCACTATTTCTCCTCTCTTTTCTTCATTCTATCTTCTTTCCTTGAATGAGAGGACCTTTCCTCTCTGTCCTTCTTCTCCTCTACGTCCCTCTCATCCTCTCTCTTTTCTGAATTCTCTCTTTTGCTCTTTTGAAGAGCGTCCCCTCTAACTTCTATGCCCCATTTTGGGCTTAAGGCAAAACAAAATACTGTTTTTAATCTTTAACAATATACTAAGGTTGAAAATAGTTTCAACCATTTCTCCCTTATTTCCTCAACAGCCCAACAATCACTTTTTACCTTTTCACTTTTCACTTTTGACAATTACATTTACTCCCAAGGTGAAATTTTGAAATCTAAACACAATTTGGAGGGAAAACAGGAATTTGAAATGTCATACTAGAATATCATTTGAATTTGCATGTTTGATGATCTCAACTAGTCCTCCATGAAACTATTGTAGATGCTCCTGCATCATATGGTCACATCCTTAGACATATTGAATTTTCCTTCATTGTAATGACTTAGCAATGTCATCATCACTTTGTCTAATTGACAAACATAGGGAGCTTAAAGAATCGCTTTACATCAGATCTTTGTAGAGGGTGTTCAAGAGCAATGACTCTTGGTTGTAATGTTTTGGCTTAGTATGAAATAAAAATATTAACCTCTACTATATCAATAAAATCAAATAGATCAGGGTCACGATACCTTGTTTTCCTTAGTGCAAGGCCAATCCCCATTTGTTCTTTTGTGCATCTATTAATGGAATCAAGATTTATGATCGATACATGGTTTTTATTCGATAGGCCCTTGGTAGATAAATATAACTCAAATTAGTTTCGCTAAAAATTCTATGCTCAGGTGAATGAATCAAGCTCAAATTGCATATGGCTCTTGTTCTTAGAGTATTATAATGGTGGATCACTTTGCATGCCTTTCCTTATATAAATTTCCTTTGATCAACTTGTTTAACACTTCACATTTAATTTTGTTGAGTTATCTTTGCGTCGTTATGCTTTTGGTTTGAATGCCATCAGTTGTTGTGATGTGACATTGGCGCTTCACTAGATAGGTTCAATGTTTTAGTTTACAACATTCTTTGATGTGACATGTCATCTTTTCTTCTCTAATGACTTTTATTTATTACACATTAACTAAATCTAACACACCAATATGATTTTGGAAATTTGCAATATTTGGAGCGCTTTGTCATTAACCACCTTATGAGAGACTATTTATTACATATCCATCATACCTATTTTGATAATGTTTATTCCCATGCTTAATTGATTGACCTCATGTTGACCTTGTGCCAACTTATCTTCACATTGCTCCTTCATTATTTTGTTGCTTTCCTTTAATACTCTTGGATGTTGACTTTTCAATCTATGTTTTGATGGTCTGCAATATAGAGGTTGCATTATACATAGGTACACTACAAACCTACAAAAATACAAGAAAAAAACAAATGAAACAAAAACCCTAACTACTTGGTGCTATTCAACACCCACTAAACTTTTAGCATGAGATTAATAGAGATCATTGGTAGTAAGGCTTAAGCATGCAGCCATTTACACACCCGAGAATAATGGTTCCTTGAAGGTCCCTTAGTACTAGTGTATCCCTATTATGATAATTTATGGATGATGTATGGTCCTTTCCATCAAATGCATAGTTTACCTAGATGTGCCTAAAATATGCTATCATATAATAATATTGTCTACTCTAGATAAAATTCTTTAGATCATATATTGTGATCATGCCATGCTTATTTACTCTACTTATTGATTTTGTGTGTCTAACTCATTCTTTGCTTTATTTCCTCCATGTGATTTATATCCAACAACCTTGCTCGAAGTGAATCTAGATATCCTAGCTATAATATCAATGTGATTTGTAGACTTCAAATTATATATTACATATACACAAATATTTCTATTCCATAAATCAACTAGAAAAGAGTAAACCCTGTCACACACTTATAATCAGTCATGTATGCTCATATGATCGTAAGAATTTGATCCTCCCTATTACCTCTCTGCACATTGCATATTTTTGTAAGCATATTCTCATGTGCTTTGTTGGATGTTTTTGCTTATCCATTGGCTTGAAGATGATGTGTTGTGCTCTTATGGTGTGAGATAATGAATTATCCTATTAGAGTCTTGATAATATTATTATGAAAGTGTGTTCCTCTATCATTGACCAATTTTATCAGACATTCAAACTTCTAAGGATGTTCTCATACAAAAAATTGGTTGTCTCTTGTGTTATATCTTGGTGTCGAAACAACTTCTACCCATTTGGTGATGTAATCCATCATAATAATTATATACTTGGTATGATTGAATTTTCTTGGCAGATTAATAGGTCTTACAAAGTCAATTTAATGTTGCTTAAAAAGTTGCATTGATAACATCAAATACAAAGGCATTTCATCCCTTTGATTTAGTATTCCTATTCTTTAACAAATGTCACAAAGCTTTGATACTCTGCACACGTTCAAGAATAGGATAGGCCACCACAAGCCATTTTGTAATATTTTCCTCGTAGTTGATTCACCTACAAAATACCCACTATAATTCCTTGATCTATTTCTTCTAACAATTGTGGTCTCTCATGATCCTTTGCATCGCATCATACTTACCCATTTTATACAGAAAGTCGTTGATAATATTGAAAGGTATGCCTTGTGTGATCAATTACTTTTTATCTTTTTCGACATAGTGTCTAGGAAAGTCTCATTGTTTCAGAAAAATGGTTATGTCTTCCATATTCTTTGGAATCACAGAGACTCTAAATAAGTGTGCATATGGTGACTCATCTTACAATTATTTTGGTTCCTTGCCATTCTTTATTCAACTAAGATGATCTGGTCCCACATTTTCTCTTCCTGATTTCAAATTGATCTCAAATTTAATTTATGGGAATAGCATTATCCATCTAGATATCCTTTCAACTAGCATAGGCTTATTCACCAAGTAACACATAACCTGATGATTTGTAAAGAATTCAAATGGTATTGTCAAGAGCTAGTGCCTGAATTTCTAAAGTTGACAATTTTATACTTGCAAAGTGAATGGGGTGATTTAAACATTTATTTGCTCATTGAGCCAATACAACCCATGTTGTAGTTACATGCACATGAAATGACTTAATCCAATTAGGGAACACCAATATGGAAGTTGTTACCAACCTCTGTTTCAAATCCACAAAATATGCCTAACACTATTTAATCCACTCAAACTTTATATCTTTGTGTATTAATATATTTGTTAGTGTAGATATATTTGTGTACCATTTGATGAATTTATGATAATACCACATATGTTTGAATAAGGAATTCACTTCGGTAGAGATTGTAGGAAATGACATACTCATAATGATTGTGATTTTAGCTTGATCAACCAAAATACTATCATTGCACACTATATGACCCAAGAGAACACCAAATGGTGTAAAAAATAAACACTTTTTCAAATTCAACGTGATGTGCAAAGCTCAACATCATTCTAACATGAGCCTCATCTTTGATATGTGTTATTTAAATAGAGAGAATACAACTCAATCATCAAGATAGAGCTCCTAAAAATCATGGATGAAAATTTTGAACGCAATTACCATAGCCTTAAAAAAAATAGCAAGATCATTCTTCAGACCAAATTGTATTACCTTGTATGTGAATAATCCCCATTCCATAGCAAAAGCAGTTTTAGCCCAATCTTTAGTTGGGATTGATAGCTAGTGACATCCACTAAAGCCATATATAAAGGAATAGATTTCAGCCCTATAACTAACTCTAGAACTCCATCTGTAAATTAGATTGAAAATGGGTCATTAACACATGCATCATTCAATGCCCATATTCCCAACAGACTCTGATCTCTCTTAAATTTTTAGGTTTCACAACCATTAGACTTACCCATTATGCCTTTCCTACTGGATAGATAATCCATGCTTCCTATATGTAGTAATTTTCAACCTTCACGTTGAGCTTAATATTGGGATTTAGCCTATATGGGTGCTTTTAAATGGGTCATGTGCACTCGTTAATCTCTATATGAATCTCTCCCAATGAAGGGCATACACCCTTGACTTATGAAAATTTCATTAGGAACACATCTTGATAGTCTCGTAATAATTTTAGACCTTAAGATATTTCTTGTTATGTCCAATAGTCACCCAAAGTCAAAAGATTTGGCGCATACTCGGTACTAATGTTCCCTACCAATTTCTTTATTGGTTATTGATATATCTTGTTAGACCCACATGACATAGAGTAATGTAGTGTCTTCTGCCCTTCTTATTCTTAAATGTTTATATTTCACAGTTGTGCCTCTTCACTTTGCTTTGAAATTTTGGTTTTTGGTTCCTCCACTTCTCACTTGAGTTCAAAAAACCCCTTAAAGTTTAGGTCCTCATCATTGTCATTGGATTTTGTCTATTCTCTGTCGTCCATGATTTTATTACAGGGTTCAACCAAAAACTAATCTTTTTACTTATTGGCCATACAATTTTTTATAGCTATATACATATCTCTAGTTTCTTCTTCCCAAAAAGAGGAGTTCTTCATAGTGTTTAAATCCTTTTCTCACCCATGACATAAAAATATCTTCAAGTTCTAAAGAGCGTTCTGCACCAAGGGATTCTCATCTTCAAAGATAAAGGTTTAAATAAAATCTTGTTGAACTTGTGGCCAATTTTTAGTTTCTTGCCTACGATCCTGGTGCATGTACCATGTTGTTGGAAAAGGCGATAGAGTATACCTAAATACATGCACCCAATATTTGGATTCTACACCCTCTGAAAACTATAAGTTGACACATTTATGAATATGCATTTCAAGACACTGTCCTTCTTTAAAAAATGTCCATTGACTCATGATCGTAGGTATTATTTGAAATTGAGCTCACATTAATTCACAAGCATATTCTAAGTGCAACTGATTTGACCTATGTACTACCCACCATGTCATAATAGTGCCCTTTAGATCATAATTCAATACACTGACTCGCTGATCTACATTTAGAACATGTTGCTCCAATCTGGAAATAAATTGGCTCAAATCCTTGATTGCAAAGTATTTAGGTAATTATAGCTATGTACTGAAAACCATTCACATTGGTCTAACCTCATGGTCTCCTCTCACCCAATTCAACATATGGATATGTAAATCACCACTTTTTAAAGACATAACTTCTTGAGGTAGAACACCTTCTTGAGTTGGTTTGGTGTAATCCATGTATGTCACATCTACTTCAGACCTTGTTGATGATCGCATGCATGGAGATTTGAATTCCCCTATATGGAACTTGTTTTTTTGTTATCACATGTCTAGATGAAGGCTACTCTATTTACTATAAGTACCAAAATGGTTACATCTCTGAATGTAAAACATCAAACTCTTTAACTTGCAGTGCATTGTGCTTAGGCTCTGTGACAACTTGAAACCAGGTGTTATCCCCATATTCATAGGGTGAGTTAGGCTATTTAGGAATGATAGAGGGCTTGATTTTATCTTTATTCATAGGTATGATTATACTATTATCCACTTGGTGTACCTCTAATTAATTATGCATTATGTTGATGGCCATCTAACCATCATATGCCTACTTCTTGCTAATCAACGCAGGGTAGTGCAATTCCTTTGTCTTCATATCTATGACTTCAATGTTACATCATAGACTTAGATCATTAACTTTGATTTATACATCCTCTATTTACCTAATAGGTTATACCCTTTTTTAGTCTCTAAGACTCAGCGTAAGTGAGATGTAACTGAGAGTAGGTCATCCAATGACTTCCCATGTTAACTAAGGGATCATATTTACTGTACTTCTAAATTCGAATACAACCCTTTGAACTTCATACTTTGATATCCATTTTGGAGTCAACATCCTATGGTTTTTAGTCTTTACATACCATACCACCTTATCAATGTATTGTTGACCTCTTTGTGCACAGTCTAACAGATTATGCAGAAGATTTGTGATGTTTTATGATATATCTTCATTTTGAAGAGTACTTACTAGTTTGAGTAGATCTATCAAACCAGTAAATACTCCATCTTGCCTAATAATGCACACAATTTGAGCATACATTTGTGCATCAATCACTACAATATCTCTCTCAGATGTAATCTGGTTTTGTATATTCTGCAATACCTATGTTGCCTGATACATCAAACCCTTTTCCCTTGTAGGATCAGGATAATTGTCTTGTTGCACCTTTTTAATTTGTTGATATTACAACATATCTAAGGGTGTTAATCCTTATTATACATGTTGATATCAAGTGACTACTTGTATATTCACATGATCCCTTCGGTGTGAATTCACGATGTTTACATTTTGTACTATTTTCTCTTTTCTATAATTTTATAACACAGGATAATCTTCTGTCTGATGTTGTCTTAGAATTTTATAATATACACAATGTACCTATCTTTATGGATTGTTGGACCATTATTTGCAAAGTGGTTTTATTCCCCACATAGATAAAAAATAATTGATTTTTGACCCTATCTCTCATTTAGTTTGTGATTACCTCCTTGGTATCTACTTTGGTACCCACCTCTATATCCCACTTTTCTATGTTGAAAACCCCAACCTTGTTGTTGTTGACCATCATCCTCATCATTGCAGTTAACCCCACCCTATTACCATTGACTATCATATCCCTCATATGTTCCTTTGGAAGAAGATGAGCCCCATCTTTTTTGTTGTTGTGATGTCATAATGTTCCATGACTGTTGATATTGAGGATATGGTGGAGTTCATCCTATCTGATACTATGAAGGCTATGGTGTCCAACCTATTAAGACCTAGGGATGATAATGAGGTGAGGTTTTGGCACCCATTGAGGATTACTATGAGTCATAATTGTCATCTCTATTTAGGCTTGGTACCCCTGGTTTCATAGTAGGAATTTGATCTGCTACTAATGTGAAGACATTCTCAATGATGTATTTCTTCAATTATTTGAGGGATCTATAATTTTAATTATCATGATTGTACAGATTTCATAAATTATAATATAGACTTTGATATTTTTGCTTATACCATTAAAAGGGATGACATTTCACAGTCACATGCCCTACTACTCGACAAATCTCATAAAATTATGTTTTGACTTTTGGGCAGCCATTTTTATGGTGCACCTCTTTTTCGCACTCCATACACTAAAGACCTAGTTCATACATGTTATTTTCATGCAACTCATCCATCTTGTACAAAATAACATATATCTTTGTGTTAATTTTTATAATAGGTTATAGACTATCCCAATAGTCCTCTATCTGTTCCATACAGAGCGTAGCTGCTCGAGCATCCTACTTGCTAAAAAATAAAGTTTGAGCAATGAAAAACCTAATTTGAGGTCATGTGCCTTCTACAAACCATGTGGCCTTATTTGTATCTTGAAACATTAAGTCTACTCTATTCATCACATCAGAGAACCTACAATCATAGTCCCATACTAATTTGCCTAACTTTTAACAAATCTCTTTTAAGTTTTGGATTATTTGACTCACATGCTTCTTCACTTTGAATTATCCTATCAAATGATCTTTGACTTCCTAGAGGCTTACTTTGGAAACATACTTTTTATACATGAATTCAAGATGTTTGCCTGTCAAGGCTCTTATGAGATTACAATTATTTTCATCCTTCGTAGTTACACCTTTAACTTGCCATTTCATTTCGCATGTTAACAAGTATTATTTAGGATTAGTAGACCCATCATACGGTGCTAAAGTGAAAAAAAATCTCATATAAATATCCATGCTTATTGTGCTCACACTTAAAACCATTGGTTATTATGGATTAGACTTTACCAACGTCTTAAAACTTGTTACAACTTTAAATACAGCCTCAATCAACTTCTTATCCAACACTTTCTTAGTGTCTTCACTATATTTTCCAAAATTATTTGGAAAACAATCAAACTACATGCTACCTTTACCAACTTATGCACTTCTTCTACTTTCTATTGACAAATTAGGCACAAAGGATGTGTAACCCTAAAATGAATGATCCTTGTATGTGACTCTTAATTCATTTGAATTTGAACCTTCTTTAATCCTGTGATTTAACATAACTTATTCAAAAGATTGTTCCTTCTCTCCTCCAAATAATATTCTCACTTATAAATACGATTTAAAAATACCTTCTAACCGATCTAACCATTCCTCTGCTTTCTTTCTAATCTTTTCCATCTCCTCTAAGTCCTTTTCCAAATCTTTGTCCATTTATGCACTCTCATCTATGCCTTTTCTTCTTTTGGTCCCCCTCATTTCCTCATCTCCATAATATTCATAATATATAGCTCCACTATGAGTTCCCATTCCTTCTTTCTCTTCTAAACTCTCTACTCTACTCCTACTGACAACTACATTAGGATTGTTCTATTTATTCCATCTCTTCTATTATCATAGGTCTCACTCTAGCCCCATAATTATTTTCTCATTTTATTTCTCTACATCTTCCATCTTTTGGGTTCATGTTCAAATTTCTCTTCTCATTTGTTCATCATCACACACATCCCCATAACGCTTGAAGTGACTATTCCATGTTAGTAGGGATAGGCACCATGGCCTTTTCCACAACACACATTTTAAGCAGAGTAGGTAGTTGTTGCATAAATTTTCATCTGATACTTCTTATAAACAAATTATGTGCAACTTTGAATGTGATGTACCATTACATAACAAACTCAATGATATATTTGTCAATGGTAGTCTTTAACCAATTATCTATTTCAAGAGTCTAATCGGTGTCTAGATTTCACAAGTTTTCTATCTTTTCCTCAGTCCAAACAAAGTGTTATGTCTCTCTCGGCTTGAAGTAATAGTACTCAATTCTTGACAACCATGTAACTAGCAATCGAGGCAATTTGCACCAAAAGATTTTGTATATCTCACCATGTATATGTTTAGTTATAATCTCTATCGTAGAGCTTCCTATTCTCTTTACCTCCTTTCCTATGATATTATGAATTCTCTTGTGCAACCATCATTCTAAATCTCTATGGTCTAGGTAACCATCTCAACATTTTTGAAATGTCCACACTAATTGCACCATTGTTAGCAGCAGCTCTTGAAAAACCCATCAGAACATGTTATTGTGTGTTTTTGTATGAAGTAGGACATAGGCTTAGAATGTAGACAAATTGTAGAACACGTCGAGTATTCATTCATTTTAAAATTGCATGTTTATCTAGGGAATAATATACTTAAAATATAGATAACATTCATTATTTTTATGTAATTAAACAAATTAAAACAACCAAAGTATACACACATAACCAATACAAAAAGACATTAAAAAAAAACCATCATTTGATCTCTATATTAATCTCTATATTTTAGAATTTTTTTCCTTTGCAATTAATCAATATATATAGAACTTACAAAACTCTAATGCTTCGCATTCTATATTTTTAGTTCTAGCTCAAAGGAGTCTTTTCATTTTGCAGTCTTTTGGAATACATACTTAAGTCGAATACATACAAAATGATATACATTATACAAGCTATTATACACCACCCACTTGCCATGCATATACACTATGTGATTTTAAAATCCTATTCTCCTACGAACAAGCACATACCCCATATATAGGAAAAACACAATATCCTAAAATGCCCTTATGACATTTATTTCATGTTGATTTATGTTAGTTTTGCACATTTGTCTATGCATATCTAATTTGGTTCAAATCGAATGATATTGGTACTCTAGTTAACTTCTAAATCATGAAACTCCCTTCTCAACTCCCCAAGACAACCTCCATCTTATGTTTTTGTACCTTGATCCCCCTATTAGGATTGTATTATATGGTCCTTGCAACCTTTCTCTCTCCTCTTCTTTAACTAGGAGGGGCCATCAACCCCTTCTTGCCTTTCCCATTTCTTGTCATTGAAAGTCAACACATTCTCCAATATTTACAAAATTATAAAGACACCCATAAATAGATGAGTGTTGTATTTTATTTAGATACACAAACGCATCCATTAGACATCTAACATTGAGAATATTATTGTTGCATAAGAGGAATATTTTATTATTCTAAGGTTCCCAATGACTCTCATTTTTCTACTACACATAATTTGACCATTTGAGGATAATTAATGGGTATTAGCCACCCAAACCCTTATGCAGGGTCCCAATCTATTTTCCTTACAACTATTGTAGATATCACAACTTTGCCCTACACAAAAATTGATCTATGATGGACTCTTTGTTTTTCTTATTAGTACCCAAGCAGTAGGCAATATTGGAATTATTTGGAACAAATAATTTTCACTAGGAAATGTGCAACCAATGAAATCTCAATATGTTTTCATTTTGACATTAGGTTTGTTATATTTATAATACAATAAATACCATAAATAAATATTTTATTTCTTTCCCATTGGCTAAATTGGAGTGATAAGACTATTTTGGTGGGGAAATGTTGTATTTTTCAATTAGAAAAAATAAAATTATTGACACTGTTCAATAAAAACATAATAAGCAGCAAAATTAAATAACAACTATAGTCTAAAGGGGAGACAATGACAACAAAAAATAACTTGAATAACTTAAATAAAACACGATTAATGATAATGACACAGTGCTTCTTGTGACATAGGGAGATTGTTAAGCTTTGCCACCTAATGGAGGAGTGGCCACGAGTTTTTGCTCTTACTACAAGAACCTGGTGCATTATCCCAACAACTAAAATATACTCCAAATTATTTAAAATCTCTATCCTTTGGAATTATGTCGATAAAAATTACCACTCAGACCTGCTCTATCATTACCATCAATAGATATTGTATTTTATTTATGTATAGCTACACAAAAAAAACTAATCTTAGTTAATTGGATAAAGATTACTTACATAATGGAATTAAAGTAGTGTGATTGTTCACTTAATCCAATTATTACCTGAAATGTTGTCCCTATCATACAATTTGGCAAGAAATCTATTGTATTTTACTAAAGAGTCAAATCTCCTCCTCTAAAGATCAAGCCATGTTGATAAAATGACAAGTAGTTATTTTGTATTTGCATCTACAGTTGCATCCCAAGGCAATACATGAGTCAATAATGTCTATGATTATGATCATTAAATTGACATTTGACTAACTTAAATACATACTATCACCGTAATTTAATTTAAAATAACATGAAAATTTGATGGGGAACAATTTCAATTTCTAAAGGGCGAGCCAAGGCAACAACAAAATAATGAACTCGTATAATTACACATGCAGTACAAATGTCCATAATTTAACGCTACATAATTGACACAAAAAATTGTGAGGCTACAGGGAGAGGTTGAAAACCATTTTAATTCCAGCTGCACTTGTGAGGATACCTTTGTAGGCTTTAGAGTCAATTGATGCTTCAATATTGTTGTACAAAAAATATTATATAATCATGTTCCATTTCTTATAGAATCACCAATTTTAATAGAGGACAATTTTGCAAACATGTCTAAACCTTTGAATAAATAATTGTAGAAGGCCCCTTTTATCTTTTTACAGAACTATGAACCCAAATGACTAATGTCCAATTGACCATAATCCAAATTGTATTTACAGTATCCAGAGACCATTGTCATGCATCAATGTAAGCTTGGTATCATATTCCAATTCATGGGAAGAATTTACTATTTAACATACCATGTCAAATAACTTGAGCCATGATCATTTCAAGAGAAACCAAAGAAATCATTTGGAAATTCAACATCTCTAAAGAGATGAAGTCCTCTCCCAAAAAAAAAACCCATGAAATTCTAGACTATTTGTGTAAAAAAATCAAACAAAAGCATCGGTCTAAACTCACCTTAAAAACTGATAATGTAGACAACCCATAAAAAAAAAAGCATAGGTCCCATACCAACAAGGACTTAATCTCATATACTATTTGTTTCACACCCAATGAACCATAAACCATTGCTCTAATTATATTCAAAATCCTAACTACACAAAAACATTTAAATGGACCTTCCCTTCTACCAAATCTAGATATTTAGAAAACTTAGATTATAACAAACATAGACAAATTAAATTCAAAGTAAACCAAGTTACAAACAGTTCCTATCTTACCCAAATATTGTTGGAACGTAAATTGGACAATAAAATAACCGTAGAGGACATTCCTCTAGTGGCAAAAGATTTTTCCATGAATAAAAAACAATCACACTAGAAGGACTTGTAAATATTGTTGTTTTTTTCCTGGCAGAGTAGCATTGAGGGGTAACAATATGTTTTAAAACCACTTGATTGCAAAGGAGCTTTGTCATGTTTTAAGGCTCCTTTGATGTGTCAGGTTCTCACACACACATCTATCAAACCAATATAGTGACAATTATGCTATGTGTCCTACCATAATGAAATCCATTTCACATAAGCTATAAATAGTCATATGATAAATTAACTCTTTAATGATTGCTTAATATATATTAAGCTATAGTAAGTTACGATACATTCAATGAAATATGCCACATAATTTTCATTGGTTGGAAAATCAGGTACCCACTTTTAAAATGTGGTGGGACACCTCTAAGAGGTAGATTAAGTTGTATATGAACAAATAAATACTATGCACATACCATATAAAACTATGATAACCAACATGACATTATGTCCATATTCATATTGAAATAATAAGAAAAGGTTTTAGAAATTGATGTGTTGAAATTCTTATATAACTTAGGGATATAGAATGTTGCATGCTCGCTTTTTTTTGCATGTAAAATAAATCCCACCATATGAAAAATTAAAAAACTTTAGGTTAAAATTTTGTATACTATGGTGTGTGTTAATATTAAATGTGATTACATGTGGGTCAATTTGATCTTATTTTTATAGACTTGATTTTTTAGCTATACATATGAATAAACTATATCATTTAAAACTACTTTTATTAATAATTATTTTAACAAAAGGTTCCTATTTGTGTTAAACAAGTTTCAACGCCCTCACTTTTAATATTCCTCTAAGAGTAGTAACTAAAACCACTTCACAACTCTTTTTTTATTCGTAAACAAGTAATAAGTTCATAAATTTAAATTTTTATGAGCAATGATTCTCATAGCGTGCACAATGAAGGGCAAAAGCATGTCCATACGAGCTTTACGAACTACCCTCACTATAGCCTAGGTTCACCTACAACCCATGTCATTTTCAAGGATGTTATTATAAATTTACTAATCTGATAAGATCTTTAATAACTTACCACGTATTTTTTTTAATTTTTATTATTATGCCAGAGAAGTTTCTACTGGCATGAAGGCACTTAAGATTTGTCTACGGGTCTTTTGATGCCTTCTACCATGTGTAAAAACTTTATCAGTGGTTTAAATTGACCAAATTGAATGCTTGACAACTACCCTCTGCCCCAAAAAAATCATCTTCAACCTCTTTCGTTGCACATAGTTAACCACAAATTCATGGGAAATAGTATGCAAAGGCATTAATTTTAAAGCACAAATTTTGTTGATAGGGGTAAATCAGGGAGAAAGAACTTCCAATGTAGTAAGATTGAGCACAAGTGTAGAAGCCAACTGAGAAGTAAGTTATTGTTAATGAGACTGAATGATTATCATCTTTTGGATTCATTATTTTCTATTTGTAAAAAAATGATATAGCTTAACTTTTCAAGTGTGATGAAGAACAGACATCATATGAAATGGCTATGAATTTAGGTGAAGAGGAATTGATAATCAGAGTCCTTAATGGAGAATTTCTTGAATATTTTTAGCCCCACCCTCTTTCTTAGTAGGGCACCCAACCTTTAAGTTCCCCAATTAAATATTTTCTTACTATTTTGGATTACATTCAATAGTATTCCTATAGAGAAGTGCAAAATGCGACAATGGACTTCTCTAGGAAAGTTTCGGGAGTTTCATACTTAATATGGATGGGCATTTTGTTTGATGGAACTCATGTAACTATGAAAAATTAACATTTAGAAATGTCAATGGAGGATATAAGCATGTTACGGTAACTACATCATCCTAATGCCATTCACTTGCATGGGGTTTGTGCAAGTTTTGAACTAGGAATTTGACTCAAGAGATGATGGTTAGTATCGTATTAGTCCTAAACTAAAATCAAAATGAAATAAACACACTAGCATAACATATCTAGGTCTAGTTACTACGGGAGATTACTTAACAAAACTAAAATGCAAAGCACAACTAAAATGCAAAAGAAAGCTTCTTTTACCTTCTTTGGATGCTCTAACAGCTTGTTGAAGTGGCTTGCTCAGTTTTGTGCTCATGAAGTCTGCATCAATGAAGTGTGGCTACCTCCATCTCTCCTTGGCACCATGTTTGGCTTTGGCTTGGCTTGGCTTGGCTCAATATTTGGGCATTATAACACTAAGTTTTATGAAGATTTGGAATCAATTCAACATTATAACTTTGGCATATGAGAGATTTTTAATTTAATAGGCAAGGCCTCCTATTTATAGATTTTGCAAAATGGTTAGAATCAACCTGAACCGTCCATCTCAAGATGGAGATGTGTGGCTAAGGATTAATTCAATTATGTAATTAAAATTCATAAATAAGCTTATCAATATTTGGGATAGAGGGGAAATGAATAGGCATGGAGGGTCTTAATGAGGCATGGGAGGGGTTAACCTTGATATTTTATGCATTTATGGCCTAAAGATGTCTTCCCAAGAAATAATGTCACCTGATGATGTAGATATTCAATATTCATTTCCAAAAATAAATTATTTAACAAGTTCCATGGAATTCTTAATTAGGCTCATGATTTGGTTTAATTAACTCTTAAGCATGATTAACCACTTTGATGCAAACTTTGGCTCTTTGTACACAAATTACTCAAATTGGTTAGAATGTCTTATTATTGGCCCAAAGCTTGACTTGATTAGAATTGAAAGTAGATGTCAGATGCATTGGATCCATTATCCCATTTAGGATTTTTTCAACACCAAATAACAAAGGCACATGTCTCGTGCAAGAGATTTTACAAAAATGAGCAATCTAGGGCACCCAAGTGCAAAATTGGCATTGTGACTCAAAATGATCTGATCAAAGTTAGCTAGCCCATAAAATGCATTGCCCCATTTAGGTATACTTTGGACAAAATTGGCACTCGAATATGTCAATTTTAAAGCTTTAATGTATTTTAGTGTTTTTAAGCCAAATTGTGCACTTTGATGGAAATTGGTCAAAACCGTGATTGGAGGTTATCGGTGGCCAGTTTTAGGTGTCTACAGTTTGTCCCTATTTGAGAAGGAATTCCAAACTAAAGGCACAATAACATCTTCTCAAATAATGAGAAATGGCCTATATGCCAAAAGGAAGATGATGATTGAAGAACAAAGCTCCAAATGGTGTTTGGGAAACTTATGATGATGCCTCCTCGAGGGAGTGGCTATCACATATGTGGATGGATGGTCCCTCAAAAAGAAGAAAGAAAAAGGGTGCGATTAACCTGTGGTTGAGATTAATCCAAATGAGAAAATGCTTGCATGCATTGATTTAAAAATTATTGATTTGCCCAAAGGTGGTTATAATCAGGAATAAAAGTCAAAATAATGATTTATCCATAGGCGATTATAATCATTAAGAGGACCTGAGTTGGATAAAGATGATTTCACCCCAATTAGAGCTGATTAGCAAGCATTACTCAAAGATATAATCTAAAATACAGATTAAAGATGAGCAGGTGCAAAGTGATAAAAGAGATGAATAGTGTTGGGTGAATATTTTGTGACCAGCTAACTGATGAGCAAAATAGGTCCTGTCACCACAGCAATAGGGAGATTGGTCTGCCAGATGTGCAAGTTTACCACATCAAAAGGGGACTAATCTCTCCTCTCATCAAGGGGAGGTTCACTATTAAATAAACGGAGGCTATATACTATATATATAAGCAAAAAGTAAGATACAGGGGTAGGATAAACAATCCATCTCTTTTTTTGCAGAGATGATGCTAACAAATAGAGGAGAAATCTTGGGTAATGGGGAATGTACTCTTCTTTTAGAAGCAACTTTCAGCCAAGAGCCAGATCCCTTCTTGGATAGTAGAAATATTGGGAAACACTGAAGGCACTTCTCTTCTTTCATAAGTGTTCTTGCAGGAAACAACAGGAGTTCTTTCAAGGAGTGAAAGTAAATGGTAACCAAGGTACAGAGTAACCAACAGAATGAAGTGTAGCACAAAGTCTCCACCTCAACTGCCAAAGAGAGAGATACGAAGAACACTGGGGGCACAAAGTCATCCCAAGGTCCTTTACATTGGAAAAGAAAATACAAACACACTGAAGGTACTTGTGGGGGCACAAAGTCGTCCCACAGTTGGTCTTCAGGACACTTTCCTGATCACTTCCACTAGTTCTACTTGTTAAATCAAATAAACAAGAATGCTTCTAGGAAACAGACATACGAACAATTCCCTAAATAACACAAGCTATTCCAGCCAAAGTCTGAAAGGTCACTTGCTTTCTCATTCAAATGAAGAAATATGATTAACAATCTAAGCTCAAAGTCTTAGTAAATGCCTTTCAATTTGGGCAGAGTTTTGCTTCTATAACAGGGAAGATCTCCTTTGCACAAAGTAAGAGATTACATTATATAGAGGTCAAGAGAGGCTTGGCACTTTGTTCCATGGAATGGCCCATATTGTGCATTCAATGCCTTGAATGCATTTTTAGTTTTGTCAAAAGGGCATGATGGAACAGAGACAGCTGCCTTAACTGTGGCATGTTGATTCATCTCAAATGTCTTCTCCTAGGTCTGGATCATTTGGTCCTTTTCCCTCTGTCTGCGTAGCTGTCCACTTTGCCTTTACTCCTAGGGAGACAAACAGCGATGTCTTCAATGTTTAAGGGCTCAAGAAAATCTACCCTGTAGACTGTCTACCTACCAGAATTAACTTCTACGTATATTCTTCTGATCTTTCCCCCTCTTTCTCCATTGGTTCCTCCTCTTGACAGTTCTTCCTTTTGGCCTGAAGGTCTTTAAACGCCTTCGGGTCCACTTTTAAGTCTATAAAAAATCAACAAACACTTCATTGCCACAAATTTGACGCCTTCGGGTCCGTCATTGTTTAAAAGCTAACAGCTAGTTGATTGTCCCTAATTTGACGGTTGCGGGTCTGTAATCCTCCTTAGTAATTCCTTCATGTCTTTCCCACTTGACACTTAGTGCTTTTTGCTTATGAAATAGGCGAGGACATGTGGCAGCATCTAGTTAACTTATAGAAGCTTTAAGTCTTTTTTTGAGAGTCTTGCGAAAGGTGACACGTGGTAGCTTTTACTGCGCTCTACCTGCCTTTGGAGAGATCCGGGACTCATTTTAGATTTACATGGAAGATGACACATGGCGGCTTCCACTCATTTCTGTAACTTACCTGGGGCCCGCCACGGTCCTCACTCAAAATAGAAACCAAAGGAAGAAGTTGTGAATATTGACACTTGTCAGCTTCCATCAAGTTTTGTTGATGACATGTGGTATGTTTCACTGCTTTGAAAGCTATTAGAAACTATGTCTCGGCAGATGACACATGGTGGCTTTCATTTTACTTTGTAAGGGACACATGGTATGTTTTGCTGCAACTTGATAAGGGACATGTGGCACGTTCTGCTACAACTTGATAAGGGACACATGGCACGTTCCACAGTTGCCACTTGTCACCTTCTACGTGCACTAAGTGAAGCTTTAAGAGAAACTATGGATGCAAACACGTGGCAGCGTCTACTGAGCTTGAGAGACACTATAGAGATCAAAGGGAGAAGCTACGAACATTGACACTTGTCGACTTCTGCTGAGCCTTGCAAGGGACACGTGGCATGATCCGCATACTTTTTATAAGCTGCACAGATGTAAACACTTGGAGTGTTCCACTAAAGTTTAACCATTCTCCTGGGGCCCACCACGGTCCTTACTCAAAATAGAAACCAAAGGAAGAAGTCACGAATGTTGACACACGACGGCTTCCACTGAGCTTCATCAGGGACATGTGGCATCAACCACTTCTTTTAGAAACAAAGTATAAAGGGGCTTGATAGGCGACACTTGGTAACGTCTGTTGGACTCTAAGAGAACCTTAGGAGGGGCTTGAATTTGACGTCTATGAGGACGTCATTGGTCACTTAAACCAGCCTCAAAAAGCGTCTAAGTGTTAGAAACTTGCCCCTTTTAATTGAACCTGCCCAAAGAAGCCATTGAACTCGCTGAACCAACTCGTCCCTTTACTGAAAAGCTTGAAAAGTGAGGAATTAGAAAGCTCAAAACAAATTTTGAAAAGGGAAGAGACAAATTTGGTCTTGCAAGACCAAAATAGCTCATATGTTATTCCCAAAAAGAGTGACATTTTTGGGGACCAACCGCTGGCTCCAGTTGGGGAACTTCCTTCAGTTGAAAACTTGGAACCGCTGATGGGAGTAGAAACTAGAATCTCTAGTGCCTTGAAGTGTGACATTGGGCTATAGAGTCATGCTACCCAAAAATAAAGGCGAAAAAAAATGAAAACAAACAACACAAAGTATAAACAAAAACTGTATAAATATACATATGTACAGGTGAACTTATCTGGTACTTCAAGAATTGAAGTACCTCAGATGTTGCTCCTTGGAAGCAGAGAGAAGAGTGTGTCATCTTGATAAACTAGCAAAAAACATTTTGTCCCTAGAACTGGTGACATGCGAATGAAACTCTCCACCAGGAAACCACTTTTCTATGTCTTCCCCTTGGTTTTATTCTCTTGCCCCACAGCAAGACTTGACTTTTGGTCTGAAAACCATGAATCTTTGCTCTCCTGGCAAAGAGTTCCTTTTCCTAATTTTGATGGGCAGCAACATGGTCTAGTACCATAATTTTTTGTTCTGATAGCTCAGTCCAGCACATGTCTTGATCGTCTGCCTCAAACACCTCAGATTCTTCTTCATTTGGAGAGGGGGTTCTTCTGCACTCATACTACACTTCACCAATCCTTCTACTGTTCTACCTGAGCCAATTTTCAGATTGTCGCCTGCAGGACTTTTGTCTATAGAAACATGAACATCCTCTGTGGTCAAGAACTAATTACCCCTACCTGAAGACTCAAACAAAATTTGAGTTGCAGGGGCCGACGTTTGGGTCTTGACACATGGAACCAACTTGTCCAACCGCTCAGGTTAGCTTGCAAGAATTCAAATTTAGCCATTTGAATTTGGGTTTTGACATGGTTAATTATGTCAAATGACTAAAATGGACTAGGAAGAGAGGATGGAAGTTCATCCTTTTGGTTTATGGGAGGGGTGGGAGGACTGGCTTGCGACTTTGAAGTAGAAGGTGTAGGGATGTTTGATTTACTTACCTTCTTAGCAATCACCGAGTCCTTTGGTTGGATAGGCAGAGTGGTCCCACGCTTAGCAACTAAAATTACAGGTTTAGGTCACTCCTCTACTTTCTCCTTATCAGCTGGCTGGGTTGACTAATTCTTGGACCGGGTGAACACTGCGTATGATCCCTCGACTGCTTCACCTTTACTTCTAGGTTCATCCTGGTAACTCAGAAAACCAATGTGGGAGTCGCTAGCTGACTCTTCTTGATCCTCTGTGAAGAGGTCAGCATCATTTTCTTGATTAAACTCTGGTTGGAAAGAGAAATCATGCTCTGTTTCTAAATATCCAACTGCTAAGTTGGCTGGAGGTGCTTCAATGGCAAGGTTCCTCTGTGGGGGAGGAAGACGATTCGGTTGCCCTTGATTCCTAATAGCATTGCCTTGATATGCCTGATTAGGAAATGTCTTCCTTGGTACATCTTTGTATGAAGGAGCATATGACATCCCTTGTGCCATTTGGCTTTTCAAGGCTAGCACTTCATTTGCTAGCTTCTGCACCATTGGATCAGTGGTGGTTGTAGGTGAGTATTCGAAAGATGAAGAGGGTTTGCCTCTATTTAGATCTCTTCTTATCTTTTCAGCCAAGATAAGGTCATCTTCTACCTCAGTGGCCAAGTCTTGAGCAGCCTCAAGGTTTATGTGGCCAACACGCCTTAGTAGAAAACTCACTTCAGGTAGTTGTGAGTTGATGAAGAAGCACTTTAGGTTTTCAGGTGTTGGTTGAGCAATGATAGGAATCTGATTCCTGAGCTTGTCAAACCTTGCTATGAAATCCCTCATAGGCTCATGAGGTTCCTTCTTCATCTGTGTAAGCTGGGCAAGTAAAGCATGAGCATCCTCTACAGGCTTGAACCTAGCTTTAAATTTAGCTTTGATAGTGTCCCAGCCAGTCACTGATCCTATCTGTAGATGGTAAAACTAGTCTGCAACAACACTTTGTAGTGTCTCCACAAATAGTCTGACTTATATGTCTTCAAATTCCACTCCTATTACACCACAAGCTATGCTAAAAGCTGCAATGTGTTCATCAGGGTGAACTCGTTCATCACCAAAGAATTTGGGAAAGTTCTTTCTTGAGTTGTGTGAAAGTTCATGTAGGGGTGGAGTAAGATTGAGTGGTCCAAAAGAGTTACCCCAGGGGCCTCGAACTGCCATGATTGGAATATTGAAAGCAGGGATAACACATTTGGGTGGAGTTGGCAGATTATAAGACAAAAATGGAAAAGAAATTAGCCCTGCTTCAGCTTAAAGCTTAAGGCTTCAAATTGTGCTTTCTTTCCCAGCAGCTCTAGTTTTGCAGACCAAATAATATAATGGAGATGGATGAAAATGGAGATGGAGGAAGAAGGTAAGGCTATAAATGGATAATGGGTAAGACCCAGATGGGAGTCACCAGACTCTATAAAGGATAAGGTGATAATGATAATGGGTAAGACATAAGTGATGTTTCAATCTGAAGCATGAGGCTCCAAATTTTCAGGAACTAGAGTAGTCAGGATCTAGAACACAAAGTTTTGATACCACTTGTTAGGATCCAACTCCTTGAGAGCACAATTGATTACCTTGTATAAGCAACTAAACACATAATTAAACCAGAAGAAAAATGTAACTAGAATTTAGAAACAGCACAGAATATGAGAGACAATACAATCTTGTATTAACACTCTTCCAGAAGGAAATACAATGAAGAAATCACACTCTTCCCACACCTCTTGGGCATACCAGTAATTCTCCCTCAAGAGTTCTCTCTCTCACACAATCAATTACAAACAACAATCAACTCAACACTAAGTTGTTGTTCCCTCCACCAGTCAGTAACAATATTGCCAGTTCACCAAGTACTCAAAGTACTCCAAGTATATCTCCCTGATCTTGCTCTTTGATGTGTTGTAGATCTCCTTTGATCTTGCTACCCCACAGATCTCTTTTGACATTGCACACACACACCTATAGATCAACTAACCTTACTTACCATGTAGATCTTCTTCCTGATCTTGCACAACCTGCAGATCAACCTAATCTTACAATTGGAAGGATCTCTTCCTTGTCCTTGATTACAATACAGCCCCATGGGTCTCTTAAATAGATTCCATGCAAACAATAATTAGACTTCCTAATTACAATAATTAGAAATGCAGACTCAAGACTAAAATTAGTCTTTACATTGAAACTGACTGTTCGTTTAACGAACTGTTCATGTAACTAACAGTTCTGGAATACACAGGCGACCGACGTTGGTCCCTGTCTATCTAGAGATGATCGACATTAGCTAATACATGACCGATGTCAGCAGCTTCCGGTCTACCCTTGACCGACGTCGATTGGCCTGATCGATGTCGGTTACTGTGACACTCAGCAACCTCCTCCATTTGCATACCTATGAAGCTTTTAGCTCCACAACCTAACACAAATTGCACAAACTTACTGTGTCCCCATCGAAGTCACCAAAAACTGTTGGGTGAATATTTTGTCACTAGCTAACTAATGAGCAAAATAGGTCCTATCACCATAGTAATAGGGAGATTGGTCAGTTAGATGTGCAGGTTTACCACATCAAAAGGGGACTAATCTCTCCTCTCATCAAGGGGAGGTTCCCTATTAAATATATAGAGGCTATATACTATATATATAAGCAGAAAGTAAGACACAAGGCTAGGACAAACCATCCATCTCTATTTTTTCAGAGATAATGCTAACAAACAAAGGAGAAATCCTAGGTAATGGGGAAGGTACTTCTCTTTTTTTAGAAGCAACTTTCAGCCAAGAGCTAGATCCCTTCTTGGATAGTAAAAATCCTGGGAAACACTGAAGGCACTTCTCTTCATTCAGATGTGTTCTTGTAGGAAACATCAGGAGTTCTTTCAAGGAGTGAAAGTAACTGGTAACCAAGGTACAGAGTAACCAACAGAATGAAGTGTAGCATAAATTCTCCACCTCAACTGCCAAAGAGAGAGATACGAAGAACAATGGGGGCACAAAGTCATCCCAAGGTCCTTTACATAGGAAAAGAAAATACAAACACATTGAAGGTACTTGTGGGGGCACAAAGTCATCCCACAGTTGGTCTTTAGGACACCTTTCTAATCACTTCCACTAGTTCTTCTTGTTAAATCAAATAAACAAGAATGCTTCTAGGAAACAGACATATGAACAATTCCCTAAATTACACAAGCTATTCTAGCACAAAGTCTGAAAGGTCACTTGCTTTCTCATTCAAATGAAGAAATATGATTAACAATCTGAGCTCAAAGTCTCAGTAAATGCCTTTCAATGTAGGCAGAGTTTTGCTCTATAACAGGGAAGATCTCCTTTGCACAAAGTAAGAGATTACATTATATAGAGGTCAAGAGAGGCTTGGCACTTTGTTCCATGGAATGGCCCATGCTGTGCATTCAATGCCTTGAATGCATTTTCAATTTTGTCAAATGGGCATGATGGAACAGAGGTAACTACCTTAACTTTGGCATGTCGATTCATCTCAAATGTCTTCTCCTGGGTCTGGATCATCTGGTCCTTTTCCCTCTATTTGCACAGCTGTCCACTTCGCCTTTACTCCTAGGGAGACAAACAGCCGTGTCTTCAATGTTTAAGGGCTCAATAAAATATACCCTACAGACTACCTACCTATTGGAATTAAATTCTACATAGATTCTTCTGATCTTTCCCCCTTTTGCTCGATTCGTTCCTCCTCTTGACAGTTCTTCCTTTTGGCCTGAAGGTCTTTGAACACCTTCAGGTCTGCTTTTAAGTCTGCAAAAAATCAATAGACACTTAATTGCTGCAAATTTGACGTCTTCAGGTTCATCGTTGTTTAAAAGCTAATGACTAGTTGATTGTCCCTAATTTGATGGCTACGTGTCCATCATCCTCCTTAACAATTCCTTCATGTCTTTCTTGCTTGACACTTGGCGCTTTCCACTTATGAAATAGGTGAGGACACGTGGCAGCATCCGCTTAACTTATAAAAGCTTTAAGTCTTTTTTTGAGAATCCTACGAAAGGTGACATGTGGTGGCTTCCGCTGTGCTCTAGCTGCCTTTAGAGAGATCTGGGACTCATTTTAGATTTATGCGAAAGATGACACATGGCAGCTTCTGCTTGTTTTTGCAACTTACCCGGGGCTCACCATGGTCCTCACTCAAAATAGAAACCAAAGGAAGAAGCTACAGCTATTGACACTTGTCAGCTGCCATCGAGTTTTATTAATGACACGTGGCACATTCTGCTACTTTGAAAGCTATTAGCAACTATGTCTCGATAGATAACATGTGGCAACTTCCACTACACTTTGTAAGGGACACGTGGTGTGTTTCACTGCAACTTGATAAGAGACACGTGGTGCATTTCACTGCAACTTGATAAGGGACATGTGGCAGCTTCCACCCAACTTTACAAGGGACACGTGGCATGTTCTGTTGTTGCCACTTGTCACCTTCCATGTGCACTGAGTGAAGCTTTAAGAGAAACTACATATGCAAACACGTGGCAGCTTTTGTTGAGCTTGAGAGACACTATAGAGATCAAAGGGAGAAGCTGCAAACATTGACACTTGTCAGCTTTTGCTAAGCCTTGCAAGGGACATGTGGCACGGTTCGCATACTTTTTAGAATTTGCACAGATGCAGACACTTGGAGCGTTCTGTTAAATTTTAACCATTCACTCGGGGCCAACCACGGTCCTTACTCAAAATAGAAACTAAAGGAAGAAGCCACAGATGTCGACACATGGCAGCTTCCACTGAGCTTCATGAGTGACACGTGGCAGCAACCACTTCTTTTAGAAACAAAGTATAAAGGGGCTTGGCAGGCAACACTTGGCAGCGTCTACTGGACTTTGAGAGAAGCTTAGGAGGGGCTTGAATTTGACACCTGTGGGGACGTCATTGGTCACTTAAACCAGCCTCAAAAAGCATCTAAGTGTTGGAAACTTGCCCCTTTTGATTGAACCTTCCCGAAGAAGCCATTGAAACAGATGAACTAGCTCATCCCTTTACTAAACAGCTTGGAAAGTGAGAAATTGGAAAGCTCAAAACAAATTTTGAAAAGGGAAGAGACAAATTTGGTCTTGCAAGAGCAAAATAGCTCATATGTTGTTCCCAAAAAAGAGTGACATTTTTGGGGACCAACAAATAAAAGAATCAAATTGATCAATAAATAAGATTTAGTTGTACTTGCCAATGAGGAGATGCTCATCCTTATTAGCAATGAGACAACTAAAATGGTCAATGGGTTGATTTGATCAAGGGTGGGATGGAAGGACTTGCAAAGGTGCCAAGGAGAAACTTTTTTGGCTCCATTGATTATAGACCTTCTTAAAGCTAATTTTTGCTATAGCATGTGACGGTAGGCATCATGATAGAACACCATGAAGACTTGGTCAAAATATGTATAAGGACTAACTCCTGATTTAATAAACACTTGAAAATAATGCACCAAAGATTAAAACCATGATGATAATGTTGACGTATGAATATGGATGGATGCAAGAATAATGTGTGCAAGGAATCACCCAATGAACACATATATATTAAGTCAAGACAATAGTATTGAAAGCAAACAAATAGGCAATGAACAATCAAAGAAACACCCAAAAAATGCACAAATAAACAAACAACCTAAAATAAGAAAACAAATAAGAAATCCTAAAAACAAAAGCAAAATAAAGAATCCTAATAATGACCATGACCCAATAGGGTGGATCAAGAATAATTAACTAAGCTTAGATAGGACAAATGTTTTTGGATTTTGAAATATTTGAAATTTTTTTGGCATTTTGAGGTATCTCAACTCATTAGAGAATGAGAAAATACCTACTCACAAAATGGTAGGGGCATGTGGTTTAGGTTTCTTGAAAAACAACTAGAGCATGGCTTAGGTTTCTCACAAAATGATGAGAGTGTGGCTTAGGTTGCTAACAAAATAATGAGAGCATGGCTTAGGGGGATTGAGTTGACCTCAACATTAATTGAGTATGACCTACATAGTCCTGAAATGACCTCAAGTCATAGTAATTCCATCCACACAAATGGTGAGGAAAAAACCAACTAGGTCCCAACAAGTTCTCACATTCGGCAAATAGCCAGTAAAATGAAAATAACAATGGCAAGGTGATGTAGCAACGCATGATAAACAAGTGTTTCCCCAAGTTTGCTCATAGGCAGTTATAAATAAGATACAATGGCATAGATCAAGGATACTAATTTTCCCATAGGTGGTTATAATTAGTAGCAAGATCAGTGAAACATTGATTCGCCCATAGGCAGTTATAATTAGGCACACATAAACCAATTTTTATATAGGATAAAAAATTAAATCTATCTTTCTAGATCAATTATCACACTACTTTCATAGACTATCATTGTAAACATGGATTTGATAGATTATTGAAACTAGATCGGAATCTCCTTGTGAAAAGTGTGGGAAGAACCAAAGGAACTAAGATCAAAACAGGAGTGGGTAGGATGACTAAAAATAGTTTTGGTCTAGATAGGAATGGAATGGTAGGATGGCATGGTATTGCTTAGGATAATGATGGTTTTTGATAGATTGGATAAAATGGTAAAAGGTTTTCCCCCAAGTGATGGGGTGAACGATAGGATATACGACAACAATAAAAGGATATGTAACAACGATAATGGCATGGTAATGAAATGGTATGGTAGATGTTTGGTTCTGGCCTGGGTATGATAAGTGGCATATGATTTTGTTATTATTGATGAAGCAGAGATGCATGTCTTAATCACTAAATGAGACAAACAAAATAATTAATCATGATAATTTTTATCCTGCACCTCATCTAAATAGTTGCTCTATCAAGAACTGCCTACATATCTGGTTGTCAAGAATGCTTTTGTGATCTTCGTTAGTCGTTGATTCTGATTCCTTCAAATGTCAAGACAAGGTATCTTCATAGCCTCTATAAAGGAAAGTGTGGAAATCGATGGTACTTAGGGATAAATAATGGATGGCATATTTGTTTGTGAAATGGAATGGCAGATGATAATGGAATGAATGATGGTAGGGCAATAAATGAAAATTAGGACTCTCAGTCACACATAATGTTACTGATGTTGGATTTGACATAACTTTGAATGTGGTAAAGTTGAATACCTCTAAATATGCTCTCGATAAGACCACAGATTCTTCTACTGTTTGATCTTGAGAGTAGTTACCGTTTGATTAGGTTGTAGATAAGAAGTTATTTTGATTTGATCTTTGATTGTGTCTTCATCATGCAGTAAAGAGATTTTATGCCTAGCTATTGGTGCCTTGAAGAGGTTTTCACCAATGAATCTATCTTGATTGTCCCATAGCACCTCTGAGAAGTTTTCACTGAGTAATGTTGACTTTTGACTTTAATTATCTTCTAGCACTTTTAAAAAGATTTCACTAGAAGATTATGAGTTTAAACTTTGATTGTCTCCTAGTGCCTCTGAAAAGGTTTCACTAGGAGAAATTTCTTCCACTATATGAATATGGTCTTAGCCTCCTTCCTCTTCTTCAAATTCTATGTCACCATCGATGCAATTCAACAAAGTGTGATTCTATCGGTCCCAATCGACACTTATAGGAGATGGAATGTTAATAATATGGCTATGTTGGTGTCAGGATCTTGCTCCACCAATTAGAGCATATATGATTACCTCTTGTATTAGCAACTAAACACGGAATTTAACCAGAAGTAACAAGTAACTAGAAATATGAAACAACACAAGATATGAGAGACAATACACAATTGTATTAATAATCACTCAGAAGAAAATACAATAAAGAAGATGCCACTTCTTCCACCTCAAAGGCTTGCCACACCTCAAGACCTTCTTCCCTCTCTCTCACGGTCACAACAATCAACTCCAATATAGAATTGATGTTCACCTCCACCAGTCAGTAACACGCTGCCAGTACACCAAGCACATAACCGTACTCCAAGTAGATCTCCTGCTCTCTGCTGCCACCTACAAATCACCAGACCTTACTCACCATTGTAGATTTCCAAACGTGGTCCTGCACACCTGCTGACCAAGATCATACATACACGAAGAACCCTTCTGATTCTCCAAACCAACACCCACACTTGGTACTGTGGCACTAGGAGGAACACACCATTGCTCTCTTCTCTCTGAAGGAGCTTATTTAGCTCTCTTACTCTCTAGCACTAGTTTACAATACAGCCCATGAGTCTATTATATAGATCTCATGCTTACAATAATTAGACTATCTTAATTACAATAATTAGACTCGCAACTCTAAGACTATAATTAGCCTTTAACATGCAAACTAACAGTCCAAAAATAGACTCTCCAAAATTTGCATGCAAATTGCATGTTCACACACAGGTTGCCGACGTCGGCTCCTCATGACCGATGTCGGCTGACTTGTAACCGACGTCAGTTGCTTCTGCACTGCTAACTGACCGACGTCGGTTAATAAGACTGACGTCGATTGCCCTGCAACTCATTCTACAACTCTCTACAACCTTTGCAACCTCCGTAACTCCTCTTGTTTGCATCTTGGTGAAGTTTTTAGCTCCACAACCTAACAATCTCCCACTTGGAGATAAACAACTGCACCTGTACCTGTACACTGTCTAATTTATTCCCTGGCTTGTATCCCTCTTCAAGCTCAATCCTGAAGACCACCCACCACACACCCTGTGATGCCTTTCCTGTCATCCCAGTAACCTGTCGCATCCGAACCTACAAGTCCATGTAGTGAAGTCCTTGACCCTGCATAGCATGAATCCCTGCTGCTGATCCCTCTCAGATACCTGAGAATCCACTTTCCCCGAATTGGCTCCAAACTCTCTGACAACTCCCACTGCTTGGAAAAACTCAGGTCTACACTCGACCTCATGTGATTTTGAACACTGTTCTAAGCTCTACTTGAATTGTCCAGCCCTTGGTGTGCTTACCGATTCTGCATCCTGTGAATTGAACCTTGCCAACACCTTCTTCACATCAGCTCCCAATGGAGACAAAATCAACCTGTGATCTTTCATGTCTCTTATGCCAAAGAATTTTGCTTCTCCAAATTCTTCATGACATACCTCTGAACTAACCTTACCTTTAGCTCATAAACTCCCTGCATGTGTAACCCTGCAACAAGCAACCACACCACATACAGTAACAAGATAATGTTGCAATCATCATCCCCCTGGTAAAGAAAACCACAGTAGTTACACTGACGTTGACTAAAGCCATGCTTCGTCATCCACCTGTCAAACCTGTACCACTGTCCTACAACTACCTCAAGACCACGTACCTTGGCCTTCCATCTCACGTGTCCATTCCCGCTCTTCTTCATCTTGAACATCCATTCGTCTCTCAGTGCTTTCTTCTCGCTGGCAACTCCACCAAAAACCCCTATTTGATTCTTCTCCAAAGAATCACAATCCTCATCCATGCCAAGCTCCCACTGTTTCCTAGATCTACCTGCTCTGCTTCTTTAATGACTTCCTGATTCTTGACTATCAGTGAGCAACAAGTAGTGTAAAGAAGGGAAATGATGAATTTGAGGCTTACTTACCCTTTTAGTTCTCCATATGGGCGTTTGAGACTCCTTGACAGCTTGTTGTCCACCCAAAATCTGTCTCAGTAACCAATGCCAGTCACATCTCAGTATGCACCCGACCGTCGTCGGTTCCCTACGACTGCCTCATCACCGACATCGGTTCTCCATGACCGACACCAATGTTTATCTGCCCCTGAGCTACCGATGTCTGTCTGCACATAGCTGATGTCGATCCCTGTAAGGACGCTGACGTCGGTTTTTTTACCGACGTCGGTCTCTGTGTTCTGCTTGTGAGCGATGACTTCTACCCGCGAGCTCCTTTTGAATCAAACCCATGTCCAAATCAACCTTGCTCTGCTTAGAAATCTTCAGCCCCGTAAACTGATCTCTATTCGTCATCTCCTCCATGAAAACCAAGGCTTTCCAGTTCTTAAGTTTGTCAAAGACATCTGGCCTCTGCTTAAAAACTTGCATTCCCCTCCTACATATGTGACAAAGCCTACGAAGCCACATCTCTGCAACAGAAGGTGAATCAGTAATATAAGTAGATAGATAAAGGATACCTACTTTCTTACCACCATATAATTCAAGTGCATCCGTTGTGAGAGTTACTGTGCATCTCTCATCACCGAAATTTCTTGAAGAAATTAGACTCATCTCCAAGACTGGAACATGCATGACCTTTTTCAACACCTGTATGTTACCCGTCTGCAATTTCAGCTTTACTTCCCCTTCGTCAATAATCTGACAAGGCTCACCAACCCCTAAATAAATCTCTCCAAAGTCTCCAAAGACATACCCATGAAAAGATGCTCTATTTCAGGCTGCATGGAAAGAGGCAGCAAAATCTGTGAACCAAGATTCTACTTTATCCAGAACATCTTGTGCAACATCACCTGCAACATCTGCTCCTCCCTTTTCTTCATACTGATCTTCTACCAACCAGCAATCTTTATTTACCTGCTCTTTCTTTCCATCAATTATACCATTAGTGCTATTCAGTTTCTCCATTCGTAGCTTACTTTCTTCTGCCATTACTATACTCCCACTCAATCTGAAACCCCTGAGAGTGACCTGTAATCAACAAACACTAACCAGATCTGAAACCACCTGTTAGTCAACCCAACCTAAAGCTCTGATACCATATGTCAGGATCTTACTCCACCAATTAGAGCATATATGATTACCTTTTGTATTAGCAACTAAACACAGAATTTAACCAGAAGTAACAAGTAACTAGAAATATGAAACAACACAGGATATGAGAGACAATACACAATTGTATTAATAATCACTCAAAAGAAAATACAATAAAGAAGATGCCACTTCTTCCACCTCAAAGGCTTGCCACACCTCAAGACCTTCTTCGCTCTCTCTCACGGTCACAACATTCAACTCCAATATAGAATTGATGTTCACCTCCACTAGTCAATAACACGCTGCCAGTACACTAAGCACACAACCGTACTCCAAGTAGATCTCCTACTCTCTGCTGCCACCTGCAAATCACCAGACCTTACTTACCATTGTAGATTTCCAAACGTGGTCCTGCACACCTGCTGACCAAGATCATACATACACGAAGAACCCTTCTGATTCTCCAAACCAACACCCACACTTGGTACTGTGGCACTAGGAGGAACACACCATTGCTCTCTTCTCTCTGAAGGAGCTTATTTAGCTCTCTTACTCTCTAGCACTAGTTTACAATACAGCCCATGAGTCTATTATATAGATCTCATGCTTACAATAATTAGACTATCTTAATTACAATAATTAGACTCGCAACTCTAAGACTATAATTAGTCTTTAACATGCAAACTAACAGTCCAAAAATAGACTCTCCAAAATTTGCATGAAAACTGCATGTTCACACATAGGTTGCCGACGTCGGCTCCTCATGACCGATGTCATCCGACTTGTAACCGACGTCGATTGCTTTTGCACTGCTATCTGACCAACGTCGGTTGCCCTGCAACTCTCTGCAACCTCCGTAACTCCTCCTGTTTGCATCCTGGTGAAGCTTTTAGCTCCACACCTAACAGTTGGTTGATGGTAATGGCCTGTGGAATGGTAATGGAATGGGGAGAGGTTACACAATCCTCATAGAAGATACTAGGATAACATGTGTTGATGCTAAAGTAATCACCCTCAAAAAATGTGAAAGGATCACAAATGTATTCAAATTGATGTACGAGGCATGCATAACCAATATTGTAACAATCGTGAATATATTTTGTATTTGAATCTGATTCTGACTCAATGAACTCTAAATCTGATTTTGAGACTAATGTTGATTCTAATTATGATGCTAAATCTGATGTTGGTTCAATAATATAAATTGACTCTAACTTTGATTCTTCATCTGATAGGTATTATGTTATGATGATGTCTTATTGAATGTTTGGTATTGGACAAGTAATGACCTGTGATGGCATGGTGGACTTCACAAAAATTGGTTTATCAAAGTGAGACCCCTCTAGGATGGGAAAAAGGTCAAGAGACAACTCCTCAAAGACTATCTTATCAATAGGAGGCTCTTGAAAAATAGGCATATAGTCAAGGTAATAATTTACCCAAAGGCAGTTATATTCATTAAGAAGTGACTCAATAAAGACTGGCTCGTTATAGTGAGACTCCTCAACAACTAGTATAGGATTGAAAGGTGATTCATCACAGGTCGACTTATCACAAATGGTTGGTTCAACAAAAGCATCTTGGATTGGTTGGTTCTTTTGGCCTTGGTTTTCAATGAGTTATAAAAAATCAGCTTTGAACATGGTTTGGTCTTCAAATGATTGGATCGGTTGAGGTTTTGATGGGATCGATACTGGATGAGGAAAGACCTATGATTTTCTAAAGTGGGGAACTATTGGAAATGGAAGAAGAATGATCGAGGGTTAGATAATTGTAGGGAATTGAGGAGCATGATTTATCACATGAGCCAAAGGATGAATTCTTGAAATGGTAACAATAGGGCGGTATGGGCCTTCGTTACTCGCATAAGCTAAAGGACTACGTCCTAGAATAGTAATGGTATGGTATTGTGGAGATTGATTGCTCACACAAACCAAAGGATGAGGTCCTGGAAGGATAAGTTTGGGGCATTGTGGAGCTTGGTAGCTCGTATAAGCCAAAGCATCTAAGTCCTCTTCATAAACCATATCATCCCAATCTCGAGTTGGATCATAAGTTGGTTCTTGACTGTGTTCCATGTAATGATTATTGGAAAGAGGGTATGGATCCATATCTTAAATAAAATTATCTATAGTTGGGTCTTCAATAAATTCTTTCTCAAAAGCTTCTTCATACTAATCAAGGTCTCAAGTTGGATCTTATACAGGTGTTTGGTTATAGTTAATTTGTGCGGCCATTCTATCATAACTTGGATTGTATGTGATTCCACCATAAGTGTAGCTAGACATATTTTCCTAAATGATGAAAGATCCGAAATAAAAAGGATTAGAGTTTTTCAAATGCAAAAAAATTATGTCCAAAGGACAAATGGTTCAAACTTGGTCTAACTTGGTCAAAGGAAGAGTTGTATCTCCAAACAATGATTTGATCATGGAGCTATATCTCCAAAATGGTTTGTGCTAAGATTTGGCATAAAATAGTCTAACGTCAAATGTCATACACACAAAATTTCAAGCATCTGAATAAAAATTAGCATGTCAAAGGTCTAGGTCAAAGTGTTTCAAACAAGGTCTAAACTAGGAAATGGAAAAGATTTTCTAGGCCTTTTGTCCAAACATGGAGTCAAATCTAGGGTCAAATAGGCTATGTTAGGACTTTTGGCCAAACAACATCAAAAGCTAGACTTGACATAAATGTTGATGTGATTTATTTTAATCTAACAAGTTTGGAGATAACTTTGACATAGACCCGACACACAGAATCAAATATAAAGATGATCAATTGACATAAGCCATAAGGTAAACGGTTCTTCAAGAAAGGTTGTGTTCTCCCAAATAAAGACACAAACAATGATGAGGATAGGCATTGAATCAACAAACCATCAATAGTTTTCAAATTTAGGTAATTGATTAACCGGAATTATGCAACCCAAAAGAGAAATATTTGTTTATCAGCCTCACAAATTGAGGCCTAAATAGAAATCAATCAATGTTTGTATCCAAAATTGACAAGGTTAATTGAAAACTCAATATTGAAAACTAGGATTTTACCAAACAAACTAGACAAGAGTGGACAACATGACGACACATAAACAAGGTCTAAATAGCCGATGTGACATGGTTTGAAACAAATAATTTTTGATAAAATTGTAAACAAGTTTTGAAATAAATTGAGAAACTTAACGACATAAGCATGCTCAAATGATGTGATCAATGTTATGTTTCATAGACTCAAAGGCAAAATGGTTTGATATGATTGTGGCATCGTAACACTACCCTCAGCAACTCAAATGACACACACACAAACAAATTTAGCAAAAATTCCAAGGCATAAGTGTGGTGTAAAACGACCAGCATAATGCCTCTTTAGATAAAAGAGTGACGTATAAATAAGTTGTTTTTGACAGGGTTATAAACAAACAATCAAGTTTTAGTCTCAAAACATACCAAGCAAAAATGATCAAAATACAGTAAATGTAATCATCCAAATCCTAGCAAGGGTATGATAATGTGGGGTTGACTAAAAATAATTAGTTTTTGATCATTCTAGAGGGATCAATTACAGATTGACTTTCACATCATGATGTAAAAGAAATGCACATAATTAGGTGTCTGTGGCACTTGTCTTGTTGCAAAAAGGTCTAGTCCTTTTTGCAACTACTACATTCATCACTTGCTCTGTGTAGTGCGATGTCCAAAGTGCAGATACGTTCCATGTGCAAATATAATATTAGAAGGTGGTTTAACCACTCAAACCTCTGATCCTAGTGGGAATGGTTGAAGGCAGTGCTGGGAGATAAAATCCCATGTCAAAACTTTCCTAAAGAACTTGTGGGAGGTAATGAAGTCCCCCTTGCAAACCAAAATACAATAAAATAAATGACTAAATAGAAAGATTTTAGGGTCATTTTCAAGATCACCCAAACTATTATGAGTTTTTGGGGAGCGTTTTAGATGACATTCTTTATATGCCTTGGACTAGACTCAAATTTGTGATGAGATGGTGCTTTTGAAACCAAAAGTTCCCTAAAGGTGACAGATGGAAGAGCATACACGCACGTGTCTTTTTGCTAAAACAATCAAAACCTAAGTTCATTTTAAGCCCAAGCTAAAGATTCAAGACTTAGCCTAGATTCATGACTAAAACATCAAATTTAAAATATTGCAAGTGTTATGACGTGTTTTAAGCACTAAATGAAATGTATCTAAGACTTAACCAAATTTTAGGTTCATTTTAAGCACTAATTCAAAGGTGTGAAATTAAGCATGTTTATTTTAAACCCAAATGAAAGTGTGTTTGATTAGTCTAAAGCATTCAAACCAACTTCCAAACTACCCTCTCAACCTACAAAAAACATAATTATAAGGGCCTGCTTTGAAGCACTTAATAGTTTGAGCAAACAACATTAAGAATTTCAAAACTCTTTGTTGCATTCTCGTTGTTACATAGTCAATATCATTGTTTCCTTGTAAAGTCAAAATTTCAGACAACAATATCGTTGTTATGGGTTAGACCAGATAGTAAACAAAATAACATTGTTTTGGGTTAGATGAAACTAGAAAACACAATATCGTTATTTACCTACAAAATTGCTGAGAATTTTAACAATATCATTGTTATAAAAGTAAATCACTATTTTTAACAAAATCATTAGCCAAATCAATGATATCATTGTTTTGGTCAACAATATCGTTGCTATTACAAAATTGCTATTACCAGACAAAAAACACATAAAACACAAAATCATCATTTTGTTGACAAAATCACTGCACAGAGTGAACAATATCATTATTTTGTGACAAAATCATTATTTTTGTGAAATTGCTACTTAGGCAAATGAAATCATTGTTCTGGAAAATGATATCACTGCCCAGACCTATGAAATCATTTTTTAGAAAACATTGATTTTGATTACAAAATAAATAGCTACTGTGATAGCAGTGATATTGTAACAGAGAGCAAAACCAATGTTACCAGAAACAAGAAAGCAATTATAAGAAAAATGGAATTTTAACTTAAGATTTCATTATTTTGACTCCTTCACTCCAAGATTCTACATAAAATTGGTTAGTAGGTTGACTGAAAGAGCCTTTGTGAGCAAATTTGTGGGGTTAGGGTCCCACCAAGCGTGCCTTTATGTGAACTAGGAATTTGACTCGAGAGAGGATGGTTAGTATCGTGTTAGTCCCAAAATAAAATCAAAATGAAATAAACACACTAGCATAACATCTCTAGGCCTAGTTACTAGGGGGAGCTTAGTTAACAAAACTAGAATGGAAATCACAACTAAAATGCAAAAGCAACCTTCTTTTACCTTCCTTGGATGCTCCAAACAACTTGTTGAAATGGCTTTCTTGGTTTTGTGCTCATGAAGTCTGCATCAATGAAGTGTGGCTACCTCCATCTCTCCTTTGCACCATGTTTGGCTTTGGCTTGGCTTGGATTAGCTTAATATTTTGGCATTATAACACTAATTTGCATGAAGCTTTGGAATCAATTCAACATTATAACTTTGGCATATGAGAGCTTCTTAATTCAATAGGCAAGTCCTTTTATTTATAGATTTTGCAAAATGGTTAGAATCAACCTGAACTATCCATCTCAAGATGGAGATGTATGGCTAAGGATTAATTCAATTATGTAATTAAAATTCATAAATGGGCTCATCAATATTTGGGATAGAGGGGCAATGAATAGGCATGGAGGGTCTTAATGAGGCATGGGAGGGGTTAGCCTTGATATTTATACATTTGTGGCCTAGAGATGTCTTCCCAAGAAATGATGTCACCTGATGATGTAGATATTCAATATTCATTTTCAAAAATAAATTATTCAACAATATCCATGGAATTCTTAATTAGGCTCATGATTTGGTTTAATTAGCTCTTAAGCAGATTAAACACTTTGATGAAAACCTTGGCTCTTTGTGCATAAATTACTCAAATTGATCAAAATGTCTTATTATTGGCTCGAAATTTGACTGGATTAGAATTTGAAGTCGATGTCAGATGCATTGGATCCGATATCCCATTTAGGATGTTATCAACATCAAATAACAAAGGCACATGTCTTGTGCAAGAGATTTGACAAAAAAGAGCAATCCAAGGCACCCAAGTGCAAATTTGGCATTTTCACTCAAAATGATCTGATCAAAGTTAGTTGGACCATAAAATGCATTTCCCCATTTAGGGATACTTTGACAAAAATCAGCACTTGAATATGTCAGTTTCAAAGCTTTTAATGTGTTTTAGTGTTTATAGGCCAAATTGTGCACTTTGGTGGAAATTGGTCAAAAGCATGATTGAAGGTTATCAGTGGCCAATTTTAGGTGTCTACACAAGTAATGAAGCTTTTGTAATATATGATCAAATGGTAATGGGTTTGATGGCCTTACAACTATTTTGCCTGAGAAGCATTCTCAACTGGAAAATAAGAAGAAAAATTGGCATCAGCATGGCCTGCTTCCTTGCTTATATCCATGACGAATATGGAAAATATTTTGAATTTCAATAGAGATGTGACATACACAAAATAGTCAATAAGACTGCTAATTCAGAGAGGGACAAGTTTTTTGAAAGAAACAAGATATCTATTTTCTTGATGACAGTGACCACAGAGTGGGGTCAAATATTATAGTCGTGGAATGCAGAATGCTTAAGAGTGGGAAAAAATAGTTTTAGAGAGTAAGAGATGCAAGAAACTAAATGAAACACTGTATCAACTTACTTCAACTTGTCCATCCACTACTACCACCTATTCACCCTCTACTATGTGTTGTCAACTTATTTTAACTTGTCCATCTTTCTTCCAATGGTCACCTGCATTGTCGTGCACTGCCTCCCACAATCGCTGCTTCATTTCACTTTTTATATTTTTTATTATCCCTCAATGACAAGTTTATTAATCTAAAACCACTTTGAAACTCTTTGACCAATTTATTACCACTAAATTTATAATCTTTCATACTACGTACATTAACCATGACTCTCAATTTTAGAGCAAGTTGGTAGGCTATGCATCCAATTCGATCAACGAATCCTACAAGAAAACCTTTCAAATAGACATAGAGGGACCATTTTAGAAATATGATATTATTATACTATTATTTATTTATAAAATTAATATATATCATAAATAATAATATAATATTTAATAATATTATAAATTAGATTATTATTATATATATCTTTAAATTATATATCCTATTATACATAATAATAATAATATATTATATAATGAGAATATTATAATATAATATTAATATATCATATATTGATAGAAAAATATATTTTTATATTATATAATAGTA
Source organism: Torreya grandis (assembly GCA_037957365.1). Taxonomy (NCBI): domain Eukaryota; kingdom Viridiplantae; phylum Streptophyta; class Pinopsida; order Cupressales; family Taxaceae; genus Torreya; species Torreya grandis. Next base: position 693,946 of record JARHVA010004952.1, on the reverse strand, counting down.
ATATTTAATAAATTTATTATATTAAATAATATATTATATTATTAATAATATTGAATATTACATTCTTGACAATGTAAAATCCTGAAGAAATCATAACATAAATTCATTTTTCTCCCTCTAATAGTATTAATATTGTTAGGTGCAAAGGAGAGTAATTATTTTATGAGAGAGAAAGAAATAAATATTACAATAGGGAAAAGATCCTGGATCAAACTTGAACATCGTTTCAAGCCACATGATTAAGGGAAAGGCTATGAATGAAGGGACCAACCCAACCAAACTACGGGCTAAGGGGGATGTCTTTAGCCTAAATGATAGTCAAATTGAAGCAACAAATTATGTCATTTTCTAACTTTATGTCACTATTTTGCTTCACCCCATAACTAGCTAGGAAGCTTGCTTCCTTGTTAGCTTCCAAATAGCAATTACAAGCTTCCCAAACTATGAAAGAGTTCAAGAGGACCCAATAACTACTAAGGATGGTATCAAACTTCCAATTTGTGGAAATATTATTCTTCAAAGTGGATAACAATGATGGTCAAACCTAGATAGCAAGATATGTCATTGTCCATCTTTATGTCAACATTTTTCTCCACCCCACAACTAGCTAGGAAGTTTGCTTCCTTGTTAGCTTACAGGGAGCAATGGTGAGCCTCCCAAAATGTGAAAGAGTTCAAGAGGACTTGATAACTACTAAGGATTTTGTCAAGCTTCCAATTTGGGGAACTCTTGTTCTTCAAAGTAGTTAACATCCCCATTGAATTAGTTTCAATGATTAGATTGCCAAATCCACATTCTACAGCGATATGATTCCTTGGGCAAGAATTGATTGTTGGGGTGGGTTCAAATTTGTGGCACATTGTATAAAGACTGTAAAGCAGAAGATATTTTGAAGAGACATATCTCCCATTAGTAGTGGTTCTAAAGGTACAAGTTATGTGAGAAGGGATATGATTTCATGTTTTGGTAAAGTGGGGTTTTGTAAAGTGAAAGTATAAATTCGCAGTCGAATTGTGCTTGAAACTTATGACATTGATATTGTTTCATATTTTATGCATGAAGCATTAAGAAACAATAATATGATATTTTTGGTGGAGATGATAGCAAAAAAGAGGATGTGTGTTCATTCATACGGTCTTGCAATGAGTTGTAAAAGGAGGAGATGTTTCATTTCATTGGAAGGGTTGTATTTTTTTGCTTTAGTAAAGTAGAGTTTTGTAAATTAAAAAAGTGTCAATCGGTAGTCTTACCTCATGGATGTTGATTCATATCACCTTTCATGCAATACTTACCAAGCTTGATCACAATGGTGGCTTTCGAGGAGGAAGAGGATGTGTAGGGTTTAGCAATCAAGATGTTGCCATTAAATACTTTGACACTAGAACACAAATAATGAATGGTGACATGCTTGAGTAATTATAGTGTAAAATAACTTCTTCACTCCAAGAGATGCGTGCATGCACACAAATGCAAATATAAAAAACTAAGCATAGAAAATATTTTAATATGAAATTATACATTTTCATATCGAAACCTTACAACTTGGTAATGTTACACTCATACTGGGTAATCATAGTCGTTAAGTGTACCCTCTCATTACTTACAATCTACATGATTGAGAGCAGTTGCAATGAATTTAATCATAATCTGACAAGGTCATGCTTTGGGCACTAGGAAAGCTCCAAATTTTAGAACACCTAAAGATAGATACTCGTGTAATATGAATTTTGTTGCAAACTATTTCCTTAGTTTTTTATCAAGTTTTCCACGGCTGAAAAAAGATGCAAAAAAAAATGCTGCAAATGGAATAAATGTGAAAATTCAATAAAATTGTAGAAAAAGTGATGCTTCTAGAAATTTTCTATTGTAAGCGAATTTTTGTATTGATTGTAAGGAGACTGCCAAAGCTTTTCTCCAAAGCTCTGATCTTTGTGTGCATTTCCTGCAGTTATGGCTATTGTGGGCACCAAAAAAACACTTGTTCATTATCATCTTCTCCAATAATTTTTTTCTACCTTACCACATTTGTTTATGAAAATCCGAAATTTCCTTCAATTGGGCAATGAAAATTTGCATATTTGATGGACCATTGTACCCAAAAAAATTCAATTGATAAATGCTTGGATAAAATAATAAAATGGGAGATAACAGAGGAATGCCTACGTATGACTTGCCACATTATTTCCATGTATATTGCCATGCAGTTGCCCAGGTATGCCCCTGTTTCAATAATTGTCCCTTTCGCTTAGAAACAGTGATTATTATAAACGGTGGCTTTACTCATAAAACAGTGTTTGTATTTTTTTTAAAGAAAATCATACAAATTAGATGGATTAAAATAAAATATTCCCTTGAATTTGAAATCATTTTAGTTAGGGGTGGGGAAATGGATGTCTTATTAAAAAAGGATGTCCACTAGGTGACATAGTAGAAATTAAATTAAAAAGAAAACCACATCATCTCAGTTTTGATTTAGAATGCAGTCATTTCCAGACCATTCACATGACATCATCTTTTTCATTAGTCATGAGGTGAGGTTATTATGAGTTTCAATCAACCTAAGAATTCAAAATTAGATAGATTTTATTGATATGTCTTTACATGAGAAGTGCGGGCCACACCATTCAAACCCGGGAAAAAAGCACACTTATTCCAATATTTAAAAGAAAATAATACAACATGTATCTCCTTATTTGTTATGGCAATTCTTACAAGTATTGAACAAAAGTCCTCATAATGCGGCAACAAAATTAGAGATGCTTCCATGATAGGAAGGATAAGAGAATATGTCAAGGAGTCTGAGTCTTATGTACGAGGCAACAAACCATGACTAGCACCAATGAATCCATGTTTGCCTAAGTTTGTTTAAATGACAGTATCCTTAGCAGACATAGTTGACCTTGATCTCGAAGGCGTGAATCACCACTTGATGTTTGTGCCTACTTGCTTCATTTCTCTCATCAGAGGATACCATTGGTAACTGAATGATTCCCTATTTTATCCTTCGCAAACCCAGATACTAAAATAAAATAAATAATTTGTTCTTTCATCACCAATCATGGGTGATTCCCTATTGTTATAATATATTATAATTAATAATTAATATATTAAATATATTTAGTAATATATCATATTTCTAATGATTACATATATATGATATTATATTATATATAATATTAGTAAATATATAATTTAACAATATTTACACCAGAGGTGTTCTATTGGGGTTAAGCCTCCAAGGATTCATCTCAACATCTTTATATGCCTTCTAACACATATATAAACTTTATATGCGGACCAAATTGATTGCTTTTCTAAATCAAATAGTCTTAGATGACTGCCCATAGATGGTAATAGGAAACTAAAGCATTATTAGTAATATATTTTTTTTAAACCAATGCCAAGGATTTTCGTGTGGCACATTTGATGGTTTGCATCCTTATCTACATTGAAGGATCTTATTGAAACCATTGATTTATTACCAAAATTGTTCATGGATTTCAACGTGTTTTGCTCAATTATCATGTTTTAATAGCAGTTAGGCTCAAATAGAGCCAAATGGAGCAGATCCAATTTTCATGACAACCTCTGCAAGTTACACAAAATCTTGTTAAGGTATTTTCCATACAACAATCTATCTTGAGTAGTTGAGCATTGTTTTAATGTGCGACGGAAGCAATAACATGCTAAATTGTACACTTTTGATCCATTCAAAGCTCTTAACTTGCAAAAGATGGAGTTGAGGTGATGGGGATCGAGCTCTAAAAATTTATCACAATGTTTTAGTGCTTGTGTGATGTCCAACTTTACATTTACAAGTGGTTGGCATGCAGTGTATGGGGTATAGGTGTCAATAAATATTTTAGAGTAGCATCTATTTTACATACATAATTTTATATATTATAAATATTTTATATTGCATTATACATTAATATAATGTAATTATATATATATATATATATATAGTATAACAATAATATTATTTATGAAACTCTTCTTGTTAAATTTTTTGAGTTTCAGTAAAATGAACAATTGTAAATCAATAGTCATACCTCACTCAAAACCATGATCACCAACCTTATCTTGTTTAGTGTGCATGAAGTGTTAAACATTAATAATCAAATATTCATTTTAATAATATTTTCACATTGTATAAAGACTATCGAGCAGTAGATCTTATGGAGCTAGAGATCTCCCATTGGCAATCGTATTGCACTTGAAACTAATGACCATTGACCATGTCTCATAGTTTTCACATAAAGCTTTAAGAAACAATATTTTGATATTTTAGTGGAGGTGATAGTTAAAAATGAGGACGTGTGTTCATTCATATGGTGTGGCAATGAGTTGTGTGGGGAGGAGACATTTCATTTCACCAGAAGTGATATATATTTTTTATTTTGGTAAACCAAAGTTTTGCAAAGTAGAAGAGTGTAAATCAATAGTCATACCTCATGATTGTTGATTTGTATCACCTTTTATGCATGAAGCAAGGAACAATAAGCTAAAATATCTTGTGGATGTAATGGTAGAAAATAAGGTTGTGTAGTCTTTCATATGATAATGCTATGCACCAAGAGGAGACATCACGTTTCACAATAAGTTTGAGCAATAGTGAAGTGGTGGGGGAGGGCAAGGCCATTCAGAGCATGAGAGTCATGAAATAAATCAATGTGACTTGGGTGGTGATGGTGAGGGGCAATGACAATTTATTTCAGGTGGTTATGTTAAATCTCTTGTAATTTTATTTTCTGGAATAGCTATATTAAACAATACTAAGTGTAAAGAAATCGTAATATAATATTATACATTAAAATTATATTATAGTGTTAATATAATATATAGCATACAAGATGTAATTTTTTGTTTTGGTAAAGCATGATTTTTAAAAGCGAAAGAGTGTAAATTGGTAGTCATACCTCACTTGAAACCCATGACTTACGCCCAATCTCACATTTTGTGCACACAAAGGTAAGCAAAAATAATCGTATATGTATGGTGGAGGTGATTGTATGGAATGAGATTGTTTAGTCCTTCATACATGACGTCCCAATGATTTGTGCAGGGAGGAGATATTTTGGTTCACAAAGAGCTTGAGTAATCACGAAGTGGTGGGGAAGGGCTAGGCAATACAAAACTTACAAGTGGTGAAATATTTCAAGGTGAGCTAAGTGGTGATGGTAAGAGGTAATGACAGGCTATTTTATGTGATATCATGCACCAAATAGCCCATATCATACACCGGACTAAGATTTAGGATAATTTTTGTATTTACATGGCTTGCACACATTACAAAGGGGTGTGTAGCTTGTAAGGTGGAAACATCTTTGATTCACCATTTTCTATTGTTAAGGGTGGACGAAGACTTCATGAGTGTTAATTTGATTACAATAGGTTTCCACGTTCGATGAGTGGCTCAAATCCACATTACAATGTTTTTTATGTGGGGACAAGACATTGAGATACTAGAGTCTTATCTTGTAGCTTGTATTCTTCTATGTTGTGAATATATTGACATCTAGAACAATTAAATCAAGGTTAAAAACATACAAGAACATGCAATTTTTGAACTATTTCAATGTGTGTTGGGCGGTGATGGTGAATGGCAATGATAGGGTATTTTAGAGGATACCATGTGCCAGGGGACCCATATTATGCACCAACCTTGGATTGAAGGTAGTGGTTAGATATTCATTTTGATAGGACATGGTAAAACTAGATGCCATAAGAATTTCTTGTCATAGCCTTAATAGTTGTGCAAAACATTAGGGTCATTCTAAGATGTGAATGACAACACCACCAAATCATTGTTGCATTAGTGAGTTGGTTGCTCATTATGTTATATCTCTTGCAAATTTATTTTTTATAATAACTATATTAAATAATAATAAATGCAATAATATTATACATTAATATAATATAGAGCATAATAGTGTAAATCTGCAGTCATACTTCGATTGAAACTCAGGGTTGTTGCCCCCATCTCATGTTTTGTGCACATTGGAAAAGGTGATGGTGCATAATGAGATTGTGTGTTCCTTTATATGATGTGGTAATGAGCTATTCAGAGAAAAGATGTTTTGTTTCTTGAAGAACTTAAGTAATAAATAAATGGTGAAGAAAGACTAGGCAATCAAAACATAATAGTGATGAAATATTAACCCTTGAAAACAAAAAATTACATCCCATTCAACATTCCTTTTAATAGCTAATAATTGTTGATAATTAACAGCGAAAATTTGTGAATGGATAATATGTTTTTCTAATATTATGTGGCTGGGAATTGCTTCGACTGGTGGCAGCGACAAACTCTCGTTTAGGGAGAATGTTTTTCAATAGTAAAGATACACCTACTTGTAGTTTATGAGTTGAACTTTGTATCCCTCGCCTAATATCAAATGCCACGTAAATCTTCTTTTTACTTCCTTTGACACGACCTCCCCCAAAGCATGGTTTTGAATAATAATATGTCTTAACTATTTTCACTTATTATTAGTCCTGAAGGGATAACTATTGGATTCAATTCATTTTAACTATTGATTAAATTTTACCTTTTAGACAAATAAACATTTATTATTTTTTATGCATTCAAATATTTATAGTTCTCTAATAATTAACTTGCATATTTATTAACCAAAAATATGAAAACAATTATTTAACTATGTTTCGATTGGATAAAACTGTAAAGATGCTATTACAGGGAAGCTTGATGATGTCAGCCGATTGCCTAAATATCTGAAAAAAATAGTGAAAAATGGAAACATTTTATATTTCCAAAATGTTTATGAGATTATGGCATAGCGCTCGGTAGGATATTTGCTTTCCTATTTTTCAATTACTTTCCTAATCGGTGGGACATAAAGCTTGATTTTAACAATTTTGACACCTTGCATAATCCACCCCCAACTATGTCAGCTCATATTCATTCCTCTCTATTTCATTTGCATATATACATTCATCTTCCCTATTTCCTTTGCATTGTTGCAGGCATCCAAAAGCTTCCTTCATCAATTAGAAAAACAATCTCAAAGCATATATTATTTCTTAGAAAATGGGCATTATATGTTAGAGGTCTTAACCTGGTTTTCATAGTGGTTGTAATCAGTGATGTTCTTCTAATTCAACAGATTGAGGGTCGTGAGGGACATCATCATGGGCTTCTTGTTACTCCTTCTAGCCATGGTTAGAAAAACACATCACCGCCATGATATAATCTTTATCTTTGCATTATTATTGTTTTTTAATAGATTAAAAGAGTAGGAAGGGCCCTCACGAGATTAAAAAAATAGAAATATTTAGCAGATTACAGCGATCAAATATCCTATAGAAAATATCAGTGAGAGAATCTAACGGATAAATTACAAGGATGGATTAAGATTATTGTATTGTTAATATTAATCAACAGAATGCCATATATTAATGCTTATATAAACAACTTTTTTTTTCTGATTTGTTGCAGGTGTGGGGATAAAGCAGGGCATGAATGGCTAGACATTTGTATTGGTGGCGTTGATGTTTGCTTTCCTCATTCAGCCATTCTAGGAATCTTTGTTTTCCATGATTGAAATATTTTTATCATGTTTTTCTTTATTGTTAATAGATCATGCATTAGATGGGCTTTGGATGGAAAGGAGTGCTTTTAGACTTCAAAATAAGAGACATATGGATATGTTTTGGTCATATATTAATGCCATATTTTTATCAGAGAGTGGAATCCCCCATGTCTAAAACACAGATTTTGAATAGATGATAGTTTTGACACAAGTGGTATCATTATTGGTGGCATCGCATCTATTTATTAGTATGTTGTGAGAGATGAATTAAGCGGAGGAGGTGCATATTAGGAAAACAACAAAAAAACATACTCTTTTAAATTGCAACAATGTTTTTATGTCTCTAAATTGTAAAAAATATATATTTTGTTTTTGCTTTTTTAATTGTGGCATTTTTTTGGGGGGCTTTTCAAATCCTCTATTTGGCCCAGGTTTGGAATACTTTATGTCTATTGTCCACGAAATCTTATTATGAATTAATTTGATTTTTTTTTTTTTTTTTGGGTAGTGTTTGAAGAATATTATTAGCGATGGTATATGGGATGGAATGTCATCAATCCCTGTAACTAGCCTACAATAAAATATTGGTGGTGTTTCAAACCCCAAGGTTGACTACGTTCATATTTCAAGCGCAATTGTTAAGCCGCTAAGAAGCAGGGTTTTTTCTTATTCTTCGCTCAAGTTAAGTGGCAATGGCCTCATGGGGCTTATTGCGAGGAGGCACCAATTCGAAGCCCTTCCAGCTGCAAGACCGGTCTGAGTTTATCCCTGTAAATGCCTTGGTTTAATTGTAAAAAATATCTATGGTTTTGGAATAAGCCTTGATTCAACATTTTTGTTTTATCTTATAATATCAATGAGCATAAGATTTTATTTTATTTGAGTTGATTGCAACAATTTAGAAGTGCAATATGCTTTCAACTACTAATAGCATTTGAGAGACTCTACATAAGATCATATTTTCTTTAGCACTAAACAAAATCCTCAAGATCCTTGCCCATTCATTGTTTTTTGTTTTTTCATTACTCTAGTTACATATATACTCCTAATTTTGGCTTACGAACATTATACTAAAAATTTGTAGCCTTGTTTAACTAGTACAACTTTTATTGCTTGCAAGTAGTTTGGATTGATTTATCAGATGCTAGAGATGATATATGACATCTTTTGATCACCGATCTCCTAACAATTAAAGGAGTAATCCATGATTCTTCTAAGTCTCTGATGTCATTCTAATAACTTTTATAATGTGAATCAAGCGATCACTTTGACTTCAAGTTTAAGGTCCAAAAGGCATAAAATTTGTGTTTAACTTCCAACAGTTTCCTTTGAAATGCAACAAAAAGATAATATTCCATAAAAACAAAATGCATTCTTGGTTTATCCATTGCAAGAATACATATTATTACTGAATGCATAGTGTTACTGCAATACAGACTGCAAAAATATATTCACATTAGCATGTGGCAAATGTTTGCCATTGATTACATAATCAGATAGCATGGCCCAGGGGATTGTTATGGTGTCACAATGGACTCGCTCTACTTAGTGTTATGATGATAAGATATCAAAGCAAGGAGATTGATTCTTAAGAATGGTCAGATCATTTTACATTACAATTGAAAAGATGAAGGGAACATTCAGGGGAAATGTTTTGCAGATCAAGTTTAACGGTATCACCCTGCTAAACAATAGCTCCTACCTTCTCCACAAGAACTGACTGTGTTATATCTTCATAGTTCCCTCTGTCTTGACAAACAATGCAATGATCATTACATGTAGAGGAGAAAGGTTGGGATTGAATGCCACAGACCCTGTGTAGGATCTCATAAATACCTTTCCTTTCACAATCTTTAGAGCAACTCTAGACGGGCACCGCTATATGGAACATGTGATGAGTTTACAACTTGTAGGGCTACCAATTTGAGTTGATTCAAATCTTTAGAGTCTGAAAACCATTAATGATGTCATCATTTGGACCTTCTCCACTTTCACTTACACTCAAGATAGGATCCAATTCAGGAGAATACAGAGACTCAAAAGATAAGCTATCGAAGTGGAGCTGAAAAACAAGAGTGCCCTCCTCCAAATCATTTGGACCAAACCTATGTGGAATAAAATGCAAAAGAGATTGGGTTTCTGAATGCTCATCAGAAATCAAGATGTTAACCTCAGGGGAACCATACAATTCTTTAAAAAATTGCTTGCAATGGCCACAAGGGGTTCCAAAGACTATAATAAACCTAAGCTGACACTCTCCATGTTGCATAGCATAGGCTACCTGGCAATGCTTAGCATGAATGGAATGATTCAAAGGAAAGCTCTCAAACTCTAAATTCAGTCCCATGAAAATGCGTTTGCTAACTCCAAGGCCAACAGCTCCAACATGAAATTTGGAGATGGGAACTCTTACCAGATCTTGAGTAGGCTTCACTAATTTTAGCCAGGTATTAGGTTTCCAACAAACCTAATTCCTTACAAAGGCTCTCAAACTCATCTAACTCGATTTCAAAATGTGGGCAACCTCCCATCCTTAGACAAATCCTTCAATGTTAAAAAAACTATGACAAATCATTAAATATATTTTTTGTTTGATTGGATCCACTTGTCTCAAAAATTAAAATTTTAACCCTGACATTGTCAAAAGGTAAATGAAATGAAACATGTTTGTAAAAGGCAACAACTTTTATAAAATGATTATAAGTTTTAAACAAATCATCTAAAGCCTACAAGGCCACAGAAAAAGCAACAACACAATCAGTTTGACACTTCTAAATGACTATAAGTTTTAAATAAAGCATCTAAAGCCTACAAGGGCTTGGAGCGATTACTCCTCAATCGGCTTATCCCTGTATTCTAAATGCCATTAGTGCTTATTCCAAAACTAAGGTTGAACCCAAATTAGGCCTACCAAGTACAAGCACGATGTGAACTATAAATACTGTATTTGCATTATCTATAACATCTGTCATATATCAAGCTACTTTTGTAGGAGAAAACTCAAGCTTTGTCAAACTAATAAAACAAGTGTGATTTATTTGTGCTTTCATCTGACTACATTGCTATTTTCTAACACTCATATCCTATGAAGTGGAACATTAGAACCTCAAATATGTTGTTAGTATATAAGCATGCATACACATTAGACTTACAATCGTTATCATTTACCTAAGTTAAGACTTTACATTTATACAAATAATTTATTGTAAATGTGGATAACTCAATGGATATCCACATCATTAGTTCACATAAAGAGAGTCTCAGATGGTCTTAGATAAACTAAACTCAGTCCTAGTTCACTGGACGATTAAATTTTCATTTCATATCCACTTGATCTAGTTTATAGAGATCAACTTTGTAAATTTTTTTATTTTAAGAGAATTAATTGTACCTCAGTGCCATCTCTATCTCTTTTTGTTATAAATTGCATGCTCTGGGAAAGCCCAATAAAAGATGTGGAACTCAAATTGAAATTTGAAGCTCATATACCTGTATATTTGTACACCTAGACCAATACACACTCAACTCTTCATTAATAGGGTTAGTCTAATAGATCAAAACATTAAGCTCAATTTGGATCTAGAGAATTTAAAGCAAAAACATCAAGGCATAATATGCATATAGCTTTGATCAGGGATTAAAAACATAGCATGTTTTGAACTCACGTAAGGGCTATGACGAACTCAAACATAATATGACGAACCCAAGTATTGTGATTTCATAGATTTGGAACAAAACTAAACACCAAATTGCTTAAGCAAAGATGTAATGTTAAAACATGTTTTCATGAGATATGATCTTGCATAAAACTTAACAATATAGTACAGACAAATTACTATAGTGTAAATAGAATGTTGCTAAAACCTCAAGGCTTATGGAATGAGACAAAGGTCATATTTGGGATATATTTAAATACCTATCCCACATATACTTTGTTCTTGTCCTGCTTACAATGTATACAAAAATCAGTGACTTGTATAAATAATTTTTTACACATATATAATTTAAATTGATTTCATCTGTTTTGTACTAACATTTATTTTTCAACAACATAAATATCAACTACAACATGTTATTCAGGACAAAGGTATGCATTGGTCGCTATGCTCCCCTTGTTCAAAAAGCTACAACGTTGTAATGATTCTCTAATTGAACAACAAAAGCAAAAACTACTAACTCCTGTAGGGACTTGGCGAATTGCGCCCTTGTTCTTTCTTAAATTCGCAAAATATCTATATTTTTCAAAGATTTAGTCCATTTTTCAAGAAAACACCTTAATGGTTTCTTTTAGTGTCTTCCAAAGCTTTCATAAATCTTTTGATATTTATAGAAAAAATTTACTAGTTTTTTTCTCATGTAGCAAGTTAAAAGATATCTCTCCACACATGGTTATGGGAGACCTCTCTTATTTCCCATCACATCCCTATAACCAGACCTATAATATATTGATTGTGATAAAACTCTTTTTATATGTAAATGATTTTATTTTGTCCGTAATTATAATCTAAAGTTTAAGAGTATTTGAAAGTTTTAAAAATCTTTTTTAAAGAGGTCGGGAAGCAAGTCAATACTAACAAAATTAAGATTTTGATCTTTCTACATCGAAAAGAAAAAGGCATGCAAGTTTTATGTTTGAAGGGAGTCCACTTGAGATGGTCTCAAAATACAAATATTTAGGGCTTGATTTTACCAATAAACTTAGTTGGGACGTATGCATAATGAAAAGAATTCAAGGAGGATGGAGACAGTTGTACTCTCTTCAAAATAGGGGTAGAGATGTTGATTTGTGGGATTAGAAGACCACCAAGGTCTTGTTCAAGGTACTAGTAGTTACATTGGTACTCTATGGATGTGAAGTTTGAGCCAGTGATATGTCAAGGTTAAACTGGAGGTAGAGAGAATTCAGAAACGTCTAATCACAAGTACTTTTAAGTTTAAAGCATTAGTTCCATACGAGATAATTATAACAAAAACAAGTATTTTTCCAATAGAAGCTATAGTTATGATGTGTCTTCTAGGGTGCATAAAGTAAGTAGAGCCATGCAGGCACATAGGTGCCAAAGAAGAGTTGAACAAGCGAAAGAGGACGTAGATGAAACAAAACAAATTTTGAATGGATAAGTGGGACATTAATATTCATGAGTGCCCGGAGATCAATCAAGAGATAAAGAGATATGTGAGGGAGAAGTTTAAAATAAATATGTGGACAAAGTAGATAGGGAGGAAAAAACACTACTACATGACCAAGTTCAATCCCAATTATGAACATGACCAAAAAACTTGCATAGGAACAAAAATGAAATGGAGAACAAAGATGCTCATAAGACAATTGAGAATGGGGTCGCATCAACTTCGATGTGAGACAAATAGGTAGAAGATCCCAAAAAAAAAGTGAGAAGAGAGAATATGTCGTATATGCACATCAGGTATAGTTGAGACAAAATGGCATTATCTCATAGAATGCTATGCCTATAACGACATTCCAACTAAATACATGGATGGCCTGTAAGTAGTATCTATGCTCATTATATTTGAGGGTGGGAACATTGATAGAAACGGAGAATTTTTTATCAAAATTCATAGTGGGAGAGTAAACCTTCAAGACAAAGCAACGTCAGGATTGAGAACTATAAACTCAAAACCATTCATTTTTTTGAGTAGTTTCTTCACTCCTTTAAATTATGATTTTTAATTTGAGTGCCCATAAACTATTTTTAATCTCTAGACGTTATTAAAATATATACCTATCTCTAGACGTTATTAAAATATATACCTATCTGAATCATCAGATCATATCCATAGATTTACATTTACAAAGCAACGGCTCCTCTACAGTTCAAAATCATGAAAAATTGTATCGTTGAAGTAGCCAGCAACTCTACATCTCTGACTATTCCGTACACTATGAGAATCACAGCCTTGTGTTTCTTTCATTAATTTCTAGTACCCACTATTGCCACCTTTGATATTTGTATCAAAGCAGAGTCTAGTCTAACTTTTCAATACTCAGCACGCTTGTAAAGATTCCTGCTTAATATTTTCCGGGAAGTTTACAAGATTCAGAATTTCAGTTGCAAGAGTCTGAGCCTCAAAGCCGATGCCCTGCTGAAAATTTTAATCCCAGTTATTTTGGAAATTTGTATAGCCGAACTGAAACTGCCTAAAGATCAGCAAAATCCTATCTTTCAGCAGTTTTACAGCACCCTCGTAAGAGGAGCTGAATTGGTTAAAAAGTGTGAGAATATCGTCGCTTTTAACCTGCCTCTTAATTGCAGGTATGCTGCGCAAATCCTCAAGCTAGAGGAAGAGATTAATGCCTTCATGGGGTTGATTCCTGCGCACATATTGCTCGATGCCAGAAGGCTTTTGGCAGACATGAAAAAGTCATACCCGCTGGAGACTACAGATATAAGCAGAGGACTGAATGATTCCATCTTCCAGCAAGCTTCTATGCTTTCAAACGACCCCTTCCAGGATACCACGATGCTTCAACAAATGGGTTTAGATGATTTGTGTGGCAGTACTGAAATGATAGAGGACTCTACATACTCTAGTCATAATCCTGTTCCTGCAAAATCTCAGTTTTATGTGGGGTTGGATAAATCACTTGGGGATTCGAAGGAGCTTTTGATCTAGAACGAGGAGTCGGTCGTTGGTGTGCAATGCATGGGGGGTGGTGGCAAAACGGCTTTGGGCTTAGCTCTCTGCAATGATCCTCAAGTTAAAGGTGAAATGGGCAATCCCTCAGTTCTTGTCAGGTTTCCCTGTTGTTTTAAGCTTTTGTTAGAAAGGCACTTTGTTTAAAATTTCTGGGCCTTCTGGCTTAAATGTGAAGATTTGTTGTTTATCTGAGGAGGAGGTGAGATGACTTGACTTCAATATCCTCTAGAAGCTAAATGTTCTCTCTTTTCCACCCTAAGGATGTGTAGTTCTGAAATAAATTAATTAAACTTTGTTGGGTGCTCTTCATTTGGATTTAAAATAGTAGGTTATCACTTATGAGTCATAACTATAAATTTCTGTTTAGTTTAGGATCTTATATGCTAGCTTGTAACTGCATGATCTGTATTCTCTGTTCCTAATATGTTGGTGGGTGGCTTTATTTACCAATTTAGCTTTGTTGCAGGTGGGGTACTATAGTTTAAGGTTGAGCTCTTCTTTTGCAGAGTATTAAAGAATTTATCATCTAAGGAGACTTGTTTATTTGTGGATATTAGATTATTTTGAAAACAATGTACTTTTTGTCACTGTTTCATAGTCCCCAAATCTGAAGGTAATTTTAGAGACCATGTGGGAGAAGGATGTTGGGAGGAAGAGTCCCGAGTTTCAAAATGTGGAAGATGCACATATACAGCTGCAGCAGCAGCTTCTGAGGCAATCCAAGCCAACTCTGGTGATTTTGGATGATGTTTAGGCCAGAGCGAATTCGGAGAAATTACTATTTCAGGGGCCAGGATACAAGACTCTTATCATCAGTAGAGACAGTTCCACTATCTCCAGGTACCCCTCTGCTCAACTGTATCAGTTACCATTACTGGGCCAGGAGGATGCTCTGTCACTTTTCTGCTTCTGGAGTTTCGGACAGACATCAATTCCAAGCACTGCAGATGCAAAACTAGAAGGAGGTGTATAGTTTTTCTGAAGTCTTTCTATTTTTTTTGCGTGTTAGTTGAATTTCATAATATGTTTCTGCGCATAATTTTCTTTTTATCTTTGGAATCTATGCTACAACAAAAGCAACTCTGGATAACAGAAACTTTCAAAAGAATTTTATCCCTGCAATCAGGGTACTAGATATTCGTCTTCATAATCCCTGGAAACAAAAGCACAGATTGAATCCAAACCTCCTTACAGTTATATGCAAGTCTCTTATGTCCAACAATGGATTTTTGCTTGGAGAAGTTGGCCTTGTTGGCATATAATGAAAAAACATAGAGATGTGATCACATCTGTCACTCTGTATGCTATGTAGCAAAGGCGAAATATGAGGATAAAATCGACCTGATATTTTGTTGGGCTAGGCATCAGCAAATAGGGGCCGAGTAGAGAAGATTTAAGCAATTAATTAAGCACAATGAGAAAACAGCTTGGTAATTACATTAAAGATGTTATGGACTTAAGATTGTGACTTTAGATAGTTATAAAGTTGAAAGCAGTTAATTTGAAAACACTATGGCATAAAATTTTAATTATATGTATAATTTTGTTGTCCAACAAGATCTCCTGATTTTTTTTTCATCCCATGAATTACAGGTGCAAGCAGAGTGTACAGGCCTGCCACTAGCTCGGAAGGTGATTAGAAGCTCTTTGCATGGGGAACCTCATGTGGCTTGGAAGAGTGCAATGAACAAGCTTTCCAGAGGGGAGTCAATATCAGACTTTCACAAAGAAGGGCTTCTTAAATGCTTGGAGACCAGTATTGAGTTTTTAGATGATGTGGTGAGGGAGTGTTTCTTAGACTTAGCGTCATTTCCAGAGCACACTAAACTCTGTGCAGATGCACTCTCGAAAATTTGGGTTTATGTGAGGAACCTGGAGTGGCAGGATGCCTTTGTCATCTTATTGGAACTTGCAAGCAAAAATCTGTTGAATTTGACTATCTATCCAGGGTAATTAGCTATCATTTTATGTATTGACTTTCATATTATCAATTACTAAACATTAGGCTGACATGGTGGTTGCACTTATCAGGAGCAGAGCAGCAATCAATCATGGAAGTGCCTTCGAGCTGTACTTTACGCAGCATGATGTAATGAGAGATTTGGCCTTGTATTTGGGATCCCAGGATGGTATAGTCCACAGGAAGAGGTTACTTATGCCCAAGGAGGAGCATAAATTGCCAGGGACATGGGAGTTGTTTAATGATAGACAATTTGATGTGCACTTGTCTCTATTCACACAGGTGGGTTACAAGATTTCTCATTAGATAAAATGTCGCCAATTATCAATTTTTTGCTGAAATACCAGCCATATATATCACTAGAATAGAATAAGAATATATGAAAATATTTTTTGCAGCTTGTTTATATGTCATTTACTTATTGTTCGCATATTGAGCATAGGTGCTCTTATGATTTACATTTTTGTGTCTTCCTGATTTAACTTCAATAGGATGAGAACTTAATCCAAATAAAGAATTATTCATGACCAATGCAGAACGTTCTAATTGGATTTCATTTTTGATTTATTCATTCAGGCCCCATGGAGGAAAACCAGTGGTATGAAATGAATTTCCCAGAGACAGAGGCTCTGGTATTACTCTTTACTGCGAGGGAATACTATCTTCCACCTTTTATCAAATTAATGAAAAATTTGAAATTTCTCATGGTATTCAATTATGGTTCAAAGAGGGCAACAGTGAAAGGTCTAGATGCCTTATCTTCACTCACTCAACTCAAGAGTGTCCGCTTGGAGAGGTTAATTGCACCTGTTGTTCAGAAACAGAGCAGAGCACTACTGATCTTAGAGAAGCTATCATTAAGCTTATGCAACGGGTTTGGACATACATCCACATTCAATAATACCAAGCTGCAAGATTTTAACCTGACCATTGCAGTGATTTGGAGGAGTTGCCCCCTAGTATGTGCTCTATGCCTTCCGCTCAGATATGGGCTATTACCAATTGTCATCTGGTTCAAAAGTTATCAGATGGCCTTGGGAATTTAAGCTCTCAAAGGGTGTTAAGGTTGTCGGCACTGCCCGGCCTAAAAGAGCTTCCAACATCAATTGGAAAACTTGGGTGGTTGGAATATCTAGACATTTCAGTTTGTGAGGGTCTGACAGAACTTCCAGAGCAGATAGGACTGCTAAGGAAATTGAGTGAGTTTGATATGAGAGAATGTTCCCGTTTGAGGAGGTTACCTAAAATGATTTGTGGACTGATTTCCCTGAAACATGTTACCTACGATGAGAAGATTCGGAACCAGTGGTTGCAGACCAAGAGCTCGACTATCCCAGAACTTAAGAGTTGAAATTGTTGAAGCACAGTTTAGTTTGGATTGGCTTGATAATTGAGGGTTTTTGTACCTCTACGCTAGGCAGAAGTTCCAAGGAACTTGAGATCCTGGTAAAAAAATCAATACACTTTCTTTATTTTCCCATTTACTAGCATAAACCCATATAAGTTCCTCTATAGTTTTAACCCAGGATTGTGATTAATTTTTCTAGTAAACTTTCTTGATCATTGATTTTCTTGTTATGGGTGCAGAAGGAATGTTTTCTCCGTCCTAAGGTAGTTATTTGTTTTGTATAAAGCTTGGAAGGGGTGTCTGTAATTTTGCGGGGGTTAGATACATGCACTGCAATTATAGTGGTTTGGTGGATTAGATTGTCTAAATCCAAATTAGATAACCCGTGACGAACATTAGTTTTTGGTTTTCAGTTTGAGTTGTATGTAAAAATTTGCTACAATTTGTGACAAGTAACTATATTTGTGTATTTTCCTATTTTAATGTTTATGAGGTTTTTTTTAATGGTGGTATTAGTTCATGAAGTTCGTGATATACGTAGTCTTATGGTCCAGACTGGTTCATAGCTCTAGTAAAAAGTGTTTGGGTTCATAATTTTTAGTTCTAAAAAAGCTTTTACCAATAATTAAAAAAATAAGTATTGTTGCATCACTAAGGAGGCAGGGGGTATTGGTCTTTTGGGCATTAAAATTCAAGGTCTTGCTCTCAACGCTAAATGGGTTATCCGTGGTCTAGAAGGTAATGAAGCTTGGAAGATTCTTCTCCGTCATAGCATCTCTCAGGGAGTGCTTTGTCGTAGAAATGCTTGGCAAGACATGGGTCTTTACACCCTTCTCATCACCCCAGTACCAGTTAAAATTAAGTGTACCTTTGTTATTCAAAATTGATGAAAACCCTGGCATAAGCTCAAACCCCATCTTGTTTGGATGGGGAAGGGTTTCACGGATAGTCTTTCTCTTAATTCTCATTCTCTTTGGTGGTCTTCTTGCTTGAACTTTCACAATGTTTCCTTTGCTTTGGTTCCTTGGATTAAAGGGTTAAGATTGTTCAAAAAATGTGTGAAAACTATAGGGGATCTTTTCTGTAGGGTGAGCCGGACTTGGCTTTCTTCGCAACAAGTTCAGAACAAATTTCATTTAAATAATTCAGATGTTGAGGCTATTGCATAAATTCAAGGTTCCATATGTGATGAATATCTTCATAAGATTGGGGTCAACTCTCTTACTCCTTGGTAGAAAGATTGGCATTGGCCTACAACCACTCCCTTCACTCGGTATTCTCCACCACTGGGATATAATCTGCTAGCCCCCCAACATATTCCAAATGAGACTCTCAACCACAAATCGTTGTTCCAACCATGGAGTTTGGTCCAAAATATTTCACAATGTGTGGATTGTTCTCATTGAACCTAAAAAAACACATTTTATTTGATGTGTTCTTTATCAAGGCTAATGCCTAGCATACCGTCAACCTAAGACTTAAATTTTTTTTTTGGTTTTGCGTCCATGCTCAGTGTGAGTGGTGTTGGATTCATTCCCTCTTTTAGCCATATAGCTTTGAGTTTTTTACAAGGAAGATGGCTTTTTTTAGGGACTATGTGCTGCTTCCTGCGAAATACAACAAAGTTTGACAAAATTTTTAAGCTGACATTTTATTTTAAATCTAGAAAGCTAGGAACTATGTTTGCTTTAATCATGAAGAAATGGAACACAATTTCTCTGTTACTAACAAAACTATTACTCAGTTGATTCAAATCCAAATCGACAAAGTTCATCTACAACTCAACCACCTTCAACATCCGCTTGATCACTGTGGAAATGCTCCATGTGTAGTTAGTTGAGAACCTCTAAAGTTGCCATGTTTACCTTCACCTTTTTGTGGGTGAGGACATGGTCCACCTCGATAGGTTCACATGAGTTTTTCTTCTTGTAGATCACCACCTTGTTGGTCTTCCCCGTGATGTGGTAGATTGAGTGGATCTTCTAGAAGTGGAGACGATGGTAGGGGATGGGCCCCTCCTCCTCAGGGTTATGGAGATGATAACAGGGGTTGGGATCCTCTTCCCCAAAATAAGTTTCCTTGGCTCGTTCTTGCCATTTCACCTGATAGAAACAAGGGTGAAACTAACGCCGAGCAACAAAATGATAGTTGGGAGTCATTCCCTGTGGATGTTGATGTACCTGTTTAAGGAGGATGGAGAGATAAGTCATAGGATCCACCTTTTCCACCGCCTCCTCCGGCCACCATGTTTGTTGGGGCAACTTAAATGTTCTCTTTATTGCTATGTGTTATTTTATTTGTTTTCCTAGTTATTATGCATTATTGATTTGAGGTTTTGTTGAATGGTCTTTTTTTAACCCTCTATTGAACTATCTATGTCTTTTCATATGACTTTGCTCGTGGGGTGACTTTTCCATCCATTTTTTTTTATATGATTGGTGTTGTACTTTATACTTGTTTATATTATTATAGATATGCTCTTCAAAAAAAAAAAGTTCAATATTTGTTAGGATTAAAATGCTTCATGCATGGGAAGATGAACTCGACCATTTATTTCATTATATTGAGCAGATTTTCTAGGAACCAAAATAAATTGAATGCATTAAAGAATGAATAGTGGAATGAATTGAAGAAAAGAGAGAACAAGGTGGGAAGTGGGGTAGGAAGTACTATAAAAAAATCCTGGGGGGCGGAAAGATCTATAAAAATAGCCTAGGGTATGAGAAAAACATATATTAAAAAACTAAAAGGGAAGGAAAAAATTAGAGAAATATATATAAGTCAGAGACATGCCCTAAGCAGGCATGAATGTATGGAATGATTTAGATAAATTTTGGATGGATTATTAAAAATCTTTTTAGTGCTAATTTGTAAGACTCATTCATCTGCTTGTCCTATTCAGAAGAAACAAACTATGATTATGGTTTGTATGTTTTTTAAGTTTTCTAAACTATAAAACATTATCCTCACTTTTAATTCTTTGGTTATTATATGTCGTGGGTAATACTTTACTTTTTAATTGAAAATAACATATTTACTAATTTTTAAATCAATATCTATACAAAAATGAGTGGAAGGCGTCACGCTACAAAGCATCATAACCAAAAATAGTTAGGAACTTAATATCGTGTCCATAAAAGTATATCCAAAAATTTAAATAAAACATTTTTTTTTTTTTTTAATTAATACATGGTTCTATCATCAACACTCAGTTACATAATTCTTTTAACTACAACAACCATTATCCATAATCTCTAACCATAAATTGTGAAGTTTAAAATATCGATAATGATCCTATCACAAACAATATTTGAAGGCAAGCTTTTAGAACTGCTTAACAAGGCCCCATAAATGGGAGGGGGAAGGGAATAATAAGCAATTGGCATAGCTCATTACAAGCTTCATTTACCAATTCAATGCACATTAAAAAGGAGAGGAAGCATGAGCTAGTTGATATGTTATTTTCTTTCATCTAATGTATCAAATAGAACAACTTAAACACAAATTAATCGAGCAAGATTCATAAAAATATTTTGACACCCAAACAAATTATTAAGGTCCTATAATTTCCCCTGTGTGTGTGTGTGTGTGTGTGTGTGAGAGAGAGAGAGAGAGAGAGCCCATTCAACAATTTCCACAATCTTCATTTTCATTCCTAAATCTGCTTGTTATTGCTAGAATACTATTTTCCACCAAGCAATACATCATACTCCCAATTTACACAATGTGTGTGAGAGAGAACACCCATTCAACAATTTCCCCAATCATCATTTTCATTCCTAAATTTGCTTGCTAGCATACTATTTGCCACCAAGCAATATGTCATACTCCCAATCCACACGATAAGCGTATATGTCGGAATGGGTTTTACTTCCACTCAAAAATCAAAGACATGACAACAAGCTTAAAACAAAAAAATACCTTTCTTTCATAAATAAGTAGGTGTTTGCCCCAAACAAGTTGTATATATTCTTTTCACAATGCAATTAGATCTCTTTTACAACTAGTTATTCTCAAAAGAACATGCTAACAACTGACCATCGATTATAAGAGTAGATAAAGAATTTGTTTAAAAGGTTCCCAAGACAAACCTTATTTACAATGATGTGCCTCTATCAAAGCTCATGCATACCAAAATGGTCATTTGATTCTATAGGAGGATGACTCGGGCGACAAATCCTAAAAACCTATTGCCTATACTACACCCAATTTGATGAGTTGCCTACATATCCATGCGAGAAATCATGGTTCAATGTAGTTTTGCATTTTATCAGCGTAGTGCACTCACTTACAAGCTAGAAGAATACCATTCAACAATTCACAAATTCTAATCCGTCCAACAAAGCATAACCTGTTTAGCTCAAGTTATTCACAATCCACTTAACATATATCGCAAACAACACTGATCTCTTAATACTTTCATTAGGGTTTTTTTATTTTTTAAGGATTGACTAAGCTCAGAAGCATGGTTAGCATCAAATGAGAAACTTAAATGTTAAGTTTCTATTGTTTGGGTTCACTCTTCAAGTTGTCTACATAGTAGTGTATATGCACTTGCTTAAGTGGAATCAGGGTCGGATGTAGTTCATTTGGTGTATGCATGAGTGTTAGTCCTTATCATGAAGTTAATCATACTTCCATACACAAACGTGTAATTAGCTCTCATAAAATACCCCCAAGAGATAATATCTAATAGCGACTCTCTGGCCAACTCACAACGAACCCTTACTAGGGTTCCCAATTTTTGACATGTAGATTAAAACTCTGACTTATAAAACCCTTGCACACACATTAAAATTTGATTAAACTCCCCAAGTCCGAGCAAGCAACATTGGTTCTATTAAAAAAACACACTCAAATTGTACAATTAACAACTATCTTTCTTACTCCTAATAAAATGCGACTAAAACACTATCAAAATAAAACGCATTTATCACTAATAATTTGAACTAAACAATATTAATGCATATTCTAAGCTAGCAAGAGTGTGTATTGATACCCACCAATTTTATTTACAAAAAAATATGCACTATTTTTTTTCACAAACCTAAACAACAATTACACTCAGTGGACAAGAACTCTAGGCTAGTAGAACACAAATGAAACATTATCTAGTTTATTATAAAAAATGAGCAATAAATTGATTTGATGATTCGAATACCCTTTTTAAGCTATAGAAAATTCGATTGAAGAAAGGGAATTTTTTTCTATGAAGATATGTTTTAAAACCACCTTGCATTTTGAACAACTTTTTAAAGCTAAGAAAGACTAAAAAAACTATTTAGAAATGTGAATTTGAAACCAAACCGATTTATTTGCAATTTTAAGTGATAATATTATTTAACTAACGATCCAATAATTTTAAGTCATTCTAAATACATTTTGATTTCCATTTTAAATTAATTTGCTGGAAAGTTTTTGTTTCATTCAACATTAAAGAGGTTTTGCTAGGTTATTTTAAAAGCAAAAAGACACTTCCATCAGTTTGATTGTAACTATAAATAAATTTTTTATTTAGATGTTCATACGGATTTTTCTAAGTTAAGTAGGACGTTATTGTATACTTAAAGCTCTACTTTTCATATATGTTCAACCTAGCAACACTTTATCCTAGTACATAGACTCCATCTTATAACACATAATTAGCTTTAGGTTTTCAAGTACTATTATACTAATGTTGCAAGTTCTAGCAAAACACAAGAATGTAATTTTATAAATGTTATGCAAGATTTTTAAAAAACATGCTAAGGTCTCTAAATAATAAGGGTACAGAGCCTCAAGTGTCTGCGAAAAGCAGAGGTTAGATTTGATGGTGTTATTGATTCGGGTTATTCTTTGAGGCCAGCAACAGAAAGCTCATACAACAATGTAGGAGCCTACAAGCATCTTTCGGTTGAAGTTTTAAGAGGATAAATAACAATGAAACTTATATCACAAATAGTAATTTATAAAAAAAATAGTGATTCAGGGGAAATTATATAGCTGCAAGCACATAAATTGAACCCACCTTGAACAAGTAACACAAAGATGTGTGCCAATTTTCTTCCTTGAACCTGAATTAGTATTGCAGGAGTCTTGGGTATTTGCACAAACTGCTGCAAGTAAATATCATTGAGAAAAAACTACCTAGATATGGTAAAGCTTGTAAATAATCCCCAGTCAAAAGCATGTATTTTAGCTCTTTAGAAACTGGTCGCATATATATATATATATATATATAGAGAGAGAGAGAGAGAGAGAATATTTTATAACAACCCAATTCTCTTTGCAAAGGAAAAAAGTTCCATATTGATAGTGGCAATATTAAAATGCCATATCCATTGCATACCTTTTAATAGAGCAGTGTGTATAATAAAAATTAAAAGTTAATATTTGGTGAAAATATGTATTTTTTAGCCCGCAAGGGTGGTGTAGTTGGCTAAGGGCTTTGGGTTCTTCCCATATAAGTCCCGAGGTCGATTCTCGCATCTCAGGTTATTAAGGTTGTCTGGTACGTGCGGGCCTCACCGATAACCCCTAGAGGATTAGTCTCGCCTCCACTCGCCCTAATGAAGGTCATTGGACGGAGTCGTCGTGTCTCAATTGGGATCGGGGATACCTCTGGGTTAATGTGTGTGTGTGGGGGGGGCGGGGGGGCATACAATGGGATTATTGTCCCCTATATTGCTAAAAAGAGGCATTCACATGTTAAAAATTATTATGCTATAATTTTTTTAATTAATTGTTAATTTGTGCAAACAAATTCTCTAGAAAGAGAGGTAAGGTCAAACTCACAATCATGAAATGTGAGAAAAGGCATTGGATACCTATATGGTGAAAGAAAATCCTTAAGCCAGTGTACGCATGGTAGCTTTTTAGAAAGAAAACAATGAAAAGTAACTAGTAACAAGAACCCGTACCATCTACAGTGGCATAATATATGAAAACCAAACAGGGATGAGAATTCCTTACAGTTTAGAAATGGTTTGTGTGAGTATAATATTTGATAGTTTTAGAACAGGGTAAAATTCCTTACAATTTAGTACTAGTTTGTGAAAGTACAAAATTCTCTAGTTTTAGAGGCTTTCAGAGCCCTACTTTGATTTTACACATCCCATAATGGTTGTAAACATTTTTCCTTTGTATTAAGTTGTAAGTGAATTTGTTTCCTTTGTATGGGATACCATCTATAATTTGTTTTTTACTTGAAGTCGGTGGGATACCATCAGTACTTTCTAAGGACTATTCAACCTTTTTATAAGTGTGTATAACACAAACTACAATAATGTTATGACAACAACTGGACTAATAAAAATATATGCTACCTACAGACTATTACTACCTTTAATGGGTTTTCCTAGTACCATCTACAAAATATTTAAGGTGGGATGAACAACATGATCAAGAATATTTTATTCTAGTTTTGAGACAAATAATATTGATTAACCAACTTATATTTATTGAAAATACAATATAATCATGGTCTCAACTTTTAATATATGGGTTTTCACAAGATCGAGCAAACCACAACAATACACAGCGCCTATTCATACCACTTTTGCCTCATCTTCTTCCAAGCATTCATTTGCCTTTGCACTAGGTCTTCCTGTGGCCTCAGTCTTTTGTACAAACCTTCCTCTGTATCGTGGTTGATTGTTAGCTAAAATTTTCTGACATGCATTCTATCAAATAAACACATATCAAAATTAATGAAAAACATGTTGTGAAAACCTCAAAGTTTGGAAACATTGAAAGCATATTTAATAATAGACAACCCAACCCAAAGATGTTGATTCTACCTTGGTCTTATTATTGAAATTCTTATTATTATGTTTCTTCCTATATCTATGGAGTTGTTCCTTTTGCTTTTCTGCATTGTATTGTCCAATCCTAAATTCTCCGTCTTCAAAAATTGAGCTATTGGATTCAACAGTCTTGCAGATCCTTAAATTGACTCCATGGAACACGAGCCATTGTTTATTAGAATGTTTAAAATGATCACTATAAAAGGTAGTGCAAAAGTTATATGTTTATCACATGCTATAAAGCCACCCATGCAAGCCAGTATGCTTAAGATGAAATAACTGTCAGTGTGGGTTGCATCCATTAGTGTAAATACACACATTACATCAATACCGCGGGGTGAGTTCTAAAACAAATGCATCATCTTTGCTATATTATCTTTACAAATATTATTATTGCATCAGGAAGAATGTTCTAGAAGATGATATGCAGAGTGGAGTGCACCCTCATTTCATTTCTTGTTCAATACTTACAAATCAAGTTAACAATGGATGGAAGCAACCCCACACCTCTAACAAAAAGCAATGGTTATATGACATGAATTTGTAGCTTTTATACTTTCTTGTGATCCTAAAATAAGTATCACTAGCTGGTAGACATTTTCTGGAAACCAAAAACTATAACAATAGGGCATATACAAAGACTACGAAGATTAATCTACATTGAAATAACAAGCAAACCATGTAACTTTTATTTCAGTTCAAATCAATTTCTTTACCTCGATGTCTATGGTGCTATAAACACATCTTGTTAGCACGAACGACGGCCTCATACCCAATCCTTGAAAGTCTAAGAATTGGGGGTTTGGTTTTACTTCAATTATTGGATAATGAAGAGGAGAAGATTGAGGATACTGAAATGTTTGATTAATGGGAGGATGGGCACATAATTGACCCAGTTCATGGCTGCTCGAGCTTCTATGCATCTTAGGTAGATTCTACATGTATGTGGAAATTGAAGAATAAGAATTCCCAGATGCAACATTTTAATCTAACCCTGATATTGGTGAACAATGGAGTTGTTGCTTCTCTTTGTTGTAGAAAGAAAGTTAAGGCTTTGGGAGAAAAACACATCCTTTAAATCCAAAACTTCTACCATGTCTATTTCCTAAGTTAAAAAATCAAGTAAACTTTGTGTGGGTATAGCAATAGAAGATGACTAATTCCCAATTGAGATATTTTCATCTGGGTCCATTGTTGGGTGATTGACGGAGTTGTTTATTTTTGTTGATCTAGAAGGAAAAATAGGGCTTTTAAACTTTCCATTTTCTTCAATAAACCACATATCCATAGACCCTATTGGCTCTGAGAGCCATCAAAGTTGTAGAATAATGCAAATTTTGAAAAAGGGTATTGGGAGATGAAAACAATGTATTCCATTGTTGTTTTTCTATTTTTTTCATATTTTGTATAATGTCGTTTGTTTGTCCATTAGATCTTGTAAATTATGAATTAGAAACCTTAGCTTTTACACTTGTATCATGACTATAATTAATAGGATACAATATGATTATGCTTGCTTTGAAATGACTGCCAACATGTCCACCACCCAACCCTTGTAATGACAAACCACCTCCATAACTAGCATTAAAACAAAACAATCATGACTAAGCGTACCTAACACTGCAAAAAACTAAACAACCACCTCGATATATGTGAATTTGGTAATAATATCAAAATATTTCAACCAATGAATGGACACCAAAAATAATATTCTATGTACTTAGTTAAAGATCCTGCAACTTGCCATTACAAAACAATTACATATTTCTTAGCATACCAAACAACACCCCCTGATTGGCTAGAGCAAATGAGAATAATAGATAGTTAAAGAAAAATGAAGCCAAGAGTCCACCCTTTGGGACTAATAACATGATTTATAAGTCATTGCAATATTACAACATAATTGACACATCATCACATGATAATCAACTACAGATACTAAAATGTGGTATTAAGTACTTGATAACAACAAGCTTGATATACATCTACCACACATTCCTTGTGTGTACAAATATGGTCCTATCTTGCCATCTCACCCTATCCTAGTGCTTTCTACAATTTTAACCCTTTTGTTTTGTTGTTACACAACTACAAGAACCTTTTTGTTTGTTTTAAACCTGCATATTATCCTGCACAAACATGCCTAGATGCTCAGTTTAGTCCTCTTGTACACAAGTCACTATCATCATACTAGGTCAATATCACTAGTCGATATTGACTAATCTTGATGCTACCGACCCTCTTCCAAAAATGGTCACTTTTAAAATCTAAAACATTATGATGGGTCAGCTTGTACATTTCAGATAGCGTAGTGTGAGAAATTACCCAAGTGGACTCATATATACAAATCAAGGCCTCACTTGATAAGTTACTTGGCACTTATGTAGCACACATCTATACATTATTGCACATTGAGAAAAATGCCATGTTCCTCCCAAATTAAAAACCAATCGCTAGGAGAAGTCACAAGCCAACTCTGAAGCATGCCAAAACTAAGTCAAAGCAATCATTGTCAAGTATCAATGTCAAATTATTAGTTGCCTTCATATAGTGAAAAATCCCAATTGCACAATCACATTAGGTGGGAGAACTATGTGTGGATTGATTTGTCTCCTTGCAATGTCAGATATGTAGGCAATGGTGAATCATCAACATGGGTGATTGGGGTTATGTCGACCCATTACACTTTCTCAATTTTGTAGGTTTCTAGCCCTCATAAGCACACCTAGGGTTTCAATGTGAAGGAAGTTGATTTTTGTGGTTATGTGCATCATCAAAGTTTGGCTTTACACATACAAGCCTTTCAAAGTTAGGGGAAGGTGATCGTATGGTCACAAACACATTTTCTTGCACAAGTCATTATCGACCACTATAAGGGAGTGTTAAAAGATGACACTAGTCCGTACAAGTGACGAAATTGGCCCTATGCATATAAAAACATAGCTCCAAACCCTAAAGAATCAGAGCCTTATTTCCATATATTTTTTACCATTAGTAGTTAATCATAGCTATATAATCAATTACAAAAGATAATTACTTGTCTTTTTGTGTGGTTATTATATTTAGTATATGCCATTTGTCAAATCATTCCAATCTGTTTCAAGCTCCATCATTCATGTTTATGTTTAAATGCCATATTCAATAATTTGAATTCACAAACTAGTTTCAATCTTAATTGTATTAAGCAATTAATTTTAATCCAAATTAGGGTAAAACCTATTAGTGACCCTATAAATTACTTGATCCATGTCAAACCCTATGTCACTCTTATGGTTTCATCCTTCTAGGGTTTCACATTTTTTGTCTTTAGTTTTGAGTTTTGATTTATGATTTCCCCATATAAAAGACAATAAATATTTTCACCACCACCCCTAGCCTTTTGCATACTTGCATTATTCCACTCTATGCCATCCAAGACAGTTAGTTCCCTTGTTCCTCTAAGGTGTAGTGCTAGATTAAGTTGGGCCCATATAAACATATATGAATTTCTTTAACTTTATTTATAATGGATACAATGAATGTTTCAATTTTTCATGTCACAATTGTTCATGAATATATGCAATTAGATGATTATGTTGACATGCCTCTATTAGAACATAGTAATAAATATTAAAAAAATGAATATATTAATCACGATAATCCTGAGGGCCTAGATAGAATCGATCTTAATAAACTTAATAGGGTAGATCCTAACCAACTTAAAGTCTTGTCCATTTTTTGTTAAAGACTCCATCAGTATTCTAAATATGTGGATAGAGTAGTCAAATTGATCGTAGCATCTAAGGTCACACACCAAGCTAAAATTACTACATTTCAAGGACAAAAACAAGAACCCTTTACTATTGTCAACCCATCCTTTCGAGCTAGGAGTTTCTACTTCAGGTGTTTAGACCTCTACTATTAGTATCATTCCTACATCAACACCTCTAGTGACATATGTAAAATCCACCAAAGGTGTGGGGGAAACACAATATTTTCAACAAAAATCCATGCTTATTCCTAAATAGGTAATTTTCCCCCTCTTATGATGACTACACATTTTACATCACTAATGTTTCCTTCTACATGTTCCCTTGAGCAAATTGTTACAAAAATACATTCTTAAGTGATGAAGTTAGAGCAATGTACATATAAAATATAGTCATTCAATGGATTTACATGCCTTATATCATAAAAAAATATTATTTGAGATGATATATTATCCTTTACCTACAAGTTTTGTAGCTCCTAAGCTTCCACTATACAAAGGTAAAAGTGGTCCAAAGTAACACATTCAATCATTCCACATAACATGCTTGAATTACACATATAATGACAAAATATTAACCAAATTATTCCTAAGAATTCTAAAGGAATATGCCTTGCCATGGTTCTATGAACTTACCCTTCAATCAAACAGAGCATTCACCCTTTGGAAGATTAGTTTCTAGCACATTCTGCTATGAACATTGATGAGAAACTATCTTATGTGCAAATTGTTAAACTTAAGCAAAGGTCCAATGAGCCAATCAATAGTTATGTACTTTGGTATAAGACTGTGCTAGCTAAGATGACTAATTTTATGGTTGAAAATGAGTTATGTGACACATTCCAGCGAAACATTCTTACACCACTCCATGAGTCGATCATTTTCAAGATATTCAAATCCTTGTATGAGATTTGCCACATATTAAGATAGAGAAGTTAAGCTCATAGCTTTGAACAAGCTCAAGTATACACCTTCTCCTATATCTACTTCAATAACAAAGTTTCAAAACAAACAAAGCTACAAGGTCAAACCAGTTGATAACATGAATGAGGCAAAGATTACAGTTAATGCAATTTATCACAAGCTAAAAATCAACTTCAATTTTCAGCTCCATCGAAAAGGAAAATTTTCAAATTACCATCACCTCCTCAAATATTGTTGAAAAAGCTACTTGAGTTTGATATAAACAAGCCTACACCAAAGAACTATGATAGTAACACATACTATGAGTATCATAAATTTATGAGACATTCTACAAACAAATGCTTCAAATTAAGACATAAGATACAAGCTCTTATTGATGACAAAAATATTAAATTGAACACACCTACAAAGGAATCTAGACCATAAAAAAATGGAAATAGTAAGTTGAAAATCTTTAGCCAACCATTTCTCAATCACGAGACACCAGAGATTAAGGATATTGTAGATGTATATTATGCATACAATATGCATCCTCTACCTATGACTATGAGCAACCAATAGACATGATTATTAGTGTTGGGTGAATATTTTGTCGACCAGTTAACTGGTGAGCAAAATAGTTCCTATCACCACAGCATAGGGAGATTGGTTGTCCAGGTGTGCAATTTTACTACATCAACAGGGGACAAATCTCTCCTCTCATCAAGGGGAGGTTCCCTATTAAATATACGGAGGCTATATACTATATAAGTAAGCATAAAGTAACACACAAGGGTAGAACAAACCATCAATCTCTATTTTTTCAGAGATGATGCTCACATCTCAAAGGAGAAATCATGGGTGATTGGTGAAGGTGCTTCTCTTCTTTTAGAAGTAACATTCAACCAAGAGCCAGATTCCTTCCTTGATAGTAGAAATCCTGGTGAAGCAATAGAAGGCACTTCTCTTCTTTCAGAAGTGCTTATTGTTGCAAACAACATGAATCTTTCTAGTAGTGATAAGTAATTGGTAATCGAGTACAGAGTAACCAGTAGCCTGAAATGTAGTGCAAAGTCTCCACCTCGACTGCCAAAGAGTGAGGTACAAAGAATAATGGGGGTACAAAGTCGTCCCAAAGTTCTTTACATAGAAACATAAAACAAACACACACTGAAAACAATTATGTCAGCACAAAGTCTAAAAGTAACTAGTTTCAGGACACCTTCCTTATCACTTCCACTAGCTCTACTTGTTAAATTAAATAAACAAGAACACATTCAAAAGATAGACATAAGTACAATCTCCTAAAATGCTACAAGCTATACAACACAGAGTCTGCGAATCACTTGCTTTCTCATTCAGATAAAATAATATGAAATACAATCTGAGCTCAAAGTCCCAATTTTCGCCTTTCAATTTGGGCAGAGTTTTGCTTCTGTGGTCCAAAAGATATCCTTTGCATTGAATGAGAGATTACATTATATAAAGGCCAGGAGAGACTTGGCACTTTGTCCTATGGAGCGACCCATGCTGCGCAATTAATGCCTTGGATGTATTTTTGATTCTGTCAAGGAGGGCCACGCCGGAGTAGGGAGATTGCCATAACTGTGGCATGTCGGTTCATCTCCTTTGTCTACTCTCGGGCCTGAATTACTCATTCCATCACCTTCTAGCCGTGCAGCTGTCTACTATGCCTTTATTCCAAAGGGGACAAACAGGCTGCGCTTTCAATGTTTGCAGGGCCCAAATATCTACCCGGCGAATTGCTCCACCTACTGAGAATAACTCCTGCTGAGACTTCCCTCTTTATTTCTTCTTTCTTTTGGCCTTGGCCTTAGGGTCTTTGAATGCATTGGGTCCGTGTTTTAAGCCTGGAAGGATCAATCAGACACTTTACTCCAACAATTTTGACGTTTGTGGGCCCGTCATTCTTCTTAGCAACTCTCTTGTGTCTTTCTCACTTGTTATGGCTATTTCCTGTTGTGACGTGGGCGAGGACACGTGGCGGCATCCGCAACTTTGAAATAGGCTTATCGAAATGAGCTTTGAAACTTGTTAGATACTCAAAAGTGTAGATGCAAACACTTGGCAACTTCTGCTGCACTAGGACGGGACACGTGGTGAGTTCCATGCTTTGAAGCTTCATCTGAAACTGTGTCTCGGTATGTGACACTTGGCAGCATCCGTTGCACTTTGAGACTTAACCCTTCTCAAAGGGAACTTGCCCTTCGAGGTTTTGAAATGGGTCCGATTCTGAGTGTCAAGTGTTCCCTCGCAAGGGTACCTACCCTTCGGGACCCTTTAAGATGACCTTCAGACTTTCATTCTTTAGCGAGATGTTCATCTCTTTATTTCCTTCAGATAAAATGTCTGAAGAAATTCCTTCAAATAATTTGTCTAAAAGAGACCTTTCCTTGGTTCTGTGTTTGTGCATTGGAGAGTGTTCCCCCTTTAACACGTGGTGCCTTCCACCGCTTTTAACCAGAGACATGTGGCATCTTTTACCGCATCATACTGAAACCTTCTGCCATTGACACTTGGCGCTTCTGCTCTCGAGCTTTTGTAACACCATATAAACGTTTGGGGCTCATTTGAGTTCTCACGGATGATGACACTTGTTAGCCTCTGCCTACTTTAGTCATTCACCTAGGACCCACCACAGTGTTTGCTCAATACAGTGAAGCTAAAGGAAGGGACTGCAGATATTGACACTTGGAGGCTTCCGACAAGCTTCAAAAGGGACACATGGCAGTATCCATCGCTTTAGAAACAAAATATAATGTGTCTCAACAGACGACACTTGGCAACTTCTACTCATCCTTTTCTTTTGCACGTGCTTCAGTTGAACCATATGTTTCGCTCCTTCTTTCTTTGACTGAGGCCGCCTTTGAACCTTTGAACTCGTGAACCATTGAACTTTGAAGTGGTTCAAGGTTCAATGGTTCAACGGTTCAATCGGTTCATTCCTTTTATTTGGCTAAGTCTCTTTGATATCTTTTTGAACCAAACCCGTTGAACCTTTTGGTCATTGAACCCATTGAACCGATGAACCAAAATTGTTCAAGGTTCAACGGTTCAATAGTTCAAGCCTTTGAAACTCATTAAGTATTCGGAGCTGCGAAACTTTTGAAATGGTTGAACTTTGAACCTCTGACAAATGCACCTAGCTCTTGTTGATGACGTTGAACCTTCAAACCCGTTGAACCAAAATGGTTCAAGGTTCAATGGTTCAATGGTTCAAACCTTGCTTAGATGCTTGTCAAGAGATACTTTTGAATTAACCAAGGCGTTGAACCAATCCTGAAAATGACTAAGTGTTGGAAATCGGTTCTTTTGATTGGACTCGCTTGCAGAAGCCTTTTAACCTACTAATCCCTTTACTGAAAAAGCTTGAAAAATGAGAAATTTGAAAGCTAGAAATAAATTTTTGTAAAGGGAAGGGACAATTTTCGTCTCGTAGGGCCAAATAGTTCATATGTTGTCCCAAAAATGAGAAGTCATTTTTCAGGGACAACAGCTGGCTCCTATTGGGGAACTACCTTCAGTTGGAAACTAGAAACACAGCTGAGGGGAGTAGAAACCAGAATCTCTAGTGCCTTGAAGTGTGCCATTGGGCTACAGAGTCGTGCTACCCAAAAGAAAGGCCCAAAAAATGAAAATGAAAAGAACGAAATAAAAATAAATGACTATACAAATATCATATGTACAGATGATCTTATCTGATGCCTCAAGATTTGAAGCGCTTCAGATGCCACCCACTGTGAGACAGTGAAAATGGTGTGCCATCCTGATAAATCAATAGGAAACCATTTTGTCCCCAGAAACGGTGATGGGCGAATGGAACTCTCCACTAGGAAACCAATTTTTTGTGTCTTCCTCTTGGCTCTTTCTTCTTCTTGCCCCATGGCAGGACGTGGTTTTCAAATTGAAAACCATAACTCCTTGCTCTCTTGGCAAAGAGTTTTTTTTGTTGACTTTGAGAGTACAATAGTATGGTCCACCACCATAGCTTGTTGTTCTGCTAGTCCAGTCCAACACAAGTTTTGATTATCCCCCTTAGACCCCTGACAAACCATCAGCTCAACATCTCCTTTGGTGTGAAGGAGTTTGATATCTTCATTCTGAGCAGTATTCAATCCGAGCAACAGAAATTCGCATCCAGCTGTGTTGTCGGTGTTGCTAAATTGCAACTTGCATGAAGGAAAAATATCTCCTTGAGGAGATATCAACATAGTCTTGGCTCCAACATTAGTGGAAGAATTGTTGCCATCAGATTCCAGGGTCCAAGCATCATTAGAAGCTGATCTTCTATCAGATTTCTCTTCATGGGAGATGGAAGATCCTTCTTCATTTGTACTGCACCCTACCAATTATTCTAATGCCTTTTTTGGATCAAATCCTAATTGCCAGCTACGAGACTTTCATCAGCTGAGACATGAGCATCCTCTATGGTCAAGAAGTAATTACCCCTGTCTGAAGGCTCAAACAGAATTTGAGCTACAAGGGCTGACATTTGGGTGACCACAATTTTTTCCTCAGACAGTGCCACACTTAGTTCTCCACCAATGTTTAACTGCTCAGGATTGGCTTGTAGGAATTCAAATTTAGTCATTTGAATTTTGGATTTTTTGACATGATCAATTATATCAGATGACTGAAATGGACTTGGAAGAGGGGATGAGAGTTCATCTTTTTGGTTTTCAGGAGGGGGAGGACTGGCCTGCGAATTTGAAGTTGAAGGTGCATAAATGTTTGGGGTACTTACTTTTCTAGAAATCATCGGGTCCTTTGGCTAGAAAGGAAGAGTGGACCCTCGCTTAGCAATTGAAACTATTGGTTGAGGTCGCTCCTCTGCTTTCTCATTATCAGCTCATTGGGTAGTTTGATTCTTGGACCAGGTGAATACAACATATGACCCCTTAGCTGCATTGCCTTCACTTCTGGGTTCATCTTGATAATTTAGGAAACCAACATGGGAGTCGCCAGTTAATTCTTCTTGGTCCTCCGTGAAGAGATCAACATCATTTTCTTGCTCAAACTCAAGTTGGAAGAGAAATCATGTTCTGTTTCCAGATATCCAACTTCTGAGTTGGTTGGAGGCGCTTCAAGGGCAAAGTTCCTCTATGGGGGAGAAAGATGATTTGGCTGCCCTTGATTCCTATCAGCATTGCCTTAGTATGTTTGATTGGGAAATGTCTTCCTTGGTACATCCTTGTATGAAGGAGCAGAAGACATACCTTGTGCCCTTTGCCTTTTCAAGGCTAGCAATTCATTTGCCAGCTTTTGCACCATTTGATCAGTGGTCACTGTGGGTGAGTATTCAGAAGATGAAGAGGGTTTACCTTTATTAGGGTCTCTCTTTATCTTTCCTACCAAGATAAGGTCATCTTCTAGCTTAGTAGCCAAGTCCTGAGTAGCCTCAAGGTGTATGTGGCCAACACGTCTTAGTAGAAAACTCACTGCAAGCAGTTGTGAGTTGATGAAGAAACGCTTGAAATTCTGAGGTGTCAGCTGGGCGATTATGGGAATCTTGTGCCTCATCTTATCGAACCTTGCTATGAAATCCCTCATAGGCTCATGAGGTTCCTTCTTCATTTGTGTGAGCTAGGCCAGCAAGGCATGTGCATCTTCTACAAGTTTTAACCTTACTTTGAATTTGGCTTTGAGTGTATCCCAATCGATCCCTGATCCAGCCTACAAGTGGTAGAACTAGTCTGCAACAGCGCCTTGTAGTGTCTCCATAAAAAGCCTGACTGCCACGTCTTCAAATTCCACCCCTATCACACCACAGGCTATGCTAAACGCTGCAATGTGGTCATCAAGGTGAACTCTCCCATCTCCAAAGAATTTGGGGAAGTTCTTTCTTGAGCTGCGTGGAAGTTCATGTAGAGGTGGAGTTAGATTAAGTGGGCCAAAAGAGTTACCCCAGGGGCCTTGAACTACCATGAATTAATTATGAAAAATAGGGATAACAAATATGGGTGGAGTGGCCAAATTGCAGATTGAAAATGGGAAAGAACTGGCCCTGCATTAGCTTGAAGCTTGAGGTTTCAAACTACGCACTGTTTCCTAGTTGGCGTGAAGGTGGAGGAAGATGGTAAGGCTATAATGATAATGGGTAAGACATGAAATGGAGTCGCCAAAAATTGTATAATGGATAAGGGAAGGAACTGCTTCAATCTGAAACTTGAGGCTTCAGACTGCACATTCATGCCCAACAAAGTCACCAAAAACTGTTGCGCGAGGCTGGGGAGGAAAAATTAACAATGGGAAAGCACTGGAGTAGTTCATTCATCCACAACATAATGCATGGATAAGGTTATAATGATAATGGGTAAGACACAGGTGATGTTTCAATCTAAAACTTGAGGTTCTAAATTACACAAAATTATTGTGTCCCCAGCAGAGTCCGCAAGAACTATTGGGTGAATATTTTGTTGACTAGCTAACTGGTGAGCAAAATAGCTTCTATCACCACAACATATGGAGATTGGTCATCCAGGTGTGTAGCTTTACTACATCAACAGGGGACAAATGTCTCCTCTCATCAAGGGGAGGTTTCCTATTAAATATACAGAGGCTATATACTATATAAATAAGCAGAAAGTAACACACAGGGGTAGATCAAACCATCCATCTCTCTTTTTTCAGAGATGATGCTCACAGTTCAAAGGAGAAATCCTGGGTGATTGGTGAAGGTGCTTCTCTTCTTTCAGAAGTAACATTCAACCAAGATCCAGATTCCTTCCTGGATAGTAGAAATCCTGGTGAAGCAATATAAGGAACTTCTCTTCTTTCAGAAGTGCTTGTTCTTGCAAACAACATGAATCTTTCTGGTAGTGACAAGTAACTAATAACCGAGTACAGAGTAACCAACAGCCTAAAATGTAGCGCAAAGTCTCCACATCGACTACCCAAGAGTGAGGTATGAAGAATAATGGGGGCACAAAGTCGTCCCAAGGTCCTTTACACAAACAAAAAATAAACACACATTGAAAACAATTATGTCAGCACAAAGTCTAAAAGTAACTAGTTTCAGGACACCTTCCTTATCACTTCCACTAGCTCTGCTTGTTAAATTAAATAAACAAGAACACTTTCAAAAAATAGGCATAAGAACAATCTCCTAAAATGCTACAAGCTATACAGCACAAAGTTTGTGAATCACTTGCTTTCTCATTCAGATAAAATAATATGAAATACAATCTTGAGCTCAAAGTCCCAGTATTCGCCTTTCAATTTGGGCAGAGTTTTGCTTTTGTGGTCCAAAAGATCTCCTTTGCATCAAATGGGAGATTACATTATATAGAGGCCAGGAGAGACTTGGCACTTTGTCCTATAGAGCGACCCATGCTGCGCAATTAATGCCTTGGATGTATTTTTGATTTTGTCAGGAAGGGCCACGCTGGAGTAGGGCGATTGCCATAACTATGGCATGTTGGTTCATCTCCTTTGTCTAATCCCAGTCCTGAATTACTCATTCCATCACTTTCTAGCCGCATAACTGTCTACTCTGCTTTTATTCCAAAGGGGACAAACAGGTTGCACTTTCAATGTTTGCATGCCCCAAATATCTACTTGGTGAACTGCTCCACCTATTAGGAATAACTCCCGCTGAGACTTCCCTCTTTGTTTCTTCTTTCTTTTGGCCTTGGCCTTAGGGTCTTTGAATGCATCGAGTTTGTGTTTTAAGCCTAGAAGGATCAATTAGACACTTTATTGCAATAAATTTGAGATTTGTGGGCCTGTCATTCTTCTTAGCAACTCTCTCGTGTCTTTCTCGCTTGCTATGGTCGTTTCCTGCTGTGACGCAGGTGAGGACACGTGGCAACATCTGAAACTTTGAAATAGGCTTTTTAGAATAAGCTTTGAAACTCGTTAGATACTTGAAAGCGCAGATGCAGACACTTGGCAGCTTTTGTTGCACTAGGACGGGACACGTGGTGAGTTCCACACTTTGAAGCTTCATTTGAAATTATGTCTCGGTATGTGACACTTGGCAGCATCCGCTGTGATTTGAGACTTGACCCTTCTCGAAGGGAACTTGCCCTTCAGAGTTTTGAAATGGGTTTGATTCTGAGTGTCGAGTGTTCCCCTGCAAGGGTACCTACCCTTCAGGACCCTCTAGGACGACCTTCAGACTTTCATTCTTCAACGGGATGTTTGTCTCTTTATTTCCTTCAGACAAAATGTCCAAAGGAGACCTTTCCTTGGTTCTGTGTTTCTGCATTTGAGAGTGTTCTGCCTTTGACACGTGGCGCCTTTCACCGCTTTTAACCAGAGACATGTGGCGTCTTCTGCTGCATCATACTAAAACCTTCCACCGTTGACACTTGGCACTTTTCGCTCTTGGGCTTTTACAACACCATAGAAACGTTTGGGGCTCATTTGAGTTTTCACAGACGATGACACTTGTCAACCTCCACCTACTTTAGTCATTCGCCTAGGACCCACCACAGTCTTTGCTCAATATAGTGAAACTAAAGGAAGGGACTGCAGATATTGACACTTGGAGGCTTCCGACAAGCTTCAAAAGGGACACATGGCAGTATCCATCGCTTTAGAAATAAAATATAATGTGTCTCAGCAGACGACACTTGGCAACTTCTGCTCATCTTTTTCTTTTGCGCGTGCTTCAGTTGAACCATCTGTTTCACTACTTCTTTCTTTGACTGAGGTCGCCTTTGAACCTTTGAACCCGTGAACCATTGAAATTTGAAGCGGTTCAAGGTTCAACGGTTCAATCGGTTCATTCCTTTTATTTGGCTAAGTCTCTTTGATATCTTTTTGAACCAAATGCGTTGAAATTTTTGGTCGTTGAACCCGTTGAACCGATGAATCAAAATTGTTCAAGGTTCAACGGTTCAATGGTTCAAGCCTTTGAAACTCATTAAGTGTTCGGAGCCGCATAACTTTTGAAATGGTTGAACTTTGAACCTCTGACAAATGCACCTAGTTCTTGCTGTTGACATTGAACCTTCGAACCCATTGAACCAAAATGGTTCAAGGTTCAATGGTTCAAACCTTGCTTAGATGCTTGCAGAGAGACACTTTTGATCGAACCAAGGCGCTGAACCAATCCTGAAAATGACTAAGTGTTGGAAACTGGTTCTTTTGATTGGACTCGGATGCAGAAGCCTTTGAACCTTTTACCTTGCTAATCCCTTTACTGAAAAAGCTTGAAAAATGAGGAATTTGAAAGCTCAGAACAAATTTTTGTAAAGGGGACAATTTTGGTCTCGCAGGGCCAAAATAGTTCATATGTTGTCCCAAAAATGAGAAGTCATTTTTCGGGGACAACAATTAGTACATTTATTGACACATCACCACAATATCCTATTATCACATTTGATGACGTGAGATTGTGGATGATGATTCATATTTTTATGTAGTTTTCATATGAGCTTATATCAATGAACAACCCATACATAGTGTCATGATCAACAATGGGTCAAGTGAGAACACTTGCAAAATGATTCTTTTTTACTCTCTTGGATACACACAACATGATATACAAGATACATAAAAAAAAATTAAGGGATTATAAGGACACAATATACTATAATACCCTTAGATACATAGTGTTACCTCTTTAGGTGGGATTTTCCATACTAGCCACTTCATTCTTCTTTTTACAGAGTAACAAAGTATTTGTTGTGTTGTTCGGACACCCTTAGATGCAAACGTTTCATGTAGTACCATCTACAATGCATCAATGTCTCAAGTAGATACACTATAACAAGGTAGTCACATTTACATGTATATAACATGAGTACCCTCTACAACCAGTGGTGTCTCCTCCTCCACCCCCACCACAATTGTGATTAGTTTATACACCCATACAAGATCGATATCTAGAGCCAGTGGTTAGACATATGAAAGATCTTTCTATACACACAATTCATGGGAGAGCACGGGAGTCTATTAGACAACCACCTATTTAACGTCCATCATATCAAAGAGTTATTTAGGGTTCACAAAGGCCATCGTATCTTATAGCACATAATTAGTACCATAATTGGTTATATGTATTCCATAGTGAATACATGCAATGAGACATTTTTCTACTATACAACAAACCCTACAAAGTCTTAGGTCTTCTACAGTCACCCATCATACACATGATTTTATGAGCAGTGATCATGATAGTTAATGTATAAAATGTGATATTTTATTAGGTTCTA
This sequence comes from Torreya grandis, assembly GCA_037957365.1. Lineage (NCBI taxonomy): Eukaryota > Viridiplantae > Streptophyta > Pinopsida > Cupressales > Taxaceae > Torreya > Torreya grandis. Next base: position 653,806 of record JARHVA010004952.1, on the reverse strand, counting down.
ATATGCCTACATTTAGTACCTTTTGTTCATGATAGGTGACCTTTACACTATGTGATACATAGACTCCCAATGGTCCTGCCATTGATGGGATCATTGGTTAGCACTTTTAAAATTTTAAATATTCCAAAAATACAAAAACAAATTAAAAATTCAAAAATATTCAAACTATTCAAAAAAATTAAAATCATGACCTAAATATGACATGATTGTTATATTGCAGTATTTACATATGTTATTTATCACATATTTGGTAAATATAATATTCTTTTCATACACACACGTATTTCATGATATATGAGTATGATGCAAGTATACAAGTTACACATGGACACAGATATGTTGGAATTTCCTTTACCCAATGGTCATGTCAATACTAGGGGCATCTTATGCCATATATTTATTATTACCGTTTTATATCTTTCTATAAACTTCTACTATATTGAACTATCTACATTGTTTACACGTCTTTTTAGTTATTCATATCTTATACAGTACTGCATCGATATGCTATTTTACTAGGATGTAACTTTGATATATATAAATGATGTAGATTAATCTCTACTTGTTCTATGATTCATTAACGTTGTTACTCTTTTGCATGATAAATTATATGTGCTTGTCTATTATATATGACCTCTTGATCTTATTAGTCCATGTCTTGTAGTGTACTATAGAAATCGATTGAACAAATAATTTTCTCATTGTGACCAATAAAAAGCTTTGAAATAATATAATACTGTATGCATTTCAAAGTTTAACACCAAATATTAAAGAATATTATACTATATGTTCTCATAGAATATACCATTTATATCAATATATATATATATATATATATATATATATATATATATATATATATATATATATATATATATATATATATATAAGACAAGTGTATATCATGTCTCCCACTTCAGGTTCGTATAATATGGGACTCAGTTTTCAAATAATTGATTTTTGTTAGCAAATAAACTTTTTAGAATGTAACTAAAAGACAAGTGTACATTATGTTCCTATAATATTGACACTTAATCTGTAAATTATGTAAATTGTTTAATTAATTAATTGTTAATATTTTAATCACCTTATTATTACTCGAGAAACATGAATCCAATCAAATTTACCTCCTATTATTATGCCTATGTTTTCTCATATTATTATCATTTATTTTTTCATGAATATCTCGAAATATTAAACTCATACATAATGGGTGCCCTTATTTTCTTTAGTTTTATTAAAAATTCAATTTACAATTTCAAAGAAGTTGTTGATTTTAATTAAAGTAAAGAATTAATTGAAAAGTTTAATAAATTTATAATTTTATTATAATATCATAAACAATTAATTAATTACAATTAAATATTTGCATGTATAACTTAGTTTATCAAATGAATTTAAAAAACATAAACATGGTTATATCGACATCAAATTTAATCCCTTATTAAAAAGATTTATCCTCAATTCAGATTCATTTTGAACTTGTAATTAGCAGTCAATATTATATTAAATAAGATACTTGGATGAATTCCCAGTCAACACAATTAATTTTCATCTTCAATTTTTTTACTTGTTATTTTTATATCATTATTTTCAATTCCTTTTTATATTTATATATATTATAATTTACTCATTAATATAATTTAGAATACAAAACTAATAATTAATAGTAATAATATTTTTTAATCAATTTATAATATTATAATTATAAAATCTACCATTCAAACATATACATGGTCAATTATTTGTAAAATACTTTGTTTGTAATATAGTACTTTCAATTGTTTAAAAAAATAAAATTACAAATTTTAATACTATTTATATTGAGGTGGTCGTGTGTATGGTGCATACTGTCCATGGTTGCTTATCGCGAGTAAGTTGGTTGAGTTAACGTAAGGTAAGCAGTTTCGTACGAGATGAGCTTCCTTGGTGCTCGTGAACCAAAATTCTCTACTTTTCTTGCTTCGACTTATGCGTCCCTCCCTCCCTCGTTTGATGGAACATTTTTCCATCAAAACAATGTATATGTAAATGAGACATTGAGGGTTCCCTCTCCCTCTTCCGTCTATTCACATGTCCAGCACAATGATTTTATGTTTGAGTTCAAGGAAAGAACAAATGTTTTATTCCGATTTCACACAACAATAAATTTTGACGATGCTTGTCGACATCTCGCTTATTGTTGGAAGCTACTAGATTGATCCTATCAATAATCATATGCTTGTTAAGCCAGACATATCTAAATAAGTATTTTAAAACAAGGACTAAACACTATACAACTCTTGTTTACAATATCTTTATTTACAATATCTTTATGTCCTTTTTAAATAACCTTTAATTTATTTTTTAATTACCCACATCTTTATGTCCTTTTTAAATAACCTTTAATTTATTTTTTAATTACCCACATCTTTATGTCCCTGGCATGTCACGTGACCCTCGGCCTTTTTTTTTAATTTTAAAAAGTTTACCCTAAACGTAAGAAGTAGTAAAAGAAATCGACGGGACGCGATTTAGGCTTTAGATTACTCTATTTTTACCGCAGGATGGAAGAATATATCTGAGAAGGCTGTGATAATGGTGTAAACTCATTGTGTTGGGGCGTACCGAGTTGGAAATGGCAGGGAGAAATTTTATGGCAAGGGTTCTCCACTACCTCGTTAACGATATTCTGGTCGACCGTCTCGCCAACAGGTGTGTATTATTTTCTTTTTTTTTTTCTCCTCCTACAAACAAGTTTTGAAAGGGGTTCTGGTGAATAGTTTAAAATTATGACAGCTTCTTCAGAAGGACCGCAGGGTGGAACGAGGTCGGTAGCGCAGAAGTGAGAGTGCCTTGTTGGGGTTTTAGGGTTAGGTGATTCCTCCTAGGAAATGAAATGATTTTAATTATGTCCTTAAAACCTAACTGTTTATAGGACCAGAGATTGTTACAGCTGTGTCAACTGTTCAAAGATGATGATATTACTGGTCGAGTTGTTTCTGTAATGATCAGTCTCCTACAGCCTACACTATCCCTTTTATTTCTAGGGAATTTCTTTTTAGCTGACCTTGAATTTCTACATAATACCTCCTTTCATATGAGCCCCGAGCTTTGACACTCAAAATTCAATTTGGAGTTGGAAAAGAAACTTGAATCTAATAAGATACCAAAGGTTGGAAGCCATAACAAACTTCAAAAGTTGAATGCCTCGTAGAGATACCTTAGTTGTAGCTGTGCTGAATGACATGCATGTAGTTATCCAATTGCATATATGGAATAGTGACGGGTAATAAAGAAATAAGAAACAACAGTGAAAGAGGAAATAGTAACATGAAATGAAATTGTCTTATTTTATTAATGAATGATGGATGTCTGTAATTGCAAGTGATGACACAAACAATAATGATTTTTGATGATCCCAAAGATATTTTATGAAAATCTGTATGTAAACAAAATGCTTGTCAATGTTGAGAATCTCTACGTTAATGCATGACTGAAACGTCATTGTCAACTAATATTGACAAGAAGTCAATATTACCCTCATAATCATAGTCACGACCAATATTTATAATTGAGGAATATTTTCCCGTCACTCCTCTTAACATAAAAGCATTGTTGGACTTCAATTTTTAAAAATGAAGCCCAATTATGTATCTTGGATGATGTTAGCAATGTGAAGGACCTGACATAAGTGTTGAAGTAAGCCTTGTGAGAAGCGATTCCCATGAATGATGATCTACTTCAAATGGATACATTGGGGAAGCCCTAACATAAGTGTTGAAGGAAGCCTTGTGAGAAGTGATTCCCACAAACAATGATATACTTTAAATGTATACACTAGACCTCAAGAAAGGTCCAAAAAGTGGAATAAGTAGCAAAAGTCACAAAATGTTGTTATCTCCTAGAAGTTTCAACAGTCGAGGTGGAAGAAAGCTGCCATATTCACACCCCAAATTAGACCCACAGGTTTAAAGAAAATAGATTGAGACCTTGAAATGGAAATCAAGGTCTACACGTTTGGTAGTGTAGATGAATAAGAATTCAAAGTTGGAGCTATTTGCTTTATGATTTAAATGAGCTCTTTCATTGAGGGTATACAAAGATGAATAATGCTTCAAAATTGAAGCATAAACTCATAATCTATTAACAAAATGATTTACATGAGCTTAAAACAATTTCACAAAAGGCGGATAATGATTCCATTGAAAGTGGAATGGTAGCTCAACAAAGGAAACAAGTAAAATTCTTCAATTTCATATGAAGTATAAGAGAGCAAATTATGATAAAAGCAAATGTAGCCCTTGAGAGAAAATACTATCTTATAACTTTAGTGATGACAGTGGGCTTTGGCACAACGGGGCAAGGACAAGTCACATTAAAGATGTTAGATGAAGTGCACAAGGAAATGGCTAGTGTGTTGAATGTATTAGCCATGGTAGAGAGTGACAATGTATATGAGATTGGTAGAGAGTGATAATGTATGTGAGAAACGTGAGATTGATAGAGAGTGATATTCTATGTGAAATTGATTGGATAATTTAACTTTGACATATTCCTTTTAAAAATGTGGATGTCAAGAAAATTGTTGAAGGGATGTATGTGATGGAGACTTGTATAAGTTGTGTGCAAAGGCTCTGAAAGTAGCATCAGGGTTTGTAGTTGACGAAAGGTTTAATGCAGTTGTTGACATCATAGATTGGGGTAGGCTGGCGTACTCTCCCAAGATCATCAAGAAGGATCAAATTTTTGTAACACCTAAAGCTTCATTTGGCAATGAAGTTACGATTGTTAATTAATTTGGCAAGTGTAGGAAAAATTTCTCAATGAAGGGAGTGGCTTGGACAAAGACGGAAGTAGGGTGTATGCACTTTGTTGTCTTGTGGATTGGTGTAGACGTCATAGCATATTTGTGTAAGATCCTTCAAAATCTTCCTAGATGAACTAGCAAGAAAACTCTTGCTTATTCTTTTTCAATAGTAAATTTGATGCCTTCAAATATTTATGACCTTTAAAGCTTTATTTGTGAAGTAGATTAGGAAGGTCTTGTAGAAGTCGAGGTGTGATAACAGAGGATACTATTGCTCAAAGATATCTGAGGCCATCAAAATGTAATACATGTTTCCAGTTTTATCACAATAGCATGTAGTTGCAATAAAGATAGTAGAAGACAAATATTGAGGAGGAGGAAATTACTAAAGGCCTTTTAGGCAACTTATATCTATTGTTATGTTGATAGGCATCACCTACAATGGCAGCCAAGGGTTGGAGGAGGGAGTGTAATAGTGTGAGATGTCAATAAAAATGTCTGACCTTGAATCGGTGTCCATTTGATTGTCATAAGGCAGTTTTTCTTCTTGCTTGGAGAAGGCAATCGAAAAATAAAAAATTACAATAACTTGTGCATATGTTGGAGTTTGGAGCCCTTTTTTTCGGAAACATTTTTTTCGAGCCTAGCATATCGGTGCAGCTAGATTAAGGCCATTTGTGACTAGTCAGCAGAAAATTTTTGCAAAGGTGTTGGAGTTGTTAATCAATGTGGAACCCTTCAATGGATGAAACTATTTGACAAATCTAAGATAGACGCCTCAAGATTGATACATCTCGGTGTTTATTCAGATAGCTGTATTTAAGATATCTATACTAGTGGCTAATGTTTAGAATATATTACCCTTAAAGGCACTACACAGAATGACTCTTCTTGAAGCTTTGTATGGCAGTGAACTATCAGTTGCACATTAGAGAATATTACATTTTCCAATGCATGCATATGTGCTTGCAAATACTTGCAAGACTTTTGCTGATACAAGCAGTAGGGGGTTTATGTTGGGATGCTACGCAACTTGAGTGCATGAATGCTTTATGATTGTTTGTAGCGTGAGATTGTTGTAAGCTGGGATTTAGCGTTCACGAGCATTTGTTTGTGCATAAGGTGTTGGGAGAAAAGGACAATGATTTGACAAGGTTGAAGCATGATGAACTAGAGGTTCTAGAGTTTAATCAAGTGGAATAGGCTGCACAAATTGAATGGAAAAAACAGTGGTAGGAATAGAAGGCACTAATGTGCCATTGATGTTGTCAATATCCATTAGAGAATGAAAAACCACAAAAAAGGCATTGGAATTTTATGCACAACGGCTGTAGATTTTGAGTGTAGACTCGGGGAGTTACTTGAAAGCCTCCATGGTACAGATTCATAGGTGGTCGTGGATGCAAAGCATGCATCTCTCATGAAAAACAAGATAAAACCTTGAGCACTTTGTCACCTAGAAAGGTTGTAAGGAGTAAATTCATATTTAAGTTGAAGCTCAGGCTAGACAAAGTGGCTGGTCAGTATAAAATGTGGTTGTTGAAGCTGGAGATTATCAAGATGCCCCTTTCCTAGTTGTGTGGCTAAATTCAATTAGGGTATTATCGTCAATTTATGTAACTTTTCAGATGCATGTGCATTAGCTGGATGTGAAGAGGACATTTATAAATGGCTAGTTGATGAAGAACAAGTCTTCATGAAGAAGTCAAAAGGCTACGAGGAGCCATGCAAAGAACATTTAGTACCCATACAGTCCAAAATTTTGTATGGATGCAAGAAATATTTAAGTTTGTAGTGTTAACACATAACAAATTCCTCTGAATAAAAGGATTTTTCCACAGTAAGGGTGATCCCAGTGTTTACATTCAATATAAAGGCAAGTTGATTAGCATTCTGACCTTCGATATAGATGATACGATTGTCATGAATGATGGCATAGGTGATTTTAGTGATGAATGTTAAGTCAAATAAATGTTTGCTGATATTAAACTAAGTGGGAATGTTACTCTAAAGTTACAATGTTTGGCAAGCACAACAATGGGTTTGTTATGTGCTCAAGTGTCTATTGTATTGCAATGATGTGCTTAGGGATTTAGTACATTTACAATATGTAGCCTGATATCGATATGTACAATGTAATTGACTCTTGAAGCTTATGTTTGTAGTGTTGCAGTATTGCGTGCATGACGTATATGTAAACCAACACATATTGAGACTAATTTTGTAATGTCGTGCTGCACCTAAGGCATATCTAAAAACCCACAAATGTTCTATTTATGTCTAGTGAAGTTGTCCGCAAATGGATTGAATACAAGAGTGTTAAGAGCATATTTACTCTTTTGCAGGTAGTTAGGATTCTAAGCTGTTAGAAAATGAATGTTTTTAATTGTCATGCCGATGTATATCTGTTGTATCATGAATTGATAAAGAAACATAGAAAGTACATTGTTCATTGCACTCTTATCGTCTTGTTTTTCAATAATGCCACTCGAGTTTCCTCATGAAGAAAATACACAGACGATGGAAATATTGAATCCCAAGGCATCCTAGCTTAATATGTAGCCACTAGGATTAATTTCAATTATGCCCAAACTAAGATGCTGTACAATTGCTGTGTTTTATTTGGAGACATTTGTCTTGCCTTTTTTCCCGATTGCAAGTGGCAAATTTGCTTATGGTTTGTCCTTTGGCCTTCCTTGAAAGTCATTGCCTTATGTAAACACAAAATTTGTTAAGAAATAACTATTCATTTGCAAATAAACCATTATCGAGTTAATTCCTTTTTAAAAAGCATGACAACAAAACAATCTTGTTGTATATTTTCCTTCTAGAAATATATGTTACCTATGGATATAATAAATGAGGTTAATCTCTACATCGTTCCTACCATAACAAACTTGTATTTTACCTATAAACAAAATAAGAGGAAGGCAACTGTTGACAATTTTGCCCTCCACAAGGCAAATTGTCACCTCTACTATTCGGAACTTTGCTATGGTGCCAAGTTTGTCTTGTGAATCAGTTTTGGGGTTCCTTAAATGAGCATTTACAGCCACCCAAGTGGCCATCTACAGCCAGGTGAATTTTAGTCATTCAGAGGTTTCCAAAGAGCTTGCTTGATTACAGCCAAATGTGCAAATACAGCCAAGACATACAAGCTGTAAGTTTATTTATTTTGTCTTCCCAAGGATTTTTTCGGGCTATAAGAGGTGGACTATTTCTTCAAACATTTTGTCCGAGAGAAAGAGCTCTCAAATGACTGTATAAAAGTCTGAAAAAATGACTAAGTGGCAGTCGTTCAAAGTTTATTTTCTTCGGACTTTTTGTTCGAAAGAAAAAGGGAAAATCACAGTTGAGAAGACCCGAAGGGCACCTGCCCTTCGAGAAGGTCCAATTCAAAAGTCCCGAAGGGTATGTACCTTTCGGGTTGGTTCACTTTATGGTTTTCAAGTCAAGACAATTCATCCGAAGGACAATTTCAAAAAGCTCGGGTGCCCTTCAAAAACCCCGAAGGGCAACTGCCCTTGTGGGGGCACTTATGCAGCGAGGTGGCCTGTACAATTCTTTCAAAAGGTATGTTTTAAGGAGAATAGCCCTTGCGGAGGACATCTGGGCGTTGCATAGGGACGTTTACAATTTCCCCGAAGGATATGTGCCATTGCAGGGGGCACCAAAGCCAAATACATGACAAAATCAAAAAGCTCGAAGGGCATTTTTGGGAAGCAGAAGCCCTTGCGGAGGGCACCTTCATAAACGAATGACAAAAACAAAGTTCTCGAAGGGCACGTGCCCTTCGAGGAAAGATAGCCAAAGGAGACGAATTCCTTCGGACTTTTTGTCCGAAGGAATTCCTTCAGACAAAAAGTCCAAAGGAAATTCCTTTCCGTTTGTGCCTTTGCTTTATTTCTATCGGGCTTTTCCTTGGGTATATCCTCCGTCGGATCTTTTCCAAAAAGTCCGAAGGAATTTGGGAGGGATAAAATCCCGATAGAAAAGACAAGGTCACAAGCAAAGAACCAAAAGCCCGAAGGCTAAAGCGTAAGCAAAGGCCAAAAAAAAAAGAGAAAAGAAAATGCCAAGCACAGGGAAATATAAACACAGAGGCCCGACCAAAATAAAGCCCGAATCCTGAATTAAAAGCAGAACACAGGAAAAGCCAGAGAAAACATGAAGTGAACTGAGCATGATCAATAGCATGAACAAAGACGTAAGCACAAATAGGACTGAACCGGAGCTGAACAAGAAGTAAGACAAACGTAGAAATAGAGGCATGAGCAAAGACTGAAGCAGAACTGAACATGGACATAAGCTTGAATAGTGAATAAAACAAACGCAGAATAAAGACAAAGGCAGGATGAACAAAGATCATGCACAGACTAATGTGAGTGACTCCAACGAAGTGAACGCGTTTAAGAAAACAAGCATGCTTGAGTTCTGAAAATAGAGTTGTCTTGCATGATGAACAGGCAAAGTGTTGAACGTTTTATACAAAAAAAATTCCATGCACGCACTCTCGTTTGTCTCAAATCCCGAAACGTTCTGGCGGTTCAAACATAATTCTTAATTTGGCATTTGCATTAATTTCATGCAAAGGGGAGACTTTCAAACGTTCTAGCAGTTTGAGTGGATTTGACTACTCTTGTTTTGGAGTTGACTGGTTTTCAAGTCAAGACATCTATTCGTAATTTTCATGCGTCCAAAGCTTGTCTTCTTTTTCTTTTCCAACGCAAGGGATTTTCATGCAAAACAAAATAGACCTTTGTAAAAGCTGAGTTAGTTTGAGTTTACTCTCTATTTTCCAAGCCAATCTCTTGGCTTTTTGTACTTTTTTATATTAATGGCTTTTCCGCCTTGTAAAAAGCATCCCTCTCTTGGTAAGACCAGACTCTGTCATTGGTGAATTGTGTATGCTCTTTAATCAATAGGACTGTAGTTTCAGATTTCAAGTGCTGGCATAGTGTACATTCATTCAACAATTTGCATACGTGGTAGATTTCTTTTTTTTTTCAAATTCTGATTCGTACTTAGTTGCTAGCTTATCATGTTATGCAGGTCATGTTTAGTGTTTTATATGTCTTTTGCTGACGCTGTAAGTGGATGTTAGGTGGCTGCAAAGTGTCTTGTATCAGACCTCTCTCCACCATTTTCCCTCACGTTTTGTCATTGGATCGAACCTTCTCATGAAATATTTATGCATAGTGATCAATTGAAATCAAAAGTCTTCTTTTTCCTTGTTTGATTCAGTGTTCAAGGTTCCTAGTAGAGTGGATCAACATTCTGGTGTATCACCGTCATTAGGTAGGATTTTCCCTTCAAGTTTCTTTCTCCCTTTTCCATGGTATAAAACAAACGCAGAGTAGAGATACTCATAGATACATCTTATAGGAACCAGCCTTCTCTGGATGTTCTTCTCACCATTGAGGCACCCACCCTTGTGAGAAGATCCCATTGTTTCAACTGGAGAGAGGTTAGCCATTTCAGCACCTCTTCGTTTCAGGGTGCAACTCCAGCTTGACAACAACAACTTCATTACATTTTTTGTTATAATAAACTCATTGGAATAATTTTTAAATGTATCAAGAAATTAACATGGGTAACCAAAATAACAATTTAAGCCTTGTTACAAAAGAGCATGGACACCAAGTAAGTTACAACTCGATAAGAATTTGATAGCAGATGTAAAACAAAGTATAGTAAAGGCATTTTTCAGCCAAATTTGAAACCCAAACAAAATTGTTTCTTTGTTTTTATTTTCCTTTGGGTCTTTCAGCCACAAAGCCATTAAGTAAAATAGAGGAAGCAAAGTTTTGATGTGCTATTAAGGATGTCACAAAATAAATGAGTTTTAACGTTAGATGAGAAGGATCGATAGAGGAAATAGGGGTTCTAACACGTTATCAAAGATGCACAACAATAAATTAGATCCAACTTAGATACAAAGCATTGGGAGAAAAATAATAGGCACAGCATAAAGAATGCAATCTGACCTTTGGTTTGTGTTTGCTTGAGTATGATTTATTTATATGTAAAGAGGTAGTATGGAGCCACTTACCTGAATCAATACACTAAATTATGCTTGTGTAGGAATAAACTTTAAAAATCACTAATAATAGGGAGTTTAAGGGCAGATGGTCCCTCAGAAAATATTTAAAAAATATATTGTTATAAGGTTTATTACACGATTTAACTGTTATAAGCTAGTTTTAAAATTGATAACAAGATTTAGAACTATCCTTATCTTATTCCTTCATCATAAAGGAGCATTGCCTCATCAATTCTACCAGGTCTTCCCTAATGGGGGAAGAATCTGTCCTTATTTGTTCGATCAATTCACTTTTCCTTTGATGAAGGTTAGAGAAGCTAGCTTGCTCAGTACACTTCCTCCTGTATAGACAAAGGAAATGTTGTTGTGGAAATTGATGATACCCAAAGGAAAAATAAATAGTAGCTGGATCAAGATTTCTGGAACTTTTTCTTGTGCATGTGAGGCAGAGTTTTTTAATTGTTTAGTGTACTTTTTTGAATTGGACACCGACTCAAGCTGATGTTACATTTAAAGAAGCTTTGAGTGGGTGAAAGCATACCATTACCCATTTCAGTATTTTTTGTTGTGATACATTGGCTCATATCCTAGATGAGAATTGAAAGGAGTTACCTCAGGAGCGTCAAAATATTTTTCAGGGACATAGAGAGGAATCAAAGGCATATAGCTTGTATGGTGTACTTTTTGAATTGGACACCGACTCAAGCTGATGTTACATTTGAAGAAGCTTTGAGTGGGTGAAAGCGTACCATTGCCCATTTCAGTATTTTTTGTTGTGATACATTGGCTCATATCCTAGATGAGAATTGAAAGGAGTTACCTCAGGAGTGTCAAAATATTTTTCAGGGACATAGAGAGGAATTAAAGGCATATAGTTTGTATGATCTAGAATTTCAACAAGTCATTATTCTATGGGATTTGTGGTTTGAAAGCTAGTTGCCTTTTGAGAAACCTTCTCACTCCAATCAAATAAATCATCTTTGGATGTTCCTTTTGAAGGTTTTGATGGTGTTCCGTCACATTTTGACGAAGAGACAGTCTACTTCTACTCCACTTGTTCCATGTGTACATACAAGTCCTTTTATTGCATGTGAAGCTTGTCTTCCATTATGGGCGCTCCAAACCCTTCGCGATTTTATTTCTGATGTTGGTGATGTGGCCTACCCTAGGAAGACTCAATGCCAAGTTAATTTCACACTCATGTCACGAGTTATAACCAATTATGATCCTCAAACTTATGACAAGGTTCATGGTAAGTAGGAATGGGAGAACGTTATGTTGGATGGTTGAAGAATGAGACTTACAAACTGGCTATTCCTCTTCCATGGAAGAATCTTGTATGTTGTAAATAGAGCTACAAGGCAAAATTACATCCAATGGCGAGATCGAGGAGCAAAAAACTATAATTGTGTTGCTAAGGCCATCTTTTAGCAAGAAGGCATTGATTACAATGAAAACTTTGCTCTAATTTCTTTATGTTGCCATTTGGTTTATTCTTTTTATTGTTTCCACCTTTAGATGCGAATTGCATCAAATATATCTTCATGGTTTTACTAAGCTTGGATAGGACCACCTTGTTTGTAGTTTCAAGAAGACATTTTATGGTCTGAAATAATCTTCTGGATCTTGGTATGAGAAAATTGATGAACTGTTTTTAGAAGCATTGTGTTGTTTGTAGCAATTATGACCCTAATATTTATATCCAACATATTGATGGCCATTTTTTATTGTAGTATTGTATGTTGATGGTTTTGTCATCACTTGCAGCTTTACCAGTTTCATGATGCCAAGTAGAGTTTGAAGAAGAACTTTGACATGACAGATTTCAGCCTTCCACTTTACTTTTTTTAGAATGCAGATTTGGCAGTTGAGAGATAGGTTGTTCCTCTTTCAAACCGGCATGCTTTGCACCCATTGAAAAGGTCCAATATGCAATCAAGCTGCCAAAATCCTTCTACTTTACTTTCTTAGAATGCAGATTTGGCAGTTGAGAGATAGGTTATTCCTCTCTCAAATCGTTATGCTTTGAACCTATTGAAAAGGTTCAATATGTAATCAAACTTCCAAAACCCATAAATGTTGAAGAGAAGAGTTTTTTGGATAAAAATTGCATAAAGATGGTTTAAAATAAATCAACTTTTCTTGTCACACGCTTTGACCCAACATTAAGATGAATGCCGATTTTTAATTCAAGAATACATGGGATCCCTATAAATAGATATCTTTTGTAAGCACGTGGAGTTGGGACGACCAAGTCTAAAAGAGAATAATTATATAATACCCAAAACCAGGCTGGGCCCATTTTTAAGTTTATGGATGCTGGGTCTATAAGTTTGGATTAAGAACTAATCATCATCCCCATTCAAATTGTTAGGGTGCTTATTTATTTCCACCACCTCTCTAAGCTAACTCATGCCGTAGCGGTCTTTTCTTGTGCCAATCTTCACTTTCTTGATGCAAATATGGTGCTTCTTGGAAAGTGAATGCTTCACTAAAGTTGATTTTCACACTCAAATATGATGTGGAACAGCATAATGTTCGATGATTCACATTTGAATGGATCTACTAGTCTCTCTAGTATATGGTGTACCATAGGAGCATGGATTGAGATAGAACTGCTTGTTTTGGATTGATTGAGTACTAGAATCTACTTTAGTGCGTTGAGGAAGGAAAGTTCTCTCTTTGTTTTTCTATTTTTAAAAGTTTTGCCATTTTATTAGAAATCACCTCAACGTATGACATGAAATATTGAGATTGGTTATTTAAGTCTTCATTCTTATGTTCAGGTTCTAGATTCCTTCTTGCATTCTAGAAAGTTCCTACTAGTCTACCCTTGTAGCCTTTCCTTTAAAAAACCGTGGAAACTTGCCTCTTTTACTACTCAACATGCTCTTTATATGAGTTGGCCTGAAAGGGTTTTAATAGTGTGCCCCACTATTTGGCATAAAGAGGTCACATACAGTTCGAATCTCCCCTTAAACTAACTTGAGTTTGGTGAGCTGATATTGATACAACATGTGTTTTAGCTTAATTTATACAAAGACGTAGGGCATTCACACTTTGTCAATTTAAAAAAAAATCAAGTATTTTTTAGGATTTTTTTTGAATTAAAATTTTAAATGTTTTTTGTCTGCCTAGTGGGACATAAGTGGTGAGGTAGCTTGAATATGAAAATTTGTGTGTTATGCTTGTTTTGGATCGATTGCGTACTTAAGAGACTTAAGAATCTACTTTAGCGTGTTTTGAGGACGGAAAAATGTCTTCATGAGTCTTTATTCTTATGTTGAGGTTCAAGATTCCTTCTTGCATTTTGGAAGGCTCTTACTATTTGTCTACCCTTGTAGCCATCCCTTTAAAAAACCCTGGAAACATGCCTCATTTCCTACTCAACATGCTCTTTTTATGAAATTCTTATGGTTCTAGTTGAAAGGGTTTTAAGAACACCAACTTTCTTTGTTAGGGGGTGAAGTGGCTTGAAGGTGTAAATTTGTGTGGTCCCTTCCCATACACTTGGCGAACCAAGGGGCCAACATCCCTTTGCTACAAAAGAACATCAAGAAGTGGTAAACAACTATCCAACCCCAATTCCTTGGTGAATTTGATATTGTGGCATATGACATTAGATGGCTCTGAGAAGGTTCAAAACTCTCCCTTTTGTGAGGCCAATCTAAATTGGTATCGTCCAACTACCTCTTCCACCATTTGGGTTTTAAGGGGAAGAAGTCTAAGGTTTGATTATGAAACAACTTCATAAAAATGTTGGCTACAATAGGTGATGGGGGTGAATCCATTGCAAACATCTTTCTCTGCTCATAAAAATTGCCGCTGAAACTAAAGAAAGTAGATCTCAAACACAACTTCACGAGGCTCTTGGTTTCCTTGGCTATGATTTCTTGTTTATTTAACAACCTCTATAAATTCTCTGATTGGGATGTTCGTGAACAAGGAGACAACACGAAAGCTAACAAGAATATCACCTTCATCTACCCTCATCCTTGATCCGAGCACCAAAGGGGTTTCTCATGACGACCTTCCCATTGTGGTACTCTTGTTGGTATTTGATCATGCACGGAGTATTCGGCACCACTGCTACAAGATTTCAAGATTTCTCGAATTAGTAGACAAGCATAAGTGCCTTATACATCTTCATATAGCCTTGCAGCCTTGCTGCACCTTGCAATCGCTTGGCAACACACCGCAACACTTTGCTGCATTGCGCAACACAATGCAACATATCTGCACTTTGTGCAGTAGTAAAAGTACTACACCACTTCATGTTGGCTTGTGCCTTGATTGGCTTACCCTGAATCAACAAAATCTCAGTCAAAATTCCTTGTTCAACTCTCCACTTGATCAACACACCTTGAGGCAATGCATGACAATAAGGACCCCCCCACAGGTTGATCTTCACATCAACCTTTGCACCATCATTTCAGCATCACGACGCATTTCCTATGCATTGCTCAACTTGATTGGCACACCCCAAGTTGGTGCAAGGTAGAAATTAAAGATTGTGCGTATCGCACAATGCCTTGCATGCTTGTGTGTCTTGCGTAGCCTGTAAACCTTTGTGGTAGCTTGTGGCATCTGTAGAGACTCTGTGCACTCTTGTGTGCCTTCGCAACTCCAAGATGCATACCACACATGCTCATTGTTCCTGTGCAACCTGTGCATCACTCATGTAGCCTCCACGACATCCTTGTGCACTTATTCATCGTCAAGATAAATATTACACAACACTTGAGTTTTATGCACGACTCAATGACATTTGTGACATCTTGCACTGTGCACATAGACATGCGGTACCCTTATGTGCTTTCGCAACACCTTACAACTTACTGCGCATTGGTCTAGCTCAATGTATGACTCAGTGGCAATGTGGACACTTTGTGCTATGTAGTGCCATGTTAGGTGGCGGTGTCAAGATCTGCGCCATGTTAGAGAACTTGTAAGCAAAACTGCGCATTTGGAAGTTCAATCCACAACTTGCAAGAAGTCCAACCATCACTTAGGTAGAAGATGAATTGTTCTTGTACCTGTCCTTTATTGTAACCATTGTCTGTTGTAACCCACTTCTTGTAATGATATATGGTAAGTCATCCGATAGCAATGGACAAGCATTGACCATGTACTAGACATGTACCCTAAATACTTGCATGCTTGGAGTATCTTGTATTAGATGGTCGCCTCTTCCACATGTTAGCATGCCTTGAATATCTAACATCAATGGATCAATGCAACCCGATCTCCCAGTACAAAAAAATATGTTAGGATGTGTCTCCCCCCTCTTTGATCACATGAAGCCTTATTCTTAGTCTTACTGAATCTTGTTCAGATGTTCTATACCCTATTCTTTCCATTGAATAGAAGTAGCATTATTCTACTAATCTTTGTGTCTTTAAATGTGTAATGGTTGTTTTGCATCTTATTTAGATTCCATTGCATGTTCTACAATTCTACAACTCTATTTGAACATATCCATCTAATTTAAATAGTTGTTTGTCCGCTGTGTAACTTCTTGGGCGTGGTGCAAATCATTGGTATCAGCCTAGGTTTTCTCCATCATCTTGTCATTAATTGTCTACACTAAGTTAGAGAATCAATATCAAACTTGCGCTCCTCCCTTCGTTGTTGTAGTTATGGGTAAAGTGAGCAAGAAGGCAAACAACCCCCGAATGGAGGTATCCCTTTATAATATCTAGATGAGAACAGGTGCTTGCTTGAAGAGATCCAACATCTCCAACACCAGAATCAATAGTTGCAAGATGCTCTCTAGTTCAAGTTGAAAAGCTTCAGTCGTGTCATGGAGCAAATAACAAATTTCGTGTTTCATAGCGTTCGTGTTGTAGATCCTATCCTCATTGGTCTTGTTCAAGTTGAGGATAGATGTGCTCAAGTCATGATGAAGCTACATCAAGAGCTCTCTATCAAGGAAAAAGAACTTGCGAAACTTGAAGGTGACTAATTGTAGATCCAAGCACTTGATGCTCTAGTTATTAGCGTGCCAGTGTGTCCAATCATGACATATGGTGTGTGGACAATGACAAGTGAGAACCTTGTAAGTCCTTGTCATTTTCCGTAGTCCAATTCATAAATTTTGTTTGGCAGTTTTGAGAAATACACCAAGGGCTTTGGTTCCAAGTTCTGAAGAAAGTGGGCTATTAAGGCCAAGGCTTAGGCAAAAATGGCCAAGGCATCATCAATCCCCTCTAGATGGAGATGAGACCGCGCAACAGAGGTCTTGGTTACACTAGTTGCAGCACAAGCCAAGAAGGTTTCATATACTTATCCCTGTAGTCAAGCACCAATGATGCCTCCCCATCATGCTCTGTGTCAAATAGTTCAAGTGTTCCCACTTGTGCACCGACCCAACATCTCTTTAAGAGAATTGAATGAGATGCACGAGATCCCAATAGTGCTTCACTCAATCATTGTTTCAATGGGTGCAATCCTCTCGGCAGTGCTCCTTGCAGAAGCATCCCCAAACATGTGTGTAGGCTTCCCAGCAGTAACTTGTGCACTTGTAATGCCAAACACGACGTATGCCTTGTCAACCACCTTTGCAACAACAATGCGAGGAACAACATGTGGATTAATTGTGCCAGCTATGAAGGCACACAATGCACACTCCAGTTGCATGCAACCATTGCCAACACAATGGTAATATAGCTGAACAATGTTGGGATATTCATTCTTGCGGTCTTTGTGGAAGACGTAGCCATTCCCAATCCACTTGTTGGTTCTCAGACATTCTTGTGCAAAGAATTGCTCATTTGTTGAACTTGAAACTACTATGTGTGGATGGACTTTGACAACATGGGCAAGATTACCTCCTCACCGCAATGCTCTTACAATCGCCAAACTTTTCACATCAGTAATGCACTGAATAGTAACACATCTTGTTACACATCCACACATACATTGATATTTTTATAATGCAAGTTGTTTCCATATGGCACAAACTACCAAGACTTCTACGATTTGATGCCATCAATAGGTCAACTTTTGTTGCAGCAAGATGTCTTACACTCCCACATGAAGCTTCATAGTTCTCAAAGCTAGAGCACATGGAATTTGTCAACTTCACTCTTGTACCACAGAGTCTTGATGTTGACATCAAACTCATGGCACATAGAGATCACTAGTGCCAACCTCTGCTACAACATTAGTATTTATTCCTAAGATTGTAACATCCATTTAACATGTATACGCACATCTACAATCTGCTCTCACATACTGGGAATCTTCACACATCCCTCGAGAAGGTGACATGAATACATATACTCCTCTTCCCAGCGTTAGAGTACAGGGATATCACATACACCCTTTGGCATTCATAGGCATCTGTAGGTGGTTTTACACTAGGATATCAGGAGCAACGTTACACTCTCAAGCATGTGCAGGATCATTGATATCTCACACATTGTGCCACATCAAGGAATTCAGAGGTAGATGTACATCTCTTTTCAGGGATCCGACATCCTACATTCCTTCTCAAGGACTGGAGTCAACATCAACACGCCAATAGCTTTTCTGATTCAGAGCTTTGTTTGACACCATCACCCAGATGCTCAAAACTAACAACAATGGAGACCATTGCTTTCTAAGGGGTGACAAATGATCTGAACATGGAAGGGGGTCCCTCAAGACTACCTTCTCATTGTGGTACTCTTGTCGGTATTTGGTCACACAGAGTATTTTGCGCCATTGTTTCAAGATCTGACGCCAACATCGGCTACCACTATCCCTGTGCCCATGCATTGGTTCCTACATTGGCCACCACCATGGTTGTACTCATACATTGGTGTCAAATAAATGAGCTTCGCATATAAGGGGTTTATTTTAACCCAGTTCCATGACTTATCCCCTCTCTTGGCACCTTGGCAGAGTTCTATAGTTACATAGCATAATATGATGAATCTGGTGTGCGTTGTTGGACTTCGGGCAAAGCTATCCTTCTTCTCCTTCGATACCCACTTGAAGGATAAATCATAGAGGATGGAAAAACAATAAGAAAGAGGAGAGAAAACATAAACAAAATACAACCCAACCGCTGTCAAGAATGGCAAACATCCTTTGCAAGAGAAATTGCTCTGCATTAAGACAAACTGTCAAAAAGCTCAGCAAACATCCTTGTCAAGGGAAATTGAACAACAATAAGACAATCTTGTAAAGTGTCAAAGGCATGCCAAACATACACGAGAAATTTAACAAATAAAAGAACTTAAAATACCTTCAAAAGTAAACCAAAAAGTGAATGGCTTAGCCAGCTACCACCCACAAGCTGTTATGTTATGTTCTTCTCAGCAAATTCTTCCTTCCACTCCCAAGGCAATTGTGTAATCATATAAACATGTATTTTCCAAAGGAAGCCCTTATATATATAGGCAACCACCAACTCCTCTAAGAAGTCTGCTTTATTATTAAAATATACATCTTTCTGTGCCCTTTTCTATCTCATTAAATTTATATTGTGCCTTTTTCATCCATTCCTTGTCCTTTGTCTTTCTTGTGGATTTTGCCAAATCTTCCTCAAGATGGAAATATCATTTATTGTAAATTTTCACCCATACCCTTTCCACAAGTTGCCTTTCTCTTAATTCTTCCATTGAGAAGTTTACCTTTTTCAATGACGAAACCGTATCTTTTTTTGTCCTCACTTGTCCTTGTCATTATTTACACGTGGATTTTGTTCTTTTTGATTTTTAAACTCATGGGATATAAATAGTATCCAAATGCCTCATTGTAACGTATATTCCATATAGGATCCATTGATTCTAATGGTTGTTCATTGGATGTTTTTTGAAGGAAATTAATGTGTTCAATTCAAATTATTTGATGAAGCTCAAAATGCTTAAATTAATGTGCTTATATTCTGAAAAGAAATCCCACACCCAAATCGGGATTTGTAATCAAAAATGAATTTTGATTTGTATTTGGAAAATGCTCATGTTGGCTAAAACAGGGCTTTGCTGTACATACAAAAAATTATTTGAGTATTCTCTAAATCACCTGAACCCATATGATGAAGTGAGTTATTGTGAATAGAAGAAATTAAAGAATTAGATAGCATTTTGAGCATCATATGAATTATTAAATTTAGAAGAGAGATTGCCTGATAAAGATAGATTTTGTTGAGAATGAGATTTCTGGGTTCGTCATGTTGATAGAAATGAACTTTGACTTATCAAGTATGCTATGTGTACCCATCATTAGGGAGATAAGAATATGAAACTTACACCAAAGAAAAGCAGCATCAGAAAATACCATAAATAATAATCTCAGGGAACAAAACGGTAAAAAGTATATATAGTTGGCTACCTCGCAATAAATTAATGGATAATGAACTAATTATCTGTTAATTCCCAATAAAAATATTATAGGTTGTCAAATTGAAAAGTAATTAACTAAATACTTGGTTAACTAAAACAAATAGTATTATTCTCCTGAGAAGTAATTAATGTGCTTATATTCTGAAAAGAAATCCCACACCCAAATCGGGATTTGTAATCAAAAATGAATTTTGATTTGTATTTGGAAAATGCTCATGTTGGCTAAAACAGGGCTTTGCTGTACATACAAAAAATTATTTGAGTATTCTCTAAATCACCTGAACCCATATGATGAAGTGAGTTATTGTGAATAGAAGAAATTAAAGAATTAGATAGCATTTTGAGCATCATATGAATTATTAAATTTAGAAGAGAGATTGCCTGATAAAGATAGATTTGGTTGAGAATGAGATTTCTGGATTCGTCATGTTGATAGAAATGAACTTTGACTTATCAAGTATGCTATGTGTACCCATCATTAGGGAGATAAGAATATGAAACTTACACCAAAGAAAAGCAGCATCAGAAAATACCATAAATAATAATCTCAAGGAACAAAACGGTAAAAAGTATATATAGTTGGCTACCTCGCAATAAATTAATGGATAATGAACTAATTATCTGTTAATTCCGAATAAAAATATTATAGGTTGTCAAATTGAAAAGTAATTAACTAAATACTTGGTTAACTAAAACAAATAGTATTATTCTCCTGAGATTGAGTGTGTTTTGTCTTGCATACCAATATGGTTCAATATCGGTCTTCATGAGTTACCAATACCTTGCCCATTACCCTTATTGAGATTTCCCAGCGTTTTTTCAATTTCAATGGTTTCTCTTTTTTTTAGTACACACTACTCATCCTCTTTAAGTATTAAGCTCACTTCATCGATACATACTCGGTGTTTAATATTACGAGAATGGTCTGCTAACACGAAAATCTCAACTCGCAAACTATTTGTCTCTGGAATGCTCGGTGAGCTTGGTTTGGAGAGATCTCCTTGTTTTGCTAGTGCAAGGTTTACCACAGGATCAAGGAACAAGGAACAATTATACACCTTTTTGATTATTAGGACTTGAACGGGTCTTTCATTGAATTGAGTTAGGTACGAAGGGTATTATGAGGTTTGAACTTCGAAGATTGTTTCTATACAGGGTTTTTTCACAATCCTTTCTAACTTTTCTGATAATCCATTTACATAGGGAATATTGATCTTATGAGCATGCATATCTTCATCATTATGTTTTTGTCTTCGAGTTCTAGTTCTACGGAAAGCCTTTTCAATTTCCAACTTTATGTACACATTAGCCATTAAGACCTTCATAAATTGACCTTCATAAGTTGATCTTTCTCCTGCTTGAAATGTTCAGGGTCAAAAATTTTGATTGCTTGACTCACCGAAGAATTGAAGACAATAACTTTTTGACAAAGGTGATGGTGTGATGAGGTTCCATCCAGTTTCTTCAAGATAAGGATATCCAGGAAGGGTAATTTGTTATCTTCTTTTTTCTCCATGGTGAATTGGATTTGTTCCATCCTCCCATTTAAATGATTGAGGAACTGATCAAGTTCTTCATCACCATGATGACATTAATGCTAAATGGTCCCATGGCGAAGAGCTTGATAAATTCATTAATCATTTAAATGAGAGGGTGAAACAAATCCAAATCATTATAGAGAAAGAAGAAGATAACAAATTACCTTTTTGGATGTCCTTATTTCAAATAAACCAGATGGAACCTTATCTCATGAAGTGTACAGATAGAAGACTTGTATAGATCTCTACTTTCAGGTAGACTCACATCATCATCCTTGCTAAAAAATCGAAGTCCTCAATTATTTTGTGACTTGAGCAAACAAGATTTTTGATCTTGAACATTTCAAGTAGGAGAAAGATCACGTTATGAAGATTTTAATGGATAACAGGTACTGAAAGTTGGAAATTGAAAGGGCTTTCGATCAAGCTAGAACTAGAAGACAAAAATATAATGATGAAGATGTGGATGCCCGTAGGATCACCTTTCTCTATTAAAGGGAGTATCGGGAAAGTTAGAGAGGATTGTGAAAAAAGCCAGTCTACAAACAACCTTCAAACCTCATAATACCCTTTCTACCTCACACAATTTAGTGAAATATCATTTAGGCCTTAATAATTAAAGAGGTGTATATTTGGTTCCTTGTTCCTGTGGTAAACCCTACATTTGTGAAATAGGGAGATCTCTCAAAACTTGGTTCAAAGAGCATTCCAAATACATAAATAGTTTCCATAATACTAAACATCAAGTATGTATCAATGAGGTAAGATTAATACTTGAAGATGATGATTATTGGAGAATAAAAATAAGAGAAACTATTGAAATTGAAAATAAATAAAGAAATCTCAATAGGGATAATGGACTTAGTATTAACAACTCATGGAGTCCATTTATGAACCATATTGGTATGTTGGACAAAGCACACTCAATCTTGGGTGAATAATATTATTTGTTTTAGTTAACTAAGTATTTAGTTAATCACTTTTCAATTTGGCAATCTCCATTATTTTTATATCGAACTAACAAATAATAGTTAATTATTCATTTATTTATTGTGAGATAGCCGACTAAATATGCTTTTTACCATTATGTTTTTTGAGATTATTATTTATGGTTTTCCTTGGAGTAAGTTTCATATTTTTCTCTCCTTGATGATGGGTATGCATAGCATACTCGAAATGTCAGGTTTTGTTTCTATCAACATGATGAATCCATAAATCTCATTCTCAAATACTCTTTACCTCGTGAAAACCTTCATGATCTCAAACCCAAATTTGTTCCTTAGAATACTTCAAATTTAATATCTTTGAGAAAAGTGCAGTGTATAATTTAGGAAGTGAATGCTTAAAAGTAAGCACCTTTGTCATTGTATCTTAAATTGAACACAACTTTGAGAGAGCAATCAAATTCCTTAAATTCGTGAATGAAATAGGAGTTCCATAAAGAACTTAATGGTTTTCAACCGCAAGGCAAATTGTAGATGTAAGAATTAACTCACAAAAAACTTAAGGTAATATGCCGTAGTTTTTCCATTAATTGATGGACTTCAAAAAAATAAGTTTGGTGATGTATTTTAGTGCGGGGGGACCACTCAAAAGCCGAGAGTTTTAACATGAACAATGAAATCACTCTATGAAACTAGACAACTCTCACAACTGAAATTATATTAGATCTGCACTTTAGATAGAAATTGGAGATGAGGACAAGTTTCTCCTTAGTGAGAACAATACCTTTTTGATTTGAAATCTATAAACCTTAAATCTACCTTTTTATTAACTATATTTGCATATGCAAGTGAAAGGATAAATTAAGGCTTCTGAACTTTCTAAGAATGCATACAGTCCTCTTCATTCGTAATTAGCCATGGGAATTATTTATTTACCATTATCAAGGCCCTTTGTTCATTATGGCCTTCCTTGGATTAAATTTAAGAGGTAGAAATTGTACATTGTATCTTTCCCGTTAAATTAGTTGCTTGGATCTATATTAAACCAGATTGTGAGTGAAGGAGATCCCTGATTATATTCTTCCCTTCTTAGCAATTAATAATCATGAAATTTCAGACTTGCGTATGACAAGGAACTACCTTTTTTGTTTTTTGAGCGAAAGACTGCCAGATACTTGTAATTTTACATTTATTGATCTGGCTGCTGAAATATTGGACAAGGTAGAACAAACTTTAGAAAGTAGTAGGTGGGGCACACCATTGTAAAACTTAGCATAAAACCCAACTTTGTGCTTCTCTTGTAGCAAGTATGGCAACCTATGGCTTGCATATTGACTGTGTCAGTGAACTCCAACAATGAATCTCTCATAGCAATGTGGGGGTTTCATATATATAGTGGGCATTACATTCTCCATTGTGTTCCCCTGTGGGGCACATGGCCATGAAGCGCTGTGCATAGGTTGTTCATTGGTGAATATCTCACATTTGCCACACAGAATTTGTAAAAGTATTTTTATACTTGATTGATGTTAGACATTGGTATCAACATTAGACGCTAATGGCCGTTAACCTATGCAACATCCTTAATGTGATTCTTAGTGCAAGCCACATGGTGGTTGTTCAGCACACGAAGGAACTCAAATTGCAAAGGAGAAAATTTTTGGAGAAAGCATGAACACTCTGTGATCTGGAACACGGGATCGTGCCACATGGCACAATCCTATTGTATGGAACAACCCAGGGAATACATTTTCCTTAGTGTCGTAGTCCAAGTGACTTTGAGATACGAGGATTCAACACGCCATTGTGTCATAGATTGGTGGCGAGGTGAAAAAAATAAGTGGTGCGGAACTAGAGGAAGGTAAAAACAAAAAACATATATATTTTGTGCCAAAAAGCAACTATGGCATTTAAAGTCCAAACATGACAAACTTATAATTGATCTATAGGTTTTTAAGTGTTCTAGATCCATTGGTGGGATAAAAAATGAATCAGTCTCACTGGGGTACTTCAACAAGATGTTCATGGTCTAATAACCCAAGATTGTAACCTGACTTGTTGCCTAAGAAACATAACCCAAAGCCGAACTCAATGATGTATCCATAGCAATTTGGAAGGATTAATTATAGATGTGATCGCAATCTTTGCCATCGCACATTGGTGCGAAATTTATTTGTGTGTGCATGTAAATTGGGTTTGAGACGTATTGTGGGTTAATAAAGTTATAAGAAACGAAAAAAAATTGTAATAGGTTTTGGACCAGAATGAGAGGGTGTTACACATTGGGATAAGATTTAATAAGAAAATATACAACAATTCAATAGTTATATCCCAATATAAGTCTATGAAAAGAAAATAACATCATGCTACCCCGAAGGGGAACCACTAGGGTCTTACAAAATGGGTGCCTCATAGCAAGGCATTGCATGCTTCCCCTTTTCAAGAAACTTCGTACCTGAAGTTACATGTGATGAGGTTATGATATAAACATTGCATCTAAGATGTGTCTTCCAAGTAGCAGAACTTGGGATATTTGGTCCCACTGGACCTTTACTTGATCAACTGTGTCGTTGAAGTCGAAGCAAACACTGATTGAGGAACCTCTTGGGCTTTACCTTGAATGTGTACTTGTCTATTTGTAAGGAGGACTAATCAAGAACATGTGATGGGTCTATTGATACATGGAAAACATTATGCATCCTATACATGTTGGGTGGCAAGGCAACCCTGTAAGCAAGTGGGCCGAGTTGTTCTAAAATCTCAGATGGTCCTATAAAGTGTGGTGACAACTTGTTCCATGCCTAATTTACCCTATGCTCTTGCGGGATTTAACTTGCAAGAACACCTGATCTCCAAGATCAAAACTCCTTTCTGTTCTATTAGAGTTTGCGTATCTTTTATGTTGGCCCTGTGCCTCCTTGATGTGTTTCCAAATTTGAATAATTTTCACATTCATCTCTCTAACTTAATTGGTACAATTCAAAACATGGTCCTCAATTCTACTCCAATTCAAATGAGTTTTGCAGGGACGTCCATACAAAGCAGTATACAATGCCCATATCAATGGATCTATAATAACGATCATTATATGAAAATTCTACCACAGGTAGATAGTTCTTCCATTAAGTTTGCCGGTCCATGACATATCTATAACATGTCCTCTAAGCCCTGATTGACTTTCTCAATCTGTACATCTATTTTCAGACGATACACTATATTGAAATTAAGCTTTGTACCTAGAGTTGCTTGAAAAGTGCTAAAAAAATGAGATGTGAATAGAGAATTCCGGTTTGATTTAATTTTAAGCAGAACATCATGTAACTACACGATCTAATCCACATACAACTGAACAATATCTTCCACCTTGTATCTTTAGTTGGTAGTAAGTGTGCAACCCTGGTTAGTTTATCAATGACCACCAAGATGGAATCATCCCTGTGTTGAGTCATAGGCAATCAAACGATGAAATCCATGGACACCACATCCCACTTCCATTCAAAAATGTTGTGGGGGCATAGTAATTTGGTTTGGTGACTATGTCCTGCTTTCACTGTTGACATTCCAAACTTTGTGCAACATACTCGACCATCTCGTATTTCATCCTAGGGTATTAATACAAGGCTCTCAAATTTGCAAGCATTTTCTTTGCTCTAGGATGAGCTGAATATAGTGCTTTATGTGCCTCATACATAATCAAATCTCTCATACCACAACTATTGGGCACATACATACGATGTTGGCACATTAAGAGTCCATCATTGTTTAAGGTGTAATCCTTGTACTTAGGTTGAGCATTGAGCTCACTTCTCTGAAGCATAGCTATTACTTCGACATACCAAGCATCTTGCCTCTGCAATTATAGAATGTTGCTTTGCAGGTTGTTCTCCATAATCAACATGGAACACAACCCTGGCCTCTTGCTGAGGGCATCTACTACTTTGTTCTCTTTGCCTTTGATGTAGGCACTGGGAAAGTCACACTTATCCAAATGTTACATCCAATGCATCTGCCTAGCATTCAAATTAGGTTGTGTGAATAAATGTATCAAACTCAAGTGATCGGTTTTAAGCACATACTTATGATCAATAAGATAATGTCTCAACATCTACAATGCGTGCATTACTGTAGTAAACTCTAAATCATAAGTTTGATAATTAAGCTCATGGCCCTTGAGCTTTCTCGATTCATAAGCATTGTTTCTACCTTCCTGCATCAAGAGTCCACCAAGTTCTTCAAGGGATGCATCTATGCATACAAGAAAGTCTTTGTCCATATTTTGCACGTCTAATATGGGTGCTGTTCTTAATAGCTCCTTGAGCTTATAGAATGCAACATCACACTGTGCAGTCCACACAAACTTTTTCTCCTTACTTTGCAGGGAAGTGTTGGGGCTTTAATTTGTGAGAAATTTTCCATGAATCTTTGATAATATCTTGCTAAGCCCATGAAACTACACATCTATGCCCCATTATTTGGCGCTAGCCTCTCCATGATTGCATTGATTCTAGCTGGATCCATTGCCATCTTGAGAAATGTAATGGGCTAAATATTGCACTTCTTTGTGAAAAACCGTGTACTTAGATAACTTGCCATATAACTGTGTCTCTGTCAAACATAGCAAAAATTGCCTTAAATGCTCTTCATGTTCCTTTTCAATCTATGAATATATCAAAATGTCATCCAAAAACATAAACACAAATTGATCCAGATACCTTCAAAACACATTGTTCATGAGGCTCATGAACATAGTGCATGCGTAAGGCCAAATGCTACCCCTAGCAAATTCATAATGACCATACTGAGTGCTAAAATTGTCTCCGATATATCACACTCCTTGATTTTCAATTCGTGATACCCTGATTGCAAATCTACCTTGAAGAAGACATGAGATCTTCTCATTTGATCAAACAGGTCGTCAATCTTTGGCAAGGGACATCGATTTTTAATCATTGCTTTATTTAGTTGACAATGGTCAATACACAATCTCAAAGAGCCATTCTTGTTCTTCACAAAGATAACAAGAGCTCCCCATGGGGATATGCTAGGTCTAACCAAATCCTTATCAATCAACACTTGTAGTTGTTGTACCTATAACCCACACAATCCTTGTACACTCATCCTATATGGGTCCTTAGAAATGGTCTCGACACTGAGTACTGAATCAATGGACAAGTCAATCTCTCTCTTTGGAGGTAATCTAGACAACTCTTCGAGAAATACATTTGCGAATTCTTGCAAGATAGGAAAATCATCCAAGGATGGGCCATCACCATCCTCTAGAACATTGATGGCATATAATTGACATTCATGTCTCCAACATCGTTTGAGTTGCATAGCCAATATAAATTTCAAGGAGATGAGTATTCTAATACCTTGAATCTATGCCAACTTACCATCCTCATTGAGACACTTCACATGCTTCTCGAAGCAATTCATGATTGCCCTATCGATTTCAAACCAATCCATACCAATCACTACATCGTAGGACCCCAAAGTAGTGTAGTATAAATCCACCTTGGTCACAAAGTTTCCCAATCTCAAAGGACAATTTTGAACTACAAAGGGAATAGATTGCTTTGCAACATAAGCCATCTCTACGTCGCCCAAGCGCTTTTGATGCAAACTTTCCAAGCCACATTGCTCTAAAGATAGAGGAGAAATAAAACAACTAATGGCACTAGGGTATATTAATATTGATGTAGTAACAAAACCTATCATACCTGTAGTCTCAACTACGGTGGTGTGGTGCTCTACTTGGCAGCCTTCAACTGCTCCATTGATTCAGTGATTGTGACCATTGTCGCTTGTGGTTCTATACCAATCCTCAGTTGGTGGTGGATACTATGATTGACATTGTCGACATTGTTGTGCATAATGTGGTCCACGAAAAATGTAGCATAGAATAGTTGCCTGATCCTGCTCTATCGTGCTATAGGGCATACCACAATCCCATCCTGCATATGCTGTCTAGGATGGTGTTGACTCTAATGTGGTTCATCACTTGTAGCTCTAGCAGGCTGAGCATCTGGTTGTCTATCTTGACAATCACACCTATCATGACGCTGTTTCTAATTAGTTTGATGGCATCGAAAATCACCATGAGGATAGGTTGTAAAACCTTTCCTTTGTCTCTTGTTGAGCTTTAATGTGCTCATAATGTCTTAACTCTAGAAACTTCCTGCTTAACCAATCGGGCCTTCCTAGTGGCTTCGAATAAAGTGGTAGGCTAGAAGGCTTGTACCCGACTCCTAGTGGTAAGTGAGAGATCACTAAGATATCTGTGGATCTTGGTGGTCTCATCCTTGGTCTATCCAACCTACTTAAGAAGACTCAAGAAATGTGCATCTTACTCTGCCATTATCATATTACCCTGTTGAAGAGAATGGAACTCATCGATCTTGGAAGTGAAATAGGTGTCTGATAGGTAATGTTTTGTAAACAATTCCTTAAACTTCTCCCAGGGGATAGTGGCTATGTCTAAATTCTCCAATTATTCTTGATATTACCACCATAGGGTTGCTTCTCTGGTTAATTGGAAAATAGCAAGTTAGGCCTTGCCATTGCTTGAGAAATCTCTCAACCCAAGGCACCGCCACATACCAATTAACCATGTGGTGATCTCTCTACCAAGTTTTTCTGCATTGAACTTAGGTAGGTTGGCCGTTTTAAGCTCACAAGTGATCCCATCTATACTATGTTGTGTACCACCATTGCCATGGGCTCCCACAGTGGATGCTCTCCCATGCGATGGACTAAGCTCTCTCCTAATGAACACAATGCTCTAGCTCTTGGCTACTCTTGGAGCAATCCTTGTTTTGCCCCAACTTTTTGCTCTTGTCTAGGAGCCATCCTGTCCCTAAGGTCTCTAAGAATTGCTAGTATCTCAAGGTCAATAGGCCTAGGAGGTGGAACCTCCTCACTATGTTTTAATGATTCCCCGAGTAACACTACTTGTATCACAAGTTCATGCTCAATCCCATGTCTAGCGTTGGCGTGGTCCATCTTGTGTACCTACAAGTACAAAAGAAAAGGTGGTCAGCTATTGGGTGATGTAAACCCTACCTTTAAGAAACCTAGAAGCTTACAATAATTTACAACAATTAAACTAATTCAATTGCATGTTTTCCCAATAGGCTATGAAATGCCGAACCATGCTTTGATACAATGTGTAACACCCTCTCATTCTACTTCAAGACCTACTACATTTTTTTTCTTTTTTCATATCTTTATGTACTTGCACACGTCTAGAGCCCAATTTACATGCATACACACATTTCATACCAAAGTACGATAGCGGAGATTGCAATCACTTCCATAATTAATCCTTTTCGATTAATATGGATATGCCACTGAGTTCGGTTTTGTTTAAGTTTATGACCTTGGGATTGTAGGCCAAAAATGGCTTATTGGAGTACCCCAATGAGACAACTCCATAAAGGTTTATTTGAATCTTTTTTCGATCCCATCAGTGGGTTCGAAAAATTAAAAAACCTATAAATCGACTATAAGTTTGTCTTGTTTGAACATTGGATGTACAAGTTGCCTTTCAACACAAAATATGTAATTAGATTATTTAATTATCCTAGGTCAGGTATATTATTTAATTGTCTCGAGTTAATTATATTATTTAATTATCTGGTGTTTCACACTCCTAAAATTGTGTCTCACCACAAGTCATTGATGCGTGTTGAAACCTCGTATCATAGAGTCACATGGATGTAAAAGTATTCCTCTATGCAGCGGGATTTTGCCAACTGGCACGATCCCATGGCCTGGATCACCAAGCATCTCAAGTTTCACGGGAAAGTATTTCCTACGCACTCTAAGTGCTCTGTGTGCTGAGTAGTTGCCACATGGCATGCACCCGGAATCTCATGGAGGTCGCAAATTTAAGTGTCTGCTGCTAGACAACATGTTTGGCATCAATCAGAAATATAAACAACCGTATAAATCCTATGTGGCGAGTATGGGATGTTTACTAATGGACAGCTTGTACGACGCTTCACAACCGAGTGACATATGTTGTATGCTGCAGAAGATATAAATCAGGTGCTGGGAGTCTCGGGCTTAGGGAAATAGCAAGGTTTGAATATAGATGCAGGTCACCCGAAGAGAGATCTGATGCTCGAGATCATGGGCTTAGTCGATTAGTAAGCTTTTATTGCAGCTGCAGGTTGCCCTATTGGCCATGAAAAAGACAGTTTTAGATTTGTATCACAGGGGCACGGTCCGGTTGTTGTCTCCTTAATCCTTTGTTCTATTATGCAAGATACACCAGTGCCCAGGTCGCTAAAATACACAATTATGGGTTTGGTGGTCTCTGTTCTTAAACAAAGTCAAGGGATATACCATATATGCAGGTCTGAGCTTACACGGTGGTGATATGAATTAGCTAAAGGATTTCTGCCATTTTATGTCACTCAGGGAAAAGACCAAAAGGCCATATTGTAAATAGGGCTTCTGTGATTGAATAGAGCTCAGGGTTTAAGTAGAATAAGAAAGAGAGCTACATCCAATCCATAAATTTCAAGGCTCGTGTCATACAATTAAATGGTAATTTTAAAGTTGATTGGCTTCTCTTAAAGGAATAATAAAAATATGTCTTCCCAGCGGATGAAAGGTCAACTCTTACTAGGGACACATTTTTCTCTCATTTATGATGTGTTTCTAATATGCAAAGGTTGAGATGAATTTGGTTTTTGTTAGTTTCATATATGAATAAGAAAGGGATGTATTTGTTTATATTATACTCACTACTCCCATGTGGTCCCACTAAGCAAATTGAGGAGGATTTCTAAGTTGTGAACCGCTTAAGCACAGTGACAAAAGGGCTTAACATTCTAAGGGACAAATCGGCTCATTTAGGGAATTCATATAACACTCAACTGCCACTTTGTTCTTTAAATCCTTAATTCTTTTAATCACATTTACACAGGGAATTGAATAGAATATTTTGATAAGTTATGTATGCTCAACAAAGACTTATTAAACCAACATAAGTATATAATCTCTTTTCCAACTACACAACAGGTTACTTTTCTGACTGTAAGCCCCAGCTTATATGTGGTCTTTTTAATTCAAATTATATCTAGCACACGGATTTAGAAATTTTGAAAACTTCATCAGAGAAATAAACTCAGGTTTCTTTCCTTCGAAAGTCA
Source organism: Torreya grandis (assembly GCA_037957365.1). NCBI lineage: Eukaryota > Viridiplantae > Streptophyta > Pinopsida > Cupressales > Taxaceae > Torreya > Torreya grandis. The sequence goes on along the minus strand of JARHVA010004952.1, from coordinate 621,999 downwards.
TTCAGTCAGCAGTCATTAAATCAATTGCTAAATAATTTCTTTCTTTTCTGAATATAGTCAATCTTGTATAAATATTTAAACGAGGAACAGAGTTAGAAAGTGTGCTTCAAGTATCTGGAGGCTTACTTGATTGCTCCAGCACAGCCTGCAGATTATATCAAATGAGATGAATGGTATGCCATGATCCACCCAGCCACTCTCACAGCGAGTGCACGTGTCCATATGTTGTATGCTGCCTCTTAATAAATTGCCCAACACCGCAGATTAATATGCATAACACTGAGAGACTGCACAACTCAACTAAACATTCTATATACTACTTCCCACTTCATCACCTAGATTAATTTCCCATTTCTCGTTTGTCTTTCAAATTGATCATCAGTATGCAGTTGTGGGGTGGATGCAACAAAGCCGATTTTAATAATAACAAATGAAAACAATGGAAAAAAGCATAGAGGATTTGCACAACTAAAAAATCCAACTCAAAAAGGGGCTTCTCCAAACAATAATACAAAAGCTTTCACATGGGCATAAATCTTCAAGAAAACATTCAGAGCTGGAAAAATAATCAGAGGTAAGAGCATGGTTGCATCGCATACCTATGCCTATAATATATAATAAAAGCGCTGTCGCTATGGCTGCATTGATGCACTGACGCCATCAACGGCTACCACTATGACTGTGCCCATGCAATGATGCTGGATATTTAAGCTTTGCATTTAAGGGGGTTATTTTAACCCAAACACTAGTGCTGAGACTTATCCCCCCTCTCTCGGTGCCCTGAGGAAGGCCTCTAGCTACGTAGTATAATATGATGTATACGGTGTGTGTTGCCACACACGGGGCAAAGTTATCTTCTTCTCTTTAAATACCCACCTAAAAGATAAAACATAGAGGATGTAAAAACAATAACGAGCAGAAGAATATAAACAAAAGACAGTCCAGCAGCTGTCAAAGAATGACAAACATCCTTAGCAAGGGAATTGCTCCACATTAAGACAATAAATTGTCAAAAAGCTCTGCAAACTTGCTTCTCAAGGGAACTTGCACAACAATAAGACAATCCCACAAATTGTCAAAGGCATGACAAACATCCTTGAGAAATGTAACAAATAGACCAATCATAAAATACCTTAAAAACAGAGCTAAAATGTGAATGGCTGAGCTAGCTGCAACCCACCAGCTGCTCTATTCTGTTCTTCTCAGCAAATTCTTTCTTGCACTTTCAAGACCATTGTGTAAGCGTATAAGTATGTATTTCACAAAGGAAACCCCTCTATTAAGTAGCCTCATCCTTCGTAAGGTCTTACCTATTATTAATTAAAATATAACTTTCTGTGTCCTTTTCCCGTGTCATTAAATTCATGTTGTGCATTTTCATCTATCCCTTGTCCTTTTGTGTCTTGCAAATTTTCCCAAAACTTGTTGTAGATGGAAATATCACTTCTCATAATTTTTTCGCCCGTACCTTTTTCCACACGGGACCTTTCTTTTTATTGCTGTCTAGAATTTAAATCATGAAACCATATCTTCCTTTGTCTTCATGTGCCCCTGTCTTTACACTTGGGTTTTGTTATCTTTTTGTTTTTAAATTCATGGGATATAAATAATATTCAAATGCCTCATGGTGATATATATTCCACTTAGGACCAATTGATCCTCACTGAGAACTTCAAATGCCTGCTGCCTTGATTTTGTTTCTAGAATCCCAACTAAATGTGGATGTCCATTGCCGCTGATTTGTTGGGTTGACTCAAATACCCCGCAATGGAAACCATGCAAACCCTTGCCAACTCATATCATTGTTAGTATAAATTTTGTTGCCATTAATATAAACCTGTGTTCATGCACATAAACTAGATACATCACATTATGTCTATGGTATGACAAGGTTTAATAAAAAACATAATAATCAAAATTCTTAATCAACATAATGTAGTTCACTCATTTCACTATTCTGAGTATCATCATTATCAAATAAGCAACATACTAAACATGGGCTTAATCATATAAGTTAATTCAATAAGCGGGTCCAACCCCGACTAGAATCTTAGTTATTGACCTAAGAAAGGTTTAGGCTAGGAGGGGAACTGCATATTCTCCCCCCACTCTGCCCTCCTTCAGGGAGCTTTGTGCCCAAAGTTTCATTTTCACAAGGAAAGTATATACTCACAGCTGAATGCATACAGTTGCAAACTAATAAAAATGAGTTCAGCACATTGTGCTGTTGAAAGAATATCATTAATATACATGATTCTTTTTAGAGAGTAAACCATAATTATAGAAGCAACTATGCAAAAAGCAGCTGAATACATCATGTTTATGATCAAGAGTTCCTATTCACATGCATCTCTCTCGGGGATCATCAATTTCATCCATAGTTACCATGTTTGAAAAGTTCGGGTCATTTAGAAGGAGAATTTTTTTTAGAAGTTTAGGATTTTGCAAAAGGTTCGGTTTGGTTCAGAAAATTTTATGAACTTAAAAAGTATGTAAAAAATAAATATCATACATATTTGTAAATAAAATACCACTTACACAATAATAAATAAGCATACACATGTGACACTAGTATACCAAAAAAGATAAATGCATAGCAAAATCCAATAGTGTCAAACTTCATAAATGTTACGAATAATGTTTACATGGGGTATTTACTGGGATGGTAAATAGTAATTAGTAAATATTATTGTAAAAGGTTGGTTATATGGTTAAGATAATAAAACAACAAAGGTTGTTTTATTATTATTTGGGTGAAATGGTTGGAACCATATTCACGTATGATTTTGATATAGGACAAAGTTGGTTTCCTAATTTGTAGGCAATTACTCCTATATATTTGTAATCATCTATTGAATATTATTAACAAAGATTGATTTGTTTCAATTGGGTATCAGAGCACTATAGATCCTATGCCTTTGATGGAGTTTTGATCTAGTCAAGGGGCAGATCTGTGTTATGTTAGTGCCCCGACTCATGAGAGTTCCTATGCCTTTGATAGAGTTTTGATCTAGTCAAGGGGCAGATCTCTGTTATGTTAGTGCCCCGACTCATGAGAGTTTCTGTTGATGCAAGCATCTATGTAAATTAGATATTTGTTTAGCTTTGGTTGTATCTCGTATCTGGTGTGGATATATTTTGTTTCTTATCATGCATGTTCAGTTATATCATTAAGAAAACTTGGTCTGGGTGGATCACGTGTGAAGGAGGAGAGACGTCAGGGCTCAAAAATGATTACAAAAAGATAGGCATTTAGCTTATGATCAGATTCATTTCAATTTATCATTTTCCATTGTTCAAAGAGATATCTTCAGTCTCTAAGCTGGCGAGTTTTTTTAAATTTGAAGACATCAGAATTTTAGCTTTCTATGCCAAGCGTATCAGATCAAATTTGCTTCTAATTTGAGCTTTTATTTCTTCTGGAATATGCACAGTGGAGGTCAATATATATATATGCAACGACTTGTGCATCTAACCCAGCCGTGTATATTTGCTCCACTTCAGTAAATTAATGGTTTACAACTTCCCCTCAAGCTCACTTGCTCAGTATAAACATTCCTCATGCGAGGTCGGTGACGGTGATTGTTCCACCAGCTGCACGCGGTAAACTGCTTCAATAGCCTGCTCTTTTGGCCACATTTTTACTGTTTTCCTCACATCTCTCAATCCTAGCTGCTACAAGCTCCATGCTGGATTTCCTGCATAGAAAGCAAAATATTTATATACTGTTGAGGATCTGCTTGGATAATTCTACCATTCGCATTCTACCTTGTCTGCGTTGTATCTGATGCATTCACTCTAACTTGCACTCCACCGATTCCGCTATTTCCCATATATCTCAGTTTTTATTTAGATATTTCAAATATAGTTTTTTATTATAAGATTATAGTGTCAAGTTATAGTTTAGGTTTATAGTGAAGTCTAAAGTTTGAAGTTTACGTTTTTTAGTATAGTTAAGTTTGTTTCCTAATAGTCTAGATTTACCTGGGCGTCATTTAAAAATCAAATGAGTCATATTTTCAAAATTATTTGTTCTCAATTGTCCAAAAATCGTCAAAAAATCTCAAAAGTGTCGGTCTAAGGCAAGTCGTTTTGTTAAAAGAAGTCGTCATTTTGTTAAAATTTAAAAAGTAATATTTAATTAATTTTTTATTCATCTTAGTGAAGTGTAGTCAAAAGAGTCAAAAATAAAATAAAATTGCCTTACAGATGCATTTTCGGTGGAACCCGACATCCGATTCAGTCATGTAAATGAGCCTCAAAGTCAAATTCGGTCGAGTTAGCAACATTATACTGGAGGATGGAGGTTACACGGAGGAAGGAGGTCTTTTAACGACCTCTCGTTAGTTGCCAACGACGGGGCCGCATCAATGTTTTGGCGACTTCGTGTGTTTTGTATTTCATTTCAGCATGGTGTGGATTTCAGTTTTTCAGTGTGTTTGTTTTTTGAAAATGTTCACATTGTGGGAAGGGAACATAGAACAATGTTTCATTTTCTATTTAGAACCAAACCGGCTAAAGTCAAGGAACACTACCAGTGGCAGTGGTAGTCTTCTTTGCTGTGTGAGATTGAGTGGCATGATCGTACACAGTGGCTACAAGTAAAAAGTTGATTTCTTACAAGGTCAAATGTGACATTCAGTATGTATTTTCTTTCAGTTTCAGTTTGGAGTGCACAAGATGTAAACAAAATCTTGATGTTTTAATTCCTAATAGAAAGCATTGTAGAGTGTGTCAGTAAGTTTATTGTAACACTCATAGATTTGGAAAGGGCTGGTGGTCGATCTAGAAAACCACAGATGTAAAAAGGTAGATAAATTTTTACTGGTGGAGTCCTCTGACTGCCTTCCTTTATGAAGATGATCTACCAGTGGAATGTCGAGTGCGTTGTTTTCATGGAGTAAATGCGGGATGCGTTCCTTGGCATAGTTATGATCATGTGCAACAAGACAGTCAACGAGTTAGAAGTTTACACGTCTTTTTTTGATCTACATTATGAAGCAAACCTGTGCAACACGTTGCAGTAAAAGAAGGAATTATGTTGTACCATGTCAACATTAGGGGGGTGAATGTTACAAATAATGTTTACATAGGGTATTTACTGGGATGGTAAATAATAATTAGTAAATATTATTGTAAAAGGTTGGTTAAATGGTTAGGATATAAAACAACGAAGGTTGTTTTATTATTATTTGGGTGAAATCGTTGAAACCATATTCAGGTATGATTTTGATATAAGACAAAGTTGGTTTCCTAATTTGTAGGGAATCACTCCTCTATATTTGTAATCGTCTATTGAATATTATTAACAAAGATTGATTTGTTTCAATAAATATAAGATATAACCAATGAGAATTATCCATTATATAACTTTGAACTTTAAAGTATCGGGCATTAACTCATCTCCAACATCAAAAATTGTATTTACATCAAAAGTATTACTAGCATCTTTATCTAATCCTACACTAGTAAGTTCATCAACAACATCAACATTTTCTTCATCTCCAAAACATGGTTCGCCAAGGTGAGACTTGTCATCTTTATTTACAAGAAACTGAATAAACAATTCTAAATTGCTATGGACAAACACAAGATCAAAGAGTTTTTGAACCCCTAGTTGATTCCTCTTATCAGTGTGGATTAAATGGTGTGTACTCCAATATCTTTCACATGCAAAAGCATTGGAACACTATCTAAAGATTTGCATGACAAACTTCTGCAACTTTGGAGTAGAAGCCCCATTTGTCTACCACCATTTAAATGGTTCTCGCTTAATTCTGCTTGCCTTTGCTTCCTTGATGCCAAACATTTTTAGTTGGTTTTTGAAAACAGTAAGTTGCTTTCTCATTACTACTTTCTCATCTTCATCAAAAGAACCAACCTATCCGTTGTTGTAAATACCCCTCATTATCTCCTCATTTGCATCATGATTTACCTCTACTGATTTAGGATATGAATAGCAGGCTGTTGTGTGTAGAGGACGATGTAGCATGAACTATCATTTGTCCACAATTTTCCAAATACGCTTGACTTCTTCAATGACACCTGGAAATAACTTCTGAATTTCTTTCTTTGCTGTATCCATCCCATGCAAGGTTGATTGCTATCAACCATTCTCAAAATTTGAACAAGTGGCTCAAACACCGTTATGATCTTCAGGGCCCCCTCCCAAAATGTGCCCCCTAAGATAATTCTTTCAATATTCTTTTGAATGGATTTTCTTGGGAAGTTTAGACTTTGCCCATTCATTAGTAACCACCACTTTTCTGAATGTTGTCCTTTCCTCTACCTCTCTTTGCAAAGTAATGAAGTTGGTGGCAGAGCTTGTTTCAATAGGTGAGAGAAGCTCATGCTTTGCAAATGAATGATACAAGTTCAATGTCAAGCGATGATTAAAGATAAACTTAGAAATTTGTTTTCCTTCAATCACAATATTACTAACCGACTCCAATTTCGATAAACAAGCCAAAGATATATCATGTGCTGCACATGGTGTCCAAAAGAGTTGAGAAAATCTATTCATAAGTATATCACCTACTCCTTTACAATTTGCTGCATTATCTATAATAAAACATTCTCTTCTCCCATCTCCAAAATTGTTGTTTCAATGCATCAGGAAATGAAAAGAGAAGTTTTTTGTTTATTACTTGTTTCAATTGATTTTATAAACATTGCACCTTTAGGGGATATTGCCAAAACATTTAGGAGGGGCATTCTCCTTGAATTGAACTATCACTGTTCTTTTCCAAATTTTCTTCATTTTATCTAGCTTAATGAATATGGATTTCACTTCCTCTTCAAGAAGACTAGTTTTTACTCTTTTATAACAAGGCAATTTGTAACCCTTCCCAAATTTAATAGATGCATGAACGGATAATGTTGAAAGGAATGGTCTCTGCATAAAACAATCTAGCTGCCAACTTGTCTACATGTTTTTGTTTGTGGCTTCCAAATGGACTTCAATGAACCTTGTGACATTTTAACTTCACTTCCACTTTCTTGGGAAAATGATGGAGAGCAAATTGAACTATTGAAGGAGCCAATTTTCTAGATAGAGTGTGCTTTTGAAGCTAATGATCCAACACGACTCACATCAAATTTGGCTTGCACTCGATTTATGAAATTTGCATACTCCGCTTCCTTTGAAATTTCATTTGCTACCTCACAATGTTTCACATCTGGTGATCCTCCAAGGTAATGGTACCAACCCTTAGATACACTTTCAGCGATATGACCATTGCACAAGGTGCATCTAATATTTTTTTATTTTTATTATCTCGCTGGACAATATATTTCATCTCTAATGGACAACTAAACATGTTGCCAATTGTACCCTCACTGCCCACTGCTCAACCTTGCATACACTATTCTGAACTTATGATCTCAGCGATGAAATTCAATGCTACCTCTACACCTGCAAATGTTAACATCTTTAATAATTTTAATGTTTATATATTAAAACTAAAAAAATAAACTATCTTTTACTTTAAGAGTGCATTTTATAAGTTTAAGTTTTCACTGTTTATAAATATAAATTAAAAAAAATCAAAATGAAACAAAAACTTAACTGTAAATTTAAGAAATAAATTAATATAAATTTTAAAATTAAATAAAAAAACAAAACACATTTAAAAAAACCATTCTTGTACACGTAATACAAACACAGACATTTAATATTTAATAAATTAATAGCAGTATATTTCAAATGTCAAATACAAACACACCTGATGCCAGATGGCAATGCTGATGTATATTATAAACTCAGAAGTTTGAAGCTACTCCAGTAGAAGAAGAAATATAACCTTGCTCTGAAGTCTTGAAGCAGATGAGTCTATAACTCCCAACCTATTTCAGACCTCCTTCCTCCTTTAAATCTCCTCGATACATGTCAAGCCCTAAGAAGTTTACTGATCTTCCGTTTGTTAACTCCAACAGCAAAAAAGCATGCGATGAAATGGATGCAAATTTTCAGACGGACGACGAAAGCAAGCCTTTAATCGCTTCTTTGTCAACTGACTCAAATTCTATCGTCAAAGTCATAACGAATGCAACCTGCAACAGTTACACAGCCTTCAAATATGTCGATCTTTTCTGTGTCTTAGAGTCAGAACTGTTGCGAAAAAATTAATTGCGATTGCATAGATTGAATGGCTGTCAATGCGAGCAGCAATTTACTATTTTCTTCTTGTCTAGGGTTTTCTGTTTTTCAACGAAATAGGGGCGAGTAAGTTTAAGTATTGTTTTGGCTTTTAGTTTTTTGACGTTTTTGTTTAAAAATCAATATTTTAAATATTTTTTTAATCTTTTAATCAAAAAATAAAATATTTAAAGTGTTGAATTTTACCGAATAAATTTGGACAGTGGGAAATATTCGATTCAAACCGTATAGCAGCCATGTTCTTACAAACATGGCAACTATGGTTTCATCATTCATAGAATCCACACACAATCTGGAGAAGCTTTCACAATTGGAGTATCTAACATATGTAATTTATTTTTCAACATTCTTTCATGCAACAAGCATTCCAATGATGCAGCTAAATCTTATTTCATCAACTCTCAACAACAATTCATGATAAATCAAACAGATCAAAGATGTTCCAGTATGCAAAGCAACTCATCAATATTAAACTAAATAAGTCATCAACCATTGGACAAGCCCCTTCAAAATAGGGGTTGTGCTATAGTTAACTCAGTCCTATACTCATCAGAAATATAATGGGCTATATTTAATGTCTATCACACATGAGATATTGAAGCAATTAAAAGGATTATAGAAGAATATCTTTTGGAATGAGCATAAGGCGTTGTTAGCTTATTCAATCACACTCCTCAAGCTGCACGGTTCAACTTTACTTGGCCACTTTTATTTTATTAAGAGTGTGCATGGTTTATATAATATTATAAACAAGCCATCATCCAACAATTATCACATGAAGTAGTAAACAGGGGACACCCATAAAATGTCTCTCAACGTAATATCATTCTTCATGCACAAAGTAATGGCTTAAAATCCTTAACAAATTAGGCAAACACAACAAGATTAGCTTTTACTCATGGAATTAAATAACAGAAGTAGCCATATTACAATATTAGTCAGGTATCTTTCACAAGGAAAAGCAGCATGATGTATGAAAGCATAGCAAGCAATACAATCGTAGTATAGTTATCACTCTCATAAAACAAACACAAGGTGTCATTGGGTTAACTCCTTCCCATGTTTACGTCAAGAAGCTTTGGTGTGCATGGACTCATAGTAAAACCAATGTAGCTAAATAGTTGAACCATTCACCTGGGGAAAGGTGCCTTTGATACATTCAAGAGAGCCCTCTCGTGGGGGTCTCCACTTTTCTTCCTTCTCCATTATACACAAGGTGACTCCCAAGCAGAGGTCAGGAGGTAAAGATAATAATGTTAACATGAGGTATCATCACAATTATGCATTCCAAGCTAGAGGGATCACACCCATATCGTGCTTCAAGTAGACAATCATATAAAGGGGTAACACCCGTTAAAGAGATGCATCTGAATCCAAAAGTTTGCATACACTTTATTCAGAGCTCCTCAGCACAACAGAAATTGTCAAGCATGACAAAATTCATTAAACACACTTTACTTTTACACACAAGGGATATCACCCAAGCACAAAAACAAGACATTTGTATATCCTCAAACATCTCCTTATGCATGACAACAATATTTTTAGTTTATTTGGATCTCAACAATGAAAGCTTATGGAACCACATTTCCCTAAACAGTTTTTGGTGGTTCTTCATTCTTAACATGAATGTTTTTCACACATTTCACTTTCTTTCTAATGGAAATGAAAGAATGCATTTCCAGGGAAATGGAAACCATATTAATTGTTCACTAAGTAATTCTTAGGGGGGCAATCTGTCCTCGGAATCTTCAGGGCAGAGAGGTCACACCTAACAAAAACATTCTCAAATAGGTGACTCCACCTGTTAGGAGCACATAATTTAAGTGTTCACATGCATAAGTTATCAAAGAAATTTCTAGGCATGGATGGGAGTCTTCTTCGAAGGAGGCTCAATGTCATCCATAGGTATGCTTAGATAAAACTTATAAGAGTACCCAGAAGGCAATGAAGAATCATTCATTTAAGAGAGGCATTCCCAAATATTTTCACACAAATTTCTCAAAGCTCCTGGTGTATGGCACAACAAGAGATTACCAAGCAAGCAAAATTCATGAAGCACATACAAGAGACAATACCCAGTACTAGAAATCACATAATCCTTGCACTTAGCATACACCATGGCAGCACTCATATGCTTTCACATTATAGCAATGAAAACACCCTTTCAATTAATTCACAAAATATCCTAACTTTTCCACTCGACAGAAGTATTTATTCACAATTCAAACTGTGATAAAGGCTACAAAGGATAGGAGATCCATCAACATCTTCATAGCTATCACAGAAAAACATTCAATCCACAAAACCTCTGGAAAAGGATCCACACAAATCAATTTATTAAAAATGCTCAACTAAGAGGCTTATATTTTAGTGCATACAACAAGGTGCCATACTATATTTCGTCCATTAGAAATGTGCCTTTATATACAACTGCAATTTTCACTAAGTACTATCATCACAAATGCCCAAAACAAGGAAATCAAGAACAACCTTGTAAATTAACGCTATCCAATTCTCTTTCTCATTATAAAACAATTTTATTTCGAGTGCCCAAACCAAAATCCAAGATTCTTTAGATGCACAAATTCTTAATGGATCAGGCATCATGAGAGAGATGCATATAATTATACATGCTTATGCACAAAGATTAAAAGAATATTTTATTATCTACGAAACCTTCCTTTTCATAACAAGAATATTTATTTCCAGTTTTAAAACTTCAATGGAATTGTGTACAAGTATCCTTTAGTAGGCCTGGAACAATAGAATGTTGCTCTCAAGGATGGCATTCAAAAAAAAAAATTATAAATACAAAGTTTAGCAAGCAAGGTAATCAAATTATCCCAAGTATTCACATTTCCCATATAAGGGGTTTCTTACTGCATTATAATATTTGATACATATTTTGATTCATCATAGACTCAAAAGATACATTGAGGGTTAAGTAAATTGTGTTTGCATCAAAAGCAGTTGTAACCAGCAAACACCTGTTACTAATCAAGGATGTAATTTTTACATCTTCACACAAGGGTATCAGTCCCGTAGTGGAATTACACAAAACACTTGTCCATTGATTGGGTGAAGGTTTCAAATGCTTTATTAGAATTTTCCACATCTCCCCCCTTCAAGGACTACAATCTTGGTCTCTGTTATTCTGGATAAAGATAGGGGGTCCAAAATTTTCAACCCAATGTTATTGCAATTGTATCCCCTTAAGGATATCAACTGGTACTGAGATTATATGCTCAAAGGAATACAAATTTCCATTTGCCTATCCATGTCACATGCACTTATCCATTATATTCCTTAAAAAAGATAAAATACTTCCAATTTCTAGGTTGTGCACTTCTTATCATGTTTGCACTATCATTGCCATACACTCTTTCCTTGACAGTAATCAAGAAGATCCATAGTAATTATGTGAGGTAAATATCTATATAGCAATTGCACCCTGTGGTGTAACAACTTCATTGTTCATTCAAAATTTTATTCCTTAATATGGGGTCTGCTTAGATGGATTGTTGCATTCTTCCATCATTGTAGAGGATCACCCCCAGTTTCTTCCCTATTGGTCTCTATATATATTCAAATTTGATCCTCACTTAGCATAATCCAAACTTCTAATGTTTTAACATGTTCAAATTTGTCTTTCTCACCATCACTTCTTTCGAGGTGGCTAGAAATAATTTACACTCCTTGCCCCTAGGTTTATGTACCTTAAAATTTAATGCTTTAGGGTTCTGATGTGGGGCGGTATCACACAAACACATAAAACATATAGTTTCATGGGAAAACTTATTACAAATGTACAATCCAACTCAACATAAACTTTCTCAGGCCTTAGGACTGCACAATCACCTTCCTTTGTATCTTGGCACCCTAACAAGGGCCCATATAACTTATGGTAGGATATTTCTTATTTTTATCCATTCCCAATTCTTTTCTCATAGAGCCATATTGCAATATCAAACATACTTTGAGGGTTTTCACATTAGCTCACAAAGTTTTAAACCTTGGTTTGTGAAATAGATAATATTTCCTGAAGGCCAACAATGTTCCACCTTCAACACTAAGGATTCACTCATGCGCAAATACATTTATATATTGTAGAATGTTTACCTAAATCAATTGACAACCTCACAACTCTTTGCAGGATCTTGTGGTACCTTGCAATAACTTGGTAAGCACACCACAATGCTTCACAACATTGTGCAACACAACACAACGTCCTTGTAGTTTGTGCAACAATTGAAGTACTGTGCCACTTCATGGTGGCTTGTGCCATTTGAATGGCTTACCTCGAATCAGAGGCATCTCAGTCAACATTCCTTGTTTGATACTCCACTTGATTGGCACACCCTTAGGTAGCACATGACGAGGACCCCTGCACAGGTTGATCTTCATATCAATCTTTGTGCCATCAATCGAGCATGATGGCATACCTCCTATACATTGCTCACCTTGATTGGCACACCCCAAATTGGCGCAAGGCACTAAGGAAAGATTGTGTGTACTGCACCGGAATGCTCGTGCATCTTACGCATCTTGCGAACCTCTGTGGCAGCTTGCAACGTCTGTAGAGACTCTATGCACTCTTGCATGCTTATGCAACACCAAGATGCATAGTGTGCATGCTCATGTGTCTTTGTGCAACCTATGCATCATCTCAATAGTGTGTCACTCTTGTAGCCTCTACGACATCCTTGTGTGCTTCTAGTGGCAAGATGGATATTGTGCAACAATCAGGGTTTGCGCATAACTCAGCGACATCCACGACATCTCGCATTGTGCACTCAAAATTGTAGCACCCTTGCATGCTTTTGCAACACCTTGCAACATACCACACATTGGTCTAGTTTAACGTATGACTCAATGGCCTCGTGGACACTCCGCACCATGTCACTCCATGCAAGGTGGCACTCTCCTGGTGTGTGCCATGTCAGAGAACTTGGGAGCGAAATTACACATCTAGAAGTTCAACTACCAGAACTTGCAAGAAGTCTAACCATCACTTGGGCAGAAGATGAACCATTCTTATAACCATTGTTTGTTGTAACCAACTTCTTGTAATGATATATATTGTAAGGCATCCAATAACAAAGCATCAAACAAGCATTGACCATGCACCTGACATGTGTGTCGAATACTTGCATGCCTCAAGTATCTTGTATTAGATGGTCATCTCTTCCACATGTTAGCATGCCTTGAGTATCTAACATCAGTGGATCATTATGACCTGATCTCCCATTATAGGCAAATTATTTAGGATGTGTCTCTCCCTCTCTGATCACGAGAATCCTCCTTCTCAGTCTTACTGAATCTTGTACACATGTATTATACTCTATTCTTTCCATTGAATGGAAGTAGCATTATTTTGCTAATCTATGTGTATCTGAATGTGTAATGTGTAATATCCCAAATCGGAATGTTATATGTTAATTTGGATTTCTCGGAATTCCTTTTTTAAAGTTCGAAATAATAATATTCAATGAATATAGAACTATGTTCTTATTAACAAGATAATAAATTTATATAACAAATAATGCTGTATAATGATCAAATGTGTGATGCGGAATTCTAATTATAAAATTCTAATAGAGAACTCTCAAAGGGTTTCGTCCTTGAGGGGTTGATATCAAGGGGTTTTGTCTTTGTATCTAATAAATGAAGGATTTCATCCTCAATCATAGAAGAAGAGGCTGCTGCCTAAACTTCAGGTAAGGGAGTGTCAAATCTGAATATATATCCTTTTCCTTCACCAAGTTCTTATAAATACCCTTCATAGCTTTGCATCATATGATGTGTCTCCTTTCCAAAGTGATGTGTCTTTTCATCAATCGGGATGACTTGCATTAATATAACTTTTATTCCTTGCATTAAATGTGGCGTTCCTTCCCATATGGACAATTTATTTAATTTAGTTGCTGCTGTAGTTAATTTAATTGCTGTTGGTTTAGGCGATTCTATTGGTGATTTATTTACATTAATGCAGTTCATGTTTATGGTCTCCTTTATATTTGGGGATGTTACAGACCTCCCTTCTTCAGATTGCTTGTCCTCAAGCAATTTTAAACCCAATAGTACACTCCACAACAAACTATAATATGCTCCAAGCTTAGATGTTTCTTTCCCCATTCTTGTAGAACTAATTGCATTATTATTAGTTCTCTCTTGCAAGGGATTATTACAACCGTTCTTTCCCGGATCCCACAACCTTCTCCCATTATAACCATTGATGTAATTATTAATGAGCTCTTGGCTGAGCATAAGTATCCTGGGACCTTTACGTACTACAAATTGATCATTTCTAGGACTGTTAATGCCTTGTTCAAGCTCATTTGTCACCAAATCTGTCCTTACAATCTCCATTAATGACTCACCTCCACTGTCCATGAAGACAAATCTTTTCTTTGTGCTATTATGGAGACCAAGCAATGGTTTATCTTTGATAAAAGATTCATACTTGTTTTCATTGCAATAATAGGACGAATTTATGGTTGTTATAAGATGATTCTAACGTTTGTTTGGCTGTTCAAGTTTAAGAACCATCGCCTCCAACTCGGGCTCAGAGAATTCTTTGAGGGATGCTATTGGGATTTTTTTCAACATTGAATAGATTACTTCCACTAGTTGCTCCTGCAACTCAAGGTTGTTGCCTAAATCATTATCAAGCATCCAAATTTTATGCTTCTTCGGTAGCTGCTCCGTGATGACTTGTTTGAACAAATTTGGCTGCCATTCATCTTCCCCTGGTACACATTTCCCATATAAACAACAAAAATCTCTGAGTGTCAATTCATCCCTTATCATAGGATCAAGATTCAAATATTTATTGTGACATGCATTAATATCAATGAAAATCAACTCGTCCTCATCTTCTTCCTGTATTGGTTCCTCTCGTTGAAGGAATGTGGGTATGTTTGGGCGTACATAAATCCTTGATGGGAGTCCTTCACGACCGTTATTAAATGTATAACCTGTTGTGCTTGTGATGATCTTCCCTCACCATTAGAATTATGAGTTAGTGAGTTATTCAACTGCTGCATTTGTTGAACTAATTGTGACATCAACGTATATACTTGAATTTGCCCTTGGGCCCACCGGTCAAACTGTGCATCATTTATGTTGTTTATGTTGACCTTATGATTTGAATGCATAAAGCTTATCGAAACCCTCAGGCTAGCAAGATGAAAAGCTCTGATACCATTGTAATATCCCAAATCAGAATATTATATGTTAATTTGGATTACTTGGAATTTTTTTTTAAAAGTTCGAAATAATAATATTCAATGAATATAGAATTATGTTCTTATTAACAAGATAATAAATTTATATAACAAATAATGTTGTATAATGATCAAATGTGCAATGCGGAATTCTAATTAAATATTCTAATAGAGAACTCTTAAAGGGTTTCACCCTTGAGGGGTTGATGTCAAGGGGTTTTGTCCTTGTATCTAATAAATGAGGGATTTCGTCCTCAATTATAAAAGAAGAGGCTGCTGCCTAAACTTCAGGTAAGGGAATGAATGCCAAATTTGAATATATATCCTTTTCCTTCACCAAGTTCTTATAAATACCCTTCATAGCTTTGCATCAAATGATGTGTCTCCTTTCTAAAGTGATGTGTCTTTTCATCAAATGGGATGACTTGCATTAATATAACTTTTATTCCTTGCATTAAATGTGGCGCTCCTTCCCATATGGACAATTTATTTAATTTAGTATTCTGCTTTAGTTAATTTGATTGCTGTTGGTTTAGGCGATTCTATTGGTGATTTATTTACATTAATGTAGTTCATGTTTATGGTCTCTTTTATATTTGGGGATGTTACATAATGGTTGTTCTGCACCTTGTTTAAATTCCATTGCATGTTCTAAAATTTTTCAACTCTGTTTGAACAAATTGGGAAAGTTTAAACAATTGTAGTTTGTCCTCCGTGAGCCAAGTTTTGGCACACCATCTTGTCATTAGTTGCCTAAACTAAGTTAGAGAATCAGTATTAGACATGCGCTTCTTTGGATATTTGAGTCTTCATTCCCGTGTTGACGTTTTGGGTTATTTTTTGCATTTTAGAATGCTCTTGCTATCTACCCTTGTAGCCATTCCTTTTAAAAACCTTAGAAACATGCCTCTTTTTGTGCTCAAATTGCTCTTCATATAAAATTCATATGGCTTTTTGTGCTGGGTGTTAAAGTGGTTTGAAGTTATACATTTGTGTTTGTTTCCCTTCTATGCATTTGACAAGCTAAGGAAGCATCATGCCTCTACTTCAAAAGAACATCAAGAAATGGTAAAAAATATTCCAATTCTAATTCTTTGACGAATTTGATTTTTTGCAAATGTTACTAAGATGGCTATGAAAAGCTTGAAGATTTTCTTTTGTGCAGCCAATTTAAATTGGTATCATTCACATAACCCTTCCACCATATGGACTTTAAGAGAAGCGAGTTTATGGCTTGATGCTTGAAGTGCTCCATAAAAATGTTAGCTACATTAGACACTAAGGGCAAACTTATCGCAACCCTCTTTGTCTGATCATAAAAATTGCCACTGCAACTAAAAGTAGTAGATCTCAAGCAATTCCATAAGGCTCTTGGTTTCCTCACGTTATTTATTTAATAAGCTTTATGATGTTTCCAATTGCAATCTTTGTGAATAGGGAGACGACTCCAAAGCTAACAAGAACATCACCTTCGTCTACCCTCACGTCCCTAATTAAGTAGAAAGTGGGCAAAGTCCTTTATGAAAGAGGAATAATTACACACAAATGGTTTGAACTTGATGGGAAAAAAGGTAGTGATACCATGTTGGCGAGTCAATAGTATCGATAATTGGTCTCAATGGAGTTCCCTTGTGAATTTTGAGCTGACTATAAAGTCTAGTAATGACCGTTTCTCTTTGAATCAACCTTTTTTTTAATTGGTCACATAATTAAGACTCCTTAATAGCCTTGATAACCTTCCTTGTTACTTCAGCAATTGGCTTCTTATCTAGTTTAAGATAGTTTCCACTATTCATCAAACGAATTTCTATTATTGAAATACAATCCGACTTGTTCTATAATAATAGTAATGTTTCCTTTGTCCACCTTAGTGTCAAGCATGTTTGTGTTGTTATTGAGTCTCTTAGTAGCCAAGTGGCAAGAACGCTTAATTTGTAATGTTGCACTTTGGAGGGCTTCACATAACTCAATGGCACTACACACAAATCTCCTTTTGTTTTAGACGTCCTTAATAGCATTTTAATAACAACATGCCATTGGTATGTGCTTCGGCATAATAAGCAAAACCAAGTTCGTTTTCTGGTAAGCTTAATGTGGGACTGTCTAAAACATGGTCCAAATTGTCCTTATTCCCAACTCTCCCCTTACAAGTGGTTAAAAAAGGGGTTGGGTTTTGTTGTTCACTCGTGTCCATCCTGGAGGGAAATCTTTCACTTGTAACTGTGCATTCTTTTGGAATCCTCCACTTCTACTTGTGCGTACCTTATGTGCATGTCTTTATAGTGAGAGCTCTTGCTCTTATTGTGGTCATCTTGGATTCATATGTTGTAGCATATACTCTTGAGGATTATTTGGTTTTCTAGATAACCATCATTGTCTTGTCCTTCTCAATTAGTGAGATAAATTTGTGTGATTAAAAGGATTTAAGCCACCAAGGAGGAGGGACATTCATTTTTTATTTATTTGAAAAGCCTTTACAAAACTCGAGGTTTGTATTTGGCCAACATTGACAATGAGGTTTGTGGGGTTGTTAGATTCTTTGTAGCAATGAGTGAAAGTGAATATGTTAGCAATATCCTTAGCTTTGCTAAAATGTTATTTAGCTTGCCGTTTGGGATTCCTCCTTTGAGCATGCATTTTTTGACTAGCAACAAGGCTCCTTCCACCACCAATCAGTTGATACCTAGATGGATAGCCACCTTCATCTCTTATACCAATCCCCTAGTTTCAATTGTATTATTTGTGCCAAGAGGAATTTTTAATGAATAGGCCCTAAGTGCATGTCCTTGAATGCCATGGATTACACCACTAACTCTTGCAGTGCATGGGTTACTTGTGGAGGCCCCTTCAAAATTCAATATGCCAACCTTGGGGTGAGGGAATCCATATGATGGAAGGCCTCATTGTCTTCCTTCCACCAACCACTTTATTGGGAATCAAGATGAGGTGTCAGTTAATACTTGACACCCTTATTTGAACTCTTTTTTGTGCTATTCGTTGTAATCACCTCAAATTCCCACTTCAAGTTTTGCAAGGAAATTTACCAATTAGAACTTTGCATTCTTGAAAATGATTGCATTTCAGGCATTCCTTGTGTGGCAAACGATCATAGTTGTGATAGATGTCTTAAGTTGTAAGGTGCCTTGTGTAGTTCTCATTATAGGCCACGAAGAGAGGACAAATAGTATGTTCTTTGGTCAAACCAAACTCCTTTCTAGCATATGTAGAACCCATCTTCCAATTTTGATTGCAATTTGGTAGTGGAGAAGTAAGTGACGGACAATTTCTAGCATTTGTTTACATAGGATACACATGGAAGGTCCGCACTAACCATGTCTTTAGAGCCGGTCTTGTGTGAAGACCCTATTAGGTGAAGTAAGCCATGCAAAAGAGTTTGTGATGAAGGCGTGATTGGGGGTCAAATGAACAACCATCAACCACTCAATCGATCAAAGTGCATAAGCACAATACGGAAGCAAAATTTGAAAACATTCAAAATGGAAAATATGACATTCTTTATTAATTTTTAAACAGATTCGATGCATGACATATTTAGTAGAAGTATAGACACACCACTCTTCTACACTATATGTTTAAACTGAAAGTACAAAATACACCACCTATCTTGACTTTTGGACTCAGGGAATCTCTCTTGCAAGCTTACACTCATTGACATCCTTGCAAAGCTTCCCTCACTTTTCCAACTTCACTTTTCCAAATTCTAAAAGTTCCTATCTTTAAGTTGGATTGAATATTTATCTTCATGGTTCTTGACCATTACTAGAGAAAATAATAACCGGTGGGGAAGATGAAACAATTCATCATCCATTCATAACGAAAAATATTTCCTTCCGATGGGAAGGAGAAACGATTCATCTTCTGAGTGTTACAACTTACAAGCTTGCATATCCTTTGTTTTCTTCAAAATGATCTAGTGTTGCTTAAAAGATGTTGACACATGTCATGATTTCTCTTTTGTGATACATTGCTATAAGGATAATGACACGCCCAAAATTCTCTTCAATATGTTCACTCGCTTGTGTGAGGGATCCCATTTGACAAGGAACCTGAAATTTCTCTTCTACATGATCACTCGCCAAGGTGACCACAAGGAACCCAAAACTTATCATCAACATGGCCACTCGTTAGGGTGCACAAGGAACTCAAAATTTCTCTTGAACATGGTCACTTGTCAGGGTGACCACAAGGAACCAAAAATTTCTCTTTAGCGTGGTCGCTCGCCAGGGTGACCTCAAGGAACCCAAAATTTCTCTTGAACATGGTCACTTGCGAGGGTGACCATAAGGAACCCGAAAAAATTTCTTCAACTTACTCTCTCGTTGGGGTGATCACAAGGGACTCCCAAAATTGCTCTTCAACATGCAGGATCAAGTTTTCTTTTCACAAATTCTTTTACATCAATTTGTTTTGGGTAGACTTGATTTCACCCATATTTTTTTGTAAACATAGTAGACCATGTATTCTTCCAAATTATTGCCTATGCACTTGATCTTATTTGGTAATTATAAGCATGGTATTTGTATTCCAAATGATAGGTTTTTGGGGTATGTTTGGAACAGTAGTTAGGTCTTTTCAAATCCCTTTTCGCCCCATATATTCATGAATTCTCTCCCAATAGTCACTGAAATTGACATCCCCATTGTAAGGAGAGGATTCTAGAAGCCATTTGTAGAATGGATATAGAGTTGAGTGGTCTTCTCCCTATCCATTCGTCACCCCAAAATTGAGCATGTCTAAGCTATTTATGACTTCCCAGCTCAACTTGCTTGTTATTGTATTACGACATTAGCTACTAAATTCAGTATGGAAGATCCACTTGGGAGGGATTCAGCAGTGAGGATTTTCATGGATTGAGGATTCTCTAAGTATTTTTTCCTCACAGCTCTGGGCCATGGCTGTTTGTGCTCCATGAATAAATGCATAAACAAATTTGCTCCTAATGCTTTATTGAATATTTTTAGGTCTCTTGGGCCTGTCCCTCCTGCCTCCTTGGGCTGACAAACATCTTATTTCAAGAGATGAATATTATGCTCATCAAGGGTACCCTACCATAAGAAGTCCCTCATTGTATAGTGATCCTTGTGATAATCATATGGTGGAGAGATACACAGGTTCAGTTTGTAGCACTGATTTTGAAAGCTATATTCTTTCTGCCATGGATAGCCACTTGCTCCACCATGAGGCTAGCCTTGCTTGGAATCTATCCTATAGATCATTCCAAGTGAGCAGTAGCTTTTCCACTGAATGAGGGTATCCCCATGTATTTTGCTTGGAAGTGTGCTAATCTTAAAACCAAGGTCATACGCTAACCTTCTTTGTCTTCTTGGGAAGACAGTTAAAAGAAATATATGTCTGGCTTAAAGAGTAATAATTCAAGATTCTTCCAAATTTTGGGTCCTCATGGACTTTGGCCTCTCTCCTTAGGATTGTATCATCCATGAATTGTTGATGTGTTGGATGTCCCTTTCTTGTTGTAAGTGGCCTTTTAGTCGACTTTGTTGTCTTGGCTGCTTTAGCACTTCCTAATACCTTTGCGATAATAACAAAGAGGTAAGGGGAGATTGGGTCTCTTACTACGCAAGGCCACTTGAGGTTGGAAAAAACCTTGTTGGAGATCCTTTAATTAACACCGAGTCTTGTGGTAAAGAATACAACTCTATCCATTGAAACCATTTGTTTAAGAATCCGAATTTTTTGAGGATACTAAAGAGGAATTCTCAATCTACTCCATGATATGCTTTGCTGATGTCTAGTTTGATGAGTATGCCTTCCTCTTTCCTGGTTGTATAAATCAATTCGTGGACCGATGTAGCTCCATTTAAAATTTGTTCCCTTTTACGAATCCTCTTTTTTAGCTGATATGATAGAGGGAAGGAGGACCTTGTTGGAGATCCTTTAATTAACACCGAGTCTCGAGGCAAAGGAATACAACTCTATCCATTGAAACCATTTGTTTAAGAATCCGAATTTTCGGAGGATACTAAAGAGGAATTCTCAATCTACTCCATGGTATGCTTTGCTGATGTCTAGTTTGATGAGTATGCCTTCCTCTTTCCTGGTTGTATAAATCAATTTGTGGATTGATGTTGCTCCATTTAAAATTTGTTCCCTTTTACGAATCCTCTGTTTTAGCCGATATGATAAGGGAAGGAGTACCTTGTTGAAGATCCTTTAATTAACACCGAGTCTCGAGGCAAAGGAATACAACTCTATCCATTGAAACCATTTGTTTAAGAATCCGAATTTTCTGAGGATACTAAAGAGGAATTCTCAATCTACCCCATGGTATGCTTTGCTGATGTCTAGTTTGATGAGTATGCCTTCGTCTTTCCTGGTTGTATAAATCAATTCGTGGACCGATGTTGCTCCATTTAAAATTTGTTCCCTTTTACGAATCCTCTGTTTTAGCCGATATGATAAGGGAAGGAGTACCTTGTTGGAGATCCTTTAATTAACACCGAGTCTCGAGGCAAAGGAATACAACTCTATCCATTGAAACCATTTTTTTAAGAATCCGAATTTTCTGAGGATACTAAAGAGGAATTCTCAATCTACTCCATGGTATGCTTTGTTGATGTCTAGTTTGATGAGTATGCCTTCCTCTTTCCTGGTTGTATAAATCAATTCGTGGACCGATGTAGCTCCATTTAAAATTTGTTCCCTTTTACGAATCTTCTTTTTTAGCTAATATGATAGAGGGAAGGAGTACCTTCAATTTTTTGGCTATTGCCTTTTAAATAATTTTGTCTATTGTGTTGCTTAAGCAGATTGGATTGAGGGCATCAAAGGATCTTTCATCTTCCTTTTTGGGGATTAAAGTGTAGTTGAGATCAAAGAGCATTTTTCTTGATTTATGGAATTCATTGATTGCTTGAACAACATCTTTCCTTATAATGTTCCAAAATGCTTGAGAGAACCTCAGGGGAGTCCAGTTTGACCTGGGGCTTTGCCCATTTCATTTAAACAACAGCTACTTTGACCTGTTCTTCCTTGAATGGGGCTGTGAGGGATTTATTCTGCCCTTTTGAAATTAGTTGAGGGATATAAGCCAACGACTTCCTTTGGGTTTCCATCCAATTATTTTCCAATTTGCTCGATAGCACTTTGAAGAACTCTACAATCTTCCTCCTTATGTCCTAATGTGAAGTAAGAGTTCTTCATTCCTTTCCTGGATTTGTGAAATTCTTTTTGTCTTATAGCGATTGTGAATTGACGAAAAAAACATGTGGGTCTCCATCTTGGAGCCACGATTCCCGTGATTTTAGTCTCTAGAAATACTTGGAGCTTTCTATTGGATGGATCATGAAGGAGAGAGCTGCATTAGGTAACCACACTCTCCATGGGTTGAGATACTTCTTAGCCTGTGGGAGGGTTCCCATGTGGTCTAAGGTTCTGGCTTTCAAGGCCATGGTCTTTTTGGTGCTCATGCTTGGGCCTGAAGTGGTACGTTTGATGCTAGCCGACAAGGCTTATTGCAAGATATGGTTGAGGGGATGAAGTGGATATTTAGGAAGTGTTCCACATCAAATGTAGTTGGTCAGCCGATTATGCACAAAGAACTCAATATTTGCTCACTTTTAGTTTATAATGCAGGTCAGATGGTTTGAGCCGTCAATAAGCATAAGAATTTCAAGACGTGGATAGCAGATTTGTTCAACAATATTCCACCTTGTACAATGGGTGAGAGTTGGACCTGGGTTTCAAATGACAGAGAAATGGCTCAAGAAGCATGTGCCATTTGCGGAGGGAAAGAGTGATTAGGTCAGAGCAGAAGCATGGAGAAGTGAGACCACAAGTTCTGGTCTTTGGAGGTCCTCAGGTTTTAGAAAGAGTTCGAATTGCAATAAACAAGGGACTTCATGAAGAGAGCTTGCTATCCCTTGAATCAATCCTCCTCTATGCAAGATTTGGATCACGTCAAAGGCAGCTCAAGAAAAAAGTCTTTCAAGCAATCAAGATTACTTAAGGTGACAAAACCTTTTGTGTCATGATTCCGAAATCATATTTTAACACAGAAGCAAAAAACATCTCCTAATTATGTATCTTGCTAATCAAGAGGCTTAATGAATGATGAATTATTATGATTTGAACAGAATTCAGATCAGTGCCTTATCAATTTCTATGGAATCTATCTGTTATTAGTGGCAAGGTAAGTTGTACTAGAAATGCATTGACATTAAATAAAGAGAAAGCGTTGCTTAAGACTAAGAGAGTCATGATAATTAACCAATTTTTAACCTTAATCAAGCCAAGAAGAAAATGTTTGAAGGTATTAAGATATATATGAATCTTAAAGATTTAGAGAAGTTTCAGACTATAACATGACACAGCAAGAGCAGTTTAAATTTACAAATCAATTCTCACACGTTTTAAAGATATCAACGAAAAAATGACTGACAACTTTTCATTTCATTTGCTGTAAAAGGCAATTACAAAGTCTTGAATTTTTCACTGTCAAATTCATTACAAAATTATGCAAGATATTTACATAGGCAAGGTGCAAATATCCATTGCTGGCCTACTGTATGTACTCATCTCTATACCTAGGAGATATCTTGGCTAAATCCTAAATTGTGGCTTCAGCTCGAAATTTTCAATCATGTCCATGCTTGTTGCAGCCTGAAATGAGTAAAAGAGAGGACGAGAACACAAGAAACAAGAAGGAAACACTTAACAGTAGGGGATTGGAAACTAGACAGTTAATAACTACTTGATTGAAAATTGATAATGGTTTCGAAGAGCCTCTTTATATTTATAGCCTGAAGTCTTTTGGAGTTGCATAGCTGAATTCTTACCGTGGGGTTAGAAATTCTTTCTTTTCTTGAGCCAGCTGATCTCAATTAAAAAAATGGTTGATGGGCTTCCAAGCTAGATTCCCTCACTAAATACCAAGTAGAATATCAAGCAAATGTCCCTTGCTGAGATGACACATTTTGCTGCTTTCCTCCTAGAATGAATTCGAGTACAACATATACTGACGTTTTAAAACAACTTAACACAAAAATAAAAAATCATCCCCTTTAACACCTTGCTGATTGGGATGATCTCAGGCCTGCATATTGCAACTTGGGATAGGGGACAAGTATATGCTTATTGGCATGTTCCATGTCATCTCATCTGGGAGAATTGACTCAAGGATCTTCTGAATAGCAATTTGGCAGGAGGCTTCTTCTTCAATTTTTACAATAACAATTTTGCCAAGGAAACTAGTGATACCCTAGCTCAAGCTAATTGCATGACTTATCTGGTTTTTAACAGTGCCTGGTCAAGGAAAGCATCGATTTCAATGTTTCTCAAACTTGGTAAGAGCAATATGAATAACTGCTTCCCAATCACGTTTCCTCACTATATCTGGAGTATATTGATTCAATATCTTAGACATGTCATAATCCTCAAAGCTAACAACTGTAGATATGCCTTATTCGACAATTGGCTCGAGTATTTAAACCTTGGTTAGTGCTTTCAATCTGCACATTTTCAGTTTCTCCAAATTCTTTCACTTTAGATGCATTAAAGCCATCTTTCGTCAAATCTTCATTTGTCTTCAAACCAAGAATGCCCCTTAACCTTTTTAATTCTTCAAACGTTGACTTCTATAGACTTGATATGGTACCCAATGTTGCTTTGACATTGTATAAGCTTTTGCTGGAATGAGATTAACTTCTGCATGGTCTCCCATAGCCTTTAGCTTACCCTTTTGATGTTTGAGGTATGAGTTATGAAGAGAGTTTTGTTGTAACCATGGTCCATTTGGGCTAACTGCTGCTTTAATTTGCCTACATCATCTGAATTAGAGCGAGAAGGGTTTCTGTATGGAAGGTAGAGCTCCTTGTTGGACTCTACTTTTGTCTAACTAAATGGTTAAGTTGGACCTCATCAACCTTTCTCTTTCTAACTAGTCTTACAATGCAAGCCTTTTAGTTCTTTCTTTTAGTATGCCACCTGTTGATCAAGTTTAGTTAAAACTACCAAGGTTGCATCTACCACGCCCTGCAGTACATATGTGACTTGTTCTCTTGACATTATGTTGGCTCTTAGAATCAAAGATTGGCATCTTATATCTTCTATGGTTAGCTCCTAATAGGACTTGTCTTTGGTGGGCTACATGGTCCAAATGTCAAGCTCATTGGTTTGGTGATTGATCTTGCAACTTGTATGAAATCTAGCCATAGCTAAAGAAGACATGCTCTCACCAAACACAACCCTCCCACCATCATTCTTTGCAATGGTTTTGAAAATATTGTCCATACCTAGATTCCATCTAGACATTGATACCATGCTACTTTTCTTCATCATTCCACTTTGATGAAAACCAATAGGGAGATGCATTTGCATAGTAAGGAAAATATTAATTGATTGCATAAGATTTGACGACTTAGACCAGGTAATTGAGAAATCAACAGTGGCAGTCTTATGGGAAGACAAACATGGACCCACTTCAGCCCCTGTAAGGGTGAAAGCGAATAAAAAATAACTAGGAATATGTTGCTTAAGGAATATTCATCATTATTTTTCACAAATGATGGAGATTCAATGAATAGACATTGAATGGTTACAACTTTATGTTGATAGGGAAAAGGCCCCACATGACTAATGGCGCAAGTGCAAACCAATGAGAATGTCACACTCATGAATTAGCTGGATTTTAATAATACAAGAAACATCGTTTGTTGGTGTTTAATAGGGTAGATTGAATGGCTTCGCTTTTAAGGAGACTATGCATTGGGCCTACATTTATAAGAGTGCAAGAGTGTGGTGAGTGGGAGGTGAACACTCTGTGCACAAAGATTGGTTGATGGAATTATAATGCTTTACATTTACAAAGTTTTGACTTGGGAAATCACCCTTGAAATTTCTCTTCAAACCTATGGATTTGGGATAATTGATGGAAATTAGTAGTTGTATAAGGTCGAACATGGGAAAAACATTAGGAAATTCAATGGAATGTTTAAGAAGACATACTTGACACCTCCAGTTCGTTGCACTGGCTCAATGAAACACAATAAATGATGCCAAACTATAACAATGTAAGGATGAATCTCTTAAGACACTAATACGACCATGGGCATCAGAACATGGGCTACCTAGAGACCATAAGTATATAACGTTTGCAAATGACAAACCTAAAAGCTTAGAAGCATGAAACAACTCCAAACGGACAAGCCTAAGAACTTAGAAACTTGGAACACTTATTTATTTTTGCTTTTGAGATCATTTTTGTAGGTTTTTATATTTGAGGAAATGATTTTATTCTTTTGAACAAGGTTCCATGATGTATAAATCTTGCTAAGCATTCATAGATTATGCTTTTCTTGGAATTTTTAGTAGGGTTTGAAAAATAATGCCAATAGGGCTCGAAGGTGTGAACTAGCGTTGGTGGAAGCTACCCACTGGCTGCTAAATGGTAGGGCGGGGGATGTGCTCTTAGTAGTCATGGTGCTAGGTTGGAAGAGCCGTCTCTTGGTAATAAGTGCCCGTTGTGTACAGGGAATGGTGTATATTCTCTCCATCTTATCCTAAGGTGTCCCCATTCTAGCCTAGAGTCAAGGTATGAAATAAGATTGATTTTCAAAGGCTGATCTGGGAGTTTCTTTGCATTGATGAAGAGGATTTGGATGAGAAGGATTTACCTAGGTTACTCCTTGTTCAGGTTTTTAGTGAACATTGTCTAACCAATTGATTAGGTGACTGCTTGCATGGAAGGAAAGACACAAGCTTTGTCCATGTAGCCTCCTAGCATTGGCTTTACCTTTGCATCAAAAAGCCCTCCATGACTGGCAGGTGTAGGGGGGAGTTGTCACAACATGCCTAGAAGTTTTGAATCCACTCGGTTAACTGAATGCCTTTGAGTCGATGCCCATTCAGTTTGGGAAATCTCATTTGTCGAGCACGTAGGGGTGAGACTATACCGTTCACAGGGATGATTCTTCCAACGATGTGGAGTGTTCCTTGGGTCGGCAAGATCGCTTTCAAGCAAACGATGCATATCCACCTACTAGAGATTGCGAATATGGTGGCAACTCAGTGAGTGTGACCTCTGTAAGAAGTTTGTGGTTGCGTATTAGTTCTAAGCCTCAACAACTCGAAAAAAATCAAAATACATACAATTGTCTAGCTCTGTGAGTGTGGTTTTATATAAGCCCAGGAGTTCATAAGAGAGCCCTCCTTGGATATATGAGTTGATGCTTTCTTCCCTACTTTACCAACATATGTCGCAATGTTTGTCCTTGTTTGGGCTACGGAGTTGTCTGTTGTGTTGTTAGTGTGGTTTTCGAGGCCCAATTATGTAGGTAGCAATAGTTCTCCTTGTTCACCTTTATCCACATCTAGGTTCGACCTTCCTTCTATTGCTGGTTGGTTTCTTCCTGCCTCTTGTGTTGGGTGCCCTAAATTCTTTGCTTGGGTTAGTTTCTTCTAGATTTTCCTCAATGCCCAAGGATTTTATATGATTGGGTACAACTTATGCCTCTTTTTATCTTCTTTGAGCTCCATGAATCGGGTGTGAATTGGGATTTGTGTTCCTCTTCTTGTTTTGTGCTTAGGGTTTTTACTTTTGATACTTGTTTCTTTGCCTGGGCAGCCTCTACCTAGATGACCCTGATCACGGCATTTATGGCATCAAAGTGGGATGCTTTCAAAATCCAGCTCTCGCATTCGAATTGCTATTAACGAATGTAACTTTATTTCTTTTGGCATGGGTTTTGACAGGGTGAATTTAACAGTCGTGCATAGGATGAGGGTAGATACTTCTGTTGTTGAGCAATACAGACAAGTTCTTTGATCAAACTGTGCATCTTTCCATATGTGTGGCTTCCATTATTCGGTGACAAACTAAACAATCTGACTGATTCCAGTGTAAAGCTTAGGTTTTATTTCAATGGATCAAAATGAGCAGTCAAATCTGTCACGTATAAACCTGCTTTCCTATAGAACCAAGTCCCTCTGGAAAACGATTCCTATCTATCTTCCGATGATTCAAATATTGCTAAGAAGAAACACTTCACTAGGTATCTGATTTGGATTTCGTCCTTAGTCATTCATTTGGAGGTCACCCATGATTTGAGGGATTTGATTCAAGGCCACATTCCTGCAAATTTGCAATTTATGGCTCTCTATTCTGATTTTTTAACTTGCGGTAGGATATCCTCATTGCTGATATCAAAGGTCAAGTCCTTTGTTTCTGCTTTAAAAGTGGATCCTCTTATCTGGTGATTAGTTCGTTGATCAGCCCAAGCTTCTTCTTCTGTGTTTTCTTCTTTATGTCGTGGGATCCCTTTAGGGTCTACTTGCCTTCTTATCGCGCTTTCCTCTCCTCCTTGCTCTCTATCCACACCTATGTCTTCTTTTTTGTTTAGTTGTGCTCCTATCTGCTCCTTGTGGTTGTTTGCAGCCCTAACACGGCCTTCACTGATTTCTTTTGCTTGTTATTATGATTGCAATCTGTATTCAATTTTATATTGTTACTTCAACTCTGCCTTGTGCATTATTTTCTTACGAAATCAAATTGCTTAAGGGAATCCAAATATCATTTAACCTGTGATTCAAGTGTCGATTTACAATCAAGGAAATGGCTAATTAAAATGTTTTCTGGAGTTTTCTCAATATTACTTATTTTCATTGCCCATGGTTTCTTAATCTGATAAGGTTACTTAATAATGTTATTAGCTGAGCTGAATTTTTGGATTGTTCTTGCGGCATGGCATTTGTTTTTTATACTTTATAATTAGATCCATGATTTCTTATTTCCATTACATTATTATTTTAGAATCTATGAGGTCATTAATAACATTCTATAATGTAACTGCAGTCATTCATTTCAGAGATTTGCAGTGAAATCGTCAAAGGCAATTGAAGACATATCTCGGAAAGGTATTTTATTTTGTCTCCTTAAATCTAATCCCCCTCTTTTGCAACATAGCCTTTACTCTGAAGTTCTTTTCAAGCAAATTTGGTGTTTGTCTTTTCACTCGATCTTTTTATGTTTTTAATCTGGATGAAATTAGTGTTGCTTAGTTCTGTTGAATATTATCATAGTTTTCTTAAAATTTGATTGACTTGGAAAGTAAACTGAATATGGACTGCCATGATAAGGGTCTTTACTCGTGTTTTGTTTCTACATTTTAATTTGTTTTTTCATATTGCTCAGTTCCCCTCTCCCATTCATGAAATTGAATTGTTTTTCCAAGACCAATTTAGAATTTTGCACTTCTTACTGTGTGGGCTATTTAATAAATGGTTCAAGAGTAATTTGACTGAATTGGATAAGCTCTTTGTCACTGTATTTGGACTTGCAATAGTTTAAATATATAATTTTACATTTCATAATATGAGACAAAAGGTGAAAATAGAGATTAAATCTGAATGTCTATAAAAGACAGACTCTAATGTCCTGTTAGTTCTCGACATTAAGTCTATATTGACTCCAATTTTGGCATGACTACATATTGTGTGGTTAAACTGGGAGATCCATGTGAGTATATTGAATATATTCATAGTAGGAAACACGAACAATAAATTATCCTTCCCTCCAAAATAAGAATTGGTTATCTTTTTATGCTAATGAATTGAAATGAAATTATTTTTAATTATGCTGACAAAACCCAACAGTCTACGGGACATGAAAGGTTACAGCTGCAGCTATCATCAAGAAAGCATTCCCATGTAAGCTGACTGAAGCAGAGAAACACACAAAGATGTTGCTTCCTTTAAAGGGAAAATTTTCTATTGATTGTGTTCAATTACCCCAAATTCTTTATTGTCGTACCTTCAAAGAGACTAAACATTAGAAAAAGGAAGATATTAACGGTTGATTACAATTAGCTAATGAATACCATTAAAAAGATGTTGGAGGATATCTTTTTGAGATTATCAATTTAGAAAGAAATATTAGCTAAGATACCATTCTCCAAAGATTGATTCATGGAATGTGGATTGTCTGAATATCATGCTTTGTGAGAAGTTGGTATGGTCTATGGTCAAGGACAGTCACCAAACTTTGGACGTGGCCAGGCGAAGAGTCAGAATCGAGCCTGAAAAAACTCGAGACCCAACAAATAAAAATACATTTAGTATTCAAAATTAAATTGAGGGTTGAGTCTTGCTGATTCTGCCGAATCTGGTTTATTTTTTTAAAATGAGCAAACTTGGCTTGTTAGTGGGCTAATTCTGTTTGAACTTGCAAGTCTTGGAATGTTTGAGCCAAGTCATGTCACTATTGTTGAGCACCGTCATGTCACTATTGATGAGGGTGCATTTTCTTGTTATTGATTAGTTTTCTAAGTTGCTAATTTGTATTCGGATTCAATTGAGAGTGTGTTTTTACGTCTAAAGGCTATATGACTATAAATTGCTGAGAAGAAATTCCATTTTTCATAACCAATAATGAAAGTAATGATTAAGGAGAATCCACTTCTGTATCATAAGGGCTAGCATAAGACATAATTGGAATTAAATGTTTTATGGCATCTGTAAGAAAATTTAGATATATTAAGATTAAAAAATTCATGATTAAAGTTACCTTTTAAAATTGATTCACACATAAGAGATGAATGAACCAAGATAGAAATGGTAGCTTTAAATGGGCCTTTAAGCCTTAGAGTAGAGGGTGCTTTAAGAATTTATTGCTGCAGTTAGTTTGACAGCGTTTTGATCCTTTGCCAGCCATTATGCCCACATCTTGGAGTCATTAGGCATAAGTTGACATCCACTTCTTCTGACGAAAGTTCATTTTTTTGGGGAGAAATGCATCTTATATTATTCCAAGGAACAAAGAATTACATCAATATAACAATAGGGATACAAAGAATGTCTCTACCTAAGAAATCCAGAAAAGCTAACATTTGTGCTTGTGCACCAAGAGGCAACAAATCAACCTCTTACCGGAAACACTTGATTCCAACTTTGACCATTTACTTAAAAAGCCTCAACTCTACTAGACTGAGAGGGAAAGGGTTCTCATAACACACAGCTTCTTACCTGAATTTCCATCGGAATTCAACAATAGTCAATCAAATTGTATGCCATAGTAATTTCCAATTATCCCTAATCATTTGTGTCCCCTAGAGGAGACGTCCTTTCCATGAAAAATGGGCAGTGAATAAATTATTAATTTCAGCTTGAAGCCATGCCCAAAAAGTCTTTGTATATGGACATTTTGAAAAGATAGGATCATCTATTTTGTCTCTACCATGTAGCCTCCAAGGAGAGTCTGCAACACCAACTTTTTGAAGCCTTGTCTTAACTGCCATTCATTGGTTGAGCATTAACCACGAAAAACATTTTGCTAGAAAGATGTACTTTCTAAACAAACTGGCAACTTTGCTAACATACTTTAAGGTCCCTGTAATGTAGGGGAATCCCTAGAAAAATAATGTGTTCATGCTTGACACCATTTTGTGGTTCCCATATACACGACATTTCGTGAAGACCATTTTTTTGAAGTTTGAGAAAAGCACCATGTTGTAAATCATCATATGATGGGCTTCTCGGAGATCATTTAATGGTCTCATGATTGTGACACCCTGTTAGAGACCTATGATTTGTTGAGGTCATAACTTTTTCATACAAACTCAAAATTGAGTCTTTTTTTTAAATTTTCGGATAAATTTTCGAGGAACACACTGGTGCTTTTAAAATATTGATATTTTGTGGTTACCCGTCGTGGTGACCATATATTGAAGCTAAATTTTGGGTTCTTCGTGGTCATTTGGGCAAGTGAGAATGTTGAAGATAAATTTTGGGTTCCTTGTGGTCACTTGGGTGGCTGTTCATGTTGAGAAATTTTGAGGGTTACTTGTGGTCACTTGAGTGAGTGACCACGGTGAAGACCTTTTTTTAGGGGGTTGCTTTTGCTCACCCAAGTGAGTGAACACATTGAAGAACGTCTTGGGTGATTGTGTGGAATGATATTTTGAGGTCTCTTGTGGTCACTCAAGGGATTGATCATGTGCCACAACAAAGAAATCATGACACGTGTCAACAGTTATTGACTGAATTTCAGATCATATAAAGAAAACTAAACACATGCAAGCTTGTGACATAGAAGATGAAACACCTTTCTTCCCCCTTTTTAAGGAATTCTTTGTAATGGATGTTGGATGTTAAACATCAACTTAAAGAAGAAAATGGGGGGGGATATGAAGTGAAGAGAGGAAGTGGCTTCATGCCAAGTTGCTTGTTGTAGTGTTGGGTTTGTTGAGATAGAATAGGGAAAATTTGGCTTGCAATTTACTTCTTTGTAGTGTTGATTGTGCATGAATTCCTTATTTTTCAATAATTGTGCAATTTGTTTGGTATGCAAAGATTGTATTTGTGTGGTTGTGTACAGAAAGTTGAGTGGATTTTAGTTGT
Source organism: Torreya grandis (assembly GCA_037957365.1). Lineage (NCBI taxonomy): Eukaryota > Viridiplantae > Streptophyta > Pinopsida > Cupressales > Taxaceae > Torreya > Torreya grandis. The sequence continues at coordinate 589,242 of JARHVA010004952.1, read as the reverse complement.
TCATTTTTGTTATGATCATGCCATCATATGGTATCAGAGCTAAAATTTGTAATTGATTGATCCTACCAATTTTTGGTATTAGAGAAGAAATCGAAGCATCGTTGAAGAGAAGTGTGAAGGATAACTCAAACTTGGAAGAGGAAGAGGAAGAGGAGGTTGACCACTGAGAGTCGCTGACCTTGCTAAGATGATGAGTCTTGCAAGCCAAATTGGAAACTATGGAGACAACAAACGAAGAGGAATCGAAGCAGAAATGATTCAAAGGGAAGAAACTCCTGAATACTAGTTACAAGAATTGAAGGTAGAGCCTCGTCCTGAAGAAAGGATTGTAAGTTTGAATTCTAAAGTTTTGATAGATTAGATTACACAGTCAGAAAAATATTTTGATTATGAGCAAATATATGACCCTAAGAGTGAATTTTACATGCAACAAGTTGAAAGTTCATGCTTCTCTATGGTGTAATCATGTGCAGTTAGAAAGGGTTAGAATGGGAAAAAAAAGATAAAATCTTTGGACACGATGGTTTCAAAATTCAAAGGGAAAGTTTTACCAACTGATTATTAGTTGAATTTTTTCAAGAAGTTGCAAAACCTAAAGCAGAGAGAATTGAGGGTAATGCATTATGCCAAGGAATTTGATAAGTTCCATTAGAGAAGGTAACCTATAATATGATGAAGAGAAAATTTCTAGGTATGTAATGGTCCACCTTTCCATATAAGATCAATTTAGTGTTGTTAAGGTGCATTATGTAGAAGACCTATATCATCACCTAGCTTTGAAGGAAGATGGAAATTTGTCAAAGAAACAATAATGTGGAAGAAGAAGAGCTAGAGGACATGGAAGGCAAACTATTAAACGATGCCAAGGAATAAGGAGAAGCTAGTTCTATTCAACAAAACCAAAGAAGTGGATACAATCCTTACAAAGGAAGGGGAAATGGTGGTGGAGGGTTTAATGTGGTTTGCTTCAAGTATGGCTAGGATGGACATAGGGCATTTGACTGTCGAGGAGTAGAAAGGAGAATAGAAAAAGTGAGCGAAGAGTGCAAGTGGTTCAAACTGAAGGAGAAGTCGATGAGACGGCTCTAGTAGATCTTGAACATGATGAAAACCTGATGTTGCATAGAGTTTTGTTAAAGACAAAATAGACATATTCAAAACCAAATGCAAATTTGGAGTTAAGTGTTGCAAATTGATTACGGATGGTGGTAGTATAAATAGTTTGGTTTCAATGGGAAAGGTGCAGAAATTGGGTCTAAAATGTTCATCCCATTGAAATCATACAAGATTTCTTTGTTATAGAGGAGTCATCAAGTAATTGATTCTAAGTAGTGCAAGGTCAATTTTCGTATTTGGAATTACCATGATAAAGTTTGGTGTGATGTGATACCTATGGATGCATGCCACTTGTTGGGAAAAACTTAATAGTATGGCAAATATGCTATCCATGATAAAGGAAACATTTAAAATTATGAAAGATGGAAAGAAATTGTAGTTGTTTCCTATGAAGGAAAGAAGTAGCAAAGTAATGCTACTTTCAGCCAAAGAGTTGCTAAATGAGGTGAGGCCAAAAATGGTCTTGCTTTTATTCCAAGACTAGAGCAGTTTGAGGTGAAGCAAGAGATTCCATCAGAAGTGGGAAATTTATTGGAAGAATAAAAGGAAATTATTTCAAGCGAGTTGCCGACACCACACGGATTTGATACCAGGTGCTAGTATTCCAAATAAAGCCCCACATAGGAGTCCATTTGAAAGTGTGCTCAGTTGAATAAGAAAGTTCAAGACGTTTTGGATAGAGTTGATTAGAGAAAGTTCGAGTCCATGTGCAGTGAGAATAATACTTGCACCAAAGAAATATGGAGAATGGAGGATGTGTACACATTCAAGAGCAATTAATAGAATCGTCATCAAATATAGATTTTCATTGTTGAGGATTCCTTGAGTGGTGCAAAATATTTCTCCAAGATTGATATGAAGAGTGGTTATCATTATATTCAAATAAGAGAAAGTGATGCATGGAAAATTTCTTTTAGGACAAAAAAGGGATTGTACGAGTAGTTGGTCATGCCATTTGGACTAATGCTCCTATCACTTTCATTGGATTGATGAATGAAGTGTTGAAGCAAAGCCAAGGAAGAGCATTTGATGTAGATATTGAAGGCTAAAGAAAGAGATACATTATACACATTATCTTTGCTTTACTAACACTTTTCTTGTCTAGAGCTTGTTGACATATTAATGTCCTTGAGTGTATGCTTCTGCATACACTGGGATCGGGGTGGGTTGGCTTCTAACACGTCATGAGAGATGTGTCGTGGGCTATTTTCTTACTACCACCTTTATATCACCATCAAATCAACAAAATTGTCCTCATGAGCCTTGTAGTTGTTTCTTTGATCACTTTTTCTATAGTTTTTTCTCATAGCTGACGTTATTGTCTTTGTAGATGCCATCCTTTAGCCCTTGATTTTGGCCAACATCATTGGTTGGGCCGATGACATATTTATTTCTCCTAATTTATTTGTATGTAACTAGTTGGTTCGATGATGTCAGCTAAATTGAGATTCGGATTTTATTAGCATAGTTACTAGGAAACTCCAAAATAGGGACAAGGACCACATACCTATCCCCGTACCCGCATTTTTTTGTGACATTTATATACAATATAGCCGTACCCTTATTCATTTACTCATGTACCTTGATTTGAATGGTGTCTCCGTCTCCATCTCCGTCCACGTATCAGTATCCATACCCCCACGTCACCTGGTTACTATGGATTTTAGGCTTCTAAACTATATGTATGGGTTTCCCCACATTTCTCAATAAGCAACAAGATCAATTTGCTTTGCTTTCATTCACAATTTCTTCCTTACATAGAAGAAGAGGATTTATGGTTAAAGGATTTTACACTTAAGGAAGACAAGTTAGCAATAGAGGCCTTGAAGATTTCAAGAATAGGAGCAACACCATCAAGGTTTACTCAGTCTTTGGATTCCACAACTTTGGTATACTTAGTGTTTATTCTATCCATTTTGACATCACCTACAACCATTTCTAACCCTAATTGCTTTCTTTTGTACTTCGGTCGATTTGTGAATATTGTATGTTTATGGTATTTGATAGTATAATAAATGCTTGTTGTCTTTTACTGAATTTCTTTCTTTACAATACTATTATATTTCTAGCTTAATTGTTTAGTGGCATCTTCATACCTCTGGCTTTACCATCTAATTACACCCTACATCTAGAAAAGTCATCCACCCCTTTTTACATAGAGATTGTATGTGTAGGTTCCTCTTATAGATCCATTTCAACCTCCTTTGTACATGACCCTTGCCTATTGCCTTTGACCTCTTTGTGGAATGACATTCTATGTGTTGGATTGTAGAATGGTTTTCTACCTTTTACATGTTTAGAGGATCATTGTATTGTAGAAGCCCCATTTATGGCCTAATACATTTTGATGAACCTGATGCAAATCTTACCCCACCTTGTTGATTGGGTTATCATCATGTTTTCATTTCATTTTTCTTTTCCAATCAATTTGTCAAGCATTTCTTCCCTCAAATCTATGTCCCTTTAGATTCCCTAAAGGTTTCTCTTTCATTCACACAATGGAATATATCCATGATACCCAAGCGGAGGCCACCCAATAGTCTCGCTTTTCCCAAACTCAATCCCTTTACAACAACAATGATTGCAATACGGCCTTTGCTAACACCAAGAAAATCATAATTTCTCCTAAGGTCAACACTATATCCAAAACAAACCAAAAACAAGACTCCCCTCAAGCATAATGACCAAGAGGGTGAACAAATGGACTATATGTTTATACTACTCCCGAAATGCAGAAATTCTTAGTTGACAATCCCCAACACATGGGAAAAATTCGTGAAGGGATCATACTCCTCTTGAATGCTTGTCTTAACACTCTCATTCCACGAAGGCAACCAATTTCTTATGAAGCCCATAGCATGACTTCTCCCACATCTACAATTCTTACAATTTCTACCACCATGGTGGTTGCCAAACTTAGCGCTCAACTACCTAGCAATACTTAAACCAATGCTAGTGTTCAAGCAACTCAAAATCCTAAAGTAAACCATGACCAACGAATCATGCAAGTCTTGGATTGATTGGCCCGATTACAAGTTTCCACCAACCAAATGATGCAAATGCAAACTTAGTTTATACAAATGTCAAATTGATCTCAATAAACACATTGGGGATCGCCTAATCAATTCCCCTCTCCCCGCACCTCTTTCTCCCCTCGTCTCACAACCTCCCATTCAAAACAAAATTCTTTAAAACTTTCAAAATGAGCTCGATTACAAGTTTCATTGCAGCCATGGACATTGGAGGAATATCTCCAACCATTTCATATGATGGGTCCAATGACCCCATGTTACACACATCCTTTGGCAATCTCCACAAAGATTGCCTTAAGACAAATACTTATGTAGCTGCTAAACTATAATGAAAACCTAATTGGGGATGCTTTATAATGATACATTCAACTTAAGCCTCACTCCGTAGTCGAACTATAAGGTTTAATATACACCCTTGTGCAAGAATATCAATACCATGACATACCTGAAGACAACTTGGGCAACTTTGTCAACGACAAGCAATTAGAACACGAATCTGCCTATGACTTCATCGAGCGATGGAAGTCATTAGCTCTTAAAGACGACCGTAACATAAACGAAGAAAACCTTTTAAACCATTCACAACTGTCTTAGAACCTAAGCTACAATACAAAGTTGGATCCTTCTCTCCTAAGACCTTGGAGGAAGCCTTCGACCAAGCCAAAATACATGATTATATTATGCGACAATTAGAGATTCCTTATTCTCCAAAACAAGGCATTATAACATTAATGCAAACAAAATCGGTATGCCATAGACAATGGTGTATTCGATACATTTGACCATATCTTTTACACCAAAAGATCAATCCACGCTATCATTCCTGATGCCCCTCAAAACATTGCTTTTTCCCAACCACTCACAGGGAAATCATTTCATCTACATCCTCAAGCAAAAGAATGCAATCATTGACCCCTAAGAAGAACTTAAGCAAAATTATTGAAGCCTTAACCTTGAGAATTAGACCCTACCAAGCTGGTCCCTCAACGGTTTGATACTTGAAAAATTTGTTAGTTCCATGCAAACTGGGGCCACTCTCATGAAAATTGTTGCTTCCTCAAAAGGTCTAACACATTCTTTCTTACAAGGGAATAATTTTGATCACGAAACAATGATTAGAAAAAGTTACCAAGAGTTTCTCAATGCCAAACAAATCTTCGATACACAAAACAAATACGAAACTATACACCAAGCTAATGCGGATTTAGGCATATACACTAATCCTCTACCATATTATTCCAAGAGCACAACCCAAACTCTTCAACCTCATAATACTCAAAATCCTATCAATCCTAGAAAAGCAGCTAACACAATCGAAACTATAGTCAACCTTAATGTTTCCACCAACAAAAAAAGACTAGTCCAAATGCAAGGTATGAAGCATATCATTGCTTGCATTAATTTTGGTTACATAACCCAACCTTCTTGTACAAACATTCAAAAATCCTATAGAACTCTCCAAGTAAATTCATTATATCAAACAATTGATGAAAATGTCTTAGAAAATTTAAATACTGAAAACCTACAAAAATTTGGCCACTGGTTGGTTGACGACATAAAAAAATAAAAAATCGAGATCCATTGATGACGTTATTTGAATCACCTTAGCCATCGGCATGGTCGAAGACGTCAAAACAAAGCATAAAATTAAAACTTCAAATTCAATGCCCCCAAGGCCAAATTTGAGACAATTTTGACCACACCTCCTAAGGTACAATCCTTATTAGAGTATCCTAGCTTCAGTGAATAGGATCCCATTGCGGAGCTCTCTAATTTACATACTAATATCCCATTCCTTGAATCAATGAGAACATCTCCCAAAAACATCACAATCACCTATTGATAATTTCTTCATGTTCGTACTATGATAAATTTAATACTAACATCATCAACTATATATACAAGATTGATATCCTACATTATAGGATATGTTAACTTATCTGCTCCCTATTAGCTCTCAACCATTCACTTATCTATGGGTGATTCCACAATTGCCCATAAACCTCCTAACAACTATTAACAACTAAGATTGAATACTTTTTTTTTAATCCTATCCTACCAACTAATTAATATGAAAAATGATACAAACTTAGGTTAATATAACTATGTTGTACTTACCTAATAAATATACAACATTTCGCCCCTTAGTACATAGTTGAAAGGGAAGGAACAATGCTACAAGAGAATTGGGACACACTCTAGTTTGAGATAAACAATGTTGGATGGGAATCACCAATCGAACAGTAGTAGTGGGAATGGCCTCACTACATTTTTGATTAGGGATAGGGAGATGCATACTAATCCAAGATGTACAATCAAGAGTGGATAGGGATAAACACGCTATCCAAACTATAAAATTGTGAACGGACAAACATGGTTCACAATAAGATCAGTCAGACTAAGCTGTACTGACCTTTATAGTAAGCAAGTAGGGACATACACACTACTCACTGCAAGTGTGGCATGGGCCTCGTACAAATAAACTAGTGGAATTATGTCCTCATTGTCTTTAGTGGGTGTTGACCACCTCACTAAACATCATGTTTGTAGCTAGTGTACTTGACCATTGCCACTTGATCACAAACAACAAAAACGGTCACCACTGCCACTGGACACCATTCTTGGCTTTAGTCTTTTTGGTGCAGGATTTTTGAATCTTACATAGTTGGAGTACATCATCAGTTTCACTGATGACTAACAACTCTTTAGGCTATACGGTCTTTGGGGTACATTTGTTTTTGTTACTATAGCAAATGATAACCTCTGAATTAGTGAAAAATGCGAGATTGTGACAGTCTCTTTTGGACTTGGCTCACTTAGCTAGATTGAACCTGATGGTCCTGATTGATTCCGTGATGCGCTCTGACAGTGTCTGCTTTGTTTTTCCGGTTCTGTGTTTTACACGAGTGGGATTTCCCCCCCCCCTCCTCCCCCCCTCGCCCCCAACATCACCCTTTCTTAAAGGCTACAACATAGACCACAAACACTACTGCTGTTGATCGCTGTAGTGCCCTTCTTCACATCTCTTATGCAATTTGGTATTAATTACAACTCCAAAATACTTAATAAACTCCCACACTCTTATGAAAGGTTGCATTTTTACTATGTATGGCTGCAATTCCTCTATATCTACAAATAATCTTATTCTGTATTGGATGTTTACGCTTTAGCTATTGCATACAAACTCGTAAACCTAAATTATTTGACCTGCTCCTGATTTATTCCTCACGGGCCTCTCATCTAGCTCTGATACCAATGATAATTTCTTTATGCTTGTACCAAGATAAATATAATATTAACATCATTAACTATATATACAAGATTTAAGATATGCTACCTATCTACTCCCTATTAGCTCTCAACCATTCATTTATCTATGGGTGTATTCACAACTACTCGTAAACCTCGTAACAACTATTAAAAAATAGGATTAAATGCTAATTATTTAATCCTATCCTACTAACTAATTAATATGACTAATGGTACAAACTTATATTAATACAACTATGTTGTACTAATATAAGAAATATCCAACACCTTATGCAAACACTATTTGAGACGAACATTCCCCAACCACCACCAATTGGCCAAGAGGCCCCAATATGCGGTTCCGAAGAGTTTATCATGCTATGATGTGAAGAGTTGTCAATACAAATTGAAAAACTACTGATCAAACTCTTTCTCTTAAGTTTCTCATCCAAGCCATGATTCCCAATGAAATCCTATTCCCTGTCGATGATCATCAACAATTTATCAATGTCCAAATAGGTGATGTCCATGTCAAGCGATCCCTCGTTCATGAAGGCTCCGACACATTTGTCACATCCCTAGATTTCAATAAGTATCTTGGATATTCTACTAATAATTTGAAATCTACCTCTAGCACTTGTCAAGGTTACGCCCAAAGACAACAACCTCCAAAGGGATGCATTTGTCTTCCCATTACATTACGTCCTAGAACCATTAGACTGTCATGATCTTCAACTTTCCACTCTCATAACATCTTGCTTGGCCACGCTTGGACTCATTGAATGGAGGTCGTGGATTCCTTTGTATGCCGTGTCAAATTTCCCCACTCAGGAGCCATTATTAAGTTCCAAGGAGACATTGATTCTTAGAAATATGAACAATTCCAACAAAAAGGAGTCTCCAAACTCCCTGCCTTAGAAGAGCTACCTTGTGTAACTTTCATCGAGTACCAAATATTCAACTATCCCATTGACTTCCTTAGAGTCTATACCGGTTATCCTGAGCTAGTAGGTAGAACACCACCAAACCTCTTAAATTCCGACGATGATGAACTTAATGATATCAGCTTTAAGATAAAAACTACTGATTTTTCTTAAAGTATTATTGACCAATTGTCTCCCAACTTGAGGCCTAGATTCTGTAGGAAGTCAATTGACAAAATTCCTATGAAAGCATCAACTGAAAAGAAACCCATCAAAAATACTTCTCAACCTAGTGACATAGTGGTTGAATCACTCAATGTTGATCTCACCGCTCCTGACTACGAAGTTGGTTACACATTTTAGATGATCCATACTTGTTCAGTTACACTCAAACTAAGCACATTGAGATATTACGATACAAATACTCCCCAACTACAAACAAACTTCAACCAAAGTGTTAACATGATTAATCTTTCCTCTTGCTTTGACAAGAAAGATAGTCAATTATTATCTAACATTATTACTTTTAGCAACATATCCCACCAAGATCTAACACCGCAATGGGTCCCTACAATAGTGTCCCCATCTATGGAGTCCATTGCTTCCAACAACAGCCCAACCATAGAGTCCCACCATTCATATACATCAAATCCAAAGAGAGCACCTTATGATTACTCACTATTTTGCCAATGGCACAATGCCCTTGGTCATTCCATTGAGACTTGTAGGGCCTATTAGAGGCATGTGGAGTTCTTAGCTTTGCAATATCACACTCTTGAGGCAGAGAGAGATCGAGCACATCCAACTTCTCCAAAAGGTTGCTTTTATTAGTTCCATAGCATTGCCACACATTATATAACATAGTGCCGAGCATATTGGTAGCACCAACAGGAACTCCGAAACCAACAAAGTTATTCGTCTTCTCCATCTCACTACTTAGATGGTTATTCACATTAGTCAGCGTCCTTGTAGAAACACTCTCTCGAGAGGACATTGATATTGCTAGTGACATTATTTGTATACACACTCCAAGGAGTGTAGAGCTTATCATCAACACTTTATGCAACAATTACAATATGAGGAACAACATCCCTAGTCACACGATTCACAATCGGAGTAACAACTTCCATAGTCACATGACATAGATGGAGAAACAACTTCCCCAGTCATATGATTCAAAGTTGGAGGAACACCCTTCCCATGAGCATGATCATTCTTTACTGCTGGAGGACCAACCTCCCTATGAGTAGTCTTCCCATGAGCACCATGATGAGAGTCCATAGTTACATAGCACACTGGAGTTTGGAGCTCCTTCCAAGTTTCACCCACATTTTCAGTTGAGGCCTTGTAGGGAAGTGCATGTGCAAATTTCTGAAAACTTTGAGAAGACTATGGTATAAACACGATATGAGTTGCAGTGGAGGATCTATATTGTCATAGAAGAGGTATGTGATGACATTTTGAGGCATGTGTGAACTCTTATATGCCTTGTCATTTTCTCGATTCATAATCACATTTTCTACCATCTCATTGTTTCCATGAGTTATCTTACAACCATGCCTGAGTTTCCCTTCACATATTTAATATAGTCCTCACTATTGTCACCCTCTTGGGTTTATCTAGCTTTTATTACCTCGTTCCTTTTGGGTTTATCTCTTGTTTTTATACCATCTCCCTCTTAGGTTTTATTAGTTCTTACTACCTTCTCCCTCTTGGGCTTATCTAGCTTTTACCACCATATCCCTCTTGGATTTATCTAGCTTTTACTACTATCTCTCTCTCGGGTTTGTCTATGTAGACTATCAATTATGAAAACATGTATTGTTATAGCTGACATTCTTTTGTCAGTCTTTTATTGATATTTAGTTAGTGATGTAGCAGGACCCGTAGTTGTGTCAGTTGTGACAGTTGGGTTAACCGACAACCGTTGGGTCTTGTCTTTTAGATAGCATATTGTATGTTGGGGTATGCGTGCTTGTATTAGGTCCTTCTCGAACTAATTGAATTGTATCGAGACTTATCTTTGAGGAATATAAAGCTGTTATCATTTAGGGTCTTGTTCATGGTAGGCTTAGCAATTACTGTTCTATGCATGTTTCTTGTTGATAGTCTAATATCTTAGTAGACATTAATCATACTACATTTTGGTGCCGCTACCTTCAAGAATGTCAAGTTAAAGTCAGTTCAAAGAGAAGAGAAGTGTGACGAGGCACTCCATTATCTTTAAGATCTATATACCAAACAAAACCATGAAACACAATGATAACAAATATTACAATGGCACAAAGAGTTCATGAAAAGAAGACGAATGTGTACAAGCAACAATTCATGCTACTGACTCTGAACAAAGGCAGGAGAGAGACATAGTTAGGGAGGGGAGCGATAAGTCAAACGGTGTACTCAATTGATGTAGCAACACCGAAGCAGACAAAGTCTAAAACAGGGAGCAATTTCTAAAATCCATCAAGCGAAGTACGAAGTAGAAGCCAAAGTGAAACAAATGCTAAAGCGTGAAGTCATAACTAGAGCTGGAGTTGAAACCAAGAAAGGGTTGATTTGGAATTGGTGGACCCTAAGCCACTCGCCCTAAGGAGTGGATAGAGATTTCTATCGTTCCTTCTAGAGGAAGGAAGTGTGGACCTTTACGACTAGTTTGGGTCGGAGGTGTTGCAAGGGAGTCATGTGAAAGTTCGTGGCAGGCTGAATGACAAGTTGGAGTGTAAGAAAAGGGACATGACGATGTGTAAGATAGTCTATAGATCCCTGCTGAAGGAAGGGTTGATCGCAGGGTATGTCCGATAGTGTGTAGAAAGCAGAGGAACTTCCAACGTTGACCTTCTTAAAGGGGAGAATTGTATTCGAAAGACCAAGCTAGAGCCATGATTACCCCATCAACTCCATCTCTAGAAAAGCAAAAGCTGCCAAAGTTCACCGGTGATGGATCAAAGGATCTCGTATGACACTATAGAACATGCATCATCATTTGGATTGCAAATGGCCATTCAAAGGATCTTATGTGGTTAAAATGTTTTTGAGCCACTGTTTGGGGAATGGCTATTGATTGGTACGTAGATGCACTATGTTTGGAGAAAGCAACATGGAAAACACTCATGGAAGCCTTTGAGACAAAATTCAAACACTTGAGGGATGATAATGAAATATTTGTGGAAATATATAATCCCTGGAAATGTGAACGTGAGAATGTTTGTGCCTATAACAAAAGACTTGAACTATTGGGAAAACTTGAAAAGGAACCTGTCGACAACTTGAAGAAACAATGGTACATTGAGGGGTTGTTACCCTCATTGCAGAGGACGATGAAGGTTGTCCCACCCTCATTTTACGAAGATTCATACAATCGAGTTAGAACATTGAAAACAAGAAAAAGACATCCCCGCGCTTGAAAGGATGCAAAGAAGATGACCCTAACTCCATTGTTAACGGTGAACTTAAGTCAGTGCGAGCCTTGAGAAGTGACAATTCAAATGATGAACTAAAAGGAGATGGTAAGAAAGATTATAAGGATCATTTGTGCAAGATTTGTCAAGTTACAAGGTATTCAATCAAGAATTGCCAGTACAATTTATGGAATAAGAGCGGCCAAGTACTGTTCACACAAGGAGAGCCATCGACACCAACCACCACCCTACCAAGGAACTACTAGCAACAAAATAATAGTGGGGGTAGGAGTCAGATTTAGTACGACTCCAAAGGATTGACCAATTGTACAATGTTGGGAGTACAATGAATGGGGCCATTTTGCAAGATATTTCCCTACCTAAAATGACATTGGATCTCTATGTAGATAGTGTGGACTTGGGAACCCTAATGATGACAATTGTCCAAAGCAAGCCATTGTCAATATTGTTGACATAGCCGAGGGCAAGGAATTAATAGTAATTACCAAAGCACAAATGAAGAAAGCCAATTATCCCAACCCACATAAAGAGAAGGAAGGGCTCGTCGAAGCATGGGTGGTAGTTGAGAGTTCCATGGTCGAAGAACGATTTTAATGAAATGAACATGCAAGCACAATGATGAGCAAATTGGACTCCGACAAAGCTATTGCACGACATGTCTTGAAGACCACTATACCTGTGAAGATAGCTGACTTATTGCAAATCATTTCGTAATTTGAATGCTTTCATTGTTACATTGCAAGACATTAGCCTGAACATGGAGCATACATTGACATTCCTAACATAAGCAGAAGAATGAACTCATAATTGAGCTCCCTTTATCAGGTGATGGAGTGATCGATCATATTCTTCGAACAATAAACCTAGCTCAACAACTGCTAGTTGTGCATATAGAAGTTTTTGTGCAGGAATTTGACAAACATCATCATGGACCGTGGTTTTGGTGTGAATGTTCTTCTAGAGAAGACTTGGAAGAGTCTTGGGAAGCCAACAATGTGGCCTTCAACATTCCAACTGGTAGGAGCATATCAACTTGGCATTGAGGTAGTTGGTGTATTGATGGGTCGAAAGGTAATTATTCTAACCCAAACCTTTTTGTTGAATTTTGTAGTCATCGTTTTGAAGAACAAAGCCTATGATGCACTATTGTGTCAGTGTTGGTTGATAGCACCAAAGCGGATCTAAATGGAAAAATAATTTGATATCCATTGAAAACAAAGGAGGGAAGTATGTTATAGATTTGAAGAATCAGGTAAGTAAGGAAGTAGCCTCATCATACTCATTGGATTCAGACTCCAAGACTATTTGATTGAGGGGAATCGAGCTATAATGGAGCCGAACGATGAATGGGTCTTGGAGTTACACTCATTCTGTGACGACGATGGAATAGACTCCCTCAACAGTTGGTTCCATTGGAAGATGGAAGACTGCAAAGTGTTCCAACTTGATTGTAATAGTGTTGAGATTATGGAGATTGATGAAGGCCAAAGCTTGCAGTGAGATTACCAAAAGCAAATGTCATTAATGCTAAGTCCTTCTGAATCGTCATAGTCAACTTACCCACTAGAGTTCAATGAATACAACGTTAGGGGAACAATGTTCGATAGAAATTTGGCCTGCCTATTGGAATGGGTAGCTGACATGCATTCTAAAGAGCCAATTTCAATGAGTGTGAATGAGAGCTCAAAGGAAAAAAAAAATTAATAGGAAAGGTACAACCTCCTAAAGTACCACGCTTTTTGAAGTATGGTTAGAGATGATAGATATGCTCGAATGGGATGAATGTGGGGTGATGGTACATCACACCTAAAGTCATGCAAAAAAGGAAGGATAGGCACACTAAACACTTTCGAGGGATGAACTTTAAAGCCAGAGCTCTAGTACTGAGATATAATGGGAGGTGTGGAATTAAGCCGAGTAAGTTTAAAGTGTTATGGCTGGGACCATTTAAAATTTTAGAAATTTTTGATTATGGAGTAGTCAAATTGAAGTACTTGGATAGGAAGTTGGTTAATGACATGGTCAATAGTTCTAAATTAAAACTTTGTTGAACAAGGGCCAAAGGTATCCACATGATCGACATCAATTTTCTATTTGATTAAGCTCATAAAGAAAATATAAAAGGAAGGGACCCACATAAAAAGATTGACAAAGTCAATTTTTTTAGGTCACACAAACAAGCATTAAAAGATTGCAGGGAAAAGATGGAGTGGAGGCATCAAAAGTTCTATTGAAAGCATTGTTAGACCTATCGAAGTGTTAATTGTGTGACATATCAAAGTGTTCACCATATGACTTTGTACCAAGTTGTCATACGATCTATAGGGCTCCATTTGATTGTATGACTTGTTATGGATTTGACTGTTTGACCTGCTGTGGATGTTGTAAGCTCTACTGCTTCCATTCCTACCGTGCACCTTGTTGACCCCTTCAAGTGCTCCTCTATGACCCAGCCTACCCCTTCTTGTACGACCTACATCATCCCAACCCATATGAACTATGCCACTCCCACATCCTATTCAACCACCTTCCCTCCCCACTAACCAATCCCATCCCATTCTACCTGCATATCCATTGCTGCCTAGGTTGTATGTTGTCAAATCGTACTCTACAGCTGCCTTTGCCTCCAAATGCCTTGCTTCTTCCAACCAACAACCTATTTAACCTGGGCAAGGGTCTTCCATTGTTATTGTTTGTTGCTCAAGTGTTTGATGATACATTGCCAAGTAAACCAATGCCGAGTGACTTGCCTTTGTCGTACAACTTGCAAGCTCACCCATATGACCTGAGGTCAACACTAATACCAATGCACATACTAAACCACTTGCCCTGATGCAGTCACAATTAGGGAATCCAATAAAGAATGACTTATACCATGCAACCCACAAACGATATGCAACGAAATAACAACAAATCCTTATTTGTAAATGAGAGATTACACACTTGATCACACATACACATACATAGCTTGTGAGCTTACAAATGTTATAGTGTTACCCCTTTGTCCATGGTGGGACGTGATTCAATGATTCAACCCTTCCCTAGATTTGCACACTGATATTTACTTGCTACTTTCACTAATAGCTACACTCTAGACTTTCACCTCACGATTTTTTCTTGAATGCCTTCTCACAAGTGTAGGGGTAAGATTATATAGGAACATGATTCGCCTTCTTACATTAATGCACTCAACAACCCACTATTAACTGTAAATTTCCATAACACATTGCTATGTGCCACAATCATTAAATGCCCACTACAAGCATACTGACCCATAACACATCACAACATAACACATCATGGCATAACATGTCACAAAGTAACACATCATGACATAACACATCATGACGGGATGGCATTTGCAAGAGCTCAGAGTCACGTTTGTTGATGTCGCACTATATTTTGGAGTCAATTCCACGTTGTATGCGCAATGCGGTATACTTTAGTGCTTGTGCGGTGAAAATACAATTGTGCCAAGAACCCTTAGAGCATATCCATCCATATGCATTGCAAAATAAAGACAAAACATTTGACAAGTTATGTGAGTGGTCTCATACTCAGATAGATACCACAAACTATCAAAACAATGGGAGGCTTCATTGTGGCTTATTTCTATCAACCTACTTATG
Source organism: Torreya grandis (assembly GCA_037957365.1). Taxonomy (NCBI): domain Eukaryota; kingdom Viridiplantae; phylum Streptophyta; class Pinopsida; order Cupressales; family Taxaceae; genus Torreya; species Torreya grandis. The sequence continues at coordinate 573,874 of JARHVA010004952.1, read as the reverse complement.
TTTTTGTTTGATGCAAGATTGCTTGTGAACTCGGATGCTTCTACATCATAAACCCTGGTTAAGAAATTGTGTGAGCATGGTGTTCACACACTCGGGCTAGGTGGTAGAACCATACTTTCGAACCTAGGCGAAATGCCTTGGCATGCCCTTATGCCATACGGAATGGTTTTTGCCTTCCAATTCATTTGCCTGCGACTTAGGACACAACTCGTCCTACTCCACCAAGATCCCTTTACTTCGTTGTTGCACCATCACCTACTCCCCTTGGGTTGACCTCCTTTATCAGCGCTAGGCAATCTACTCTTCATCTTTCTGCACTTCACTTTCTCTTCCTTAAGCAAATCCTTGTCTCTATGCATGACCAAATGACTTTGGTGCACATTCTTTTCTACCTTCTCCTTTAATGGATTCAAAATGTAACTTCGTCCATTCTTCTTCACACAAATAATATTCGCTTTGCTAGCATACAACATGTCGTGATCATATTGCTATGGCCTCCCCAATGAAACATGACATGCATTTGTTGGTAGGAGATCACACAAGACCTTTTACATAAATCTGCCAATGTGCATCTACACCTCGCATTAGTCCTGCACAATGCTATCTTGACCCTCCACCAATAGGGTACTTTGTAAGGCCTTATAATGCGGCTTGCGCACTAGACCCAATTTCATCACTATCTTTGTGGGCACTAATTTTTTGTGCTTCCACTATCCACCACAACTTTATAGCATCTACCTCTTGTCTTGCAATAGGTCCAGAAAAGATGTCTTCTCTGATGCATCTCCTCGCTTTTTCTTGCAATTTTCAAGGCTCTTCTTGTTATGCGCAAACCCTCTCTTGCTCAAGATGCTTCGCATACCCACTGACTTCTATGGACTTTAAGTTCGCTTATAGGACTTGCATGCTACCACCACTCCTCTTCTCTCCATTAACCTACGCATGAGGGCACTTATATGCACAGTGTCCGACTTGCCCACATCTAAAGCATGTTCCTCTGAACATTCCTCGTCCTCTACGGAAACTATTCCTTCTTCTCGCGATAGTGGCTCTTCTCTTGCTTGCTACGCTTGTGCATTGCTTGCAATTTCCTCATTTCCCTGCTTGCACACATGGTGTTCTTTATTATTGTCGAGCTTCCCTCTGGTTCTTGCAAGGCTCTTAGTGCATATTGATATGCTGCCTCTACCATCTACAATATGACTATGCTGATCTCATCTTGGATGACCCATTGCAGTCCTTTAATGTACCGCACCACCTTCTCTTGGTCCATCTTGCTATGACCAACCCAGATAGTGATCTTGTAGAACTCTTCCTTGTTGTCTTTCATGCTCAGTTCATTTTGTGACAGGGTTTGCTACTTCTTCAATAGATCTAGCTGATAATATCCAGGCAGAAACTTGCCTTTCAACTTCACAACCATCTTCTCCCAACGGGTGATCTTGTCTTTAGCCTTGCAATTCCTCTCTAGCTGTACCTCCATCCATCACAAAGCTCCTTGTCCATTCAACTTAGTTTGTCCCACCTTAATCTTGCATCCATCTATTACTTAATCAAACTCGAAGTACTTCTCCACCTCAATGAGCCTATTTGTTAGCTCCTTTGGGTTCGATGTTCTGGAAAAACAGGAAACCTCCATTTGCACTCCTCGTCCAATCTTGGAAATAGATTTGATAAACCTTTCTTCTCCCCCATCCAATTGATCATGCGCTGGTCTCGTTTCATCTTTGTCTTCCTTTTGCATTTCAACTTCAGTATCGCTTACATCATCACTCGAGATGAACGCTCTCCTCTCTTTCTATTTGGCAATCAATCTCGTCTACATCACTCAAAACATCTCCACGATCTCATCAAGCCTTCCGGCTACATTTATGACTACTGCCCTTGGGCTCGCCACTCTACTTGGTGGCATCTTGTCTGTTCACAAGTCTAGATCTGTTGCCACACTACTCTTTGCAATTCTATGCAAATTGTACTAGTCAACTTCCTCTCAACACTTGGTTCTCTACACAAATTGCAAGATGGAAAACACTTGAACTCAATCTTTGAACCCAAAGTTGTTTCCTTGCTCTAGTACCAAATGATGCAGTCACGGTTAGGGAATGCAAGAAAGGACGGCTTAATATTGTGCAGCCCACAAACAATATGCAATGGAATAATAACAACAAATATTTATTTGTTAAATTAGAGATTACACACTCGTTCACATATACACAACCCACAAACATTCAAACACCGCAATGTTACGTCTTTGTCCACGCAATCATGTGATGCATTCCTTTAGCCCTTCTCCAAATCTATGCATAGATTTCTGCTTGCTACTCTCACTAATAGCCACACTCTAGACTTTCACCTCGTGTTTTTCTTGAATGCTTTCTCATAGGTGTAGGGGTCTTTTTATATAGGGATAAGATCCACCTACTTATATCAATGCACTGAACAACCCACGACAATAAGTAAATTCCCATCACATATCACTAAGCACCACAGTCATTAAATGCTCATCACAATCCCAATGACCCATAACACGTAAATGCTCATTACAACTCAAATGACCCATAACACATCATTCCGTAACACATCACAACGTAACACATCATGGCATAACACATCATGACATTGTGTAGAGAACCAAGTGTTGAGAGGAAGTTGACCAGTACAATTCCAGGGATATGATCTTGCCCACATCTTAGATCTACCAAACAAGTCACTTTTCTATGTGGTGTTACAACTCATTGCAATCTGTAACATTTTCAGGTGCTTTTAAAAGAATTATTTTTTTAAAGAAATTTGGTTGTCGTCATGGCTTTTTAAGGGTTGTAGGATGGTCAAATGTTTGCTCTTAGATGAAGAAACAAAAATGTGGTTGAGAATTGCTTTGGGCGAAATATGCTTTTTATTGCCTCTAGAACTATTGCAAAATTTATACATCAATAGCTACTCAACCGGAATGTCTTCTATCTTCCCTCCTCATTTCAATATTCTCATGTTTTCTTTGACTTGTGTTGGATGGGACTCCGACTTGTTTAAAGAGGACAATGCAGACCATCAATTATGAAAACATGTATTGTTATAATGGATATTGTTTTGTTAGTATTTTGTTGTCATTAGTTAGTGATGTAGCAAGACCCTTAGTTATGTCTGTCATGATGGTTAGGTTAACCGACAACTGTAGGGTCTTGTCCTTCAAATAGCATATTGTATGTCAGGGTGGGTGCACTTGTATCACGTCCTCCGGTATTTGTTTGGTACATACCTCGTTTGGGTCTGAGTGTGATTTGCCAACAGGTTCACCTCGAGCATGACCATGGTCTTTTGTTGAAGAATTAAGGGGATCCAGTGAAACCCACAAGATTTTCCTTTTTTATTTCCTTTTTTTCTTTCACAATTATATTTAAAGTAATTAGAAATAAAAAACAACACATGTACAAACCCGTTTCCCACCTTTCATTTCTTGACGAGACTTCTTTGGTTTTGTATGACCCACATAGCATAGCTAGTGGGCGTTATACAGTTTGTAGTTTTAATGAACCACATAATGATGTTGATGTTGATTTTTCACGATGAAGAGCAATATGACAATGGATACTAATTTTGAATTAATAATTAATAATAATTATTATGAAATTTGGCATTTGGTTAGTATTATCAATTTATTAGTAGTGTTTTTGTGGTTATTTTGTTTATTATACGCATACATTGTAGTTAATTCTTGTTTATTAGGCTAGATTATATATATATATATATATATATATATATATATATATATATTGTATGGTTGTACTGGAGTCGTACGTGAAGTAAAAGATAGTTTCCACACATGCAAACCCGATTTGTTGTACCTCTACCCAAAACAAATGGGCTACTTGGGAAAAAACAAAATCAAGAAATAAACATAAGTCAAAAACCATATATTTCTCATAAGTTAAAAGGCAAAATCTCCGTTCACAACCAAAAAAAAGGTGTGATCAAAGTCATTGGCACACCCCCTACTCTAGTTGAAAGCTCAAGCTCGATAGTTGGCCTCACAGTAGAGCCAAAGGTGCATTGGAGTGTGGTAGGCTAGTAAATAGGGGTAGAAGGCCTCTTATCCTCAGAGTAGTCAGTGGCTCCAATGGGACATAAGGAAAGGAGAAAAAGATGCAAGAAGGCACCTTTAAATTTTCATGCATCTTGTAGCCTTCATAAGATAAATTTCCTACTTCACTAGTTAGCCCAAACCAAAACTTGAAAAAATAGGGGTCCTAAACCTTTCCATGTTGAATACTCTTAGTCTTGCCAAATTGATTAGGGTGTCTTGTCTAAGATAATGATTCTCATTGCTTTTTTGGCACCTCACTATTATCCCTCCTCATTATTCCTAATTTCCCCTTGATGGTTGTTATTATGATTTGGTCATATACTAGTTTTCTTCAATCCTTTTCTACACATACTTCATATTTGACCCCTTTAATTAACATTTGGCTAAAGGCTTTTGAGTTTTGTATTGTAAGACCTTGGGAATCAATTGGGCTTTCTTCATGAGCAACTCCCTCCTATTTCATCATACACATTTCATCATTCTTGTCATATTAGTTTTGGCATTAGATGGTCAAGTTATCCATTGAGAATGTTTATCACGAACATTCATTTTTTTTGACCATTTCCTTGGTTATATTATCACATTTGTCTCATTAGATTCCCTACTTATTTACATTTTTTCATTTTTCCATTAGTTCTTGCATCACAAGACACATTTTTGCTCACATTGTCAATGAAGAATGAATATCATATACTACCACTCTACAACATCACATAAAAAAACAAAAATACATGAGATACAAAAGAACATGGGATCAAATATATCATATATATAATGTTTTGCGATAATAATGTACATCATATACATCAGACACCTCCAACACCTATTGCATATTCGAGTCTTTTCTCTATAATTGGCTTTTGGAGGAGAGGTTTGTTTTTCGATAAATTGGATGATGTCTTTGTGCCAAGGGCTTTGTCGTATAGTAATGATTTTGAAATGGAAAATTAAAAGTGCCATTTTAAGGGGCAAAAGTGCAAGGTGAGTTGCAAACCTCGATAACAAATTCGTTTTCTTATAGGGCCTTATGGGGATTGAATAGGGAGGTTGATGAGGCAAGAGAATCAACAACAATATTTTGTTCTTTTGGCATAGACTCAATAGTGAAAGATGCAAATTACTTAGTCAAATCGATAGCTAGTTCTTGGTAAGGTTTGAGTTTATCACTTTTTGCATTGATAATCTTCTTAACTTGTTGATGGACCAATTGAGAATTACCTAAAGCATGTAAATAGGGTATGTCCATGTCAAGAGTGACATTCATGCCAAGGATTACAACTTCATATTAGACCATGTTGTTTGCAATGTTGAAGCTAGTTTTGAATGCTAGTTGAATGATTTTTCCGAAAGGATCGACGAGGACACGTCTTTCCCCAACTCCTATTTGGCATTTTGCTTAATCGAAATGTAAGGTCCTAATGACTTATGTAATTCTGCTGTGATCTCTTGCGGTACAACTTAGAGATTTCTTGGGGTTATTTGCGTTGCTTTTGGTGGATATGGGTTTCATTGAGATAAGTCACAATGTTGTGGGCCACAATGTCACATTCAATGTTGGCATATTGAAGTATTGCCAAGCAAAGATATCTTTGAATTCAATGAGTAGGGGTCAATAAGTGTCATCTTTGAGAGTAATCGATGACCTTCTTTTGACTATGCACAAATTTTCTTCTGTACCTAAATTTGGGTCAATAGTGTCTTCAACTGTCATTGCGTTTCCATCTTCAAAGTGATAAGATGGGTTGGTGGAAATTTTTTGATGTCATTAGTTTTAGAATCTACTTTGGCTATAGAGTTTTAGAAATGAGGGGGGCATAGTTGTGAGGTGCACTAGTTATGATGTTGTTGAGGGAGGTGATCTCTTGTGTTGGGTAGTTCTAGACTTACTTCGCCACGAGGTAAGGTAGCCAAAGTTCATCGTATTGGTGATTTCCCTTAGTGTTGTTCTCTTCGATTACTTGTTGAACAATGGTTACTTTGGCATAAAGTTTTGATATCTGATTATTTGTAATTGTTTGTAATGTGTTTGCAAATGCTTGAGATGTCTTTGAATGTCACTGATGTGTTGCGGAGTATAATTGGACGCCACCGACAATGGACGATGATGTTGCCAAAGTGTTTGGTGAAAATTTGACGGTTGATATAATTCTTGCAAGATTTGTGAAATTGAGCTCTAGGGTTTGAGTTGAGAATAAGTTGCAACTTGTTTGAGAACCCATTTTGGATATTCTAGAGGGGGGTTTGTGGGTGGGTTGAAGGTAGCTCTTTGTAGTTATTGCTATCCATGAACACAGAGGTATCCTTGTCGTAAGAGATTTGAATCATGTGTGCTTCTCTATTAAAGGCACATATTTGAGCTAGTTGTTTTTGGTAATGGAGGACACCTAAGTGTTGACCTTGTGCCTATGAGATAATATAGTCATCATTGTAAGAGGATTGTATGGCGTGTGATTATTTTTGCATAAGTTATTTTTGCGATTCTTTGACTACATTTTGATTATAAACATCAAGTTTGCTAAAAGCTCTGGGGGAAAGTAAGTTTGGGTTTTCAAAGTGTTTTGTTATGTTGTTATCATTGCATTCAAAGGCGTTGTCTTTAAACTTTGCTTCATTGGGATTGCATGGTAATTCTATTTCGCTAATGTCATTGGCAATAGGTAGATATCTATCGCGTGGTAGTAATGCAGGTGAGGTCCAATTGGTTATGGCTTGAGGTATGTTGGAGGTGTTACACCTATTTTGGAGCTCATCAAGTTTGTTACTAATGGAATATACAATGGTCACATGTAAGTTAAAGTTCATGTTGACATACTCGGGAAGGGGTATAGATGTGATGGTAAGAAATGTATAAAATGCTAAATTCTGTACTTTTGTTATTGATGTCTCATGAGTTAGGGTCAGATTCAGGCTTGTATCAAATGCCATTATGATTGAATCTAATGCACTGTCTTGGGGAGTATGCAATGGCTTACATGCGTGTCCAAGGTTTCCCTAAGAGTGTCGTATGAGAGTGGCAAATTGAAGATCATTAGCTTAGTTCTATAGTTTTAGGGCCGACTTGGATTGGGATCCGAATGCATCCAAAGGGTTTTTTTTGAAACCTCAACAATTGAGTTGTGTTTGTTTCCTCCTTGGAGTATCCCAATGTTTCAATAAGCCACAAGGAGGTGAATTTAATGCCAGATCCTTCATCCACAAGGACCTTTCTAACTTGGATGTCATTGATAAGGACACAAATGAAAAGAGGGGGACTGTCAGATGTAAAGAGTATTTTGTCGTTGACTATGTCATGAATTGGGAATTCTATTGTGTTTGTCCTATTGGTGTTGCAAATAGCTTCAATGGTAAGTTCTTTGGTGTTGTGTTCAGCTTGCATGGGTTCCTTAGGTTGCTTCAGGGATGTATCTTTAAGATTATCTTCCATAGCTTATAGACTATGGTTGTTGAATGAGAATAGACCTATGGTATGGAGATGTACACATAAGCTCTATTAGTGGAATTTTTAAAGTCATAGTGTTGAGCTCTTCAAGGAAGTTCCTTTTTCCTAGTTTTTTGGTATTTACCATATCGATATTTGAACTGGTTGTTTTGATTTAGGCAGGTTTTATGGTTTTGGATACTAACGGGTATTCCTTAGGTTTAGATTCTATTGATATGGGTGGAGTCTTGGATTCAGTAGGTTTCTTTGTAGTGTATTTGATGATAGTTTCTTCTTGGAAAGGCTTCTTAGGTTTTGCCACAGTTGTCATTTCTATGTATTGGGCTTTGGTAAACGAGGATCATAACTAGCTTTGTTGGCAACTATCACCCTCCTAGGTCCATTGATTGTAATGGTTTGTTCGGGAATAGTAGTAGGCTTGGAAAGGAATTTGTTCTACATTTGATACATATTTTAATTAGATGGATTATTGGGTTGATGATTAGGTTAGGGATTTTGTTGACATTGGTTGGTGTTGTGGTTAGGGAAAGGGTTATTATAGATTCCTAAGTTGTCTTGCATTTGTGAATTCATCTAGGTTGTGGTTTGCTTTGAGTCTAAGTTCTCCTAACGTTTAATGAATTCATGGGAAGATTTATCAACCACTTAACATTCGATATTCTAGTAAAACATCAAGAGTAGGGGCATCACTATCTCAAAATATCAAAAGGACATAATGATGAACCATTTAGATGTATCTTTGGCTTTTGCATTCCATCTTTCAATTTTTTTTTTATGTGGTAGATGATTATGCTGCTTTTTGCATGTCCATTGTTATTTTAGCAAACCTAAAAGAAAATCAAATGCCTAAATAACATAACACTAGACAAAAATGTTTTGTAGGATGGAATGTGATGCATCAATTCTCTCTGTATGATTTTATAAATCTGTGTTTTACTTTGGCTTTTCAAATGCTCCATGTGCTTTAAACTTTGGTCGAATATTGCTGTGTGTGTATCCCCCAATTTGTTCTGCGACTTGGAAGGGAAAGTTTTGAGGGCATCTGAGTTGTGTGTGAATCATTGTTAAAAATCAAGCCATATTTTTATTATTGTAATATGGACCATGGTTTTGTTTTTCAGGTGTTCAGAAAAGAGAGGAACTTGCTGAACAACTGAAAAAAGTTTCAAAATCTTGGAAATCTGAGGTTCGATTCCAACTTAATTCGTACTTCTTTCTAATTTATTTTTTCATCTTTGTTCACACAAAATTATTTGAATTCTTTGTAGTTCCTATTTTATGCGATGGGAAAAATCTTGCAAATAGATCAGAAAAAATAAATCACGATTCTTATAAGTACATATGTAAATTGGTGATAGGTTGTGTTTTTAACAGGGTTATAAATTATGTAATTTTATGCAATAATGACATCATATGCTAAATTCCCTGTATTTTGCAGTAATCAATTTGTATGTATCTTTATTTCAATGATGACTTTGTTTTCATGACAAAAATACATATATAGAATTTAATGTACATCATTTAATTTAGTGAGCAACTTAAGATATATTAGCCTATTGTAGTAAAACCTTAATGATGATAACTAAGTTAGACAAACACCTTTGTAGGTTGCTTTCTGCTTTGAAATCAATTTAGTATTTGTGGTTGTCATGGTTTTAGCTCCCTGTTTCTTAGGTATGCCTAGCCTCCTGTTCCAGTTGAATTATGTGATTTCCATTGGGCCCTTGATTCTCAACTACCTGAAACCTGGTTTAACGATAATTCTTGATGCTAAACTTCGTAACTGTTTAAAGATCTTCAGTCCTACCAACATATTTGACCTTTTTTTTTGCTGTGTTGATTTTCATGTCTCCATATTCAAACCTTAATTTATTTCTTATGCACTTTTGAAAATTTCAGATGTTCTCTCCATATTGTTTTGGCTTCTTGGTTTGTGCAACCTGGATTGTGTTTTCTTTAGGCTATTGGGTTAAAGTTAGAGAGCATAAGTTATTATTTGTACCACGGATATTCATAAAAAAATAAGAATTCATATATGCAAATATTTCCAAGGGTTGCATAACAAAATCCCCTAGGCTCATACCTCATCGTAATATAATTATTAACGAGTATAAAGAACTGGATTTCTGTCTAATATCATTTTTTAATTCTATTGTTTCCTGCCTACAGAATGATTTTTAACAGATGACTTAGAATCCCAATATATGGGTTAGTGCATGGAGATGGGAGGCTATTAGACCCACCTTTGTTGAAAACAGAGATATTTGAACTTGGACAGATTTTGAGATGCTTACAAACAATTTAAAAATGCTTTAAGAACAAGAAATGTAGTATTTTGAGTCTAGTTTTTAAACTATTTTTTTTTGAAAATGGTGAAATTTAAGTGGGTCAACAATTGATTTTTGAAGAGGTGCACCTGAGTTTTGAATAAAACACAATAGATAGGTCGTCATGCTCCACGCACATAGGTCGTCATGCTCCACGCACACCATTTTTGGGCTTCATTATGTATTTTTTGAAACCCTTTTGTGGAAAGTTAGAAGATATCATGTAACTTGATTCGAATATTTTTTGGTAATTATTTAATAAATAATATATTTTTTAATTTATTTTGTAATTGAGTATATCCTGAAAACAGATTGCTGGCCATGCTCCCCCCTATTTTCTCAAAAAAATAGCTATTTATTTTTGACTGTGTATAGAACGAAGTCTAGTTTGATTATATATATATATATATATATTTTAAAAGTGGATGAACAGATCGAAAAATACATAATAGAAGCAATACATGTAATTTTCTGGTATGTCAAGATATGTTCATTAGTAAATAAAGATTAAATCCTAAACCATCCTATACAACAATCAAAATTATATTTTTAGAAATAAGAAGACTGGGTCTACATGTTTGTTGCATTTTCACAAAATGTTTTGGTGAAATCGGGGATGGTTTTCATGGCGGAAGGTCTTTCTTGTTAGAACGTGTGTTGAGCACTGATTTTGTGTTGTTTTCGCAGGTCCAATCCTTAGGCTTGGAAATCCTAAAGGCATGCTTTCAAATTTTAGATTTAAAATGCGTGCGTGCTATAAATCGTACATATTACTTAACTTACACTTATGTTTTGTGCCCATAGCTCTCTCACCTTTATCGACCCAGTGTTTTGAAATGGGGCACTTCTATTACACAATAGAATCCTTATTTTTTCCCTAGCTATGTGCACACAAGTAGGTGCAATTGGAGAATTGAAAGTTTATTTCTAGCTATGCTCTCACTATTGACCCCATTTTGTTGTCATATTTATTTGTTTGTAAGTAGGTAATAGACCGAGTTTCACAAACCCAAGTTCTAATTAAGTGCAATTGGGTCAACAAGGTCGATTTGGGGGTATGCACACTCAATTGACCATGATTTGTCATTATTTGGTGTTTGAATCTTGTTAATAGATCATACTTGGTAAACTAAGATCCCAATGAGGGTCGATTGGAGTGCACAGAGACCTTATCACCATAGGTCATATTTTGTAGTTCATAGGCTGTTATTAGATAGGAAATGACAAAGCAAGGCCCCAATTAGGTTTGATTGGAGCATTGGAGGTCGAATTGTGTCGTGCAAATAGTTTTCCATGATTTCTCGTTAATCTTGTTACTATGTTGTTATACCGAATGTGGCTAACCAAGGCCCCTAATACTTACAACTAAGGAAATGAAGGTGTTTTCAGGGCATTAAAATTTTAAAGTAGACCGAATTTCAAAAACAATGCCCTAATGTGATATGGGCACGCAATTGACAACCTTTTGTCATTTGTTTTGTGCTTGTGTGTCGTTTTTAGACCGAATTAGATTGATCAAAGACCCTATCAATTTCAAACAAGGCAATGAAGTCAATTATGGGTATTTGACATATTGATTAGGTCATTTGTCATTTTTTGTTTGTTCATGTGTTTGACTAACCAGGGCCCTTATTAATTGCAATCAAGATTATGAAGGCCGATTATGGGATATGGGTACACAATTGACCACCATTTGTCATTTTTTGTTCGTGTGTTGATGTTATCTCCAATTTGATTTCATTAATGGCCCCTAATATTTACAGTTGAGGCATTGAATGTGGAGTTTGGCCTTTGGGCACTCAATTGACCACTGTTTTTTTTTCTTTTTTTGTGTTGACATGTTTTTAGATCGAATGTTGACTAAACAAAGCCCCTATTTGTTGTAAACAAGGCAATGAAGGCCAATTACAAGGTATGCGACATAATTTGTGTGTTCACATGTTGTTTTTGGACTGAATTTGACTGAAGGCCAATTTCGGGCAATGGGCACTCAAATGACCACCATTTATCATTTTTGTGCTCTTCACATGTTATTTTAGACCTAGTTAGACTAAAAAGGGTAGGTAATAGTTGCAATCGAGTAATTGAATAACAATATTGCGCTATGGGCACTTAATTGACCACCATTTGTTGTTTTTGTGTGTTGTTGTCAACACAAATTTGATTGAACAAGGCCCCTAACATTTGCAATAGAGGAGTTGAATCGTGATTTTGGGTTGTGGGCACACAGTTGACCACCATTGGTTGTTTTTAGTGTGTTTGTGTGCTGTTGTTAGCCCAAATTTGACTGAATAGGGCCCATAACACTTGCAATTGAGGAATTGGATGATTTTCAGCTATGGGCATATAATTGATCACCATTTGGTCTTTTTTATGTGTTTGTGTTGCTGTTAGCCCAAATTTGATTGAACAGGGCCCCTAACACTTGCAATCGAGGATTTGAAGCCCAAATTTTGACCACCATTGGTCTTTTTTATGTGTTTGTGTGTTGCTGTTAGCGCAAATTTGATTGAATAGGACCCCTAACACTTTCAGTCGAGGATTTGAAGTCCGATTTTTGGCTATGAGCACAGAAATTAACCACCATTAGCTGTTTTTGTGTGTTTGTGTGTCGTTTTAAGCTTGAATTTGACAGACAATGGCCCCTAATAGTTTGAATTGAGAAATTGAAGGCCAATTTTGGGCAATGGGTACACAATTTACCACCATTTGCATTTTTTGTGGTTTGCATGTCATTTTTAGACCAAATTTGAATGAACAAGGCCCTTTCTCTTGTAATTGAGGCAATAAAGGCCGATTACGGGGCATGGGGTACACAATTGACCACCATTTCTCGTTTTTGTGTGTTTGTGTGTTGTTAGAATGAATTGGATTGAATATGGCCTCTAACACTTGTGATCGAGGAATTGAAACTTGATTTTGCACTATGGGTACACAATTGACCACCATTAGTCGCTTTTGTGTGTTTGTGTCATTGTTAGCCCAAATTTGACTGAACATGACCCCTAACACTTTATTCACGAAATTGATTGATTTTGGGTTATGGGAACACAATTGACCAACATTGATTGTTTTTATGTGTTTGTGTGTCATCATTAGCTCGAATTTGACTGAACAAGAACCCTAACACTTTCATTCGAGGAATTGAAGCCCAATTTTGGGCTACAAGCACATAATTGACCACCATTAGTCCTTTATGTGTGATTATGTGCTGTTAGCTCAAATTTGACTGATAGTGGCCCCTAATAGTTGCAATCGAGGAATTGAAGGCCGATTTTGGGTTGTGGGCACAAAATTGACAACCATTTACCTTTTTTGTGTGTTTGCGTGTTCTTAAACCAAATTAGAATTAACAAGGACCCTAACACTTGTAGTTGAGGTAAAGGTTGATTACAAGATATGAGACACACAAATGACCACCATTTGTCACTTGTGTGTTGTTGTTAGATCAAATTTGATTGAATAGGGCTCTTAACAGTTGCAATTGAGGAATTGAAACTTGATTTTGGGCAAAATGGGCACACTATTGACCACCATTTGTCATTTTTGTTTGTTCGTGAGTTGTTTCTAGACTGAATTTGATTGAACGATTCCCTTATCAACAACAATTGAGGAATTGAAACTTGATTTTGGGCCATGGGCACACAGTTGACCACCATCAGTTGTTTTTGTGTGTTCGTGTGTCATTATTAGCCCTAAGTTGACTAAATAGGGCCCCTAACACTTGCAATCGAGAAATTCAAGCCAGATTTTGGGTTATGGGCACACAATTGACCACCTTTAGTAGTTTGTGTTTGTGTCGTTAGCTCGCATTCAATTGAAAAGGGCACCTAACACTTGCAATCAAGAAATTGAAGCCTTGTTTTGGGCTGCGGGCACACAATTGACCACGATTGATCATTTTTATGTATCTGTGTGTCGTTTTTGTGTTGTTGTTAGCCCAAATTTGACTGAACAGAGCCTGTATTAGTTGCAATCAAGGAAATGAAGGCTGATTTGTGATTATGGCACACAATTAATCATTTGTCATTTTGTTTGTTGGTGTGTTGTTTTTTGATCAAATTTGACTAAACAAAGCCCCAATTAGTTTCGATTGAGGCATTGAAGGCCGATTATGGGCTATGGGGTACTCAATTGGTCACCATTGGTTGTTTTTTGTGTTGGCGTGTTGTTTTTAAGCCAAATTTGACTGAACAAAGCCCCTATAAGTTACAATTGAGGCATTAAAGGCATATTTTTGGACTGTGGGCACATGTTAAGCACATTTTGTTGTTTTTTTGGGTTAGTGTGTTGTTTTAAAACTCAATTTGACTAAACAAGGCCGTTATAAGCTGTGCAATTAAGGCAAAGTAGGTTGATTTTGGGCTATGGGCACGCAATTGGCCACTATTTGTGGATTTTGTGTTCATTTGTCATTTATAGACTAAATTTGATTGAATAGGACCCCTATTAGTTGCATCGGGGAAATGAAAGCCGATTTTGTACTATGGGTATGTAGTTGACGACCATTTGTCATTTTGTGTGTTCTTGAGTTGTTTTTAAACTGAATTTGATTGAATGAGGCCCCTATCAGTTGCAATTGAGGTAGTGAATGCCAATTTTGGGCTATGAGCACACATTTGACCATCATGTGTTGGCCACCATTTGTCCTTATTTTGTGTGCTCGTGTTGTTTTTAGATTGAATGTGACTGAACAAGGTCCCTATCAATTGCAATTGAGGCAACAAAGGCCAATTTGGGCTACGAGCACTCATTTGACTGAACGGGCCTGCTATCACTTGCAATCGAGAAATTGAAGCCAGATTTTGGGTTATGGGCACACAATTGATCACCATTAGTAGTTTGTGTTTGTGTCGTTAGCTCGAATTCGATTGAAAAGGGCACCTAACACTTGCAATCAAGAAATTGAAGCCTTGTTTTGGGCTGCGGGCACACAATTGACCACCATTGATCATTTTTATGTGTCTGTGTGTCGTTTTTGTGTGTTTGTGTTGTTAGCCCGAATTTGACTGAACAGAGCCTATATTAGTTGCATTCAAGGAAATGAAGGCTGATTTGTGATTATGGCACACAATTAATCATTTGTCATTTTGTTTGTTGGCATGTTGTTTTTTGATCAAATTTGACTGAACAAAGCCCCGATTAGTTTCGATCGAGGCATTGAAGGCCGATTATGGGCTATGGGGTACTCAATTGATCACCATTGGTTGTTTTTTGTGTTGGCGTGTTGTTTTTAAGCCAAATTTGACTGAACAAAGCTCTTATAAGTTACAATTGAGACATTAAAGGCATATTTTTGGACTGTGGGCATATGTTAAGCACATTTTGTTGTTTTTTTGGGTTAGTGTGTCGTTTTAAAACTCAATTTGACTGAACAGGGCCGTTATCAGCTGCAATTAAGGCAAAGTAGGTCAATTTTGGGCTATGGGAAGACAATTGGCCCCTATTTGTGGATTTTGTGTGCATTTGTCATTTATAGATTAAATTTGACTGAATAGGGCCCCGATGCAATCAGGGAAATGAAAGCCGATTTTGTACTATGAGTATGCAGTTGACAACCATTTGTTGTTTTGTGTGTTCTTGAGTTGTTTTTAAATTGAATTTGATTGAATGAGGCCCCTATCAGTTGCAATTGAGGTAGTGAATGCCAATTTTGGGCTATGAATACACATTTGACCATCATGGGTTGGCCACCATTTGTCCTTATTTTGTGTGCTCGTGTCGTTTTTAGATTGAATGTGACTGAACAAGGTCCCTTTCAGTTGCAATTGAGGCAATAAAGGCCAATTTGGGCTACAAGCACTCATTTGACCACCACGTGTTTGCATGCAGTGTTTGTAGGTTAGTAATCGGTTCTAGGTATTACTAGCAAATGCCAATTGCAAGTGCATCCTAGTATAGTGCACATGGGTTTTTATTTTATTTTGGTTTTGAAGTTTGCAAAATTCTTACACATTATAATACATACACGTTATAGCTTGGCGAATAAGAAGCCTAAATCATGCACACAAAACACTCGTGCGTACACGTTCAACTTTTTCTCAACGAATTGGTGGATTTTGTCATCTTTTTGGCCCCCCATTTTGGTATTCTTACCCATATGCTTTTTTGGAATGATGTGAGTGATCAAGGAAAAGAATGAGCCATAAATGTAAAAAAACTATTACTTTTCCCCATTTGTTGTGGAATGATGAATAGAGATAACATGTATGCCATGGCAAAATTATATGATGGGCACAACTCTATGCAAATGTTTTATAATAAATACCTTAAAAGTATGGGCCAAAATTAGAAAGAAAGTCTGAATTTAACATATTGATAAATTGAAGGAATAAAATTGGGTTTGCCTATGGGTGGTTGGACTGAAACATGATGACCATGAAGGAGGTGAGGAGCATTGTGGAGAAGACGACTCTAAGAAGAAATCCAACCCTTTTGGTATGCACGCTGTAATTCTTTCTTGTCGCGGCTTTGACTGTTTATAAGAAGACAATACATGCAGTGAAACTACACTACAAGAACATTGAAACCACACTACCAAGAACAATCAAATCACATGACACTACCAAGAACATTCATAAACAATAGTACATACCATAAAGCAGAGAAGAGAATGAGAGTAACAATAGCTTTTCATTAACAAAAGGTAGTGCTCAATAAAACTAGTGCAGTGCAGAGACACCCTGATACAAGCGCCTCTTGCCCCAACGAGTACATGCTATTTAAAGACCAAAACTCAACGATTGTCAGTTAACTCAATCGTCAACAACCGAACATCAAGTCGGTACATCACTACCTAATGCCGACAAGAGATTAACATGACAAAGGCGACCAAAAAAACTTTTTTATCAAGGTTGTTTGGGTGCGCAGGTGCGGTGGTACGCAAGATGCGGGTACACAACACCTAGTGTGTATGAAATTAAGGGAAATGCACCTGGTGTGATAGGGTGCATTAGTTCTCTTTGGGTGTGGATTTGGGTTCATGTGTGTTTTCGATGTGGGTGTGTCTCCGGTGTGGCCCAATTATGGTTGGGTGTACACACCTAGACAACCTTGATATTTATTCATAATGACGATCTACATTATCCGCTCTGTTAGATAAGTCAGAGTCTCTTCAAACAACCATACAAAATGAAATGGAGGGGGAGAAGAGGAAGATGTCCCTAAAAGTATGGAAGCCCCATTTGGAAATGATCCCGAAGATGTTGCTTGCTCTAACTTATGTTGCTGAAGTTTGACTCAAAGGGCATAAACTTCACTAGTATGCTGCTATAGATGCTTAGTGGACACGAGTTCATGCTTTTATGAACACTTCACTATCTACACAACTTTCTAAAACTTGAGCTTCCCTTGAGTGAGCTTTTTGCTCAACCTTATGCAATTTCGCTATCAAATTAGCTACCTCATACTCAACAACCTTATGCATATATGCATGTGCAAGTCGAGTTTTTTGGCTCAACTGCTCATGAAAAGGACTACACTAATCTTCCATTTGAGTCCACAAGTCTGCAATCGCTAGAGAAGCAGTATCGCTCTCATCCAACAATCGCCATTGTTGACACTTGTCAGACTGAAACAACAAATAATGATAGCAATAGGTATGCTTGATTGTGAGGAGGGACTCCAATGCATTTTGTGGAGAAGTAACAATTGAAGGAACCCGAGTGGGCAGCCACTGCATATGCATTTTTGGGGTGTTAACTTTTGGTGACCCTTTGTTGACACAGATCTACGTGAATGTTAAATGGCACTCTTAAAATTTCGTAGCCAAATTGCCACATCCAAAATCAACTAGATATGCAATGGGCCACCAACCAACATCCAAATGCCCAACCACAATAGAAATACCTTGAAGTGCTTGGACCATCGAACTAATAGCCCGCAAGTATTGAGACAAGGTCTCATAGGGTTTGACATTATTTAGGCTTAGAAGGAATAATGGGTCAACTTCATAATCTGGAGAATTTGGAACCTGAGATTGAGTAGGTCTCGTCTTAGAAGTTTTTGCCTCTAAATGTAATTTTGTACCAACCTTAAATTGAATTGGATTTGCCACCTGCTCTAGCTTTGTCGGCTCTTGGGGAAATGGGATGACTGGGATATCCAAGCTGGTATTGACTGATTCATCTAATTGTTTCAACTAGTGTTTGATTTGCTACTCTTATGTTTTTTTGCTTGACTTGAAAGGCGAGGAAGTGACCATGACTGATGCCGAAGGGGGTGTAGGAGGCTACCATGACTCAAAAAAGGTGGCAATGTGAGAATCTTAAAGCCCAACTAGGTGTCTGCCATAGTCCTTGTCATCTTCCTTTGTGTCTGAACTTTCTTCCTCCTCGAAGGCGGGCAACTCTATGGTTGGTTTCCTCTTTTTTGTTGTTGCATGGCGTTCAGGGTTATCCTCCTTGGAAGGTAAGGAAACACCAAGATGCTTTCAAGTTTTAGTGAAATATTAATGGCTAATTGGGGTCTTAAGAACCATCCGAAGTGAAGTCTCCCTCCATCGTCCACTGTGAATGTACGACATCTAGAAAGAGCCCAATCACATTGTTTATTATTTAGAAACCCTTGAAAGTCAAGAATAACTTGTGAAGTTGAGTAGACAAGAGTCCCCCGCAATTATATATCTTTCTTCTCCTCAGGCCGAGCATGTAGTATGTCATCCAAACTGCAATGTCGGATGCTCGAAAGGTACTCACTAATAGACATTGAATCACATCCAGAAGACATCACCACTCATTTGAAGCCAAATATTCTTTTTTAATACTGTGATGCCCCTTAATCCACATGCAGGGCAACTCCTCCGCAGTTATATTTGTCTTACATAATTGATGCACCCCATAGTCTTTCTAGGCTTGGGTAACGTGAGGTTGGCCTGCTGTTTTGCTAATTGATAGCATGTGTGAAGGCACTATAGACACCCACGTGAAGTCCTTTGCAGTTAAGTGATTTTCCCCTTTATGTCCATGTAACAAACAAGAATATTGACACTCTTGATTATAGCTAGAGACCATTTGAACCAAGAAGGGTTCAAATTCCCTTGTGCTGAAATAGGGCATCTGCAACACCTTGCCCATGCACCCCATAGTCTTTCTAGGCTTGGATAACCTGAGGTTGGCCTGTTGTTTTGCTAACTGATACCCTGTGTGAAGGCACTATAGACATCCGAGTGAAGTCCTTTGCAGTTAAGTGATTTTCCCTTCTATGTCTATGTAACAAACAAGAACATTGACTCTCTTGACTCTCTTGATTATAGCTAGAGACCATTTGAACCAAGTAGGGTTCAAATTCCCTTGTGCTGAAATAGGGCATCTGCAACACCTTGCCCATCATTGCTCTTTGCAATGTCAGCTTACTTTTTTGGTCTTTAGGGTTAATGTCCTACTAGGGGAGCTATTCTGTGGTCAGAAGGCTTTCTTAAGTAAGAGTTTTAGGTGTGGGCAGTACCTTGGTTTTATTCTTTGGTGAGGGATAACCAACTTTCTGTTTCTTTGTGCCCTTAGCTACACCCTGTCCAGAGATCTTGCTTGCTACCAATGAAGTTTGTACCGACCTCAGAAGTATGGCAAGGGTGGTTTGGGAATCACACAACCTTTCGTAACCATATCAAACTTCTCAAATGTTGTGTCCAATGCATAGGATGTTGTAGCTGAGCTTGGAAGGTTATTATTATTTTTACCCAGTACTAGTGCGACAAATCCAAAATT
Organism: Torreya grandis; assembly: GCA_037957365.1. Taxonomy (NCBI): domain Eukaryota; kingdom Viridiplantae; phylum Streptophyta; class Pinopsida; order Cupressales; family Taxaceae; genus Torreya; species Torreya grandis. Next base: position 554,323 of record JARHVA010004952.1, on the reverse strand, counting down.
TAAAAATAAAATACTTGCTAGCCCTCTTGTTGCCAATTTGTTGACAGGGGTTTTGGCCCTTGAATTTCCTTTACTTCCTTGAAACCTTGTAAAAATGGGTTTTTTATGATGCCAATACTGCATATGAAGGCTTGTTTATCAAACTATTTTCTTCTTGTGGAAGTAAAAATATAATGTTTTCAGTACACTCTCTGCCGAAGGGAAACTCTGCCAATTGAGTAATGAAAATGGAGGGGGCTGATCTGAAAATACAGTTTTGAGGCGACCATATGGTGCTGCAATCCCCAAAGGAGTGTATGGTAGTATGTTTGAGGCTTGTAGATGGGTGTATGGCCCAAAATGTCTCTTAGAGGAGAACGTACAGTGTGAGGAGGCACTGTCCAAAGGAAACATGTTCTAAGGAAGGGTGTATGGCTGCACAACTGAAGAATGCACAGAGAGGGGCTTACAATGTTGGATGTATGGCCCTAAGGGCGTACGGTCATGCTGTGGTGTTGGCCCTATGTTTGGAAGGAACAATACTAACCATATGGTTGGGACGAACATGGCAGTGCATATGGCTAGGAGGAGCCGAGCATATGGTATACTATAAACAAAGGGGTGTACGACTTGAAACGTGTATGGTACGCACTTGTGTGTTTGGTCGCTCCGATGTATAGTCCTATTTTCCCCGTTCATATACTTTTTTCTTTCCCCTTTGTTTCATGAATTTTTATTTCGCGTTTATAATTGACTATATATTTACTTTTTTGCATGGTGGGCTCTTTGGTTGCTTCATCATTCAACTCGGTATCAATCATATTGATATCATCCCTCCTTAGTCAATATAATTTTAACTTCGAGCCATTTACGGTATCCTTAATTGTCTTCCCATTCAAGTTTTCCATTATAACTGCTCCATTTTCTAAAATTTTTTGAATTTTAAATGAGTAGAGTCACATCACTTTGAATTTACCAGGTTTATTTTCTCGCTTTTCATTGTACGTTAATACTAAGGCTTTAGCTTTAAAATTCATTCTTTGCAGGGGTTTGTCATGCTAGTATTTCCGCCTTTTCTGCGTGATCTTCATTGGCCACTACGCCTTTAGCCAATGTTCATCGAGTTTGTTCAACTAGATAACTCATTCTTTAAGGCTTTCTTCATCATCAAATCAGTTCTCAACGACTAATGTAATACTTGGCACAAGATATTCCATTGGAATGGTTGCCTCCTAACGGTAAATTAGCTGGAAGGGTGTATGGCTAATAGTCACTTTGTAGACCATAATTTAAGCCCACAATATCGCAATATGTGTTCTTCCCAACCCACACCTTCCATACCACACAATTTTTTGGATCAATGAGATTAAAAATTTATTAGTGGCCTTTGCTTGATTGTTCGCTCGTGGGTAGTAAGGACTTGAGAGTGGATGAAATATTTGAAACTCTGAAGTCATCAACCAAACCACATGTTTGACAACATGGCCAACTCGATCGCTAGTGATCTATATTAGATTTTCATAGTGGGTGACTCTATGCTCATTGATTGACCAAGGCCCAAGCTTCTGTCCACTTAGTGAAATACTCATTGGTGCCTACTTGTACATACAACAATAGACCTTGGTGACTTTCAACGGCTGCATGAAATCTAGGCCTCAATATTTGAATATTTCTTGAGGCTAAGATGGCCATAAGGGCATAAAGTCTCTCTTTAGTGGTTTCCTAGTTCTCTGGGAAGTGTTACATACCAACACCCATTCCTTGGCATCATGGTGAAGTGTTGGCCCTTGGTCTTGTTAGAAGTACTTTCCTTCTTGTAGTGTTGGGACCCATGTGACTTCTGACCAACCCTTCATGCATTTGTAGGAGTACTTCTCAAATCTCTTCATTACACATCACTGCATGACATAGTCAGATCCCATTTTGTACATAAGGCTATTAACCAGCTAGAACGTTTTGACCTTCAATTCCATTTTTCTTCATTCGGTAGGCTACATCTCATTCGAAAAGGATCCAATAGATAGATTATTCCTCATTTTTTCATACTAGGATGTCACATTAGCTGATCTATAATCTCTTAAGAACAATTCTTTCTAGAATTTACAGAATCACAACTTGATGTTCTACTTCGAATTTTACTCCATAATGTTAGTTAACTATTGAGATAAACTTAGAATTGATGTGAATTGCTGTTGAAATTGTAAAACCAAAACTTTTAAAACTAAAACATGAATGCAAGAAACATGAACAAAACATGTAAAATATGGAGACAACAAAGACAGGGCCGAAAAACCTAAAGATGGGGAAAAACCAGTTGGAAGTGGCAATTTCCTAGCTTCCCAATCTTCTTATGGCCAAAGTTAGATTACAAAGAGTTCTTTAGAACAAGTACAACAAACAATTTTCTATTTCGCTCACTGAGCTTCCTTCTGTTCCTTTCTCCAATCCTTCCTACAATCAGCTGAACACCCACTCTAATCAGTGATGCCTTTTCTATATCTGTGCCTCCTCTTATCATACTCAGAGATGTCCTTTTGTGCACTAAAAGATCCCAAAATGTTTCAAGAATTGAAGAGTCACCTTCCTATGCCATTACCGTACTTGTATGGCTACCACAGTTACATAACCCCCTGTTAATGTAGACTAGGGGTTTTGAAATTGCTATGCTGGTTACACAACCACCGGGCTACATTAACCAGTGGTTACGTAACCGCTGCTTGCATGAAGTGGTAGTTTCATCACCAAGCATAGAATACTCCCATTGAAGCTCTGTTGTTGATTGAAACCAGGTTTTGATATTTTTGTCTAATGGATGGATTGGTTTCCATGATCCCTATGGATCAGTAGCAATCTGGAATGAGTGTTAGGAAAATATTCATTGATACTTTCAGGCTACGTTGCTGATACGAATATGGGTACATATACGGGTACGAGAATTGGATACGGAGATATGGGGATTTTTTTCGGGGGGTTTGGATACGGCCATACAAAAATATATATATAAAATAAAAAATATAAAACTATAGCCATATAAGCAAAATTAACCACATAATACGCATAGAGGAAACATATTAAGTTAAATAACCACAAAATATACTAATAATTTAATGCCAAATATCATAATTTTCAATTGTCGAACTTAGATTAGTCTTATTTATTATCACAAGTACATAGTGCAAATGGTACAACTTACAATTTATGGACAAAAATAAAGACAAGAAAATGCACTCTTTGCAGTTTGGTAAAGATTACAATGAGATGAACTAGTGTTAAATCAACTTAAGACTATGCCCTGGTCTCTTCTTTGAGCTTATTCACGAGTTGAGATTTTGTATCGTACATGTGCAAATGATCTTACCGTATGTACTGCACAGAAAGAGTCCCGGAGAGCCATATTTTTGGGACATAAAGGATAAGCAAAAAAAGACAATTGATTTCAACCTCTCCTTTGTCTTGATCATGTTATAGACATTTATTTCCTTTATTTTGGCAAGGCTGAATCACGATCCAATAACTGGAAGACTTGCTGACTTGCTCTGGCAACCTTCACAGTTGTATACAACCCTATTAAAGAAGATACAGATGAATCGACTGAGGCTCATGTTTTGAAAACAGTCAAACACAGCCAGCCATTGAAACTGCAGAGAGGTTTTCATACTTTGTTTTGTTTTTTGAAGTCCTTGTTTGACTTTTTATTAAGCAAAATTGAATTTTTTTTTTGCAAGAAACGCCTAGGGAGTGTCCCTGGGCTGACCCAGATGTATCCGGGCATATCCACAGCCCAGGGATGCTCCCTGGGTGTATCCCCGCTCTCCCCCCGTGCTTCTGTATCCAGGAGTGTTTCCCCCACCCTCCTAGGGCCTGGAGGGGGCGTATCCAGTAACGCAGCTTTTAGGGGGTTCATCAACTTTATCTGTGAAATCTAGTCAGCAATCACATGACTCTTTCTAAGCCTAACAATGATTCTGAATATAAATTCCTGCAACAACATCAACCATCTGCTTATCCAACCTTGGATAATGGGCTTTTTGACCAAGTACAACAAGGCTCGATGGTCCACATAAAATGTGAACAAAGTTGCTAATAAGTAATGATGAGTTTTTTGAATAACATAGGCCATGTTGGGAGCCTCTCGTTCAATGTAGCTGTAATTATTCTCAGCATTTGACAATAGCATGCTTGCAAAGAATACAAGGTGGTCCAATCCTTGACCTCCTACTTGTGCCAAGGTAGCGCCAATGGCATAATTGGAAGCATTGACATAAACATAGTTCTCTGTTCCAGTCTGGATATACAAGCATAGGAGAAACTGATCAGACCTACCTTTAATTCTTTGAATGCTTGCTTGTGTTCTTTGGACCATACGAACCGAGCTTCTTTCCTTGTCAGTGTGTTAAGGTACGAGAAATTTGGGCAAATCTTTTGATGATTTTATCCCTGCGATATCTCTAGGTGCTTCCATTTCCACCACCACCTATATCTTGTTAGGGTCAGTCTTTAATCCAACTTTACAAACAATATGTCCAATACGTTTACGTTGTGGGACCATAAACTTTCACTTATTTGTATTCAGAACCAATTTTGTTGCTTGACAACATCACATAGACTCTGTCAGGGTTCAAATATGGGTATCTTGATCACTATACATGGACCAATTATTCAGGTAGGCTTTGAAGATGCCAATCACTATTTTGTCAGATATGTGCAAGATAATTTGCTTAAAGGTAGCTGGAAAATCGCATAGTCCTAGTTGCATCCAATTGTAGGCATAAACTTAATCTTCCACTATGAAAGTGGTCTTCGGAGATCCCATCCAGAAGGAATAATTTTGGTATCCAATGACTAACTTGAGTAGAGAAATTGTAAATAGGATAGGAAATTTCCTATCACTTGATAGTGTCTGCATTCAGACTTTTGAAGTCCACACATATCCTTATTTGTGCTGACTCTTCCTTCAGGCTAGTCACTGTTGGGGACACCCATTCACTTGTTTCCACTTTAAATGCTAGAATTTTATCAATGTATTGTTGTACCTTAGTGAGATACTTATTATTCATATTGTAAGCTTTCCTCCTTACCAGTCGTGCTCCTAGTACTAAAGGGATTGTGTACACACATTTTAGTTGTTACCCATTTTAGGTCTTTGTATGTCTAGGAAAACATGTCATTGTAGTCCATGAATATCCGAAATGCTGCTGCCTTCAACACTGGTTCCTAGTCATTTCCAACCATGATAATGTTGGGATCTTCTATTCCCAAATTTACCTTGACAATGGTGGGTTCCTTGTACTTCATATATTCAACTCTTCTGAACAAATGAGCCGGTTTCTCATCTAACCTTGCATCGCCCACTTTATATTTAGTGAATTTTGGAGGATAAGTCGAGTGTGAGGATGACAAACCTATTAGACTTGGAGTTACTAATTTCAGTTTCCTAGTGTTGTGCTGCACATATGTTGTTTTGGAAGGATTTGTCATTTTTAGTTTCTTCTTGTAGTCATTTGCTTGTTTGTGTTCTTCTTGGAGGTCACCTTCTTCAATCTCCATGTTTTCAAAATAGTTGCAGTCATGTTGTAACACCTCATAATATTCCATCTACTAATGGAGTAGACCATTTAGGGAGTTTGTCTTGTCCTCTGAGCATGATTGTAGCTTCAACATCCCTTCATTGTTCGGCTCTATTGTACCTTGGTTCCATTCTCTCAAGTGTTCCTGTTCGGAGTCCAAACTCTATAATATATTTTTGGCCTTTATTCTCTATGAGATGAGATATTTTTTCGAATTATAGTCGACATTGGCTAATGTTAGTGATCCTTGACCCTATAATGCATCGTAGGCCTTCTTTTTCAATGAGATGACTATAAAATTTAGAATAAAAGGTCGGCTGCCAATGATTTATGTTATGAGCTATAAGAACTCCCAACACTTTTATTCCTTGTTGCTCTGCTCCCACCAACTTGAAAGTTGACTGCCATATAGTGGGTTTTCCAAGACTTCCAAGTCTTCTTTAGGAACGACATTCATACTAGACCCCCCATCCATAATTGTACTTGTGAGATTCCTTCCCAAGATTTGTGTATGTAGGGCAACTGAGTGTCAAGTTAGATTCATCATTAGGATCATAGGATCAATCCCCTGGTCGTCCAAGAGTAGGGACTTGATTATAGGTTCATTAATGTGCTTCTTACCCTCCCCCATCACTTGATGCTACATCATCTATCACTAGGTGCGCCATTGTATGTTCCTTTTTGGGGCTAATGCCTTGCATGAAAGTAGTAATAATATCAGTAGTGTGCAAATTTCCATGATGCTCTAAATTAGAAGGAACAATTTCTAGTATCATCATGTTAAGTGAAACTGAATCCAATGTTTTCGGTACAATGTGTACCCATCTTCAAGGAAAAATAGAAATACGATGAAACGGCTTGAAGATGGCATCATGTTTCTTTTTTTCCTTGAAGATGGGTACACATATTGTACCTGAACCGTTGGATTCAGTTTCACTTAACACGATGATTCTGGAAATCATTCCTTCTAGTGATAATGTTCTTGAGTTTTGGAATGCTTTGCAACAGGTTGGCTATCTTCACTAGCACAGTGGCTTGCAAGACTTGTCTTGCAATACTTTTATCACACTGGAGTTTGCTTGTAACGGTGCTTGCATGTTCATGCGAGTGTCGTTCTTCTTCACCCATTGCCCTCTTGACTTCCATTGTTGCTTCGGCCAATATTTCTGTCTCCATACGTGGGCTTAGGTAGTTAGCTTTCTTTGTTTGTGCTCTAATGATTGCCACAAGTTTGTCCCCTTCTATGCCAATCATGTTGGCATTTGCTTGCTTTGGATAATTACCATCGTTATGGTCTTTGGACCTACACCATCTATAGAGAAGTCTAGTCTTGTTTTGCTTAGTAGGAAAATCTGTGGCGAAATGGTCCCACTCATTGCATTTATGACACTGTATGATTGGGCAACCTTGGTTGTCGTACTAGATGTGACTACCATTTCCACCCATATTGTTTTGGCATATGTTATTCCTTATTTGGTTATGGTACTCGCTAGGAGGTGCACATGGAGATGCACCCTTTTTCATTTGATTATTAGTTGGAGTGGTAGGTGGTGTCGATGGATCTCCTTGAGTGAAGAGTACTTGTGCATCGTTATTCTTTAAATTGTATGGCAATTGCTGACTCCATGGCCCGCAACTTGGTAGATTTCACAACATTTTTCTTGGACAACTGGCATTGGTATGACCTTCTAGTTTGCAGCTAGTGTACCATAAGTCCTTTCCTTCCTCTTTGGTGTCTTTTTTAAGTTCCCTCATCATGCAAAACATGTCTCTCCAAAGAGCCTTAACGGATCCAAGTTCACTATCACTGGAGTTAGAGTCTTTGTATTTGCTCCTTGAGTGTAAGGATGTCTTGTTTTTAATTTATATGTCTATAGCTTTATTGTAAGTGTCCTTGTAAGGTGTGTCCACCATCTTATTTTGCAATAAACCATCTCTTCTTCAACCCATTTGTAGGCTCTTTTTCGAGCTTTCTTAACAACTTTATGAGCCTCCAATTGTACACTCGAACGTTCTCATGCTTATCCTAATGGGTATTATAGATCTTGGCTACAATCTCATTGCCATCTCTCAGGAGTCTAAATTCCTTCTGAAGGCTTTCTTGAGTTTATCCCTTGAACCTTTATTGGTGGCTTGCGCATCTGTATACCAGTCAATGGCCACTCTCGAAGTGTGGTTGGGAAGCACTGCATCCACAACCGTTTATCCATATGATCATTTGCTTCCCAAGTTGTAATACATGTCCATCGATGACATGCGATCCTTTAATCCATCAAAAGTGATATGCGACAACTTTTGCTTTTTTCGGATATGGAGTTGATGGGGTAACCATGGCCCTGGTTGTGGGTTGCTTGTGACAGGGCTCTTGAAATGCGATTCTTTTCTTCGAGAAGGTCTACGTTGGATGTTCCTTTGCCTTCTCGAACACGTTCCTGTGAACTATGAATTTGACTCAAGAGAGGATGGTTAGTATTGTGTTAGTTTCAAAATAAAAACAAAATGAAAGAAACACACTAACTAGCATAACATCTCTAGGCCTAGACACTAGGGGGAACTTAGTTGACAAGACTAGAATGGAAAGCACAACTAAAATGCAAAAGAAACCTTCTTTAACCTTCTTTGGATGCTCCAAATAGCTTGTTGAAGTGGCTTGCTCGGATTGTGCTTATGAAGTTTGCATCAGTGAAGTGTGGCTACCTCCATCTCTCTTTGGCATCATGTTTGGTTTTGGTTTGGCTTGGCTCAATAATGAAGCATTATAACACTAAAATGTACTGATTTTGAATGCATTTGGGCATTATAATTTGGCATAAAAAAGCTTAAAATTTATGTTCATGGCTCTCTTATTTATAGATTTTCAAAAATGGTTAGAATCAACTTGAATCGTCCATTTCAAGATGAAGATGTGTGGTTAAGGATTAATTCAATTATGTAATTTAAAATTCATAAATAGGCTCATCAATATTTGGGATAGAGGGGCAATGAATAGGCATGGAGGGTCTTAATGAGACATGGGAGGCATAAATCTTGATATTTTATGCATTTATGGTTTATGGATGCCACCCCATAGGATGATGTCATCTGATGATGTAAATATTCACAATCATTTTCCAATAAAGATGTTTTCAACAAGTTCCATGGAAAATTAACTTAAGCTTTTAATTTGGTTTAATAAGCGTTAAACATGATTAGACAATTTTGATGCAAATTTTGGCCCTTGGTGCACAAATTAATCAAATCGGTCAAAATGTCATGTTATTGGATCGAAATTCGACTGAATTGAAATTGGATGTCAATGTTTGATGCCTTGAAACCGTTTTCCTATTTAGGATGTTGCCAACACAAAATAACAAATGCACGTGTCTTGTGCAAGAAATTTGGTAGAAAAGAACAATCTAGAGCACCTAGGTGCAAAAAGATCATTTTGACTCAAAATGATCTGGTCAAAGTTAACTACTTCATAAATTGCATTGCCTCATTTAATGATACTTTGGCCAAAATAGGCATTTGAATATAACAATTTCAACTCATTTAATGTGTTTTAGTGTTTTTAGGCCAAATTGTGCATTTTGGTGAAAACATGGTCAAAACCCTGATTGATGGTCATTGGTGGCTGGATTTAGGTGTCTACAGTGTGCCCCTGTTTGGGAAGATGTTGCAAACTGTAGGCAAAGCAATGTCTTCTCAAATAATGAGTAAAGCCCTGTATGCCAAAAAGAAGATGATTGAAGAAAAAGCTCCAAACGGTGTTTGGGAAGCTTAGGGTGATGCCCTCTCGAGGGAGTGGCCGTCACATTTGTTGATGGACGGTCCCTCAAAAAGAAGCAAGGAGAAAGGTGGAATTAACCCGTGGTTGAGATTAATCCAAATGAGATTAACCCATGGGAGTGGGCATTGATTTTTAAAGATTACTGATTTGCACAAAGGCAGTTATAATCATGAATAAAAGTCAAAATATTGATTTGCCCATAAGCGGTTATAATCATTAAGAGGACCTGGATTGGCTAAAGATGATTGTGCCCTAGTTAGCGCTGATTAGCAAGTAAACTCAAGGATATACCCTGGAATATAGAATAAAGATGAGTGGGCACAAACGTAGATGCGAGGGTCTAATGACTAAAGAAGCCATAATCAACCAAACATATGAGGATGCAAAGTGATAACAGAGATGGATAGAAATATAAGATTGATCAATATAAAAGATTCAGTTGTGCCTGCCAACGAGGAGATGCTCATCTTTATTAGCAATGATACAACTAGAATGGTCAATGGATTCATTTGATCAAGGGTGGTGTTGACCATTTTTGGTCCAACAGGCCAAAATTGGTCCCCTTCTTTCCCTGTTGTTCTGAGCCAGTTCATTTTTTTGATTTTGCACAAGTCTGGAAATTTCTATGGACTCTGCAGGCATATTTCTACGAACTCTGCAAGAAAGTTTTCTACGGACTCTACAGGGCTATTTCTACAGACTCTGCATGAAAGTTTTCTACGGACTCTGAGGGCTATTTCTACGGACTCTGCAAGAAAGTTTTCTACGGACTTTGCAGGGATTTCTACGGACTTTGCAGGTGTTTCTACGGACTTTGCAGGCTAGAAACAAGTTCTCGACACTTAGGTGCAAAAGGAACCATTCAAGTGCCCTTGCGGAGGACAGTTCCAGACTCAAGTGCCCTTGCGGAGGGCAGAGAACATTTGCAAAGAGGTCAGGGAGAAAGCTGAAAAGTTTTCTTCGAAAATTTTTACAAGGCAAAGGACGAGAATTTCTTCGGACAAAATGTCCAAAGGAATTCCTTCGGACATTTTGTCCGAAGAAATTCTTCGAAAGAAAATCCCGCCGAAGGAAAAGATTGAGGCAAAAGACATAAGATGATTTCTTTCGGATTTTTGTCCGAAGAAATAAGAGAGAGGCCGCAGGAAAAAAGCCCAAGGAAAAACTCCGAAGAAGCGAACGAGACAATTCTTGCGGACATTTTGTCTGCGGAAAAATTGGCCGAGACAAAAGCCCGACCGAAGAGAAAAGAGCCGAAGGAATTGCCAAGGATGGTGATGTCTCCGAAGACGTCAAAATCAAGCACAGTGAACTCACCGTTGGTTTTCAAGCAGTGACGGGCCCGCGAACGTCAATTTTACAGCAGGGAAATAGCTGTTTGATTTTTAAATACTTGAGCGCCAACCAGAAAAGGGCCCAAAGAGCTAAAAGACCCAGCGACCTGCTGATGGAAGAGCCCAAGGAGCCAGCAAGGCCGAGAAGATAGCCCCCGAGGGCTAAAGGAACTAGGTAGAGACAAAGTGCAGAAACGGACAAAACAGCCCAAGTGGCAAAGGGGAAGGAGTTATTCCAGTGGTTGGAACAGTGACTGCCAAGTGGTCATCAAGAGGCATGAACAGTGAACGGTGCAATCCATTTTTCTCTATTTTGCATTAATGAGCAGACAAACCGCGTGAATGCCATCAAGGAGCTGTCTTGTTTGTAGAGAAACGGCGCGGCCTATGTTTTTAAATGCTTGAAGTCAGAATCGGAGCCGACACAACATTTATATTCCAGCGGCTTCCTCTACCCAACGCCTTTAACACACGTGGGCCACTTGTCAAAAGGCGCCAAAAGTCTTTTTCAAAAGGGGCGCCTTTACTTCTCTCTCTATATATTGTAAACTTCTCATTTTGAGAAGGGATCCTCTTAGCCTATAAGGCAAAGCTCTGCCCAAAAATCTCTGAGTTTGTAAGGTGAAACTTTGCCGAATTTTACCTTGAATCAAGACAGAGCATTTTTACCTCCATTCTGAGTTTGCACTTTCGTATGTGTCTATGCCTTTGTTCTGTGTTAAGTCATTTTCCTTTATGCTTTCACATGATGATTTCAGCATGTCTAGTGCATTGTGAGTTTCTTATGCAGGTGTGCCAGAAGTGTCCCTAGAGGAGTGTAGGTGCCTGCAAATAGGCTGTTGTAGTGTGTCTGAGGACGCCTCTGGTAGTTCTTCCTCCCTGTATATCCACGGACCCCTAGCTCACTGATGTAGAAGGATTTCTCATGTCAAATGAAGTGTATGGGAGCTTGTTCTTGGTGAAAAGTGTATGTTCAGGTTGAGTAGGTCAACTTTTTTGGTGTATCACTTTTTAATTTAGGTTTAGATTTTGTTTTCAGCGTCCTTCTCCCTTTTCATCCCCCCCCTTTTTTTTTTAATTTATTTGTTAGCAGTAGGAAATCCAGGACCTAAAAGATACATCAAAGGGAGCTAGCCCTTATCTAAAAACTCTCCCTCCAGTTTTGCCAGGCCCACAGGCAAGAGGGGAGTTTCCATTGTTGCGTGTGGAAGGCATGAGCTCGGCCTCCTATCTAGGGTGCAATCCACTGCGTCAACAGTTTTTGGCACGCCCGGTGGGACCAACTAGGACATGTTTTGTCCAAAAAATTGAAGAATTTTTGGTGTGTTCTTCAACCAACCAGCCTTTGGAGGCTTTTTCATTAACACCAATGGCGACTCCGAGTTGAATCAACTGGTTAAGCAGTCCAAGTGCCATCAAGAATCTCATTGTTTGTATGTATAATCCCTTTACCTAGAATTATGGGCCTTGTTTTCCTTCGTATGGTTTTGATCAAGCTCAGACTATTCATGCAATCCCCTCAAGCAGCTCTCCTAGTTGTCTCACAACCATAAGGGAAGTGGCGCTGGAGTTTGAGAAGCAGGGAATGGAGATTGACAGACTGGATGAGCAGTATGGATATCAGCAGAAGCTGATGTATAAAGAGGAGTGTTTGTTCAGGCAAGCTCAGGCCTTGCAATCCATGGAGGAGGAGGTAGCAAAATGGAAGAATCCATTCATGCAAGGCAGCCAGCCTTGCATGCCCCCTCCTATTCTAAAGAAAGCCCCCTCTTGTACATCAAATCCTTTCTATCAGATATCACTTGCTCATTCTAGCTCATCCGATGCATCAATCGATCCTGCTCTTAATCCCGTGCGCCTAGCTTTTCAGCACGCCTCTTTTCAGACAGCTCTTCCTGTACATGAGCAGACCCTCCCAAATCTTCCCCAACCTCAAGTCTTTCAACATGATCTCCAAATTCCAAGTTGGAAGAAGGAAAGTCATGAACCAGCGCAGGTCCTTGGAGAGGATAAAGTTACTCCTTGTTCACAAGGGGAAAGTTCCAATCTCAAGATCATGAGCTGGAAGGAAACAATGGAATCATGGGGCAGGAAAGAAGAGGAGGAAAAAGGTTTTGCTCAAAATCTTGAAGAAGTCGAGGCTGCTCCTGCTCATGATGATGTTTGTGACCTCCAAGAAAGGCTCTTTCAAGAAGATCTAGTTAAAAGAATTGCAAATTTGGAGTCTAGAGCGAGATTCCTCAGCGAACTTTTGATGGACATGTCTGAACACCCCCCATCTACACACCTCCAAGAGACCTATCAGGCCACCCCTGATATAGATGAAGTGCTGGCCAAATGGAAAGAGGAGAATCATTCGATTCTAGCTCAAGGACTGCCTCCTTTTCTACATGGTTGTTTCACTTCATTCTTTCTCAAGGAGGACCCTGTTTTGCAGGAGGCAAGTGAGGAAGAAAAGATCCAATTTGCAGTTTCCCAAGAGGCTATCATGAATGTCAAAGAAGAAGAAATCATCGATGCTCCTTTTGAAGACATCATCGACAATGGAGAAGACACAAGGCATGCATACATGCAGATGTTCCAGCAATACGAAGAGGAACGTAAGCATGGTGAGCTCTCTCCTCCTTTGTTTGATGAACTTCCTTGTTGCTTCGATGAGGACGACTATGCCGAGGAGCCTGGGTTGGAGGAGGATTAGATGGATGTCTTTGAACAACTGGAGACTCTGATCCTTGAGCAGGAAAAGGAGAGGCCTGTCCATCTTGAGGACAGTTTTGAAGAAGAGAGTTTAGGACAAAAGGGTGATCTGTGGGATGAGCAATCAGTTTGTGATTCTATTTCAGACATCACAACAGTCACCCTTCTTCAAGAAGGCCATGAGGGAGCAGAGGATGAGTTTGACAGGGTCTTAAATGAAACAGAAGGGAACGGGTCAAACCATGATGCATTGCAAAGGGACTATGCGTATCGAAGAGCTTATGGTGATGAGCCAACAATGATTGATTTCTTAGTGAAACGCACCAGCATGAAGGACCAGTGTTCAACAAGCTTCCAAGAACAAGAAGAGTACATATATGTTGGAAGCATGTTTGACTCTGATCCACTCGGATGCAAGCCAATCAAGGTGGCAGGCAAGAGCAACATGTCACCAAATCTCCATTTCATTCAACGACTTGTCTGGCACCGTAAGTTTCCTAGCCAAGAAGGAGACTTAAGAAATTTTTTCTTTGATCCAGGAGGGAGGCAAATATACCTGGTTAGCTGTATATAGTAGTTTGCTTTCAGTTTTCTTTCCCTGTTTTCCCTAAGTGCAGTTTGCACAAGTAGCATTTTTTAGCCTTGTGTGTGTTTTCCTTTGTGTGTGGAGTAAAAACTTCATGATTGATTCTTGGATCTATCGAGGCTGTTGCTAACCTTTTCAAGTTACATTTTGACTTCGTGCCCAATGGATTTTAAGGCAACTGGTTCTAAGCATAGCAGGCATGCTTCCCCTGGGAGTCGCCAATTAGTTGACCATTTTTGGTCCAATAGGCCAAAATCGGTCCCCTTCTTTCCCTGTTGTTCTGAGCTAGTTCATTTTTTTGATTTTGCACAAGTCTGGAAATTTCTACGAACTCTGCAGGCCTATTTCTACGGACTTTGCAAGAAAGTTTTCTACGAACTCTGCAAGAGTTTTCTACGGACTTTGCAGGGATTTCTACGGACTCTGTAGGCTAGAAACAGGTTCCCGACACTTAGGCGCAAAAGGAACCATTCAAGTGCCCTTTCGGAGGACAGTGCCGGACTCAAGTGCCCTTGCGGAGGGCAAGGAACATTTGCAAAGAGGTCAGGGAGAAAGCCGAAAAGTTAAGTTTTCTTCGGAAATTTTTACAAGGCAAAGGACGAGAATTTCTTTGGACAAAATGTCTGAAGGAATTAGAAATTCCCGCCGAAGGAATAGACTGAGGCAAAAGACATCAGATGATTTCTTTCGGATTTTTGTCCGAAGGAATTCCTTCGGACAAAAAGTCCGAAGAAATTCGGGAGAGGCCGCGGGAAAAAAGACCGAGGAAAAGCTCCGAAGAAGCGAGTGAGACAATTCTTGCAGACATTTTGTCTGCGCGAAAATTGGCTGAGACAAAACCCCGATTGAAGAGAAAAGAGCCGAAGGAATTGCCAAAGACGGTGACGTCCCCAAAGACATCAAAATCAGGCATAGTGAACTAGGCGTTGGTTTTCAAGCAGTGACGGGCCCGCGAACATCAATTTTACAGCAGGGAAATAGCCATTTGATTTTTAAGTACTTGAGCGCCAACCAGAAAAGGGCCCAAAGAGCTAAAAGACCCAACAACGTGTTGATGGAAGAGCCCAAGGAGCCGCAAGGCTGAGAAGATAGCCCCCGAGGGCCAAAGGAACCAGGAAGAGACAAAGTGCAGAAACGAACAAAACAACCCAGGGGGCAAAGGGGAAGGAGTTACTCCAACGGTTGGAACAGTGACTGCCAAGTGGTCATCAAGAGGCGTGAACAGTGAACGACGCGATCCATTTTTCTCCATTTTGCATTAATGAGCAGACAAACCGCGTGAATGCCATCAAGGAGCAGTCTTGTTTGTAGAGAAATGACGCGGCCTATGTTTTGAAACCCCTGAAGTCAGAATCGGAGCCGACACGGCATTTATATTTCAGCGGCTTCCTCTTCCCAATGCCCTCAGCGCACGTGGGCCACTTGTCAAAGGGCGCCAAAAGTCTTTTTCAAAAGGGGCGCCTTTACTTCTTCTCTCTCTCTATATTGTAAACTTCTCATTTTGAGAAGGGATCCTCTTAGCCTATAAGGCAAAGCTCTGCCCAAAAATCTCTGGGTTTGTAAGGCGGAATTGTGCTGGATTTTACCTTGAATCAAGATAGAGCATTTTTACCTCCATTCTGAGTTTGCACTTTCGTATGTGTCTATGCCTTTGTTCTGTGTTAAGTCATTTTCCTTTATGCTTTCGTAGGATGATTTCAGCATGTCTAGTGCATTGTGAGTTTCTTATGTAGGTGTTCCAGAAGTGTCCCTAGAGGAGTGTAGGTGCCTGCGAATACGCTGTTGTAGTGTTTGAGGACGCCTCTGGTAGTTCTTCCTCACTGTATATCCACGGACCCGTAGCTCACTAATGCAGAAGGATTTCTCATGTCAAATGAAGTGTATGGGAGCTTGTTCTTGGTGAAAAGTGTATGTTCAGGCTGAGTAGATCAACTTTTTTGGTGTATCACTTTTTAGTTTAGGTTTAGGTTTTGTTTTCAGCATCCTTCTCCCTTTTTATCTCCCCCCTTTTTTTTAATTTATTTGTTAGCAGTAGGAAATTCAGGACCTAAGAGATACATCAAAGGGAGCTAGCCCTTATCTAGAAACTCTCCCCCCAGTTTTGCCAGGCCCACAGGCAAGAGGGGAGTTTCCATTGTTGCGTGTGGAAGGCATGAGTTCGGCCTCCTGTCCAGGGTGCAATCCACTGCGTCAATAGGTGGGATGGAAGGATTTGCCAATGTCCCAAGGAGAAACTTCTGCAGCTCCATTGATTGTAGACCTTCTTGACGCTGATTTTTGCTGCAGCATGTGACGGTAGGCATCATGATAGAACACCATGAAGACTTGGCCGAAATATGCATAAGAACTGACTCCCGATCCAATAAACACTCAAAAACAATGCACCAATGATAAAAACCATGATGATAATGTTGACGTATGAATATGGATGGACTCAAGAATAATGTGCGCAAGGAATCACTCGATGAACACATATAGACTGAGTCAAGGCAACAGTGCTAAAAGCAAACAAACAGACAAGTGAACAAACAAACAAACAAACAGAAAGCGCATAAATAGACAAATAACTTGATATAAACAAACAAAAATCTTGAAAACAAAAGCAAAAAAAAACATCCTAACAATGACTTTGCCCCAATAGGATGGATTGAGGATAACTAAGCTTAGATAGGACAAATTTTTTTGGATTTTGAAATATTTGAAATGTTTTTGGCAATTTGAGGTATCTCAACTTGTTAGAGAATGACAAGATACTCGCAAAATGACGAGGGCGTTTGGCTTAAGTTGCTAGCAAAACGGCGAGAGCGTAGCTTAAGTTGCTTGCAAAACAGCGAAAACGTGGCTTAAGTTGCTCGCAAAATGGCGAGAGCGTGGCGTAGGAGGATTGAGATGACCTCAACATGAATTGAGCATGATCTACATAGTCCCGAAATGACCTCAAATCACAGTAATTCCATCTATACAAAAGGTGAGGAAAAACCAACTGGGTCCCAACAAGTTCTCAAATCCGAAAAATGGCCAGTCAAATAAAAACAATGGCAAGGTGATGCAGCAATGCATGATAAACAAGTGTTGCTCCTAGTTTGCCCATAGGCGGTTATAACTGGGATACAACGAATCAGATCAATGATACTAATTTGTCCATAGGCGGTTATAATTAGTAGCAAGATCGGTGAACATTAATTTGCCCATAGGCAGTTATAATTAGGTTCACATAAACAAACTTGACAAAAGACGGAAGATGAAAGATATTTTGCCAGATCAGCTGTCACACTACTTTCATACACTGTCATTATAAACACGGATTGGATTGATTGTTGAAACTTGATCGGAATCCTCCCACAAAAGGTGCGGGAAGAACCAAAGGAACCAAGATGAAAAATAGGATTGGGTAGGATGACTAAAAACAGGGTTTGGTCTAGATAGGAATGGAATGATAGGATGGTATGGTCTTGCTAAGGATAATGATGGTTTGATAAATTGGATAAAATGGTAAGAGGGTTGCCCCCAAGTGGTAAGGGGTGAATGGTAAGATATGAGACAATGGCAAATGGATATGGCCATTTGAAATGGGATGGTACATGTTTTTTGGCTCAGGTGATGGTTTTGGTTTATGATGTGTTTGGCCTGGGTATGGTAAAATGGCATATGATTCTGTTGCTCTTACTGAAGTGGAAATACACGTCCTAATCAGTAAATGATACAAACAGAATAATCAATCATGTTAATTGCTCGCCCACACCTCGTCTAAATAATTGCTCTGTCAAGCACTGACTGCAAATTTGAATGCCGATAATGCTTTTGTGATCTTCATTGGTCGTTGATTTTGATTCCTTAAAGCGTCGAGACAAGGTATCTTTGTAGCCTCCGCAAAGGAAAGTGCGGTCGTTGATGGTAAATAGGGATAAAAGTTGGATGATAGGTTTGTTTGTGAAATGAAATGACAGATGATAATAGAATGTGTAGTTATTGGGAAACAAATGAAGATCGGGACTTTCAGTCACACGTAATGTTGCTGATGCCAGATTCGACATAACTTTGGATGTGGCGGGGCCGAAGACCTTTGAAGATGCTTTTGATAGGAACCCCAAATTTTTTTGTTGTTTGATCTTGAGAGTAGTTACGATCTGATTAGGCTGTAGATAAGAAGTTATTTTGATGTTATCTTTGATTTTGTCTTCATCAATCATTGAAGAAATTTTATGCTCAGCTATCAGTGCCTCGATGAGGTTTTCACCAATGAAGTTGTCTTGATTTTTCCATAGTGCCTCCAAGAAGGTTTCACTAAGGAACATTGAATTTTGACTTTGATTGTCTTCTAGCACTTCCGAAAAAGTTTCACTAAAAGATGCTAAGTTTGAACTTTGAGTGTCCCTTGGCGCCTCTGAAAAGGTTTCACTAGAAGAGTGTTCTTCTGCGACATGAATGTGGTATAGGCCTCCTTGCTCTTTTTCAACTGCTATGTCACCATGGATCCAGTTCAACAAAGTGTGATTCTGTCGATCCCAATCGACACTTGTGGGAGATGGAATGTCAATAATATGGCTATGTTGGTTGATGGTAATGGTCTGTGGAACGGTAATGGAATGGGGAGAGGCTACACAATCCTTGTAGAAGATACTAGGACAACTTGTGTCGATGCTGAAGTACTCATCCTCAAAAACCGTAGAAGGATCACAAATGTATTCAAATTGATTTGCAAGGCATGCATAACCAATGTTGTAACAATCATGAACATATTTTGTATCTGAATTTGATTTCAACTCAATGGACTCTGAATTCAATGTTAAGACTAATGTTGATTTTGATTCTGATGTTGGTTCAATAATAAAACCTGACTGTAACTCTGATTCTTCATCTGATGGGTACTTTGTTATAATGATGTCTTGTTAAATGCTTGGTATTGGACAAGTAACTCCCTGTGATGGCATGGTGGGTTTCACAAAAATTGGTTTGTCAGAGTGGGACCGCTCTAGGATGGGAAAAAGGTCAAGAGAGAACTCAAAAATTGGCTTGTCAATAGGAGAATCTTGAAAAACAGGCATATGGTCGAGGTAATGAATCGCCCAAAGGCGGTTATAATCATTAAGAAGTGACTCAACAAAGACTGGCATCAGAGTGAGACTTCTCGACAACAGGTATAGGATCAATGGACAATTCATTACAGGTTGACTTATCACAAGTGGTTGGTTCAACAAAAACATTTCGGATTGGTTGGTTCTCTTGGCCTTGGTTTCTAATGAGTTGGAAAATACCAGTTTTGAGTACAGCTTGGTCTTTGAATGATTGGATCAGTTGAGGTTTTGATGGGATTGGTACTGGATGAGGAATGGCCTGCGGTTGGAGAATGGTAGGGCATTGGGGAGCATGATTGCTTGCACGAGCTAAAGGATGAAGTCTTGAAATGGTAACAACAGGGCGGTATGGGGCTTGGTTACTCGCACAAGCCAAAGGATGAGGTCTCAGAATGGTAATGGGGCATTGTGGAGCATGATTGCTCGCACAAGCCAATGCATTTAATTCCTCAAACCATATCATCCGAATCTTGAGTTGGATCATACACTGGTTCTTGAATATGTTTTGTGTACAGATTATTGTAAAGAGGGTATGGATCTGTATCCCAAACAACATTATCTGTAGTTGGGTCTTCAAAGTCCTCATAAACATTATCATCCCAATTGGTAATTTGATTTTGATTTTGTGGATTTTGACTATGTTCCCCATATGAAGTATTGTAGGGAGAATAATAAAACTCCTTAGAAAATCTTTCTCTGTAGGGGTTCCTAGTGGGATTTTGTGTGGCTATTCTATCATAAGTTGGATTGTACGTGACTCCACCATAAGTGTAGCTAGACATATCCGCATAAATGACTAAAGGTTCGAAACAAAAAGGCTTAGAGTTCTACAAACTATAAAAAACTATGTCCAAAGGACAAATGGTTCAAACTTGGTCTAACTTGGTCGAAGGTGGAGCTGTATCTCCAAACAATGATTTGATCATGGAGCTTTATTTCCAAAATGGTTTGTGCTAAGATTTGGCATAAAACAATCTAATGTCAAATGTCATATGCACGAAAGGTCAAGCATCTAAATAAAAACCGGCATGTCAAAGGTTTAGGTCAAAGTGTTCTAAACAAAGTCTAAACTAGGAAAGAGAAAAGAGTTGCTATATCTTTTGTCCAAACGCGGAGTCAAAGCTAGGTCCAATTGGTATACATGACATGGTTTGAAACAATTGGTTTTTGATACAATCTTAAACAAGTCTTGAAACAAATTGAGCAACGCAACGACGTAAGCATGCTCGAATGATGTGATCAATGTTATGTTTCAAAGACTTAAAGGTTTAAACTTGATAAGCATAACGATACCCACCTCAACTCACTTGATAAGCATAACGATACCCACCTCAACTCAAGCGACACACACAAACAAGTTTAGCAAAAAATTCAAAGTACAAGTGTGGTGTAAAATGGCCAGCATAACGGCTCTTTAGATGAAAGAGTGACGTATAAACAAATTGGTTTTGAAATGGTTATAAACAAACAATCAGGGTTTAGTCTCAAAACATACCAAACAAAAATGACCAAAATACACTAAGTATAATCGTCCAAATCCTAGCAAGGGTATGGCAATGTGGGGTTGACTAAATTAATTGGTTTTCGAACATCTAGATGGATCAATTACACAATGACTTTCACGTCATGATGCAAAAAAAACACATGTAATTGAGTGTCCGCGGCACTTGGCTTGCAGCAAAAAGGTCTTGGTTTTTTTGCAACCACTACATTCGTCGTTTGCTCAGTGTAGTGCGATGTTTAAAGTGCAGATACGTCCCGTGTGCAACTCCAACAATAGAAGGTGGTTTAACGACTCAAACCTCCGATCTTAGTGGGAGTGGATGAAGTCAGTGTCGGGAGATGAAACCCCGGGTCAAAGCTTCCCTATAGAACTTGCGGGAGGTAATGAAGTCCCCCTCGCAAGCCAAGATGCAATAAAATAAATGATTAATAGAAAGACTTTAAGGTCGTTTCAAGATCACCCAAACTATTATGAGTTTTTGGGCAGTGCTTTAGATGACATTCTTTCTATGCCTTGGACTAGGCATGTTTGCAATAAGGAAGATGCTTTTGATACCAAAAGTTTCTTAAAGGGGATGGATGGAAGAGCGTACAAGCAACGCCCCTCTTTTTGCCAATCAAATTCTAAGTTTAAACAATTATTGAAGACAAAATTTGACAAGTGAGTTCAATTTTAAGCACCGAATGAAAGATTAGGTGTTCTTTTGACCCCTTGGTCATAAGTTGTAAATTTGAAAGCACAATTTTTCAAAACATTTACTTAAGCATCTAAATTTTGCATTAAGCACCAAAACAAAGTTCCTAGTCCATTTTAAACTTTCAAAGAAGGTCTAAAAAGCATGTATTAACAAATTTCAAGCTTGACCCTGCAATGAAAAAGTCAGTATGTCCTTTAGCTTTGAAGTTAATTTGCAAATGAGTGAAGCAGCTTCTCAAAAAAGTTATTTGTTTCGAAATCGCTGTTACACAGTCAATATCGTTGTTTCCCTGCAAAATCTCAATTACTAGACAACAATATTGTTGTTATGGGTTAGATCATTAGAAAATACAATATCGTTGTTTTTTTACAAAATTGTTATTACTAGTCAGAAAACACAAAAAACACAAAAAACACAAAAAACACAAAATCGTTGTTCTGTTGACAAAATCACTGTTGTCGGATACGAAATCGTTGCACAGGGTGAACAATATTGTTGTTTGCGACAAAATCGCTGTTTTTTGCGAAATCGCTACTCAGGGGAACAAAATTGTTGTTTCGGCGAAAGACATCGCTGTTCAGGGTTACAAAATCATTGTTTGCGGTTACAAAATCGTTGTTTAGCAAACAATGATTTTGTTACAAAATCGCTATTGTGACAACAACGATATTGCAACAAAGCAAAATCGACGTTAGCAGGAACAAAAATGCAATTATCAGAAAAACATAATTTTAACTTAAAATTTCACTCTTTTGACTCATTCACTCCAAGATTCTACATAAAATTGGTTATTAGGTTGCTTGAAAGAGCTTTTGTGAGCAAATTTGTGGGGCTAGGGTCTCGCTAGGTGTGCCATTATGTGAACTAGGAATTTGACTCAAGAGAGGATGGTTAGTATTTGTTAGTTCCAAAATGAAAACAAAATGAAAGAAACACACTAACAAACATAACATCTCTAGGCTTAGACACTAGGGAGAGCCTAGTTGACAAGACTAGAATGGAAAACACAATTAAAATGCAAAAGAAACCTTCTTTCAACTTCCTTGAATGCTCCAAAGACCTTGTTGAAGTGGCTTGCTCGGATTGTGCTCATGAAGTCTGCATCAATGAAGTGTGGCCACCTCCATCTCTCTTTGGCACCATGTTTGGCTTTGGCTTGACTTGGCTCAATATTTGGGCATTATAACACTAAAATGTAATGATTTTGAATGCATTCAGGCATTATAAGTTTGGCATAAAAGAGTTTAAAATTCATGTTCATGGCTCTCCTATTTATAGATTTTAAAAAATGGTTAGAATCAACCTGAACTGTCCATTTCAAGATGAAGATGTGTGGCTAAGGATTAAATTAATTATGTAATTTAAAATTCATAAATAGGCTCATCAATATTTGGGATAGAGGGGCAATGAATAGGCATAGAGGGTCTTAATGAAGCATGGGAGGCATAAACCCTGATATTTTATGCATTTAAGATATTTTCAACAAGTTCCATGGAAAATAAACTTGAGCTCTTAATTTGGTTTAATTAGCCTTAAACATGATTAGGCAATTTTGATGCAAATTTTGGCCCTTGGTGCACAAATTAATCAAATCGGTCAAACTGTCTTGTTATTGAATCAAAATTCAACTGGATTGGAATTGGCAGTCGATGTTAGATGCATTGGAACCGTATTTCCATTTAGGATGTTGCTAGCACAAAATAACAAAGACACGTGTCTTGTGCAAAAAATTTGGTAGAAAAGAGCAATCTAGAGAACTTAGGTGCGAAAATGTCATTTTGACTCAAAATGATTTGATCAAAGTTAACTACTTCATAAATTGCATTGCCTCATTTAATAATACTCTGGCCAAAATCGGCACTTGAATATAACAATTTCAACTCATTTAATGTGTTTTAGTGTTTTTAGGCCAAATTGTGCATTTTGATGGGAAATTGGTCAAAACCTTGATAGATTTGGTGGCCAGATTTAGGTGTCTACGGTGCCTATGCTCGACCCTTCCTTAAGCAAGGATTGATACACTCTCTTGCCCATCGTTTGATCCCTTGTTAGTGCAACTCCCTTCAATATGCGGTTTAAAATATGTTGTATTTGGCTCTCCGTCATCAATAAGGATATAGTATATCCTGTGAATATTTGATTCATACGTGGCTATGTCTTCTATAAAGTTGTGATTAAACTTTGTTTCAAACCAAAAACTTCCCTTAAAAAGAGGGGGCTCTATCGAATCCTTGTTGGATTAAATGGATTCTTCTGCATTCCTTACTAATTCTATTCGGTTAGCAAGGTTAGCCCTTTCTTTGTATGGAAGGGGCAGTTTCCTCGTAATCTCAAGTGTACTTGTGAGTGGTGTTCAGTGTTTCGGTACCAGTTGAACCCACCCTTGGTTTCAACTTCGACTCATGCTTCGAATTTGGCTTTGGCTTCCACTACTGTCTCTTATTTGCCCTAAGGGTTTTTTAGACGCTGTTACTTGTGACAACGTCTTTCTTCGCTCTTATTTCTCCAAGAGCTTGGTAGACCGTTGAATTTCTTTGTCTCCCTTACCTCAATGCCTTGCTTTTACTTGGACTTAATGGCATTAATGCCTTCGTGTTCAGTGTTGATCTTCGGATATATTCTTTATCTTCATGACGACACCTTTCCTCGTACCTATGTAATTTTTGTTGTCGTTGTCTTTTGCAGTCATGTTCTGCTTGAAGGTCTTGTAAAACAAGATGGTAACTGGTTAGGAGTCTTGGTAATTGGTCAAGTAGTCAATCCACCTCCTCAGTTACCACCAACTTGCCTAAGATAGTCTCTATCGGTATGTGGGTTCTTTTGGATTCTTCCTTGACGTGCTCATGTACAAATAGTAAGTCCCTTGTGAGGTCATCCTCTCTTTGTTGGTTTGTTTCGACGACTTCTTGGACTAGTTGATCCATTACACTTCCATGATGTGTCATCATCAATGAGAATTGTCGACTCACTATTGCTTTTTAGAACCAATTCAAACTTGACCCGACATTCTTTTAAGGCACAATGCCAAAATGTTTAGAGTGTAGTGCATACAATGAAGCAGAGAAGCGAATGAGAGTAACAATAGCTTTTCATTAACAAAAGGTATTGTTCAGTACAGTTAGTGCTATACAGGGAAGGACCTGATACAAGCGTCCTTACCCTAACGAGTACATGCTATTTAAAGATGAAAACTCAATGGTTGTCGGTTAACTCAATTGTCAACAACCTTATTTTATTCATCAGTTAAGTCCATTTTTCTAGTTTATGTTATATTTTGCATTCATCTGGGAGGGTGTTTGATATCTGAAACCTGGGGGAGAGCTGAGTATTGGGATATAAAGGAAGTGCATTTCATGAATATCTCCAGTTCATTATGATTCCTGTGTCAATTTATTCTTTGCTCAGCATCTCCTCTCTATGTTCATAGAAGTACTGAGACCCAGTGATAAAGAATTGTATAATGAAGAAAAACAAAGTTTTCATGGAAGGTAGGAAAATTGTGAAGTCCCTTATGTGCAGGCAATAAAGCATCTGCACAAGTGTTTCCTTCTAATTGATTTTATCATGTTAGCTAATACAGTAAGATAAAGGGATTTTAGCAAGTATTGCATCTGCTTTCTATCTGAATTCATGTCACCTTCCGGGTCATGATTGTCCCAGTACCAACTTATTCTATGCTATTGTCTACCCTGCGTTTATGAGTAAAAGTAGATGAGTTAGGGTCATTTAATGAAGGAAAGATTAAGTGAAAGAAGTTTGTGGGGTTGTGCTAATAACAGAAATATTATCCTGATCCACTTGTGGTTGTGATAATATTGTAGAAGAGGGGACTGCAGAATGGTTTAGAGATGATTTAAGGGAACCATAGCTTAAAATATTAGCATTTGCTTTTTTGTCAGCACTATGAAGAATTGAATGTTATTATCATAAAGCACCTGCATTAGTATTATTATGTACATTAAGGAGATTTGGATGAGAATTGTTGTATTCTCCTGGAAAAAAGGAAGTATAGTTAGTCTTGTGATGCATCTGCATTGAATGGAATCGGGTTGGGATAAGGCCCGACTTTATGAAGAGTCCCTGATTCCTGCTCTTACACAATTAATGGTCTTCCTATTATGGTCCAGCCATGATGCAAGGAGATAGTCCATTGTGGGTTTTGGTTAAGAATGTATCGAGAAGGTGATGATTCAGCATCGTTGAGGTTGTTATACATCATTACTGGCTCCAAGATGCTTGTTGTCACCACGACCTTGCTACAAGTTGTATTTTGCACGATAATGTGCGTTGCTAATCTAAGGTCCCAGCTAGTTTTTACTATCAGTGATTGCTTTTCCAGTCAATTTTTCATGGGTCTAGGGTTCCTAACCCTAGTTATCTTTAGCAAAAAAAATTGGGTGTGCCTTTTGAATTAGGTCTTTATAAGTGTTTTGTTTTAGCTCGAAAGATTCTCAAAAGGGAGGCACAAGATTAGTTGATTAAGTTTGCATACACTGTGTGGAAGATGTGCCTTTTGTCACTTGGTCAATTCTTTTAGAAAGGAGGGCCTATGGGGATCACGCCAACATATACTTGGGAGTTTACTTCATTGTCTTGTCTTTTAGTCTGAATCCTTACTCTTAGTTGCATCGTTGCAAGGGATATGCCTCACCTTCTATCTTTGAGTGCCAGTGTTTTCAGACATATTTCCTCTATATCCCTTTGTAGATGTGCTTCTTCAATGTAGTAATTAAACTTACTGTTCTTTACAGGTTAGAGGGCTAGAGCTGTAGTTTGGGAGCTACTGACCGGGATCGTATTGAGGGAGTTATATGTCAACATGTGATCTGTTGCAAACAAATGATTCCTTAGTGCATTGTTGAAGTTGAGCTTTCTGCCCCACCCCTTTTCCTCGAGAGTATCATTAGGTTTACTTTCCCTACATGCTAAGATCCTTCGGTGATTCAATGTTAGCCTTTAGGTCATTAGACATACCCATATTTAGCTCTTTGTTCTTTTGGTCTCACTGAATGTTGACATTGTTGGTAATCCAAGACCAGTTTGCTCCACTCTATCGACCACTCTAATCACCTTCATCCCTCATAAGAAGAGATCAATCTGAGAGGATAGATATCGACAATGCATTCAGGTCCCTTGAACCTCTTTTTGGAGTACTAACCCTAAGTTGCATTTATATGTTGATCATTTCTTACATGTTGTGTATGGAACCATCATTCAGTTTGACCATCTCAAGCATCATTGGTCACATTGCTATGAGGATACCCCTTAGGGAGTTGAGAGTGCGCTCCCACTGGCTACATTCTGCGGACTCGATCTCGATTTGGAATTGACAGACCCATTTTTGGTTTGGAATCCCTGGAAAAAGGATCCTAGACTCAGCAAATTAAAAAATCATAAAATTAACATATTTCACAAAAATGTGTTATTTCATATTTTTCCATATCTAATTTAACATCAAACATGCAATTTTTAACCAAATACTACTAGCACAAATAATATACGTCAAAATGTTGGTAAATATTTCAGTTTCAGAAGAAGAAAAGAAGGTTCAGCTGTATATTGAAAATTTCAACTCATGCAAGTGTACAAAGTTAATGTAGTTTGATATCTGTGGTTTCAAAAACATAAACAATAGACTCATGATAAGTGAGGTACAAAAAGATCTAGTGTGTGCAGGACTTCAGCCATCCCCATCCCCACGCACCCGCACCTCTCTTACACTTTTGGTAGGTCTAGAAGTGCAAACAACAACCATCCTCTTAGACTCCCTAACTTCCTTTTTTCAAATCCTATTCGATCCCTATTGCCACTGCATTTGCCTCTCGGTTGGATTGATTAGCCCAAGCCTTGTCTATCTCTGTGAATAGAATCTCCTTAGTCTTGGCGATCCATCCTAATTGTGGATCAATCTCTTCTAACTTGATGGGACCTAAGTTAATCCCAACAATTTGTTCATGTCAATGGAGAAGGTTTTAGCTAACAAAAATTAAAGCATTCAACCTCTAAAAAGCCAATTCATTCTGCCTATTGGAGTGTATGTGCTCGAACATATTCTGATTGCACTCATACCCGGTAGTGCCAAAAAGTTGGCTCAAAATTTGCTTCCAATGCTAAAACCCTTCCACCATATAAAATTAAAATTTGTGAAAGTACAAATGTCAGTGAAAGGCAACTTACCAACTTTAGACCTCAGCCCTTTTATATGTTTTTACCTCTACTTAACTTTGGTCTATAGCTTGATAGGGCACCGTTACTCTAAATGCAGTTATAGAGGCCTCCATAACCTTTACATCAACCTTGAAGTTCTCAAAAGTAGAATCTTGGGATCAAAAAGTGCCAAGCTGCATGTGATGGATTGTGGACATGCCTGTGCCATCTCTGGTCTGATATCCATATGGCACGGTAGTCAGTCTCTTTCCCAAATAAAAAAATTTGGTTATGGCCTCTCCTTATCCATGTCCGCAGCTTCGTAGATGTAGCCCACTGGGGGCTGAAGGACAACCGCTAAGGCTTTGTCACCTATTAACATTTTAATCTTGATTTTTGAATTTAGGGATCAAGAAAAGAAAGGAAAATAAAAAGCCAGATAATAAAGATGGCAAAGGGGAAAGATTAAAACTGTCTCTTCATTCACCTTCACAATTTCATTTTTCCTTGAGTGGAAAACTGGCTTCTTAAAAAATATAATCTAGAACATCAATGCCAACTCCCTTCCTCATATAATCTGAAGAAATCTACTCCTGACTAACAAACAGTCTATTGAGATCACATTTTGCTCCAAGTAATGATTTCAAGGTTATAAATGTGGTGGCAATTTGAGTGACTCCTGACTGTACAAGTTCCTTGCCGATGGTGAATGATCAAGTTGAGGACTTCAGCATTGTTGAAGATGTATTTGAAAATGTTCCTTTTCACAATAGGTTAACACAATCCATTTTCCTAGGATACGCTAGCATGAGACTGAGGCAATGTGCTTGCTGCACAAGGATTATAGAAAATAGTCTTGCCCCTCTCCAGAATAATATTTTCTGCAGCTATATAATTGGAGGCATTGTGTTAACTACTTTACTACATTTTCAATGCCCACCTCAATCACAACCTCCTCCAATAGGTCACGTAAATTATCATCTTTCTTCATTTACCATGAAGAATCAATGATTTAGAGGAAGACAATATCCTGAGAAGCAAGAAGGAAATTGAGAAGTGTCTGATTTCTACCATCTGGCCAAACATCAGACATTATAGTGCAGCCCTTCTCCATACAGTGTGTCACTGATAAATTTATATTAGCTACATTCTCTTCCAATATCAGCCCTATAATTTTATGATAAGTAGGAGCTATAAACCCTGGACCAGAAATGGTCAAGGCATCAAGCAATGCTGGCCAATAAGGAGACAAAAAATTGAAATGAACTAACCCCACAAGCTACTAAACCATAATTTTTCAAAGGAAGAAAAGCAAATGTATGTCTAAAAAGTACCGAAATTACCTACTACTGCACTCCTTGCTGCTTCGTGCGTACTCTCAAGCTGTGGTTGAGAACCAGAAGTAGAACTTGGTGCTACGTGTGATTCCAAACCAACTGAACCCTTGCTATGGCTCTTAGGACTGATATTAGAAGACAAAGTCATAGAAGGACAGGGAGCATGATAACAATAGTTAGGAGATGTTTTCGGAAGTATCATTTGTAAGAGTCCGTCTTCAGTGGTATTTGAAGTTTCTTTGTCTCTTTTTTGCTGATTAGATATAGTCTTCAGCTGGTGGGAAGTAGTCTTCAATATCAGTCTTTCCATTTGGTTCACATCTGGAAAACTCCTCCTCAGGGTCATTGTGCAGAGATATTCAGACGGTCAATCCGAGTTAGGACCCACTCGGGCTCATGACACGATGGAAAGCACTGTGCATCAGGGGTAGGTGTATGGAAAGGATTCACTCAATCCTTGATGTTTTGGGGGCATCTTTTATTTTACTATTTTTCATGTGTTGGAAGACATAGAAAAACTATGTTAAAAACTTTGAAATTCATAGTTTTTATTTTGGTAAGTTTGTTAAAAGGAACTACTCCAGCCCTAAGGACCACAACATTAACTTTTGATATGTTTTATGTTGGTAATGCTGACTTGAGAGTCGAGACAGTTTATTAAGTAGGCAAGTTTTTTTTTGATTTACCTGTTAGAGATCTCTGTGTTTTTTTTTCTGAAACTTCTTAGCTGTTTGGGAACTACTTTATCGTCTGACATGCTGAACATGTGCTATACTCTTGTTCGATGTTGTTTCTATAGCTTCTTACAGTGATGCACAGAACTCTGTATTTTATGATTTATCTTTCACCGCTGTTACCAGTTTCATGCTTGTAATTAGCCTTGAGCTGGTTGATTTTGTAATATTTTCTCTCTTTTATTATAATGAAATTGATCATTTTTTCAAAATAGATTAAAGGCAGATCTAACTGGACCTACTAACTATCAATCAATTTTGTAATGTATAGATATTAACAATGAAATAAAATACATTCTCATTTTCATTTTCTATGCACTCTCTTGTTTTTCATTTCTCTGATAGCTGCAAGATCTGTAAAGACATTTCTCACTGTGGCCAATTAGGTTGTGTGAACATGTGTGTGTGTGTTGAAAAACATTTCAAATGATATATTACTTTTGAGGAATCTGTGATGTAAAACTTGCCTATTAAGTAGGAAGTCATGTTTTTTGGGCATGCTGCAGTTGCTGCACATTACATACCTATTACATGCATCCTTATATGGGGACGGGATCTCTGAGATGTCATTTATGGGCTTTTCGAAGAGGAGGCGATACTCACCTTTTTGGAAATTCATTTTTTTAAAAAAGAAACCCTTAATCGGAGATGTTAGAAATGTATATAATCAAGTTCACATCTTGGCTTTAAAAGAGGCTGGGTGAATATAGAATGATTCCCTACAAAATTGTGGTTGCCGGTTTCCTCAGTAATGGTTAAATGAAAACTTCAATGCATTGACATCTAGAAATCTGAAGCTTGCCACTTCGCTGCTGACCAGAGATTTTACTTGTGGAATATGACATGCTTGCACATGTTCTATCTTGTTTTGATGGGATGGAAACCCTCGGGCATGTTTTGGTGCGTAGAGTCTCTAAAGCCTGATGGGCTGGCTCTCCTGTGTATGTGATGTTGTAAGATGCACTGTCAAAAGATCTTTGCAATTCCTTGTTTTCGCCTTTAAATTGACATGCTCTTATCATAGTCTCATATTTAGGTTCACTGATTGTTAGTATGCTGTTAAATACGGTTTGAGATGGTTCCTATACATTCAAGCCTCTCAAGTTAGATCTTTACAATGAGGCATGAGTGTTACATGTTTTCCTTGGCCATAGCCCATGAATCAAACCACTGTTATGAATCAGATTGCTTTTATTATTTATACTAAAGAAATGATCTAAATTCTAAAAATAAAAATATGCAAACAAAATTTTGAGATTTGTAATACAAACATGATTTACAAAAGAACTTTCTACCATAAAAAGAAACGGAACTTTGTTTTGATACCTATCTGTATAAACCTTATTTTCGCATAATGACACTTTCTTTTGAAGGATTCATCGGCCCATTAATCTTCTTGAGTGAACTTCCTAAGGAGTACACCAAGATCGGGGTGGGCCGGCTCATGGCACTTTGTGAGAGATTTGTCATGCACTATCATTCCTACTACTACCTTCATACCTTCTATGATGTCTTCTTGAAACCCCAAAATCCTAAATCGGCCCATTAATCTCCTTGAGTGCACTTCCTAAGAATTACACTGAGATTGGGGTGGGTTGGCTCATGGCACTTAGATTTGTCATGCACTATCATTCCTACTACCACCTTCATACCTTCTATGATGTCTTCTTGAAACCCCGAAATCCTAAGACATGATGGTATCCTCCAAATACTAAAATCTTTGTTATAACACCTAGAGGTCTGAAACCACACCCAAACATCTTGAAAGTATATTTATAAAAATAAACTTAAATTATAAGAATAATTTACATTTATATGCGAACATTTATAAATATAATGGCTGATATAGTCTTCTCTGACCCTCTTCTAAATTTGTATGCTCACAACCTACGTTATCGGCCTTGTTGATGATGTTCCTTTGGCACCCTCATTTTGGCTGATTGGGTTATGATGTCAGCTAAATTTGAGTATTTTTTGGGCTAATGGTACATGGGATCACCAGCCCACACTGGCCGTGGTACCATACTAAGGATAGGAATTTAAACACTTTGATTGCTTTATCATGACATTTTTTTTTGAATTTTAGGGTTTCAATCTGTTTTTATAGGGTTCATGATTACCATTTTTTAAAAGAGAGGACATCTAATGAGCTCTGCTTAGTCTCACAAAGCCACCATAGGAAGAATAAGAGGAATTAGGGATAAGGAGCTTACACTAAGGGAAGACAAGTTAGCACAAGGTCTTCGAAAATATCAAGGATAAGAGTTGAACTAGAAAGGTATACCTAGTCATTGGAGTCCCCAACTTGGGTCTACTTATATCTTCTTCTATTCACCTTGACTTCACTACAACAGTCTCTCACGAAGTGCTACAAGCCAATGGGGAGATTAATGCTTTGACAAGTCAATCCAAGATAAGTATCCCTAATCCTATACTCTTTCTTTTGTACTTTGTTTAGTATTATTAGATTGGTTTATTTCGTGTCTTCTTTGTTTAGATTAGCACATGTTTGTTAGTTCATTGTTATCTTTATACACTATTTACAACTCTTGGTTATGCCTAGCGGCACCTTTTTTTTTATACTGCAACCTTTAGATTAGTTACAACTCTTGTTTCAACGTTTAATGACACGTTTTGATTACCTTAGACTTGCTTATGCCTAGTGGCACCCCATTTTTTTTTAACCTCAGCTCTTATTTGATTGTCTAATGACACCTTGGATCTAGTTAGGCTCTTCACTTGCTATTATGTGTGTGGATTTCCTTTTAATATCCCTTACAATCTCATTTTTTCACAATGCTTGTGTATAGACTTGAACCGCTCTGTGGACTGATATTTTGTGTGTTTATCTTGGATCTAAAATGCTCGTCTACCTTTTCCTATTTTAGAGGATCCTTATATTGGATATTATTTTAGGCTTACATACATCTGGTGAAACCAATTTGAATGTATGTAAACCTAAAATAGTCTCAAATTTAAGGATCATGTAAAATAGGAATAGGTATAATACCACCATTCTAGATCTAATACACACAAGATGTGAGACCATAAAGCGGTCTAGGGCTATAGACAAGGGTTGTGAGCACATGGGGTTGTGAGAGATCTAAAAGGGGAATCTACATGTACAATAGTAAGAGGAGCTTAATTAGATCCAAATTATCATCAGATGCTTAAGAAAGAGCTATAACAGAAACAAAAGAGGGTGCCACTAGGCATAAGCAAGAGCTATAAAGGTAAAAGTGCCATTAGATGTTCAAGCAAAAGCTATAACTAATCTAAGAGTGTTATTAGATGTTGAAACGACTTATAATTAATATAAAGGTTGTAATATAACGTAAAGGTACGTCTAGGCATAAGCAAGAGCTACAAATAAAGATCATGTAAAGATAGCAATGTACTAACAAGCATATGCTAATCTAAACATCGAAGACATAAAATGAACTAATCTAATAACACCAACCATAATACAAAAGAAAAAGTAAAGGGTTAGGCTACTTACCTTGGGTTGACTTGTCAATGTATTAATCTCTCTCTTGGCTTCTAGCACTATGTGAGTGATTGTTGTAAGTGAAGTCAAGGGGAATAGAAGAAGACCCAAGTTGGGGACTCCAAAGACTAGGTATATCTTGTTGGGCCGTCATCGACTCGACCAATGGCGTGCAAAAGATATCGATAAAAAATAGTTCATCATCAGCTCGACTAAACTGGAGGGGTTTGTAAGATGTATCGGCTTGGATAAAGGCGCGCAAAGGGAAATAGAGGGGCAAAAGGGGGAACGAGAACCTTAGGGGACAATCTAAGTTGTCATGGTGATAATAAAGATGGTAACGGGAACGGTAATGCATGACAAAATCTCTCACAAAGTGCCACGAATCGACCCACCTCGATCCTAGTGTACTCCTTAGGACGTACATTCATGAAGATAAATGCGTCGATGAGTCTTGCAAAAGGAAGTGCCAGTGAGTGAAAATAAGACATATACACGATTAATATATAGAACCAAAGCTCTTAGGTGAGCACTCCCAATTGGGAAGACAATTGATTGTCAATGTATTCAAGTGCTGGTTCAATCATTTCATGCAATTTTCACAAATAATCATCTTATTACAATAAGCTTTTCCATCTTATAGATAAAGAAGCATGTCCAGAAACAATCCTATATGTGCTTTTCCTCCTCAAATAAACTTTCAAAACAATCTAGAGTATTTTTATTAGATTAACTAGATAAATGGTTAATAACGTCAACAATAGTTTGTTGTTGATTGTGTTAAAATTAGGCTTGTAGGTTGTTTGCTATTATTAACATGTAGAATCATTTGATGTTAGTTTGTTATGCATGGATGCTAGGCTGTTAGTGTTTTCTTGTGCCTATTCAATGGAGGCACTTTTCAATGTAATTCATGGCTTGATTATAAAACTAAATCTTATATGGTATTAGAGCTAGAAAACAAATCAGCCATCTCATTGTTGTGCTATGATTTGAGTTTGGTGGTAGCGAGGACAAGGAGTGATAATAGGTGGTAAGAAGGTTGAACTTATACACATCTTCCGTTTCACGGCTTGATTATAAAGCTTATGCTTTTCATGGCTTTATTTGTTTTATTCTATTTCCCTAGAATAGACTTATGCTTGTTTCTTCTCCCTATTTAATGGAGGCACTTTGCAATGTAATTCATGGCTTGATTATAAAACTAAATTTTATATGATATTAGAGCTAGAAAACAAATCAGCCATCTCATTGTTGTGCTATGAGTTGAGTTTGGTGGTAGCGAGGACAAACAGTGATAATAGGTGGTAAGAAGGTTGAACTTATACACATCTTCTGTTTCACCTCTTGATTATAAAGCTTCTACTTTTCATGGCTTTATTTGTTTTCTTCTATTTCCCTAGAATAGACTTATGCTTGTTTTATCCCTTTTTTATAGAATAGCTTTATGCGTTGTTTTCATTCCTAGGATAGCTTTATGCTTTATTCTCATCCTATTTCTTAGATTGAATGTATTCCTATCTTATTTGCTTATGCAATGTTGGGCTCATTACAAGTTTGGCTCTACTAAATTGCTTTGTCCCCAAAGCAATTGGAGTGATTTCTTTGCCTCTATGATGCAGAACCTAATGAGGCAACTTTCAAAACACATCTAGAAATTCATTAATCGTGACACTCTTCCTGTTATCTTCCAGGTTGTACTTTGGCCATGCCGTGGAGTTCATGAAACTACATTAAAAAATAAAACCCAGCTCTCCTTTACCAAGTTTCTTGTTCATTTTGTGTGCTAGGACCTCTAGTTGTTATCGTTCACAATGTGCTCCTAAATGGTTTATTCCTCTTGATGGCTACCAATTGCTTCAGGGCTTCAACAATTTTGATTGTCAAAGGATGATCACAATGATTGATCAGTCTTTCAATCACAACCTCATTGTCAACCTCCTTTCCATATAGACT
The DNA here is from genome assembly GCA_037957365.1 of Torreya grandis. Classification (NCBI taxonomy): domain Eukaryota; kingdom Viridiplantae; phylum Streptophyta; class Pinopsida; order Cupressales; family Taxaceae; genus Torreya; species Torreya grandis. The sequence continues at coordinate 519,454 of JARHVA010004952.1, read as the reverse complement.
GCCAGTAATTTTCACAGATCTGCCAACAACTTGATGGACTTCTATCTCCATTGTTGCTCATGGCCACCTCAGCCAAAGTTTCAAGTTATTGTAGCCACCTCTTTTCATGTTCTTCATAAAGTTCAACATACTCTAAAAAGTATTGATCAGCGAGGGCTAATAGACTCTAATTCTATGAAATAGTCTGTCATTGTTAGGGCTGTTACCACAAGGCAAGTGGTATGATACCCCACCAAAATGAACTAAGATGAAAATAAAATTTTGAACTTCCAACTCAAATTAAAATGAGCCTGTTGTCCATTGTTTTGGCACGGACACAGCAATGGGTTCATGAAGCCTCCCATTTTAATTCAAATAAGGATTTCAAAAATGGGATGGGTTACCTACACCTATATAAGTCTAAAAAAAATATACAAACATGAAAGAAACTTACCCCAAAATAAAAGAACCTATTCTAAGTTGCAAATGTTGAAAATAAAGAAAAAAAACATTAAAATAAACGAGTTTTGTTCTTTTAAATCCTTTTCAGAGACGCAAAGTCAGACGACAAATTTTCTAATCCAAGGGTTATTTGATTCCCTGCACATATAAGACTTTCAAGACAAAAAAGACAATGGTACATATTTGCGGTACCCAGTGTGAGTATTTTGAGAAGGAAATCAAACCATTCAATTTTGTATTCCTGAATAACATGAGCTCAGACATAAACGCTAAATTAAATGATCCAAGCAAAGCTTCTAAGCCATCTATACAAATAACAATGGTTCATATGCATAAACTCTAACCCAAAAACTTTAGTAAGTTTGCAACAAAACAAAAGAAGTGCGATATTAAAATAGCAATGCTCAAATTGACACTACAGCATCATATCAATATAACAATTGCAGAGAAATAACCCTTTGCGTTAAAATTTGTATTATTGCAGTGTCCCCTTACAAGTGTCTTTGCATTTTTTAATTGAAATCCATCCCTCTTGAGAGAATATTACAAGGCCTTTTATAAATGAAGAGAGATCTCAATACTCCCCTTTGAAAGGAATATGAAATGAATGCCCAAAAATATCGTTCCTATTCCTTAGGGAAAGCCAAAACACATTTTATTTAAACATTTGAGGGACCCGAAAAAGAAATGTCCATTGAAGGCTATTGAGATAAGCATGTAGACAAGGAGGACTATTGTTTCTTCGTAGCCAATCTGATGCTCTGCAATTTGCCTACATCAGGGGAACTCTAGGAACATGAACTGGTGAAGCCTCCTTACCTATGCCACCCTTTGCAGGCCCCATTGCATACACTTGGGTCCCCTTTAGAAATCAAACTGGTCAAATTTTCTTCCTTATACCAGCCATTCCTAGCGATCACACAATCATAGGTGGTGATGATGGTGCTCTCTCTTGGCCAAAGATTAAGGTGGACATGCACGCTTCTTCTGCGGGATTTCCTCATTTTATGCATGATTATTGTAGTTCCCAGGCCCACCCACTGAGATGTTTGTGATTAGGAAACAAGGGTCGATTCTTGTCTTATTAGCATCTGATAGAAAGGGCTGAAGAGGCTTCTATCTGAACAGAGTCCCATCCGGATCTCATCTTGAAATACAAAACCAAGTTACAAACTCTGAAATGCCAGAGAAGAATAAACATGAGGAAATGACACAAGGAATGAAACATTGAGCCTTCATAGTTGCACATGGAAGACAGAATGAAACCTAAACCACAACTCAATGGAGATTGACAAGAAGCACCTACAAAAGGAACTTATGGAAAAAGAATGAGCTTTCTAATTCATTCATTTGTAGTCATTTTAAAGTTTTGAGTGGCCCCAAATTTGTAAAATTTGGGCGTGTTGATGAGAACAAAGCTCAACTGAAATTAAAATTTCTGTATGCTGATCTGTTTAACAAGAACCTACTGTTATAGCTGGGGAAACATTGCCCCCTAAAATCTGAAAAATTGAAAATTTGGCTGAAAATCTTGATCAAACCTAAACTCTGAAATTTGTAGCTCAGATAACTGTGTAATGAACCAAACAACTCTAATGCAAATCTTGTGAACCAAACTGCTCTGATACCCATTGAAATGATCCAAATTTTGAAAACAAAGATACGCAAACAAATTTTTAAGATGAAAAAGAAAACTTGATTTATAAAAGAACTTTCTATTACAAATAGCAATAAAACTCTACTTTGATACCACTAACATAAGCTTTCATGTAAGTCACTTCCAATTGCAAAGACAATTGACCTTTAGTGTATTGAAGTGCCGCTTCTTCTAATCAAGCAATTTTCATAAAGAGTCATCTCCTTACTATAACAAGTCTTTCCATATTTATAGACAAGGAAGTCTTTAAAAAGTAATCTTATCCTTCATTTATCCTCCTATAGCAATCTTATTGTTTTATATTTCTTAAACATTCTAGTATTTTCATGGCTTTATTTGCTTTATTCTATTTCCTCATAATAGGCTTATGCTTTGTTCTCTTTTTATTTTTTTAAAAATAACTTTATGCTTTATTCTAATAGTAGTCGCTAGAATATATTTATCTTATTTCTTTGTTTCCAGGAAATATTTGGGTTCATTAAAGTTTTCGTAATTTTTGTGTTACATCATAACTTTTTATGCATTATTAATTTATTGCTACATGTTGAAAGTGTCATAACCTTTTTATATCTGTTATCCGATTCAATGAATTTAATGATCCAAGCCACAACTGCTACGGTCATATCCATTGCAAATTTTCAAATGGCAAACTTCAGAATAAGTCTCACTGTTGTATTTGGTTGCGTCTAGAATTCTAGTGAACGGTTCTATTGAAACTAGCTATTCAAAAGCATGAATCGAATATCTAGGCAATTATTAAAACTGTAGTTTCCAGGGGTGGCCGAATATGGATGGTGTTTCGTTTAGTCCAACTTTTTAGTCCTGCCCTGGGTTATTTTTTTTTTTTTTTTTTTTTAAGGTCACAAGGTTCATATGCATGGCTTTGTTCCAAGGTTCATTTTAGAGCTCATTTTCAAGGTTTATTTTATTTTTTTTAATTTAGCCACAAGGTTCATTTTAAAGCTTATTGTCTTCTTTATTTTCTATGCTCTTCATTTTTTTAGTTTCTTGAACATGATTGACATTCAAATTTCTTTATTTATTCAGCAATGTACCTCTTAAGACATGCTATTGGGTTTAGAAAATGACATATTTGTAAGGAGAAAGAGAGCACAATTTTTACTAATGATTTTGTGTATATTGTGACTAGATTGAAAAGGGCTTTAGAGATCAAGAAAGACCATAAATTTCATTGGACAGAGTGCTTGTGTCCAGTGCTTAGTGTGTTTGACTTCCGCTGTTTTGACAATTTATTCTAAAATACTTTGATGGCTTGTATTTGGTTTCATCCCAAGGAAATGGATGTGATTAATATAGTTTAGGATTATTGCAGCTCACAAGCTCAGCTCGTGTATGGTTTATTTGTCGATGCTTATGGGTGTTTTAAGATGGAATATGTACTTGTTTCTCATTCTTACATATATCTAGGGTTCTGAAAAGTGTTTGTATATATTTGAGGAATTTGAAGTACGATTCATATTTAATTTAAAGATTAATGTTCCTTATTCTATTTATTTTAGTCATTTGAAGCATTGTAGTTGCCTTGTATTCCATCATGGATAATGATTCAGGAGGTTGACTAGATATAGCTTAGATTAAAATGAAAGTAACCAATAATTTCATCAGGTTTGAGATGATATTAAAATTTAGTTCTTTTGAATTGTGGTGATAAAGCCTTGTAATAGTAGGTATCATTGCAAAGTCCATCCTCTTTCAACTTGAACGTTCTTTTTTGTAGGCAAATTCTGTTTTGATTGGCAATGTAGAAAATTTTATCTTACAATTTTTACCTTCTACTTAAAAAGGCTTATAGACTGCGAGGAGAGTTCAACATGGAACACACCTTTGAAGGATGCCTTGTTAAGGATTATATAGGGTTTTTTGTTTTATTTGTGTATTATCAAATATGTAATATCATGCAAGATTATACTTTTAAATTATATGGTCTAAATTTTACAAGTTATTGTTGAATATGCAAAATTTCACCTCTTAAATTATATTGAGAATATATTTTTATGTTTGTAAGAGTGTCTGAAGCTATGATGATCTTTTGTTTTTTCGCTTACCCAAACAAAGGTTGACATTAATAGCCACACCTAGCCAACTATTTGCAAGCCAAGGCTATAGACAAACATAGTGAAAAATAAAGATATGAACAAAGAATAAGATTACAAAACAAAGTGACAAATAAAGATAATGTGATGATGAAGCGCTTTGTTCAAACGGATAAAATGTTGAATGGTACACAAAGGGTCTCCTTGACCACTAAAACTCTTGGCTAGCATGTGAAGCTCTATTCACTTATGCATTTGGAGATGAGAAAGATAATTTGCTTGGGTTGAATTGTTCAATATTTTAAGAAAAGGGACTAAAATTATTAGTGAGTTCAATGTTAGATTTCTAGTAATTGGCTCAATTGGGTGTGGTTGGAGATAATTGTGTCCCATGAATCCATTTGCAACTATTTAGTGTGAATTTGGATTGATTATCCTCATTGCCTTTCATCAAGAATTATGATATATTTTGAGAGATAAAGCTTATGCTAATTTAAGAACTACTTAAACTATAGTTATTAACATCAAATGTGATAGAGAAGCGTGAAGGAACGATTAAAAACCTAAGCAAGTGACTTAAATCAAATTCAACGTTATCAGCCAAGCATGAACATCATTCTCAATCAAGTAAAATGACTTACATTATCCAAAACTCATTAAATGATGACACTAAATTGAAAAAAATAATTAGTTGTGTTCCAAACAACTTTTAATCCGATCTTCTAACAATTTCATATTCTTATTTGTGGAAAAACCTTATTTCCAAAGGAGAGACAAGATGTTTGCAAAGAAAGGATCTACAACTTTAATTGTTACAAGATCCTTTTCTAAAGGTGTTACGGTGCAATTCTTGTGGTATTCCTCATTTTATAAGTAGTTCCAATGGAAAAACCTTATTTCCAATGGAAAACCTTGTGAGGAAAGTAGTTTAGTAGTTATGAGTTTTAGACAATGCACTTTGATGGTGTTAAGAAAAGCGCTGGTTGAGGGGTTAGTGTTGTCATAATTTATCATGTGAAAACCACTTTTCCATTGTCATACAAACTGGTTTTTTCATGCAAGAACAATGTAGTTGATTATGGAACTTTGTTATTAGATTTAAAAATTGCCAAAAAGCTTGGGATCAAATTTGTGATGGTGTTTGGAGATTCAAAGCTCGTAATTAATCAAGTTACAAACACGAGTCAAACAAAAATGAAAGATTGAAGTAGTATAGACATAGTGTGGAATTATATTAAGGTTTTTCAAGCATTTGGAAATTTTCATAGTATTAAAGGATAAAATACGGATGCAGATGCAATGCCAAACTCAATAACAATTTTTGTTTCATATCATAACAATCCTCTTATACTCTAGTATGAAATAAACATACTATTTGAACCTTGTATCCTTGGCAACATTAATCAATGGAAAGTGGTTAATGATGGCACTTAGATCTTGTTATTTTTACAAAAAGACAAAATTTAGCTCCTTCAGAGATAATGACTAATATTGAAAAGGATTTAGATAAGGTTTTTTATAATTGCATGGTAGATACAAGTGAATATCTTAATATCACAAATTCAAGTCAAAAAAATTAACGGTTTTTTATCTACAAAGAATGTGGTTACATATGTAGAATGAATTGTAGGCCAATCGTGTCTAAAGGAATTATTGAGGTTTTATAATAATATTGGTTCTATTTCATGTAGAACCTTTGTACATTAATGTTATTGTAGTTGATGTTGCATTAAATCAACGAATGTTTTAGTCGAATAGGATGGTCCATTCAGTGAGGTTTGTCTTATACAACTATATGAATCCCTTATGAAACTATGGTACATCTCAATAGAGAATCAAAACACTCAAAGCAAGTGCACCCTTATAGGACATCATATTTGATACAATTGTGAGCACCTTATCAAGAGAATAAGGGGATTTATACTATCCAAGTGGATGAGAAAAAGATAATAATTACACTCATCTTAAGAAATTTATTATTAATGAGTTTTGGACTTGCAGTTTGATGGTATTAGTGTGTTGTCATAATTTATGACACAATTGAGCATAGGGGTCAAATTAATGATGACCTTATCCTTGCAGCTAATAACCCAACTTCGCCAAAAACCTGCAAACCTTGTTTTAATGGATATTCAAGACTATTTTATTACTTAGATTGAGGCAAATGTATTTGAATACGGGTTAACATCATCTCGTGACATTATCCAAACGTCAAAGGCTCAAATTTAACTTACAAATGATGTGTTATTCGTTTATATTGAATACAATAGTGGCTTGTTTTAATGGATATTCAAGACTACTTTATTACTTAGATTGAAGCAAATGTATTTGAATATGGGCTAACATCATCTCGTGACATTATCCAAACGTCAAAGACTCAAATATAACTTACAAATGATGTGTTATTCGTTTATATTGAATACAATAGTGGAAACAACATACGTGCATTTGAGCTTTAAATTCTCTTTACGTACTTGATGACAACTCCAAAACCTGATTGGTTCACAAAGAGGGTTATAAACCCATCTCAGATCTAATCTTTGATTTATTTGAAGCTTTCCCAGATGTTGTATACTTCAAACATCCACAACACTTTTTCCCCTTTGCAGAACTTTATCTACAACTAATACAGTCTCATGCTGTGAGGTTGATGAATTTCTCAACCTAGTTATCCCCTTTCATTCTCTACCCCTTGGGTAACTCAAAACCACAAAGAACTAATTTTTGAAAGATCCAGAGAAACCAAATAAATATAGGTTCCGTTTCATTTCATCTTCTGAGTAATAGTTCCTCGATCATGATTCACATAGGCACATTAGGAGACCATGGATTTTCAACTTATGCTTCTAATGCCATATTGTTTTAGATCCTTGAGCCAACATGATTCACTTCCCTATTTGTATTTGGATTCGTTTCATTTGTTTATCCTCAAATATTCCCACCAGATCTTGACTAACATGACTTTAAACTGATCAAACAAATACAATTCTAATTCCAATTCTGTTGGCTAGAACATAAGCATGACATTAAAGGCAATAGTTTGCATTTGCAAAATTAATTTTCGTCCAAGAGCTCTTCTTCAAACACTTTTGTTTCCCCAGGTTCACACTCAAATTTGCGAACATTGGTGTTAAACCATAGAGAAAATAGACAACAAAAAAAGAATACCTAGGATAAAGCCACATGTCATTATCTCGTTGCACAAAGCCAAGTGGAAAACACAACCATGGAACAACAAAGATCTTAGCCTCTTATGAGACCAATTTGCGAGATATCGACACTTATCGATTTCTCGTTACATGAAGAAATACGAGTTCCCTAAACAGAGTAAGTGCCTTTAATCTAAAACCTAGAGAGAGATATTTTTCATGTGATCGCTACATGGAGCATCTTGCAAAAGGTAACAATGGAGAACACCAACAAGCAACACCCTTCATAAGATAAGTCCACAAGACGCTGATATATGGAGTAATTTCATTTCACAGAGTTCGTTGAACCCTGAAGGGCAAAGAAAAGTCAAAACTGGGAATCAAAAAGATGTTGACACCTATCACCATGCCATTTCACAAAACATAATGGAAATTTAAGGTAAAAGGTATTGCAGAGTTGAAACTAGATCTCACAAATAGATGACAAGTGATAAGATCTTGTATCATGAGGCATGCTCAATCCTCTGGGCTCGAAGAAAATTGTCAAAACTTAGAGTTCATCAGAGAATGACACTTGGGGACTTTCATTACACGAGCAGTGGTGCAAAATAAAATTGAGAATAACATTGACCGCCCCTATGTGAGTAGAGTTCACGAGATCATGACACCTGGAGTGATCTTATTTCACAGACCTTGTTTATTTCTCAAGGCTTCATAGAAAATTCAAGAACCACGAGTCCTTGAAAATTTTGGCAGTTGGTGCCATATCGGTGCATGGGGAGAAAGAGGAAATCAAAGGTAAAAGATGAAAAACATTTTAGCAAACTTCATGAATACTTGAAAAGTGTCAAGATTGCATTTCATTGGGTGAAGTGAAAACATAGATGCTTGAGATGAAACCCGAGCAGAGTTTTCCCAAGGATGCAACACATGTTAAGCGGTCATTCTCTTTGAAAAAATTAGAGAAAACTCCGGACACAAGTATAAACCACAGATACCAAGGAATAAAAACAAAAAGGCCCCACAATATTGATGGTTGAGTTAAACATTGGAAACCTAAGATGCTAGGAACTCAAATAAACTAGATATCTTGAAAACAAGCCATGCCACCTTCTACAAGCTTGTTTTTGGTAATGCAAGTTTTTTTGTACCCTAAGATGATCTTGCTTCAATTTATCCCATGAAACTACTTTCCCATTCTCAGACAAACTAAACATTCTCTTTATGAACAATGTCGCTGATTACGAAACCTTACTATTAGAGCTAAATGCTAGCAAGATACCTGGGATCAAAATTGTAAAGGTGTTTGGAGGTTCGAATCTAGTAATTAACCAAGTATAAAACACAAGTAAAAGAAAAAAAAGAGATTAATGTAGTAGAGACACGAAGTGTGGGATTATATTAAACATTTTAAGGCATTTGGAAAATTTATATAATTAGAGAAGAAAATAGGGATGCAAATATAATGCCCAACTGAATAATTTATTATGTTTCATATCCTAACAACCCCTGTTAACTAAAGTATGATATAAACATCACATTTAGACCTTCAATACTCGATAACATTAACATTAGAGAGTGGCTCATGTGGCCCTAGATCTTGATGTTTTGGCATAAAGAAAAGGAAATTAGTTCCTTTGTAAATAGTGGCCATCCTTGAAGGTGATTTATAGATGAGAATTTTGATAATATTATAAATAAAAAATTACAACTTGTTATTACCCAGATAAAAATCCCAAGTTTTTTTAGGTGATCATTATAAAAAGGCCAAAACTTACTCCCTTTTTCCTCTGTTTCTATAAAAAGTCCATTGAGTATATCATGATGATAGTTCTTAGTATGAGTCATTAGTAAATGTACCTCCCTAAGAAGTCACAAGATTACTCCATTGGAACTCAAAAGCCCAAGAGTCAAACTAAGGTCAATTAGCCATGAGTTCAAAACTTTACATCCAATGAGTTATTAAGGCATGAACGATAATCGACTTGGATGAGTTTTTGTCGGCTTCTAACATAAGTCAGTAAATGTGCATTCATCAAATTTCAAAGCGGATGGGATTAGAAATTTAAACAAAAACAAAAAACTTTACTTGGGATTTGAAACTTAAATGTTTCACGAGTTAAAAGAATGTTGATTGCTACATTTCTCATGTTTTAAGTCAAGTCATGTTTTATGATGGGGTTAGGTCATAATTGCATATAAATTGGTGTTTTTTCATTCTAATTTATGATAGTTTTACCATAAATATATGCATTGTTAAATCACCATAAACTTACTATATAACAACTTTTTAGCTTAGGACACATTTATGTTGCGTTAACAACAAGCTTACGATGAAACTTGGTACACCATCAATGCAACAAAAAAAATTGTGGACATCAATTTTATGACATAAAATTAACATGACGATGTTTATTTATTGTGAATTTGATGCGTGTATAGACACCTAACTTTGGTACGAGACTAGTTAATTGCTATGGTGCTAGCGTATTTTTTTGTTTATTAATTGTTGGTTACGCTCTGATTTTTTGACTGATCTAATTTTTTGGCCAACACGTTCAAATCTTACTAATTTTTTGGTAGATCAAAAATAAGATTTGAACATGTTGGCAATGATATTTATGTGTTTATTAATTGTTTATTAAGCTCTTGTTGGCATGTGTTCCTTGTTTTTGCCTAACTTTCAAAGTGTTCCTTGGGTTTAATTTGATTTTCAACACTTTCACCTCTATGTTTCTCTTGTTGAATATTTATTCCTCTGTCTTCTTCCCATTCATCTTGTTGTTCCTTCCCCTCTCCCCATTCCAATTTGTTATAGGTTTTTTTCCAAAAAAGTAGCAATATTATGCTGGGATTCCAAAATCGTACTACTATAGTTCTGGTCACCTTCTTGGTGGACCATTTTGAACCTTGTTTTGGGTTCCCTACATTTCTGGTCCTCCTTTTTTGGCTTTTCATACCTGTTATATGTCAAATTGAATGCCAAAGAAGGGTCATAATTTGAATTCAATAAGTTTATAAATACATAAGTGTATTAGTGCATTTAGGACGACATTGGCATAATAATTATCTTCTGAAGTTGTAATAGCAAGGATTTCATTTATTAGAGAAACATCCTCATGCAAAAAGAAGTCATTTATTTAGAGAACATCAATAACATTTAATACCTATTGCATTGATTGAAAGGATAACTGTTGGTACATTTTCATTCCACTTGATTGCCTGTTGAATTGACATTTTACTTGTGTGTTGGTTTTTAATTTATTTAAATTACTAAGGACATGATAATAATGGAAGGATAAAACATGCCCCATTAACTTCCCCTATTTTTCATGGTTTTGAAAAGTTTTTCAGTATTATTAGGTTTCTAATGAAGTAGAGTTGTTTCCCAATAACTTGTAGTGAATTCTGGAAAATTGAGCGATATTTCCAAATATGAGGAGAAAATAAATAGGGTATTCAAATCAATATTATGGTATCTGATAATTTCCAAAACCATGTTTTATGGTTCTAGTTGTGTTAGTAAATGAGTGTTATAGTTCTAGTTGAGGTTATTCATTTTGACTATTTTTTATAGGTTCTATTCGTTTCACTATTTGGACTTGTTATGCACTATCTGTTTTTGGCAACTGTCTCTAGATTGCCCATAAATCAAGATACTCTTTAGACACTCTTTACCTTTTATCTAAAATATTCAATTAATGAAATTAGATTTGTTTTAATGTTTTTATATATACTAACACTTGATTGTAATGTTATATGGTGTAGTCATATAAAATGTCACTTGTGTGCAATGAGTATTACTTAAGACCACCCATCCCTAGCTTAGCCCTAGATCTATTTTAGAGCCTCTTTTGACACTTATCCAACTTTCATGCGAGCATTTACACATTACTAAACATCTTAAAATTAGTCCTAGACTCCCTAGTGCCTCAATTTCTACCACTTGGACACTAGTGTTGTACTTTGGACACAAGCACCCTGCGTTAGTGTCTCACCTTCAGATCTAATGTCCCTTACCTAATTTCAACCCCAAAAAATATCTTTTCAGTTCCTAAGACACCTAGGGTCAGCCTAGACCTATTTCACACTCCGCACATGCACCATATCAATATAAATACATGACTTTTAGCCCTTTATTTACTAGATGGAAATCAGATGAAAATCACACAAATGAATAAGTTGTCCACAATCAAGGTTATTGATCCCTATTTTTTCATACTTCTACATACAATCATCTATGAAAAAGTTATCAAAACTCTTCAACCAAGATCTCTCTAATAGATCATTACTACAACCATGAAGCTAATGCATTGCACACAAAGAATAAATTATCTATTCACAGAAATAGATTATACAATGCTGAAATTATTCTCTATATTTTTAGAACTCATCTAATACAATGAAGTGCTTTGCATATATAGGCAAGGAATATCAATCCTAACTAAGAGATCAAGCTAAGTGATCAATCATAACTAAGAGATCAAGATAGATATCAAACCTAAGACTAAGAGATAACTATATCTAAATGATAGAAACAACTAAAAAATATCCACATAATATCTAAGAGATAAATTTGTAATATCTTATAATATCTAAATAAGATAAATAAAATATCCATACATAAGTGGGTGGAAATAACTAGATACCTGGTTGAACATGAGCTAAGGTAAATAACTTACTCTAACAACCCCCCTCAAGTGAAGCTAGGGGCCAAAACTAAAGTGGCATATCTAGAATATGAGTCCTGAAAATAAGGTCTAATTAGGTACTCATGTACAATATATCCATGAAGCAATCTCTCATAAAGTGAAAAAATGGAGAAAATCCATTGTAAAATAAAACTCCCCACCACCCAAAAAAAAAGAGAGAAATGAAGGAAGAAAATGGGTCGAGTCAAAGTTGGAATGGCACTGAATATGAAGATCACTAAACACAAACACTGCACTCCAGAATACTGAGTAAAATGATGAACCTGAGGAAGCATTGTCTGAACACCCTCCTTCAATGCTAAACTAGGAGAAGATGGCAATGAAATTCTCTAAAAAAGTGGACTAAAAATGGTGAAAAGTGAACATAAAGACTGATGGAGATGTCACACTGCTGTTACTACACAAAAATTCACCAAGAATGCCATTGAGATATAACAATCCTCATATGGGTTCTAGCAAACCAAGTGCTTGAATAAGATACCTATGTACAAAGGATAAATCTAGAAAATATAGATAAAATCTCTCAAGAAGATGGTCCTGGTCGTGATAAAAGAGATTGGCAACTTAAATAGTAAAGGGTATAAAAACTACGGTACACACACATGAAGGTACACTAGGCTGTAAAAGCAAACCCCCCATGGCACTTTATAATTTAGTGCAAGTACAATATATCCCATATATAAAAACATCAAATGAAAATAAGGAAGACACTACATACACCAAAATAGATCCAGATAAGGAGATTGTCGATCTATCAAAAAAGTCATAAAAAATTATGAGAGTTGCTCCAAAATTAAGATAAAAATGTGGACTGGAAAATATAAAGTTTCTCAAACTTTAATGAAGGTACGAGTGTCTCCATAGAAAAAGGCAAGGTGCTAAGAAAGAGGCCTTGAGGAAACATGACACAAATGACAAGTGTGTCAAAGTGCCAATGTGTAAACCAGAATAAAACATGTCATGGGTTAACGAAAGAGTGTGAAAAATGGTGAAAAAGACCATCATGTATGTAAAAAACACATCCAAAATGATCAACTACCAAAAAATGACAACCTATAAAACACATGCAAAGGACGTCAAACACAACCAAAAATGCATCTGAGATAGTGCAAAGAGAATAGTGGCATAAGTGGTACAATACGGGCCAAGAATGAGAAAAAAAGTTGTTTGCTTGTGAAGGGGTTTGGATGCTTGCCAAACCGGACCTCACCCTACGGTGTTTGACAAATGAGATAAAAAAAGGTGAATAAAAAATGGTTACAATTTTATTTTTAATACGAAAAAATTAAAAAATTATCTGCACTTCAAATATTTGTTGCCACAGATGTTAATTCACCCCACAATATATTGTTTTAGAAAAAAAAACATGACATAAAAGTAGTCCCTTGCATAAAGAAAAGGCCCCCTTTGGGTGATTAAAAAAAAGTTTAATAATGAGTTTTTTGACTTTCAAAATTTAATAGCCAATGGATTTAAAAAAACATGGAAAGGTTAAGACTTTTGTTTCATTTGAAAAAGCATTAGAAAACACTTTTGACTTGGTTTCAAAAGCATCACAGAAGACAAAACCACGAATGGGCTATTCATGATAGTTTGGGACTGAACCAAGTGGTTAGACAACATTTTCAACCATGAAGGGATAGATCAAGAGGAGTAAGACCTCGAGGGAAGTTTTAGATTAATTTGGGGACTGCAAGGGAGTGATCAAGTGGTTTTATGAACGGTTTTAGAGCTAAAACCAGGTCGTATGATGTGTTTTGGATGAAACCAACAATGATCAAGTATTAATGGAAGTGGCAATGATAACCCAACAAGAAAGAAGGGTAGTAAGGACATGCAACCATAATATAGAGACCTAAGAAGGCCATACAACTACTAGAATAAAGTAAAATAGTTGTATCATAGCCTCTTGTTCTTCATGTAGGTTGTAATGGTTTAAACAAAAAAGAGCAGTGAAAGCTTCTCAAATAAAACTGTGAACTAACATGAAAGTCAACCAATCTTTACATCTAGGGCTTGACGTCTTGATAAGTTTTTTCACCAGAGATTACATGTAGACATGTTCATTATCCTTCTAAATGAACCAAAAACTTTAGATTTGCAACAATGCTTGCATGCCAATACAAAATACAAGTAGATGTAATATCCAATACAAATATTAAAATAAAATATATGTTTCCAAACCAAACCAGGCCTTAGATGGAGGGCAACATGTGTTGGCTCAGAGCAACCAACACCTTGGTAAGTAAATATATACAACCTCCCTTTAATGAATCTGATGCCCATAAAAACTATCCAAGATAAAAACTTAGTGGAAATGAATTCCTCTACATAGTCCTAGATGTGGAAAGAATTTACATGTAAACCAATGTGTGAGCTAGTGCAAACTAGATTGGAGACACCAAGTGGAAGGATGGTTCTCTATATGGAATCCCATATATTTCTCTCCACTGAAAACCCATATCCAAGCCGATCCACCAAAAAATAATTAATAAAAATAAAGGCCATGTGAAGTAGATCCGTTTAATGGGTCATGGAGGGTTTGATTGGTAGAAATAAGCCTTTAGGCCATAGAGGGTTTGACCTGATATAAATAATCCTTCAGAGGAGGCTTTGACCCAAGCTAAGTTGAACTGAGGAATCTAACACCTGTTGTAGACAATCTCAATACTAGAGATCAAACCTTCAATAAATCTAAAGCCAAGAAACAATATTTCAAGCATTATAAGGCTAACTTATGGAGTAATGGCTGTTAGGAGATGACTCTAATACCATGAAAGAGTTATCAAAACTCTTCAACCAATATCTCTCTAAGAGACCATTACTACAACCATGAAGCTAATGCATTGCACACAAAGAATAAATTATCTATTCACAGAAATAGGTTAGACCATGCTGAAATTATTCTCCATATTTCTAGAGCTTGTTTCATATAATGAAGTGCTTTGCATATATAGGAAATGAAGATCAATCCTAACTAAGAGATCAAGCTAAGTAATCAATCCTAACTAAGAGATCAAGCTAGAGATCAAACTTAGGACTAAGAGATAATTATCCCTAAAGGATAGAAATAAAAAAAAATATCCCCATAATATCTAAGAGATAAATATGTAATATCTCATAATATCTAAATAAGATAAATGAAATATCTATACATAAGTGGTGAGAATAACTAGATTCCTAGGTAAATATGAGCTAAGGTAAATAACCCACTCTCATAATATACAACCATCCCAAGCCCAGAATATATAGATTTCTAGTCTCAAGCCTCATTCAAAGCTCTCAAATTGACACTCATACTAGCATTCACTTGCACTTGCACCAAGCACTTAGGTGGGATAATTACATCGGGCTTGATCCCTCCTCAAAGTATTGGCATGTAGGCAAATATCAACACAACGGGGTGTTAAGGATGTCCAACATACCAAACTAACATCACACTTTTGATACTTGTGCCACTCAGGTATCCAAACAACACAAAAGTCTAGTGTTTCAGCACAAAACAACTCAAAATCATGCATAAATAGTGAATCAAAGCTCATCCACATAGGTACAAGTAGGTTAGACTCAATCAAAGGTGCACCCATAAGATCATAAGGTTCCTAAACAAAGGACATTAATGCTAAAAGTAGGACACTAGCATCCCAACACTATTGTCCAAGGTACATTTTTACTATCTAGGAGAGTTTATGACACCTGGACCCTATTTTTAACACTCAAATCTGCTTCCACACTAGTTTTCAACCTTTAGATCATTCGTCTCAATTAGTTTCCATCTAAGTGCTTATTTGTGTCATTCATTGTTATTTTTAGAAATATCATATTAGGTCAATACTTGCAAAAAATAGTGGTTGTATTTATTGCATATTTTAACTCTAATTTACTATACTCAAACCTTTTAACAACATAAGGATTACACTCTATAAACCCTTAAGAAGTTAAATCATTTAGCGAACTCGACTTACTTCAATAACTCCCAAACCCTAGACCTAGATGCTCTTAGGGTTTGTATCCTTTTTTTTTAATCCTTAGAATTTAATTCTAAAATCTCATATTTTATTTATTATTTTATTTTGGCAATATTTAATAGATTAAATTTCTTAAAATTTTCAAAATATACAACATTTTATTTTCCTACTTTCAAACCTAAAATGGAAGAATTCAATAATCGATTCGATGAGTTCGATAAGAGACAATTGTAAGATTTCATTTATAAACATTGAGATATGCAAGATGACCTTAACAATATTATCCATGAAGAGCTTCATAAATCTAATAATGGTCAATCTTATACTCCCCCAGATGTCAATATTGTTACACCTACTTTGGAGGCAACTCAGATTCCACAACAACCTATTTTAACTCGACAACATTCAACAATGGTAACACTTCCTATGGCTAGTTCCTCCTCTCTAGATGTATAATCCCTTATGCATGAGATCTATGATGTATAGGCTAAGGTGTTACATCTACAACAGGGTGCTACTAGGCCTTCTCATGCCTTAGATTCTCAAGTTATTTTACATACACCTTTGGCACAACATATATCAATAACTCCTTTGCCATCCAAATTTGTGGCACCTAAGCTTACTTTGTATTATGGTAAGAGTTACTCTGAGCACCATCTATGAGCTTTTCACACAATATGTTTGGACTTTGTGTCCAGTGATTGACTCTTTACTAAGTTGTTCCCTCACAGTCTAAAGGATTATGTACTATAATGGTTTTATGATCTTCTTAATCAGTATATCACAACATTCAATCCATTGGCAAATATGTTTTTAGCACACTTTTCAATCAATATCAATGATAAGGTTATCTATGCTCAAGTAGTATAACTCAAATGAAAGTCCAATGGGCCAATAACTGAATATGTCTTGAGATATAAAACTATATTAGCAAATATGACTAGACCCATGACAGATAGAGAACTCCAAGACATATTAAATTAGAGTTTGTTACTAGAATTGCATGAAGTTATCATATTAAATAAGTTTTCATCATTAATAGATCTTTGTCATACAATAAAGGAATGGGAAGTCAAGCTTATCTACATGGGTAAATTATAGTACACAACTAGATTAGATTCAACTACTAAGAGTTTCAATACGCCTTGATACAAGGTAAAGCCCAATGAAAACAAGAATGATTCAAAAATAATAGTTAATGTAACTTCAAACCCACCTCCTTGCTAGGTCCTATCAGCTCCTCCAAGTAGAACTTTTGAGACTCTTCCTCAGTATCCAACACGAGATCTACAATAACTCTTGAAATGTAATGTCATATCTCTCCCTGCCATTAAAGAGGTTGATAAGACAATACCTCTTCCAAATAACTATGATTCCAATTCATTACAAGATACAAGATTTAATAGAAGCTAATATCATTGATATTAACACTCGTATAGAGGCACCTAGACCACAATAAATGGAAGCAAAAGCATTGAAAATATTTTTATATATGTTTACATAGCATATAGCTAATGAGATAACAAGCACCTAAGGTGTTCACTATACTTATTGGGCACATCCACCACCAACATCCTATCATACTCAAACGATGGACACACACCCTCTAAATAATATCATTGGGGTGTATCATACTACAATGCTAGTTAGACCTCTCATCACTTTTTCAAAGGAAGAGATAGTTGATAATGACACATTTTTTATGCACTCTTTATAGGAGCCTACATTGATCATCATCCTATTTCGAGTGTCATGGCTGACAACGGGTCAAGTGTCAACATGTGTACTATCACACTTATACACCACTTGGGTTATTCAGATCAAGACATTTCTCAGACAGATACAACTATTCACAGCTTTAGTGGCCATGTTCATAGCTCCATCGAAGAGATAATACTACCATTATAGAATGGGCCCAAAAATGTGGCCACCAAATTCATAGTCATACATAGTGCAAACATATTTGACATGTTATTGGGTAGACCTTGGATACAACTTTAGTCCATTCTATCCATCATGTATAAATGTATCAAATATATACATGTCAATTAGGTAGTTACATTGAGGGCATTTCATATGAATATCCTTTACCTATTCCACAACCAATTATATAATAGACACCAGTTTTCGTTTAGCACACAAAGTCTATTGGCATAGATCCATTGAGCCACCAGTGCATGTGAGGTCTACTCCTATAGCAGTATCACATATGCATACTCTCCCATGGAGACCTTTATTACAGAGACCCTTGCGTCAAAGACATGTTGTGGATTATAAAATACCTCTCCACCACCACACATATCAGTGTTATATCATAGAGCACCCACTCTAGTTATAGTTTCTTATACTAGATGGGTCCTTAAAAACCTTACAGTTCAGAGGCCAATTCATTCAGCTTCACATATTCATAGCCTTATAGTTCATAGGCTAGTTTATTCAACTTCTCTTATTCATAGTCCTACTCCACAGACAATTTTAGCTACAGATCACTTAGTGTATTATATTCTCATATCCCAGATACCTCATCGCACAACATGCATGATCACTATCCTTTTATTTGATAAAGTGCAAGTTGATTGTGAGCCTCTTACAAGACTCATCGATTAGTAGTATCTCTCCTCTTACCTTGCTTCTTGTATACAATATCATTTTCATGATTGCTTGTACATAAATTATTTACATAAAAAACACAAAACATTCAAATATTGATAAAAAAACAAAAAAATACAATGTTTGCATATCCATGTTTACATTATTTATACTAGCTATGTGCTACATATATTAGCTCTCTTAATATAGTCAGTTTTATCATACATACATGCTTCACTTGTTCTTATCGAGTGTTGGCAAATTCTTAGAGCACTCAAGTCCATCATGTTCATAGGTTCTTACAGGACTCAAGTCCACAAAAATCTAGATTTGCTACTATCTACCCATTTGGGGCACATACATAGATTCGTCATTGATACATTCACCCATTAGGGGCATCATACTACATAGATTTTGGTTTTCTAGGTTACATCTTTCTATACTCTATATCACAATTTTAACATTATTTATGTTTTGATATTGATCAACCTATACTACTCATATTTTTTGCCGACTGCTACTATAGATTCAATTATGTGCATCTTTGCTCTTATACAAATTTGTACCATATGTTCATGCATACTTTCATTTATAGCTTTCGTAGTTTAGACTTGATTGTGTTTCTTTACTTCTACATCTATTTGAGGGAATTTGACTATGCCATTGCTCTACAGATCTATGCCAACTCATTTCATTATTTGTGCCTTCTTGATTGTGTATGCAAACATTTAAACATGTCTTTCTATGTGGCTCTAAGCCAACCTGCTTGTTGTTTACATATGTGGACATTTGAACATGTCATTATATGTATTATTTTCTTAGATTTAGTAACATGTGCCCATGTCCCTTGTATTGTGGCCCCTTGGCCTACTTTGCATGACTCGTGTTTATATGTATGCTTTCATGTATGCGTCATGGGCAAGAAACTTGTCTCTTGCTTGTTGCTTTCACACCTGATTATAGATGCCATGAGTGCCCTCTTGCATCTCCCCTCCCTCAGTTAACTTTTTAAGGGTTTATGGAGTGTAAGCCCTAAGTTTTTAAAGGGTATGAGTATAGTAAATTAGGGTAGAAATATGAAATAAATACATCCACTGATATGTGTAAGTATTGACCTAATCTAGTATTTTTTAAAATAGTAATGAATGACACAAATAAGTACTTAGAAACTAACTGAGACAGGTGATGTGGAGGCTGAAAACTAGTGTGGAATCAGATATGACTATCACAAATAGGGTCCAGGTGTCAGAAACCCTATTTGATAGTAGTATTATACCTTAGATAGTAGTGTTGGGGTGTTAGTGTCCTACTTTAAGTGTTAATTTCCTTTGTGCAGGAACTATTTAATCTTTTGGGTAGACCTACAACTGAGTTTGACCTGCCTATACCTATGTGGATGAGGTCTAAATCATTGTCTATGCACTATTTTTGATTGATTTAGGGACAAACCCTAGACCTCCATGTTGTTAAGGTATTGAAGTGGCACAAGTAACAAAATTATGATGTTATATGGGTAGGTTTTACATCCTCAACACCTCGCTATGTTGAGAGTTTCTTACATACCAATATTCTGAGGAGGGATCAAGTCTGATGTAGTTATCTTGCCTAAGAGCTTGGTGTAAGTGCAAGTGAATGCTAGTATGAGTGTCAACCTAAGTTCTTTGAATGAGGCTTGAGACTAGAAATTTATTTATTCTAGGATTGGGATGGTTGTAGATGACTGTATTCATAAATAGGGCAGAATAGGGATCAAAAAACTTGATTGTGCATAACTTGTTTTAAGCTTGTTTGTGTAATTTGTATTTGATTTCCATCTAGTGGATAAATTTCTAAAATTCATGTATTTATACTAATCTGGTGCTTGTGTATAGTGTGAAATAGGTCTAGGTTGACCCTAGGTGTCTTAAGAATTGAAAAAATATCCATTGGGGTTAAAATTAGGCAAGGCATATTACCATTGAAAGTGGGACACTAGCACATGGTGCTAGTGTCTAAAGTACTACACTAGTGTCTAGGTGGAATAAACTGAGGGACTAGGGGCCTAAATTGCTAGGGGAGGGTCCAAAAATAATTTTGAGATGTTTATGGATGTGTAAAAGCCCACACAAAAGCTAGATAAGTGTTGAAAGATGCCCTAAGATAGATCTAGGGATAAGCTACAGATGGGTGGTCTTAAGTAATACTCATTGCACTCAAGTGAAATTTTATATGACTATATTTGCCCCCCTTTATTATATAATTACAACAAAATGAAATGAATAGGATAAAGGAAAAATAAGCATACCTAGACTTACTTGTGATGTGAAGCCCATGAATTTGGGTCTGAGTGTGAGAGTGTGCTCCATTACGTATCTTGAAAATAAAACATGGATGAATCAGTTCTTAATTAATAGATATCAAAATCAAATACAAAAATGAATAAAGAGATAAGAGAAAGAGGAAATGAATGAATAAACCTCATTGGGTACGTGAACTAATGCAAAAGTCTGGTCACATCTTATGTGTGTGCATATAGATGGTGATCAACTGGTGAATAGATTGGAATAAGATGATGCCTTTCTCAATACTCATATGTGGGTGGCTCAAGAAATCAATCTAGTTTTGAATCCATCATTACCCACCCCTGCTTAGTGGATCATATACTTTGAATAACTTAGATTGGACTAATGGCTTGTCTAACCCTCCTATGTAGGCGTCTAAAGAACTCAAAATAGGCTATGAATCCATCATGGACTACCCATGTATGGTAGATGAATGTGTAAATTAAACTAAATAATGTAACTGTAACTGTGTAGGATGGCCCTAGGGCCATTTTGAAACTCTAAAATAAAAAAATGGCTAAGGGGCCACTCCAGTACTCAGGAATGTAATTCAAGGAATACGTAGAAATGCCAACTATTGTAGATGGAACAAGGCATAAATTTGGTGTGATTCCTCATGAAATGGTGTCTAAAGTGTACCAAAATAGAATGACATGAAGTTTTCCATTCCATCTAAGTTAAGCTAGTGTGAAGCTGATCATGTGAAAATAATGGGTCACGTACATGGCCCCAATTTTGATACTATGCATATGGATTCTAGATTGAGTTGTATCAATCTATATGTGTATATAAACTTAAGTGGGAGTGACCATTTACCACATGATGCCCCCAATCTGAGAAAACCTAATATGATTATATGCAAAACTGAGCATAAACTGATCAAATCTGACAATCTGTGATTGAAACTGTGCATATCTGGGTCATAACTACTATGACATTATATCAAATCTATATTTTTATTAATTTTGGGCTAATGGATAGTAGTGATAGGTTTCTAGTGTCTAAATTTTAGTGCTAATGTCCTATTTTTTTCTATGCAAACTAAAATTGATATGTGTCAGACCATTTTTCTATATGTTTCCCTGATTTTGTGCTCTATATTTTGTGTCTATGTGATGAAATTTGTTCTCTAAGTGCACTCAGATGGTCTAATCTCTATGAAAAGACCCTGTGAAATCCCTCTCTTTTAAGGGGAGTTGTACGTGTGTTATTACTATACTCACAAGAAAAGCTCTTCATGATGTATGTTAGGCTGAAAACATATGATATATGTGTAGTAAACCAATATAATGTATATACATTACATCATAATGTAAGATAATCGATTGTAATTTATGATGTATGCTAGATCAAACATTCCAAAGGTTATCAAGATAGATATAACAATGTAAGCATGTGTATGAACTACCTAATTTGAGTAACTAACTAGGGGGACGGGGCATGATGTTCATTAAGGCTACCAATAAGGAAAGGGGAGATGCATGAGGGCACTCATGGCATCTAAAACTAGGTGTAAGTGTAAAAATCAAGAGACAAATGTCATGGCCATGATGCATACATGAAAGCATACATACAAACACATGAGGCACGTAAATTAGGCTAAGGGGCCATAATACAAGGGACATGGACAAATGTCATTAAGTCTGAGAAAGTAATACATATAAGGACATATTCAATGTCTACATATGCAAAAAATAAGTAGGTTGGCTTAGATCCACATAGAAGCACATGTTCAAATGTTTGTATATATAATCAAAAAGACACACATAAGGACATGGGTGCATGTCCAAAGTACACACACAATGAAAGGAACTGGTGTAGAGATGGCATATTCAAATGCCCTTGAATATATGTAAAAGTAAAGAGACACAATAAAGTCTAAACAAGGAAAGATATAAATAAAATTATGCATGAACATGTGGTACAAAACTATATAAGTGCAAATATGTACATAAACTAAGTCTATAGTAGTAGTCAGCAAAAATATGAGTAGTATAAAATGATATAACTTGGTAAAGAACAAGCTATGAATGGGATGCCCCCAATAGGTGAATGTATTAATACTGAATCTGTGTATGTTCCCCCAATGGGTAAATAGTAGTAAATCTAGATCTGTGTGATGGACCTAAGTCTTGTAACAATTTACAAACACTTGACAAGAACAAGTGAAACATGTATGATAAAAAATGATTATACTAAGATAACTACTAGTATATGTAGTACTTGGATAGTAAATATTGTAAACATGGATATGCAAACATTCAAAATTATGTGTTTTTGACCAATATTTGAATGTTTTTATGTTTTGAACATATAATATTGTCTTTGTGTTTTTTGAGTATATAAGCTATGTACAAGCAATCATGAAAATTAAACTATATACAAGTGTAATGTGAATTGTTTTTGTATAGAATCTCTATAGATGCATGATGTTCAATGGGTTCTTGATAACCTTACTATTGAGTGAAGCTAGATGGTATACCTTTGGGCTAAGATTTTTGATTATTATGTATGGGCCAATCCAATTTAGTTTGAACTTGACTTTTATCTCTTCTTTGGCGTTGACATTTTTGAGATTATCTTTGAGGATGAGATCATTAATTTCAAATTCTCTGCTATAAACATAGTTATTGTAGGCCTGTTGGATTTGAATGATTTAAATTTTAAGGATTTATGAAGTGTAAGCCCTAGGTTGTTAAAGGCTATAAGTAAAATAAATTAGGGTAGAAATATGCAATAAATACATCCACTAATTTGTGCAAGAATTGACCCTATCTAATATTTTTTAAAATAGTAATGAATGACACAAATAAGTAATTAGTCAGAAATTGACTGAGATAGATGATCTAGACGTTGAAAACTGATGTGGAAGCAGATATGAGTGTCATAAACAAGGTCCAAGTGTTAGAAACCCTCATGGGTAGTAGCACTGTACCTTTGATAGTAGTGTTGGGGTTCTAATTTCCTAATTTTAGTGTTAATTTCCTTTGTGTAGGAACTATTTGATCTTCTAGGTGCATTTCTAATTGAGTCTGACCTACTTGTACTTGTGTGAATGAACTTTGATTTTCTATATGTGCACTCTTTTGAACTGAGTTTTGACCAACCCTAGACCTCCACATTTTAAGGGTATTTGAGTGGCACAGGTACAAAAAGTGTGAAATTAGTTGGGTAGGTTGGACATCCTCAACACCCTATTGTGTTGAGATTTGCCTGCATACGAATACTTTGAGGAGGGATCAAGCTTGATGTAGTTTTCTCACCTAAGTGATTGGTGCAAGTTCAAGTGAATGCTAGTATGAGTGTCTACTTGAGTGATTTGAATGAGGATTGAGACTAGAATTCTATGTATTCTAGGTTTGGGATGGCTGTAGATGAATGTATGCAAAATTAAGGTAAAATAGGGATCAATAACCTTGATTGTGCACAACTTATTCTAAGCTTATTTGTTTAATTTTCATCTAATTTCCATCTCATGGATAAAGGGATAAAATTCATGTATTTATAGTGATCTGGTTCTTGTGTGGAGTGTGAAATAAGTATAGGATAATCTTAGGTGTCTAATAAATTAAAAAGATATTCGTTGGGGTTGAAATTAGGCAAGGGACATTAGCACTGAAAATGGGACATTAACATGAGGTGCTAGTGTATAATTTACGATGTTAGTGTCCAAATGGGAAAAAATGAAGTATTAGGGGCCTAAATCCCTAGAGGAGGGTTTAGGACTA
Organism: Torreya grandis; assembly: GCA_037957365.1. NCBI lineage: Eukaryota > Viridiplantae > Streptophyta > Pinopsida > Cupressales > Taxaceae > Torreya > Torreya grandis. The sequence continues at coordinate 494,835 of JARHVA010004952.1, read as the reverse complement.
ATTTTGAAATGTTTAAGGATGTGTAAAGTCCTGCACGAAATATGGATAAGTGTGGAAAGAGGACCTAAGATAGGTCTAGGGATAAGCTAGGTATGGGTGGTCTTAAATAACACTCATTACACTCAAGTGACATTTTATATGACTATATTTTCCCTCCATTTATTCTAAAAATGTGGCAAAGTGAAATGACTAGGATAAAAGAAAAATAAGTGTACCTACACTTACCTATGAGGTGAAGCCTGTGAATTTGGGTCTGAGTGTATGAAGTGTGCTCCATTATGTATCCTACAAATGAAACATGGATGAATGAGTCGTTACTTAAGAGATATCAAATTCAAAGACAAAACTAAGTAAAGAGATAAGAGAGAGAGGAAAGAAAAAAATACACCTCACTGGGTACATGAACCAATACAAAAACCTGGTGATATCATGTGTGTGCATGCATATAGATAGTGATCAAATGGTGAATAGCTTGGAATGAGTTGATGGCTTACTCAATCCTCATATGTGGGTGTCTCAAGAACTCAATATAGTTTTGAATCCATCATTGCCAACCCTTGCTCAGTGGATCATATACTTTAAATAACTTGGATTGAACTAATGGCTTATCTAACCCTCCTATATAGGTGGCTCAAGAACTCAAAATAGGTTATGAATCCATAATTGCCTACCTATGTGTAGTAGATGCATGTATAATGAAAAATGTGAAATGTAATTGTAATTGTGTAGGATGACCCTAGGGCCATTTTGAAACTCTAAAATGAAAAATAGTCAAGGGACCACTCAGGTACTCAGGAATGTAGCTCATGTACTATGTGGAAATGCCAACTACAGTAGATGGAATTAAGCATCAATCTGGTGTGATAATTGGTGAAAATGGTGTTTTAAGTATACCATGTATAGAATGACATGGAGTTTTCCATTCCATCTAAGATAAGCTGGTGTGAAATTGATCATGTGGAAATAATGTGTCATGCACATGCCCCCAATTCTGATAACTATGCATATGGATTCTTGACTAACTTATAACAATCTATGTTTGTGTATCTAAACTGAATTTGGAGTGATCATGCTACACATAGTGCCCCTAATTTGAGCAAACTTGGTATGATTTTATGAAAAATTGAGCATAAATTGATCAAATTTGACAATTTGCAATTGAAACTATGTAAATCTGGGTTGTAACTATTGTGCCATTCTATCAAATCTAGATATTTATTATTTTTGGGCTAATGTATAGTAGTGATGTACCTTATATATTAGCACTAGGGCACTAGTATCCTACTTTTAGTGCTAATGTCCTATGTTTTTTTTATGAAAACTAAATTTGATGTGTCTGACTATTTTTTATGTGTTTGCCTAATTCTATGCGTATTTTATGTGTGTGTTGAAAACTATTCTCTAAGTGCACCCATATGGTTTGATCTCTATGACAAACCCCTATGAATCCCCCCTCTTTTGAGGTGAGTTTTTAAACTGTGAAATAACTATCCTCAAAACAAAAGCTTTGCATGATGTATGTCAGGGTGAAAACATATGATATATGTGTGGTAAACCAATATAATGTATATACATGACATCAGATATAATAATTTTATGTATGTATATGAACTGCATAATCTGACAATAATCTATGTAACTACCTAGGGGATGTGGCATGATGTCCATCAAGGCTCCAAAAAATGAAGGGGAGATGCATGAGAGCACTCATGGCATCTAAAATTGGATGTAATTGTAATAAGCAAGAGACAATTGTCATGGCCATGATGCATACATAAAATCATACATACAACACACATGAGGTAGAAAAAGTAGGCCAAGGGGACATAATATAAGGGACATGGGCACATGTCACTAAATTTGAGAAAGAAATACATACAGAAACAAGGTCAAATGCCCATATACGCAAACAATAGACAAGTTGTCTTAGAGCCACATAGAAGGAAATGTTCAAATGTCCACATACACAATGCAGAAGGCACACAAAAGGACATGGACACATGCCCAAAGCATACACACAATGAAAGGAATTCACTTAGAGCCATAGAACAATGTCATATTCAAATGCTCTCAAATAGATGTAGAAGTTAAGAGACACAATCAAGTATAAACTAGGAAAGCTAGAAATGAAAGTTTACATGAACATGCATAAATCCGTATAAGAGCAAAGATGTATATAAACTGAGGCTATAGTAGTAGTAGCCAAAAAAAATATGAATAGTATATAACTATATAACCTAGTAAAGTGGAAGTTGTGCATGGGATTGGGTGAATATATCAATGATGAATCTATGTATGTGCCCCCAGTGGGTAAATAGTAACAAATCTAGATCTATGTGATGGAACTGAGTCCTGTAAGAATCTGTGAACACTTGATAAGAACAAGTGAAACATATATGTATGATAAAAAATACTATACTAAGATAGATAGTATATGTAGTACCTAGCAAGTAAAGAATGTAAACAATGAAAATTTTGTGTTATTGAGCAATATTTGAATGTTTTTGTGTTTTGAACATATTATATTATTTTTATGTTTTATGAGTATATAAACTATGTATAAAAAATCATGAAAATGAAACTATATACAAATGTAATGTGAGTTGTTTATGTATAAAATCCCCATAGATGCATGATTAATGGGTTCTTGATAACCTTATTGTTGAGTGAAGCTAGATGGTATACATTTGGGCTAAGCTTTTCGATTATTATGTATGGGCCAATCCAATTTGGTTTGAACTTGCCTTTGTCTCTTCTTTGGCATTGATGTTTGTGAGATTCTCTTTGAGGATGAGATCATTAATTTAGAATCATCTATTGTAAACACGACTATTATAGGCATGCTATGTTCATTTTTGGTATGCTCTGAGATGTTCTATGGCTTAGATGAGTATGTGATCTAACTGTTCAAATTCATGGAGATGTCTTTTTATTTATCAATCATCTATAATAATCCCTTTTGAGGGATAACTGTAGGGATGTAATTTCTAATTCCAATGGGATAACTGCTTCTATGCCATATCCTCTATAATCCATAATAGAAATAAAGAACAAATCCAATAATGGTTAATCTTATACTCCCTCAGATAACAATATTGTTACACCTACTTTTGGGGAAACTTAGAATGCACAACAACCTATTTTAACTCAGAAACCTTCAACAATGGCAACACTTCCTATGACTAGTTCTTCCTCTCAATATGTATAATCATTTATGCATGAGATCCATGATCTGCAAGCCAATGTGTTATATATACAACAAGGTGATACTAGGCCATCTCATGCCTTGGATTCTCATGGTGTTTTACATACACCTTTGGCACAACATATAGCGGTAACTCCTTTGCCATCCAGATTTGTGTCACCTAAGCTTACTTTATATGATGGAAGGGTGACCCATAGCACCATCTATGAGATTTCCACGTATCATGTTTGGACTATGTGTCCAATGATTGGCTCCTTACTAAGTTTTTCCCTCACAATCTAAAGTAGTATGCACTACAATGGTTTTATGATCTTCCTAATTAGTCTATCACAACACTCAATCCATTAGCAGATATGTTTCTAGCACACTTTTTAATCAATATCAATTATAAGGTTTCCTATGCTCAAGTGGCATAAATCAAACAAAAGTCCAATGAGCCATTATTTGAATATTTCTTGCAATAGAAAACTATATTAGCAAAGATGACTATCCCTATAGAAGATAGAGAACTCCAAGACATATTAAAACAATGTTTGTTACTGGCATTGCATGAAGCTATCATATTCAAGAAGTTTCCATCATTTACAAATATGTCATACATTAAAAGAATGGGAAGTCAAGCTTCTCTTTATATGAAAAAATAAAGTACACAACTGGATCAAATTCAATTACTAAGAGTTTTAATAAGTCTCCATATAAGTGAAACCTAATGAGAACAAGAATGATTAAAAAATAACAAGTAATGTTGTTCTAGAGCCACCTCTTTATTTGGTTTTATCAACTCCTCCAAGGAGACATTTCATGACTCTTCCTCAATCTCCAACATAGGTTGTATAACAACTCTTGGAATGCAATGTCATATCTCTCCTTCCATAAAATAGGTTGATACAACAAGGATTATTCCAAAGAACTATGATTCTAATGCATTCTATGACTATCATAGGGCACCAGGCCATACTACAAACAAATGCATTAACTTGTAACATAAGATACAAGATTTGATTGAAGCTAATATCATTGATCTCGACACTCCTACAGAGGCACCTAGACCATAAAAAATGGAAACAAAATCATTAAAAATATTTTCACATCCATTTCCAAAACATACAGTTAATGAGACAGTAGGCACTTCAGGTGTTCACTATACTTATCAGACACATCCACCACCAACATCCTATCATACTCAAATTATGGACACACACCCTATAAATAATATCATTGAGGTGTATCATACTATAGTGTCAGATGGACTTCTCATCACTTTTTTAGAGTAAGATATAGTTGATGATGACATAGATTTCTATGTACTCTTTGTACAAGCCTACATTGATCATCATCCTATTCAGAGTGTCATGGTTGATAATGGGTCAAGTGTCAACATGTGTACTAACACAATTCTACACCACTTGGGTTATTTAGAGTAGGACATTTATTAGACATATAATTATTCATGGCTTTAGTGGTCATGTTTAGAGCTCCATCAAGGAGATAGTACTACCATTACAAGTTTGGCCCACACACATGGCCACTAGATTCATAGTAGTACATAGGTAAGCATATTTAACATGTTATTAGGTAGGCCTTAGATACAATAACTTCAGTCCATTCCATCCATCATACATATATGTCTCAAATATATACATGTCAATCAGGTGGTTATCGCTGAGGGCCTTCCATATGAATATCCTTTTACCTATTCCACAACTAGTTATATAGTAGCACCAATTCATGTTTAGCACATAGAGTCTATTAGCACACATTTGATATCATTTGAACCACCAGTATAGGTGAGGTCTAATATTATAGTAGTGTCACATATGCATACTCTCTTGTAAAGACATTTATTGGAGAGACCTATATGTTAGATACATGTTGTGGGTATTAGATGGCCTATCTCTACACCACCACATAGATCAATGTTACAACATAGATCACCCATTCCAATTGTAGTTTTATACTAGATGGGTCCTTAAGAACCTATACTTCATAGGCCAGTTTAGTTAGCTTCACAAATTCATAGCCGTATAATTCATAGGCTAGTTCAGTCAGCGTCTCAGATTCATAGTCCTACTACACAGGGAAATTCAATTATAGATCACTTAGTGCATCCGATTCTCAGATCCTAAATACCTCATCATGCATCATGCATGATCACTATCCCTTTATTCGATACAAGGCACGTTGAATGTGAGTCTCTTGTGAGACTCATTAGTTAGTGGAATATATCTTCTTACCTTGCTCCTTGTATATAGTTTCATTTTCATGATTGCTTGTATATATATTATTTAATCAGAAAACATAAAAACATTCAAATATTGATCAAAAACACAAAATTTAGATTATTTGTATATCCATGTTTACATTCTTTATACTATCTAGGTACTACATAGACTATCTATTTTAGTATAGTCAGTTTTATCATACATACATGCTTCACTTTTTCTTGTCAAGTGTTCATAGATTCTTACAAGACTCAGGTCCATCACATAGATATATATTTGCTACTATCTATCCATGGGGGGTACATACATAGATTCATCATTGATACGTTCACCCATTGGGTGCATCATACTACACACATTTTAATTTTCCAGGTAAAAGCAACCATTTTGAAACACTCAATCATACATCTTTGCCTCATGATACATACCCAAATTATTTTGAATATGTCATGAACAATATCAAGGACATTGAGGATGTTATTTTTTTTTCCAATGAGGATTTTCCTTCACATTGTTTATATATATTGATATTGATCATCCTATACTAATATTTTTTTCCAACTACTAATACTATAGAGTTAGTTATGTACATCTTTGCTCTTATACAGATTTGTACCACATGTTCATGCATACTTTCATTTCTAAATTTCTTAGTTTAGACTTGATTGTGTATGTTTACTTCTACATCTATTCAAGGGCATTTGAATATGCCATTGTTATATGGATCTACACCAATTCCTTTCATTGTGTGTATGATTTGGACATGTGCTCATGTCCTTGTGTGTGCCTTCTTGATTGTGTATGTGGACATTTGAACATGTCATTTTATGTGGCTCTAATACAATCTTATTTTTATTTACATATGTGGACATTTGAACATGTCTTTGTATGTATTACATTCTTAAATTTAGTGACATGTACCCATGTCCCTTGTATTGTGGCCCCTTGACCTACTTTTTTAGCCTCTTGTGTTTGTATGTGTGCTTTCATGTATGTGTCATGGCCATGACAGTTGTCTCTTGATTATTGCTTTCACACCCAGCTTTAGATTCCATGAGTGCCCTCATGCATCTTCAGTTCCTCTTTGGGAGCCTTGATGGACATCATGCCCCTTCCCCCTAGGTGGTTACTCAGATTATTACTTAGATTATGTAGTTCATACACATAATTTAATTGTTATATCTATCTTGACAACTTTGTGAATGCTAGATCTAACATACATCATATATTACCAACTTATGCTCAGATTATCTAACATTTTGATGTCATGTATATACATTATATTGGTTTACTAAGAAAATATCATATGTTTTTAGCCTAACATACATCGTATATTACCAAATTATGCTCATATTATATTACATTATGATGTCATGTATATGCATTATATTGGTTTACTACACATATATCATATGTTTATAGCCTAACATACATCAACATTACCATTCTTTTGAAGATAATTATTGCATAGGTATAATAACTCCCATCAAAAGAGGGGGGCATTCATAGGGGTTTGTCATAGAGATCAGACCATCTAAGTGCACTTAGAGAACTATTTTTAGTCCAAATACATAAAATACATAACATATAATCATGCAAACACACATAAAAATAGTCAGACACATATCAGTTTCAATTTGCATAGAAAAAACACAGAAGGACGTTAGTGCTGAAAGTAGGATGCTAGTGCCCTAGTGTTATTGTCCAAGGTACAATGTTACTATCCAATAGCCCATAAATAATAAAAATCTAGATATGATATAATGACACAATAATCAAAACCTAGATTTGCATAGTTTTAGGCACAAATTATCATATTTGATCAGTTTTTGATAAATTTTGCACATAATCATATCATGTTTCCTCAGATTATGGGCATCATGCATGACATTATCACTTTTACTTCAGTTCAAATACATAGACATAGATTGGTCTAGCTCAGTCCACAATCCATATGCATAAATATCAAAATTAGGGGCATGTGCACAACACATTATTTCCACATGATTAGTTTCACACTAGCTTATCTCAGATGGAATGAAAAAATCCATGTCATTCTATATATGGTACACTCAAGACACCATTTACACCAAGTATCACACCAGATTGATTCTTTATTTTCTCTGTAGTAGTTGACATTTACGCTCAGTCTTTGAGCTACATTCTTGAGTGGCCCCTTTGCCATTTTTAATTGCAAATTTTCAAAATGGCCCTAGGACCATCCTACACAATTACAATTACATTGCACAATTTCAATTACATATTCATTTACTACACATGGGTAGTTAATGATGGAGTCATAACATATTTTGAGTTCTTGAGCTACCTAGATAGGAGGGTTGGACATGTCATTAGTCCAATACAAGTTATTCAAAGTATATGATCCACTGAGTAGGTGTGGGCAATGATGGAGTCAAAATCGGATTGAGTTATTGAACCACCCACTTATGAAGATTGAGAAAGCTATCATCTCAGTCCAAGATTTTCACCATTTGATCACTATCTACATGCACACATAGAGGATGTCACCAAGTTTTTACATTAATTCACGTACCCATTGACATGAATTCATTCTTTTATTATCTCTCTTATCGCTTTACTTAGTTTTATCTTTGCTTTTGATATCTTATAAATAATGATTGATTCATCCATGTTTCATTTTTAAGATATACATTAGAGCATGCTTCACACACTCAAACCCAGATTTACAAGCTTCACCTCAGAGGTAAGTCTAGGTACACTTGTTTTTATTTTATCCGAGTTATTTCACTTTGTTGAAATTCTATAATAAAGGGGGGGGGGTAAATGTAGTCATATAAAATGTTACACTGAGTGTAATGAGTGTTACTTAAGACCACACATCTCTAACTTAGCCCTATACCTATCTTAAGGCCTCTTTCAAAACTTATCCAACTTTTGTGTAGGTCTTTACACATCCCTAAACATCTCAAAATTAATCTTAGACCCTCCCCTAGGGATCCAGGCCCCTAGTGCCTCATTTTATGCCACTTGGACATTAGCCCTGTACTTTGGACACTAGCACCTTGCACTAGTGTCCCACTTTTAGTAATAATGTCCCTTACCTAGTTTCAATCCATTGGATATCTTTTCAATTATTAATACACCTAGGGTTAACCTAGACCTACAATTTGCACAAGCACCAAATCAATATAAATACATGATTTTTAACCCTTTATCCACTAGATGGAAATCAGATGCAAATTACAAAAACAAGCTTAAAATAAGTTGTGCAAAATCAATGTAATTTATCCCTATTTTTCCCTACTTTTGCATACAATCATCTACAACCATCCCAATCCCAGAATACATAGATTTCCAATCTCAAGCCTCATTCAAACCACTCAGGTCAAAAATCATACTAGTATTCACTTGCACTTGAACCAAGCACTTAAGTGGTAGAATGACATTGGGCTTGATCCCTCCTCATAGTATTGGTATGTAGGCAACTCTCAACACAATAGGGTGTTGAGGATGTCTAGCCTACCCAACTAATAACACATTTTTTCTACTTGTGTCATTCAAATACCCTAACAATATGGAGGTATAGGGTTTTCTCACTAATCAACTCAAAATAATGCACATACAATGAATCAAAACTCATCCACATAGGTATGGGCAGGTCAGACTTAGTTGGAGGTGTACCCAAAAGATCACATAATTCCTATACAAATGACATTGGTGCTGAAAGTAGGACACTAGTGTCATTTGGTTTGGTGTGTTACATTATCTTTTATATTTAATGCAATCTAATTTTCCACATATACATTTTGGTGAACTTGTGTTGTCTTGCACTCTTAGGATTAAATCTTGCTTATTTTTTGGTAGAGTTAGTTTTTTCTAGGGTTTCCCAAACGCTTGATGTATTGTGACCTCCTATTAGGGTTAGACATGCATTTTTTTTGGTGGATTTGATTTTTATCTCAAGGTTCCAAAACTCTTGATGTATTATTCCCTCTTATTAAGGTTAGATATCATTTTAGGGGGTTTTATTAGATATGGTTTGTGTTGATTCATGTTATATCTCTTTAGCCCTAATTACTTTGTGCTTGCTTCAAATCCTAGTGTGTTTGTTAAGGATCACCCTTTAAATCCATTTGTTCAAGACATTGCAAATGCTCTATGAATGTCCTACCTTTTCACAATGATGTAGATTCTAACGATTATGGTTATTATGATAGCAAGGGAATCAATGTTAGCATTAAACAAATAAAACTAGAGAAATATTTATTTGGACCTAGTTGTGTACAAAAACAAATTACTTTCTTTGTAGAATATAATAAAAACCTAACATAAGCCATAGGGTATTAAAAAAAATGTAGCGATCTATTTTCATGTATAAATTAGTCTTTCTTCTTTGAATACCCGTTGATAATAATATGATTGATAGAGCCTCTCAAGATTATTATTGGAATGAAGATGACAAAAATTGTGATTATAAGACCCAGTTAGAAGAGTAAAATGGAGATGAGCCCATTGATTAAACTAATAAATACACTATGACCAATCATGTTGATATCTCTATAATTATGAATGTATTGAATTTTTTTTTTTGTTAAAATATCCCTACTCATGGAGTTGATTCGAAAGTTCATCCTAACCCCACAAATTTATATATTTATTGTAATATTCATTCTTATCAAACTGCTTTGTTGTCAAATGCTTAAAATTATTCTATTGTTTGTCCTCCTCAAAATTTTATTCATACAAATGTTTAAAATGTTTTAGTGCATTCTCAACATTTTTCAACTCTCAACATATTTTTACTATTCCTCTATTTTAATTTTAATTATGGATACATCAAATGAAATAAATACCTTGTAATTTACATCAATGCTTAAAATTTGGACATCATGGTCAAGTGATTATGTTTACAAGAGATATTAATTTTTCAAAGAAACAATTCCAAGATGAAATGATATACATAGAAACACCACAAACATCATTACAACATGTATCTAAAATAAGGGTGCATAAAATACAAAGACATAAATCAATTCCAATCAAGGTGTAATCATCATAAACTATGCTTCCAAGACAAACAAAAAATCTCATAGAAAATTAAGGTGTGAGAGATATTAGTTGCACAATTAATAATATTACAAATAGATATGATTATGACTCATTCTTTTTACATTTATAGGTCCTAACATGCCCTATACATGATGCTTGTGGTATTAGTGCTTCAACTTTGATATCTTCTGATGACTATTTTAAACCTCCTAAAATAATTTGTCAGTTTCACCAACAACCCTCATAATTTGAACATTGAACACTATTTGTCTTGATATATTATATTATATTATATTTCGTCTTTAGATATTTAGATGCTTATTCATTTTCTTTATATGATTCTTATGAGCCATATGTGTCCACGATGTTGTAATGTTGTATATTTTATAGTTTAGTACAAGAAACGACTCATTATAGAGATAAGTTTAGTAGAGATTTTATAAGGGTTTGATAAGGCATGACTCTTTCGCAAGGGATCATTTGCCTATATGTATGGTTCCGTTATTAAATATAGATAATTATTGAGTTTTGTATAACATAAAATTTATTTGGTATTGGAGCGCAATTCATATTATGGAGAAATAAAATGATATAGAGTAACATCGACACCATAGCTTGTTATAGAATAAAATTGGAATAGCTCCTCCGTACACAAATTTCACCACACTTCTTCACCCACCATTGCATGCATCCAGTCTAGTTCACATTTAGTGAAATTTTCTGTAGGTTATATCCATTATTGGTGTAGTCAACATCATCATGTAGCCTGCTTAGATGATGAATTATTGTTGGTCCAGAGATCACAAAACCATCCAAATGTAAAATCCTAGTCATTGAATAGTCTATATGGTGTGTTATAGTTTAATTTATTTTAGGTTTAGATAAATAGTTGGATGTTTTAAGAGTTTAATATTTATATAGTTTATTGTATCGTTTTATAAAGAACTCAAAAACTATTAAGATAATAAAATTACAAATAGGCTAAGATATGAAACAATAATTTAGAATTGATTCGTATTGAATGACTTGAAATATTTATAAAATCACACCATGCTTAAATAAGCCTTAACTCATAATTTAGAGTTGACATGTAAAAATTTGAAAAAACAAAAATCTAAAAAAAATGCCTATTTTTAGTAGCTACTATTTATAGTAAATTTTGCATGCAAGCACACAACTCTAAAAATTTCTTGAAATATATTAAATGTTAAAATTAGCCTATCAGTTGAAATTCAACTGAAGTTGACATCCGATCCTAAAAATATACAATTTCTAAAATTAGAAAATTCTCAAAAAAATCATTAAATGTTAATTTTAGACCCTCAGATGATCATGTTTGGCATCTAAAAAATATAAAAATCAACTCTAAGGGGATAGAGATCAAATAGAGCTATGGGTCAAAAGTTATGGCCTTTGGAAGGTTGGCCTATTTTTTCTACATCATTCTCCTCTGGTTGAAAACAACTCAGCTCGTACGAGTTGCCCTGATTGTACTGCTGCCATTTTTTCTTGTCAATCTTCTTCAACTTCTATTTTGTAATCCAAGTGTTGTCTTCTTATTTGAATCCTTCCCACTATACCAAATACCTATTATAATTCCCTTGCCTTGTGCTCACTGTCTTCATATCCAAAACCTGCACTATATTTTCTTTTTTTTTCTTTGGAACATGCTCTTCCCAATTTACTTATTCATCTTTGTCACCTTCACCATCTTCTCCATGGAATTCATATAAATATGAAACATTAAATACTAGAGATATATCAAAATTCTGTGGTAAACTCACCTCATAAGCATTGTCATTGATTTTTTTCACAATTTTGCATGGCCCAATTTTCTTGTACTTCAACTTATTGTACGTGCCTTTTGAAAATATTTCTTTCCTCAAGTAAACCATTACCAAATCTCCTTCTTCAAATACCTTGGATCTACTTTTTATATCTATTTTTGATTTATATTTCTCATTACTTTCCTATAACTTTTTTATTACTCCTTGTAATTATTGCATATGCTTTACAAATGCTTTTGCATCATCACTAATTTGATCTACAATTGATAATTGTACCGAATATAAAACACCCATGGGATTTCTCCCATAAACAATCTAAAATGTTGACTTTCCTGTTGATCTATTCACTGAACTATTATATACAAACTCAGCTTGTGGTAAAGCCAAGTCCCATTGCTTGGGCTTCTCTCCCACTATGCATCTCAATAAATTTTTCAAGATCCTATTCACAACTTTTATATGTCAACTGTTTGTAGGTGATATGCATTACTGAATTATAACTTAGTACCCATCTTCTTCCATAAAGTCCTCTAAAAATGACTTAGAAATTTCATGTCCCTATCTGAAGTAATAGTTTTTGGCACACCATACAATCTCACAATATCCTTAAAAAATAATTTTGTAACTCTAGTGGTGTCATTTATTTTCTTATATGCAATGAAATGAACCATTTTAGAAAATATGTCTACAACAACAAAAATTGAATCATTACCTCTCTATGTGTTAGGCAATCTCAACATAAATTCCATACTCAAATCTGTCCATGGTCCTCTTGGAATCGGTAATGGCATGTATAGTCCAGTATTTTGTTCATGTCCTTTAGACACCTGACATATTCTATACCTTAAAACATACCTTATCACATATCTCTTTATCTTTGGTTAAAAATACTTTTCCTCCACCAAAGCTATTGTCTTCATCTTACCAAAACGTCCATCCAAACCACCACTATGTAATTCTTTTATTATATTGTCTCGTAGAGATCCAAATGGAATGCAAAATTGTTTCCCTTTGAAGAGATAACCTTCCTATATAAGATACTCATCATGAATAATATTTGTTCCACTTGTTAATGGATTTTTGAACTGTTCAACTATCTTGCCAAAATATGGATAGTATCATATTATTCTTTGATAAGTTCAAAACCAACTACTTCACTCACCATAGTATTTAATAATGTTACTCTCCTACTCAATGCATCAGCTAGCTGATTCGATTTTTTCAATTTATGCTTCAACATAAAAGTATACCCTTGCAAGAAAAAAACTCACTTTGCTTGCCTACTATTCAACTTCTTTTATATATTCACATACTTCAAAGCCTCATGATTTGTAAATAAAATAAACTCCTCAGGCACCAGGTAATGCCTCCAATGTATTAATGTTTGTACAATTGCATAAAGTTTAACATCATAAGTAGAATACTTTGTTCTTACCTCATTCAAATTCTCATGAAAATATGCTATTGGATTTCCTTCTTGACTCAACATAGCACCAATTCCCACAAATGAAGCATCATAATCAACCTCAAACACATTGTTAAAATCTGATAATGCTAAATTTGGTCTTTCTCTAATCTTTTTCTTCAAAATTTGAAAACTTTCTGTGGCTGCTCTAGTCCATGCAAATTCCTTCCCTTTTATGTAATCTGTTATTGGTGCCACAATAATATTAAAAATTTTAACAATTTTTTTGTAAAAAAATTGTTAACCATGGAAACTTCTTACCTATGTAATGCTTTTTGTAATAGGCCACTCAAAAATTGTCTTTATATTTTTTGCATCCATTTTCACACCATCTGCTAAAACTACAAATCCCAAAAATACCAAACTATTATGCATAGACCTGCACTTCTTCAAATTTACATACAACTTATCTTTTCTTAACAAATATAGTACCATTCTCAGATGTTGTAAGTGTTCTTATTTAGTCTTATTGAATATCAAAATATCATCAAAATAAACAACTATAAACTTATCAATATATTCTTGTAGTATTGTATTCATCACCCTCATAAATGTGCTAAGTGCATTAGATAATTTGAATGGCATCACCATCCACTCATATAAGCCATCCCTAGTCTTGAATGTAGTTTTTCACTCATCTCCTTCATGAATTCGAATATGATAATAACTATTCCTTAGATCAATCTTGGTAATATTATTTACTCCTACAAACACATTCATCATATCATCTAAATGAGGTATAGGAAACCTATAATTTATTGTAATTTATTTAATTGCTCTACTATCCACACACATTCTCCATCCTACATTTTTTTTTGGAGTTAGCAATGTTGGTGTTGCACATGGACTCATACTCTCCCTTATCACCTTCTTTCTTAGCAATTCAGTAACTTATTTATTTAATTTTGCATGTTATGTTGGAGTCATCCTATAAGCTGTTTGATTGGGTAGAGTCGATCTTGGAATAAAATCAAAGTGATGTTGAATATCTCTCTTCGGTGGTAAATCATCTGGTAACTCATTAGGCATAACATCTGCATGTTTTTTCAACACTATTGCTATTTCTGTTGGTATTGGCACTATTTTTGTTTCTTCATTCTTTGCTACTAATACATAACAACAACCTGCCACCTTCATATCTTGGATAAATTATTTAGTAGAGAGCTTGCTTTCTATCTTTTCCTCTTTAAGAGGTAACAAAACTACCTTTGTACCACTTTTCTAAAATGTGTATGTGTTCTTTGCTCCATCATGAATTACTTTCCTGTCAAATTGCCATGGTCTCCCCAATAACACATGGCATGTATCCATCAGAATAACATCACACCATATTTCATCATTATAACTCTTTCCTATAGAAAACTTGATTAAGCACATTTTATCTACTGTAACTTCATTCCATTTCTTAAACCATAAAATCTGATAATGATTAGGATGCTTTTCACATTGCAAATTCAGTTTCTCTATCATTTCTTTAGAAACCATATTTTCACAACTACCACCATCTATAATTACTTTGCATACCTTTCCACCTAAAGTACATCTTATTCAAAAAATATTTGATCATAGCCATGCATCACCACCTTCTTTATTATGCACTTATTCCTTCCTTGGAGCGATCATGGTTCTTATCATCATGAGATTCTCTCCAACATTTCCTAATGCAACTTCATTATTCTGCTCTTCTATTTTAGCCTCAACTAGATTTACTCTTGAAAAATCTTCTTGCCTCATTTCTCGATCTTGATACTGTGGACACTAAAATTATTTGTGCCCTTATTCTCCCCATCTATAACAGATATAAAATCTATGCTGATTTGGAAACCATTCTATAGCACCACTATAACCTCATCCTCTCTAAAATCTTCATTCTCTTTGTTGGTATTAAAACCCTTGCCTATTATCATCTTGCCTTTCTGCACCATGTGATGATTCACCCCTCTTGGTATTAGACCCACCTCTGGTGGTATTAAACCCACCTCATCCCCTATTTGGAGGGGATTCACCTCTTCTTGGACCAAGAGATGTTCTTCTGAAATTCTATCTATTTTTTTTTCTTCTGCTTTCAAAGCTAATTGATAAGCCTCCTCCATGCAAAGTATTCTATGCATGCTTAATTCATCTTGAATAAAAAGTTTTAAACCATTTACATACCTTGTAGCTATCTTGTCTTCTGTTTCATCATGCTCCACTCGTATGGAAAGCTTATAAAATTCATATGTATACTCTTGTATACTATGATCCTTTTGCCTCAAATTTTGAAATCTTTTGTATAGGGTTTGTGCATAATCCACAAGAATAAATTTCTACCTCGAATTCTTCTCCATCTTTTTCCATGAATTAATCTTATCTTTACCTTTCTTTTGTCTCTCTTTTTGTAGGCGATCCCACCAAATCATTGCATGACCTTTCAATTTTATGCATGCAAATTTTACCTTCTTGTCTTTTCTCATAGTCTTCCACTTGAAGAATTTTTTCATGCTATTCATCCAATCTATCAACTCCTCTAGTTTTAAACTACCTCTATAATCTGAAACATCAACCTTGATTACTTCATTTCTTCTTTCTAAAGCCTGAGGCATCCTCTCTTCCATTGATGGTGGTTGCTCTTGTTCTTCTTCTTCTTGTTGAAATTCTTCATCATGATCTATGTCCTCCTCATCACCACCTTGTCTTCTTCCTTGATTGGTGATAATCTTTGTTAATTGTTGAACTTGCCTTTGTAGCTCTTGTATAGTCTAGTTCATCTGCTTAATACCTCCTCATCCTCTTTTCATGTCTTACTCCTCCAAGATTCAAACTTGCTCTGATACCAAATAATGAACCCAAAAACTATCAAGACAATAAAATTACCAATAGACCAAGATATGAAACAATAACATAGAATTCATTCATATTGAATGACTTAAAATATTTACAAACCCACACCATGCTTAAATAAACCTTAACTCATAATTTAGAGTTGACATGTAAAAATTTGAAAAAACAAAAATCTAAAATAAATACCTATTTTTAGTAGCTAGTATTTATAGTAAGTTTTGTGAGCGTGCAACTATAATTTTTTTTTTGAAATATCCTAAATGCTAAAATAAGGCTATCAGATAAAATTCAACTGAAGTTGACGTTCGGTCCTAAAAAAATACAATTTTTAAAAATAGAAAATTACTAAAAAAATCATTAAACATTAATTTTTTACCTTCAAATGATCACGTTTGGCCTCCAAAAAATATCGAAATCAACTCTAAGGGGATAGAGCTCAAACGGAGCTATGGGTCAAAAATTATGGCCTTCGAAAGGTTGGCCTATTTTTTTGCATTATTTTGTAATGAGTGTTAGGTATATTTTCTATAGTGGGTGGTATATAGTTTGTTTTAGTTAAAATAAATAAATAAAATTTAAAATGTAATCTTCTCATTCTAATTGTTATTAGTTTGAAATATTAAAAATAAAATTTATATATGTTGTTTGTTATTGTTAAAGTAAATTTTTTTCTTATAATGAACAATTTTTTGGGTAAATTTGACATCTTAAAAAATATGTTCATGTCAAATCGATTAACGTCAAGAATTATAGTCAGTGTGGTCATTATTTTTTACGCTATTTGTGATCGGGTGTCAATGATCAACAATAAAGGTTACGAATTCAAAATATAGTGAGAAGCTTAACACTCATTGTAAATAGATCCCCTATTGTGAAAATAATGTGGAGGTTCATAATACAAGAACTACAAATTTTTTTTTGATAAAGGTTGTAGTGAGGCCATTCCCACTACTTTTATTGGTTTAGTTGATGTGTTTCTATAGATTGGTTGATGGGTACCTGTCCATGGTAGATGTATTCCCACCATTTAGTAAAAGAACTCCCACTTTTCCCAAAGTCATTATTTTTTACAAGGAAACAATGACAAATAATCATAGGATATAATTTACTCTATAGTTTGATTTCACCATGTGAGCATAGTAATAAGTGAAAAGTAAATATTTTTCACTATCACTAACCATTTTATTGATTCTCTCTTAATTGCTTAGGATGAGTAAGGTAATCCCTCCTTTTAAGGGATGTGTTTTTTTAGCAATTAGATTAGTTTTGGGTGTTTCCTTGATTTTAGGATAGTGGGACTCATATAAGAAGGCTTGTAATTCCTCTTTCTAATTAATGAAGTTTGGAACGTGAAGGATTGAAGGAGAATTTATCGCACATCAGTTGTGTAGACCTATTTACTACTTCTTCATTTTTTTTGTTGGGTACATCCTCTACATGATTTAAAATCACTGTTATTAGAACATTTTCCAATTCACAATCAAATCTAGGTTATCATCTTGCTCACTTCCAAAAAAATTATTAGTGTATATTAGAGCCAAATGGACCATGCCAACATGTTTGAAACACCAAAAATAGTAGGCACATACTATTGGATTGCCCTCTGAGGATGACTGCAACTCAAGTTACAATAACCTGAAATTGAACAAGTTTATTACTTTTTGTGCATTTGGAACTTTATAATTTTATTCATTATCCTCATTTGATTAAAAAATAGTCAAATCATAAAATTAAAAAAAATCAAGTCAAATTGAAAATCAATAACATATATTGAGGGGCCGACCATCTGACTAGCCCCCACCTATGCTTAGGAGGATTTTTGAAGGTGTTGTACCATTATAGGCACAACTATTGACATCATCATTATCACCTGTAACTATATATTTTGTGTCCTATCACTGACACCCTTTAATAGAGCCATTGATGACTCAGTCCTCACCTCTCAAAATTGACAACACTTCTGCCATGTTCATTTGGTCAATCCCCTATGACTACCTATAGACCTCTCCCTCATCTGACGGCCATTTCATCCACCTTGCCTCTAAACACAACACTTATGATTCTTTAACCACCTCACCATAAATTGACACATTTCGACATTGTGCCAACTTTTCATTATTGCTCACATGACACCAAGGTCCTAGCTAGTTGGATCAAGGACATGGACATATGGTCTAAATTCAATGACATGTCAGTGCACAATTGCATTCCATTTGATAAGTTAAAAATATTAGGTGTTTACAGGCTCATGATCATAAAATGATGCATCGAACTTAGAATCCCATAACTACTTGGGATGCATTGACAAAAGCATTGAAAATAAATTTTTACCCATCTTCCTATGAGACATGCAAATTAAATAGATTAGATTATGTCAGGTTTCTAATATGTTCATTCAAGATTACAGTTCCCTATTGAATCCCCTATGCCTCATGCTTATAGTGTATAACTATGCAGCCACCCTAATACTCAAACTCAAAAGTGGGATTTTCATTCATTTATTCAAAGAGTTGAAATGCACTTCAATGGAGAGTTTGGATGTAGAATTCAATAAATCACAAGTTGCCAAAGATAAATATGTTGGTCAATATAGATCTCCTTGGTCTCCTTCCTCTGTTTCATTTGAGACCAAACCAACCTCTTATTTATCACCACACCAACACTAGCAGGTCTTTTTATCATACAAATTTTTCTTATCCTTCTAGCTCTTCACATTATCATGAGAGAAGTAACAAGTATTGTACTAATTGTAAGAGAAGTGGAGATGCCTAATCAAAATGTTATTGGTTAAATAAGATGAAGAATCTAAATTTTAAATCTCATCAATAAGAAAACACATTATGTTTCATTAAAGCTATGGGTGATGACACAACATATGATGAACTTAAGGGTTAATTGAATAAAGTCACCTTAATGCATCACTCTAATGCACAAGGGAGTCATGATAGTTTATTTGTCACAAGAGCTCATCTCGGACATGACTTTTCAGTTGATTGTATTATCGACAATGGCTTACAAAAGAACTAAGTTGTGAAGACCCTTGTTGAAAATTTGCCCATAATGATGATATTGCATACTCATTCATATCCACTTGGATGAAAAGATAGTTATTAATACACACTAATCATGAACACTTGCATATTATCAGTTGTGTTTGGTTTCAAATTCATGGATAAAATCACTTGTGATGTGACCTCCATGGAGTTTTATGCTTTATTGCTCAGGAAACCCTATCAATATGATATGAAAGATCACTATGATGCATTCAAAAACACATACACACTACATTAAGATGATAAAACTCACTTGATCAAATGTAGTTTCCAAACAAAGAATGCATATCATAATCTTGTCAATAGTTATAGAGAAGCAAGGACAACAGTAAATTCCAAAAATGAATTAGTACAACCACACCCTAATTCAGAAACAAAAAATGTAAAAGTTTCTTATAATAATGAAAGTATTGATCCAATGATGCAATCAACTCCAAACGTGTTTCAATATCCCTAAATACTTCCTCTAAAAAGACCAATCACTCATATGATTGATATGATTCCTAGAGTATCCCTTGTACTTGGCATAGTATTGTAACAACATTCCCATCTAGTGGAATATCATTATGAACATATATTTGATTTAACATATTACAAGGAATCATCCACTTTGGTATATTCCATCAAATATTGGTCACATTATATTAGGAACAAATTATACACAAGGATAACTTTCCATTGCACTTTCTTCAATTCTAAAGCAGCATTGAAGAAGCTTAGCATATTAAGTCGGCCTTATACACACTAATTTAATTTTTTGATGCAATTTCAATAGGGGATAACCAAAAAAATTGTATCTTGTTTCAGTCTCCTTCCTACAATGTCCACCTTGAATGTTGACACCACTTCACAGTTGAGATTTTAAACATGGTCTTCTTATTCTACCACTAATTCAACATTCAAGAATATTTTCACAAGTCTTCACCATCTAACCACTTTCACTTCAATGCCTTTTTGGGACTTTATAGATGAAGGGTTATTGATTAAGTTTGCTCATATTTATGTACCTCATGATCACCATCAATTTTTGGTGAAGGAGGCACACTCTACGCTTTTTAGTGGTCAAATTGAGAAGCCAGAAATAATCCATCAGTTGTAGTAGTTCATCTTCTAGCCCCATATATATAAATATATTATTCTCCTTTTGAGTTAGTATATAGTATGTTGTTGCTCCAAACCTACAAATTGAGAGCTTAGATTGGGTGTTTCTCTACCTCTTCCTATTATGTGGGATTTGATTCTAACCCACATAAACATGCTTACCTCCAAGTAGTCCACTCCTTGAAAACACATTCTTTATTTGAGGATTGTTTTGGTTTTCATATTGTGGCTTCAAATGATTTAACTTTATCATTGCCTTTTTTTGGAACCAAATTTTTTTAGAAAGATCAAGCTAATGTTAATTATTTTATATGAAAATTTTAGCTCTCCAGTCTAAAGTTTTTATGTAAGATTCCTACTAGGATCTACCCAGAATAACGTGATTTTTTAAAATTTAATCAACATATTCTTTCATTATATTTCACCACAATAATATAATTAGTGATCTAGATTAAATAATCTAAGTATATTAACTATAAAATAAGCATGTGACATCTATCCATCACTGATCATTATTATTAGATGAAACACAACATAACTAAATATAGAAAGTATTTATATATTTCCAACCATGGTTGGTATAAACATGAAACCATGACTATCGTACAATAAGTAAATAATTACATCTCATCAAGTATAATGTTTTAATAATAATATATACAATACAATGTACAAGATACAAGATACATGGCTTCATGGACCATGAGTTCCTCGAACTCCATTATATATGGCAATCTCAAGTGTAGTCTCTAAATAAGTACTGTTATGGGAGGGAAAACATCAACCAAGTTCTCTTACACACCAACCATGGACCATCGATCCCCCACATAATCCCCCATCATGGAATGGCCCTACTTTCATGGTCGAGTAGATAGTGACGATGTGAGAATCCAAAGAGACAAGCTAATACCCATGTGTTGTATGATTTCTAAGAACATAAAATGTACCATAAATAAATCTATTCTAACATGATATCACACAAAGATGTAAATCATACATATGAAATGACAATGTCTAACTAACATTATTTTGGCTAAATTTTTTAGTAGTTATTAATCTCTAGGATCAGTCAAATTCACACACACCACTTGATCATATTACATTCATCTAGCATTGGTGATAATAATAATAAAGTGAAGTTTGTCTTACTACTTAGTACCAACAATGCAAGATTCAGTTATTATAAATATAACAAACAAATTCATATAGATTACTTCCTATTAGTAGTCATAAAACATATTGTTGACCCAATTTTTCCCCTCTAGCGAAATCTCGGTCACCTTCTGGACTAGCTATGAAAGGCCAGTTAATTTCAGGTTGCAAGGTCCACCTTCAGGATTCAACAGCTCCGTTTCAAAGCATTGGCTCATCAGCCTTGTTCATTGGCATTCACAGTAGCATAAGGCAGAGTCTTAAACATTCACAAAAGAGGAGAGGCAAAAAACTGGGGCATTTAACACTAAGGCAAACAGCAGAGGGCAGACGTTTACAAGAACAATGCAGCGGAGGCAAAATTGCCACCCACAACACCGACGGGTAAAAGGAGACTACAAATAGATGTAGTCAGCGGCAAAATTGCCGCTCACAACACAAGCGGAGGAAAAGGCCACGAAATCGGCTGATGTCGGCAAAACTGCTGCCCTCGGCAGCCTACTCGGCCGACATCGGCAAAATTGCCACGCTCAGCAGCCAAATCAGCCGACGTCGATAATATTGCTGCGTGCAATCCATGACATTGGGTGGTAAAATCGCCACCCACAACATCAGGTAGCAAAAAATGCCTGTAGAACACAAGAAAAGGCCCGTCCAGCCACCAGAGGAGCAAACCAGCATGCAAAACGAGGCAACAAGCATGGTCCCTACAGACTTATGATGTCATCAATAGTGTTTTCCCTCTTCCCAAGGAAGACTCAAGCTGCAACTTGCAAGCAAAAGCCAATGAGAACTCCTCTTGGCTCTTTCCATATAAATATGTAGACTTGATCATTTTGAAATATCTTCTCCATTTTTGTAAATAGCACAACTCTACAAATTTTCCACCTAAATCAATAAAAGATAGTTTTTACCTCTTTCTTGGATGGATTGTGCAGAGTATGCATTGAATGTTGGTCTGTGTCCAGTCATTGTCTCTTGATGCTCTCACATGTCCAACACCAGCAAACCTGTGATCTACAAAGCGCCATCGTCTGTTGCTGCCAGGAGTAGAGTTCTATTTTGGAGGTATAGAACATGAGAGGTCACTTATAGTGTGTATTTCTCAGCACCTTGGTGAGTCCCTATTTCCTGTGCTTTCCATAAGAACCTCCCTATCATTTCCATCAACCTGGTCTTTCTGCCAAGTCTCAGTGTATGTATGTTTTGTTTGATCATGAGTGTGGAGGTGGGAAGGTCATTTCATTTTTGGTGTATCACCTCTTTAGAGTAGGTTGTTTGCTTTCTTGCATTTTCTTCTCCCTTTTCATCCCCCCCAGTATATCTATATATCTATATTTTGCACTGCCTAAAACAAGCAAGATACATCAGAGGGAACTAGCCCATACCTAGAGACTCTCCTCTCCTGCTTCGCCATCCCACAGGCGAGAGAGGGGTTTCCATGTTGTGGGGAGAAGGCAGGAACCTATTTTTTTGCCACCGGGTGCAATCTCTAGCGTCAACAGTTTTGGTACACCCGGTGGGACCGTAGTTTTATCAATTTTTAATGCAGTAGTATTTCAGGATTGATGTTGGTCCTGCTACATTCATTTCAAAGATTTCCAGCATCTGGCGACTCCACTGGTAAGAGCTCAGTGCTTTATTTTAAGACCAGTCACTTAAACTTCTATGCCAAAGGTTACCACAAGGTTAGCTTCAAGAAGGGTCCCTTTTGAATTCATTGAGCTACCGTTAAACTCTGCTAAAAGGCTCAGGTTTGAAAGAAATCGCCCTTATTCATTAGTAAATCCTCCTAGACTTGTTGTTAGGAACACTAACCCAACTTAGCCACAGTTACAACCTGTTCCAACCATGGCGTTGCCTTTTGTAGCTTTCCGCAGTGAGAGCCCTTTAAACCTCCCACGCTATGATCCAATTCCCGAAACGGCTCTAAAAAATGTGCCCTCTTTTGATGGAGTGGGACCTATTACAGTTGTTGAGCATATCAAGAATATTGCCAACCTTTGCAATATTCACAATATAACGGAAGAAAACATTGCCATTAGACTGTTAGCCTTATCTCTGAAAGGGAAAGCTCTTGATTGGTACGGAACCTTGCCTGTGAATTCTATACATTCTTGAAATAAATTGGGCACTCATTTAACTGGTCATTTTAGGAAAAAAAGTGACGGCCTCTCTCTTGCTGAGCAACTGACAACTATAAAGAGAGCTCCGCACGAGTACATGCAAGACTTCAACACGCATTTTCAAAAGACTTGGGATAGAATTCCCGTCCTAGTAAGGCCGACTCCCAGCTATGCTTTCTTATACTATTTAAAAGCATTGAACAGTGATATTGCTGTGATGATCCAATCTATGGGAGGGCACATACTGCCAGCTGCTTACGACATTGCCATAGTAGCCAAAAATTGCTTGGTACAAGCCGAAAAGATCACTCATAGGCCCAACATGCCACTTTTCCCAGAAATGTTGCCCCCTATACAAACCGTTGTGCCCACATTAGCCCTTGTGCCTGCCATTGAGAAGCCAGTTGTCGTTCCGTCAAATGAACTACATGAGGTAAAAATACTGTTGTAAAACATGTCAAATGAACTTGTAGCTCTTAGAAGGCAACAAGCTCAAAATAACAAGCCGAATTCGGGTTATCAACATTATGGTCAAGCACCTAGAAACCCTTTTCAAGGCTATAATCAAGGACAAGGTCAGCTCACTCAGACCAGGCCTTATCAAAATTATAACTCAGGCCCCTATTCATCATCTAAAGCCATGGTGCCTACTCACAATAACCTTGTATAGGAACAGCCCAGCTGTTCGACCATGGGACAAGGTCAAGGACAAGCTGTCCATACGAATGATATGATGAATTTTTTCTATAATTCAAAAAATTAGGCTACTGATCATTCCCAATTTTTTGAGTTTCCAGCTCAGCCCAACACGAGTAACAATCAAACTCAGTCAGATTCTACCCTGATAAATCACAAAGAGGGTGAGCTTTGTGCAATTAATCACAGGGGTGCTGCAGGCAATCAGATTGATTACATTGCGGCCAATACGAGATTTAAAGAAAAAGCAGTCAAAGAAACGCAGGATTCCCCTCAGGCAGCAACAAATCCTCCACCACACCCTTTTCAAAGGGGCCCAATTTTTGGTCAATCATCCACACCTCCAGCTCCTCAGTCTACAGCGCCAGTCGGGATCAGTGCAAAGAAAAGCATGAAGGGAATCAGCCCCCAAGTGAATATATTTGATCAAATGAAGAAATTGCATGTGAGCATTTCTCTATGGGATTCACTGTCTCTTCCAAGACAAAAAGAGGTATTGAAGAAATAATTGCATCAACTAGATCGATAGGCCGTCCCAGCAGACACTAATAATGTCCTAATGACGAATGGGCATCCTTCTGCTTCAGATCAAGTAAAAAAAGAAGAAAGGACTCCCCCTTTTATGTATCTTTGATCATAGGGGATTTCTTAGTACACAATTGCATAATCGACAGCGGGGCCATCACTTCAGTGATGCCCAAGTGCATTGCTGACAAGATGGGATTAAAGTATGAAGCAATGAACAAAGGATTCTTGCAACTGGACGAGACGCCTGCAAAGATAGTTGGAATCCTGAAAGGATTGAGTTTAACATTGCATGCCTGCCCGACATTCTCAATCCCCCATGATATAGTGGTAGCGGACGTTCCTCCATATTTCACAATCTGTTTGTCTAGGGACTTTACGTCCAAGATAGGTGGCTATCTAGTGGCGAATTGGTCATATCTAGTTTTCAGAAACAAGTACGGGACCAAAGTGAAAATTGAATCTGAGCCACTCTACAAGGACCACTTAGAGCCCTATTCACCCAAGGCAGTGAATGTCAGTTACACTATCATCGATCTAGAAGAGTCTCAAACAGATAAATCTTCATCTTCTGCTTTGAAGGAGTTGCAGATCTACTCTTGGATGAGTGGGGAAGTGATAACTTCGAGCACGATCCTTATAAGTTTATTGAGGAAGCAGACCTTGGCGTTTATTGCTTGCATGAAGAAGGCGCCATCATGCCCAATATAATGAAGGATAACAAGGAAGACCTTGGCCTGTGGCAGCTGTACTTCGACGGTTCCAGAGGTAAAATGGGTGCTGGTGGTGGGGCAATGTTAGTTTCCCCTTCTAAAGAAAGGTAATTTTTTGGCTTTCCATTTCCAGTTCTCTTGCATGTGTAATGTTGCAAAATATGAGTCTTTGATTCATGGACTTGATTGGGCAAGAAAGAGAGGGATCAAGAAGTTGCAAATCCTGGGGGACAGTGAACTAATCGTGAACCAAATAAGAGGCCTGAACCTGACCAAGAACTCCTTGCTGAAGTCTTACAAGCACAGGGTCTGGGACTTGATGGAGGATTTCCTTGCTCTTAACATTACCTCGATTCCCAGAGAACAGAATAAGCAAGCTGACAGGCTGGCAGCTGTTGGCACCCAATTTGATGTTTCAAAAGAGATAAGCAGGGATTGTGGTTCGCACCATTTAAAAGTGGTGGTTCGGCCTTCAATTCCAGACAATGTTACAAACTGGCAGGTCTTCGAAAGTGACCAGCAGATAGCTCTCTTCTTGCAAGAAGAAGCTGAATTTGTGGTCCACAATCAAGTGAAATTATAGCAGCAATACAGAAATCAGATTGTTCAATTGAAGAACAATAAACTCCCTAAGGGTCTGGTCACACTTGAAAGTATTTTCAACGGAGATGACCAATTAAGAGATGACAAAGTGTGCATCACTACCAGAGAGGAGAATTATGAAAAAGTTGAAATCTTCAAGGACAAGTTGCTAGCGCTTGGTAAGGTCTGCACGTTTCAAGAAAGACAAGCTTTCATTCTGCTATGTCAGGAGTTCGTTGATGTCTTCACCTGGAATATAGCGACTTGAAAGGCTTCGATCCAAGACTTGCCCAGCACACCATTGAATTAGATGAAGGTGCAAAATCAGTCACACAAAAGCAGAGGCATGTTAATCCGATGATCGAACTCCTTATGCAGAAAGAATTGGTCAAGTTGATTGAGTCTGGCATTATATTTCTGATCAAACATTCCTCATGGTTGGCCAATTTGGTTCCAGTTAGAAAGAAAAATAAGAAAATCAGGCTGTGCATCGACTTCAGAGACCTTAATAAAGTCTCTTTAAAGGATCATTATCCCCTCCCGAACATGGAGCAGATCCTCCAAAAGGTAACTAGTTCCGAACGTTTCTCCCTACTGGATGGTTATTCAGGATATAATCAGATTCTGGTGAGAGGCTGCGACCAATACAAAATAGCCTTCACCACTAAATGGGGAACGTTCGCCTATCAGAAGATGCCTTTCAGGCTATCCAATGCTGGTGCTACTTTCCAGTGAGCCGTGGACATGGCTTTTAGTGGTTTGATAAATAAGAACGTGCTGGTGTACCTTGATGATATAACAGTTTTCTCCAGGGAGGCGGGACAACACATGGAGCATCTCAGGCAGATTTTTGAAAGGTGCAGGGAATTTGGCATCTCCCTAAATTCAAAGAAATGTGTATTTGTTGTTCATGAGGGGAAACTTCTTGGCCAAATTGTGTCCAAGGAAGGTTTGTCTATTGACCCCAAGAGAGTCCGCTCCATCCTGGAGATGTCCCTACCAAAGCACAAGAAAGGCCTGCAGAGTTTCTTTGGCTGGATAAATTTTATTCGAAGGTTCATTCTAAACTTTGCTGAAATAGTTAAACCCCTAACCTCTATGCTGAGGAAGGGTGAAGAATTCAAGTGGACAGCACCAAGAAAAGACAGCTTTGAAGCCATCAAACAGGCTTTGACCCAGGCTCCCGCTCTAATCAGCCCCGACTTCAATAAAGACCTCAATCTCTATACCTTCAGCAATGGAGAAGTAATATCTACTATGCTTACTCAGGCAAATAGTGATGACCTCGAGCAACCACTCGCCTTCTTCAGCCAAGGGTTAGAGGACTTCGAAATCAGGTACACCTACATAGAGAAGCAAGTCCTGGCAGTAGTGCACAGCCTAAAGAAATTCAGATATATATTGTCAAACAGCAAGATCCATCTCATGGTTCCACATCCTGGCGTCAAGGATTTATTGACCAATCGAGACTTAAACGAGAAAAGAGTGAGATGGATCACCAAAGTGATGGAGTATGACATAGACATCAAAATCACCAAGTTGGTGAGAGGAAGGGGCTTGTGTGAACAACTAACAGTAGATTTGAGACAAAAGGGTGAAGACAGCTTGTTGATCCATGATGCAGCCACTACAAAAGAACCAGCCATCATAAGAGATTGGACGCTGGACATGAGGCGTTTCTTTCTTACGGGCGAATGTTTGCAGGGTCTCGGTAGGGCCAGAAGAAGGTATTTTAAACTTCAGTCCCTTCCTTATGTCTTGATTGATGGAGTATTATTCAGGAAGGATCTCTCTGGGGTTCTCTTAAGATGCATTGACCCCAATCAGGCTGACAAGGTATTGGCTGAGTTTCACGATGGGCCAGCAGGAGGCCATTTTGCCCCTAAGACCACAACAGCAAAAATAATGAGAGCTGGCTATTTCTGGCCCATTCTTTTTAAAGATACCCATGCCTGGGTAAGGAAGTGCAAAAAATGTGCACTTTTTGATGGAAAGCAACGATTGGCTACCATGCCCCTACAGCCCATTCAAGTTGAACAACCATTTATGCAGTGGGGCCTGGATTTCATAGGGATGATCAATCCTCCCTCTAGTGCCGAACACAAATGGGTCCTGACTGCTACAAATTATTTCACTAGGTGGGTGGAAGCCATTGCTTTGAAGGAAGTGAATGAAAGCGCAGTCCTAGATTTCTATGAGGACTTAGTGACACGTTTTGGGGTCCCAGCCACTATAATTTCAGACAACACCTTGGCTTTTCTGAGAACCAAAACTAGTGAATGGGCACTAAGGTATGGTATATACCTCAGCACTTCGTCAAATTACTACCCGCAGGGGAATGGGCTGGCTGAGTCCACTAACAAAAATCTGATCAGGATTATAAAGAGGACCATGGAAGAAAATTAGAGAACTTGGCATGCCAAGCTGAAGACAACGCTATGGGTCGATCGGATCACCCCGAAGAGAGCAATCAGAAATTCTCCATATACGCTCGTGTATGGAAGGGAAGTAAGGCTTCCCATTTCACTCAAATTGCCAGCACTGGACCTCGCTCATCCGCTACAACTGGAAGAAGGAATTAGCATGGAGGTCAGGTTGTGCGAACTAATGGAGCTCCAGGAGGTAAGGAATCGGGCCATGGTCTCTATGATCAGTCGCCAACAGCAGATGAAAAGACATTTTGACAAGAAATCTTCGTCAAAAAATTTCACTGAAGGAGATATTGTTTTGAAATGGGACGAAGACAGAGCTAAACCCGAAAAACATGCAAAATTTGACGCCCTTTGGAGCGGTCCTTATATGATTACTCAGTGCAAGCAACATAACGCATTCCAGCTCTCCAGGTTGGATGGCGAAGAACTGTGTATCCCAGTTAATGGGATACATCTGAAGCATTGCCACTGATTTTTGGTTTGGCTGTACATAGTTTCCCTTGTAGTTTTCCTTATTTTTTTTAAGTGCAGTTTGCACAGTTAGTTGTTTTTTAGTCTTGTGTGTTTTCCCTTTGCGTGTGGGGGTAAATTTTGTATATTTTGATTCTGGGATCTTTTGGGCTGTTATTAATTCTTTCAAGCTGCATTTGACTCCGCACCCAATGGTATTCAAAGGCAACTGGGTCCTAAACATAGCAAGCATGCTTCCCCTGAGAGTCACCAATTTGTTGACCCAATTTTGCCCCTCTGGCAAAATCTCGGTCACCTTCTGCACTAGCTATGAAAGGCCAGTTAATTTCAAGTTGCAAGATCCACCTTCAAGGTTCAACAGCTCTGTTTCAAAGCATTGGCTCATCAACCTCGTTCATTGGCATTCACGGTAGCATAAGGCAGAGTCTTCAAACGTTCACAAAAGAGGAGAGGAAAAAAATCGGGGCATTTAACACTAAGGCAAACAGTAGAGGGCAGAGGTTTACAAGAAAAATGCAGTGGGCGGCAAAATCGCCACCCACAACACCGACGGGTAAAAGGAGACTGCAAACAGATGCAGTCAGTGGCAAAATTGCCGCTCACAACACAAGCGAAGGAAAAGGCCACAAAATCGACCGACGTCGACAAAACTGCCGCGCTCGGCAGCCTACTCAGCTGACGTCGGTAAAATTGCCACGCTCAGCAGCCAAATCGGCCGACGTCGACAATATTGCTGCGTGTAATCAATGACATTGGGCGGTAAAATCACTGCCCACAACATCAGGTGGTAAAAAAGGCCTGCAGAACACAGGAAAAGGCCCGCCCAACTGCCAAAGGAGCAAACTAGCACACAAAACGAGGCAGCAAGCATGGTCCCAATAGATTTATGATGTCATCAACAGTGTTTTCCCTCTTTCCAAGGAAGACTCAAGCTGCAACTTGCAAGCAAAAGCCAATGAGAACTCCTCTTGGCTCTTTCCATATAAATACGCAGACTTGATCATTTTGAAATATCTTCTCCATTTTTGTAAAGAGCACAACTCTACAAATTTTTCACCTAAATCAATAAAAGACAATTTTTACCTCTTTATTGGATGGATTGTGCAGAGTATGCATTGAATGTTGGTCTGTGTCCAGTCATTGTCTCTTGATACTCTCACAGGTCCAACACCAGCAAACCTGTGATCTACAAAGCGCCATCGTCTGCTGCTGCCAAGAGTAGAGTTCTATTTTGGAGGTATAGAACAGGAGAGGTCACTTACAGTGTGTATTTCTTAGCACCTTGGTGAGTCCCTATTTCCTGTGCTTTCCATAAGAACCTCCCTGTCATTTTCAGCAACCTGGTCTTTCTGCCAAGTCTCAGTGTATGTATGTTTTGTTTGATCCTGAGTGTGGAGGTGGGAAGGTCATTTCATTTTTGGTGTATCACCTCTTTAGAGTAGGCTGTTTGCTTTCTTGTATTTTCTTCTCCCTTTTCATCCCCCTAGTATATCTATATATCTATATTTTGCACTGCTTGAAACAAGCAAGATACATCAGAGGGAACTAGCCCATACCTAGAGACTCTCCTCTCCTGCTTTGCCGTCCCACAGGCGAGAGAGGGGTTTCCATGTTGCGGGGAGAAGGCAGGAACCTGTTTTCCTGCCATCGGGTGCAATCTCCAGCGTCAACACATACTAAATATAAAAATAATCAAAATTTATATATTTAGTTCATCAAACGTATGAATGAATCTCCACAATATTATTTATCACATAAATAATAAACTAGTATAGTTTATACCAACCGGGCATAATCTATGTTTATACTACATAATCTAATTTCCAAAAGTAGATTTAAATACATAGTATATTCTATGAGAAGTAATAATATCACAGTCTATCATTTTCATGTACACACTACTCAATTTCAACAGCCGATCGTAATAAAGAAAGTCATAATTCTTTTGAAAACATAATCTTTAATTTAAATAACTTGTTATATTTTTAGTAGACTACGTTCATGTAATTATAGATTCCTGACCTTTAAGATTCTATGGCTTATTTTTATCAGTTAATAATACTACAGATATAAGCACACCTCTATATGCTATATATAAATAGCTAAGTCTGCATATTGATATTTTTCATATATATGAGCATCTTTACATCATAATTATATTCAGAACATGTACCGTATATAAGTACTCAAACAATATATAAATATTGTATATAGATGTCATCAATCATTTTACAATTATAATCAATGTCTTCATATGATTTCAATTAAACGATGCGAATATATACTTATGGCTATAATTGCTTAATCACTACATTAAGCGATATAAACTAAATCAATGATTTAGTTAGACATTATAAACTATATATACATATATATAAACTATAACTTAAACACTATTTATGCTAATCATTATAATTTGAAATTTAAACAGAGTTTAGTGGTATAAGCTAAACTAAACTAAACTTAATGAAATTATGGTTAAACTATATCATTATATGGCTACGGCTCTAATGGTATATTATCAACATAACTTAAGTATTGGCTCTAATGGCACTAATAACAACTGAGAAATACATTTGTTTTTAGTAATTATATATATATATATAGAATTGAATGTATAAGAATTGAAACTTCCTTATAAATACATATGTTTTGTTAATTTCCATACACTATGAATAAACCACCATATATAAATCACCACTCTTTATATCCTTCTATAAATCACCATTCTTTATATATACATATTCCTTATAAATACATATTCCATGGATTATTGCTTATACTATTCTTTGGATTATTTATATTCTTTATATCTTATAAATACATATGTATATCATTGTTTTTTAGCAAATACATAAACGGAAGTTCGTTCTTAGTTTGATATATACACTATACTTGTAATGAACACACTACGGTTCTAACTCAAAGTCCTCTTGCACTATCCTATTGTTGTTTCTTTATATATGATATCTTTTCATTATTGAAAAACAACATGCAAATCATTGTTTTAAATGTCAAGCACACCGTCTAAAACTCATAATTTTGAGTTAGTTCTTGAAAATGGTGTGCCTTATGTTCTTCTGTCAGACATTTAAGCAGAAGTGGGGCAATTTCAAAAAGGTAAGAAAATTGACTAATATATATGTACCTTAGTTCGTATTATATATGAAAAGTTGTTTTAGATGATCTAATGCATATATACATCGTTGTTCTATTTATATAATTTGTTAATTTATCATACTCAGATCGCCCATGTATTATCCAGATCGACATAAACCTGTTGTATGTTCTTTATATGTAATCGATGTATATATTATACATTCCTTACTATATATATACCTATAGGTCAAAGAGATCCATCATTATTTTTAATTATTTTTATACACTTCGTTGTATATGTTTTGTTGCTCATATCTATATAGTATTTTAGCATATACATGCAGTTCACTATATATCTTCCAGATCGTTACATATACAATACTATTATGCTCAGATCGCTATCATATTACACAGAGAATTGTATTTTGATTAACACACATAATTTTAATAACAACACTTACTTGATACAAGCCAAAGTCATACCCTTCCTAAGACATCTTATGTTGTACCCCTGTGCCAATTTCTACCGAGTTTCATCCTCTCATCTTTCTATTTTTTTTTTAAAGCTTCTGTTTTATTCTAATTCACCCTCCTTTAAACTCAATACTTCTTTTTTATATTTTTTTTTTCTAATTATATATTTTCCTAAAAACTTCTAAGTCACCAAGCCTTTTTTTTCCTTTAAAGATCTAAATTTTGGTTTATTCATTTTTTCCTCATTTATATATTTTTCTAACTTAATAATAATTAACTCAATTCTTGCCTAATACGTTTTATTTCCTTTTTATATATTTTTTCTAATTCATTTTATTCCAATCCATATAATGATCTCAAAGATAACATAAAGATAACCAAATGTACTCTATTTTTGAATTTATGTTATCATAAAGATAACCTCAATTCATATAAGCTCTTCGCAAGAGTGGTTAATGTTTATTTACTTACATTACATTCGAATATCACATGTTTAGTTAAAAAATTAATATAACATTGATAACACTGAATATCAATATATCATGTTATTAATCTAATTAACAATCTAAGTAGATTTTACATATTAATAAAACATAGTGAAATAGATCACGTTTAATATCCATAATGAAATCACACAATATTAATTCTATATAAGCATTAATTGGAACTAACACAACTAATATGCAATCATCAAAATTTACTAATGTTGACCATTTAACTATGCATATAACATGTACTAACTAATGTGGTGTGTGCAAGGGTTCTAGTTGTTCTTCCATCATCCCCCAACACTTCCATTTAGATCACTCTCTCCGATGATGCTCTCCTTCCATTATGCTTTGAGGGATGAATATATCCTGCATCAAACTCATGACAAGCAGGTAGTTAGTCCATAACATTGTGACATATATCATAAAATATAATTGTAATAACAATCAAAATGATCATAATGTAAAGAGTATACAATATAATTAAACTCATAGCAATGCAATCACGTAATCAAATAAATATTAAAATATCTCATTACAACATATGACTTACAACTTAGTCAATAATAATAAAATTAAATTACCAATTATAAATATCCATAGATAATCATGTAATTTTGCTTAGTGAGGAATCAGGATGTGACATTTTACAACCCTTCACAAAACTCAAGCTAAGTAGAAACAATAGTTGGATCATCATTGTTCTAGTTTACTTTGATATTGTTCCAAATTATCATCTTCCATTAGATGTCGATCAAGTTTTCAAATGAAGACTCACCGAATCAGGATGTGACATTTTACAACCCTTCACAAGACTCAAGCTAAGTATAAACAATAGTTGGATCATCGTTGTTCTAGTTTACTCTGATATTGATCCAAATTATCATCTTCCATTAGATGTTGATCAGGTTTTCAAATGAAGACTCACCGCTATTATCACATGTCACCTACTTCATACCATGTTTCCCAAAAAGGTTGTCTTCCATATCATGCTTGATGGTTTTTCAAGCACAAGATGCCTCAAATGTTTATTAAATTTTTGATAGCATTAGAGTTCAATTCTTCTATGAGTGGGAGGAATGATGAGGAAACATAGGATATAATTTCGTCTATAGTTTGGTTTCACTATGTGAACATTGTAATAAGTGAGAAGGAATTTGTTTTCTTCCACACTTGGTACCCACATGCCATGAGGTATTAATGGGACTCCCTTAGTATGTCTTGTTAGGACTATATTAAAACTTCATCCATAAAAAACTATTGGTTTAGGGGAAATAACATACATAAAGAGCACTCAACATATATAAACATATAGTGAGTGTTGGGAGACCAACCTAGTCAACACTTTATGTGAGTAGATTAGTAGACTAGTAGTTGAGTTGTATACCCATATGTACTAGCATAGGCTTACGGATTAACTTATTATTCATATTATTTATCTTTTAAATTTTAATGATCCAATTTTTTGTTCATTATTCCTATTAAGATTTATCATGCCATTCATTAATACATGCCATTCATTAATAAATAAATGGTTAGCTAGCTACCTTAACTAGTGAACAAATAAATAAGTATATATTTCTATTATAATTAATTAAGAATTATTAGGTTCATTAAATAGTTGGTAGCCCAATATTCATTTTAAAATGTTAGTAGGTTTCAAATAACAAAATACTCTTAAATTTAATGAGTTTATAACATTGAACACAATCACTACATTAATTTTGATTGTGACTTTTTGACGATATAATATTTATTCAATAAATAGTGTGACTGTAATCATTTGAGGATGTCTAAGGGGACATAAAAAGTAGAACCATGTATTTGAATATGGTCTTGTGTTCCTTTTTTTCTCAAGGGAGTGCTAAAGGAATGAATGGGTTCACATGAAACCTATAAGGGCTACAAAGGCCTTATTAAAAGGTGTAGTTCCTTAAGGGTGACCCATAGATGCTATGGCCAACCTATGAATATTGTATTGAGTTGTGTCTTCATGTGAAAGATACCTTAAGGGATAAGGCATGCCTAATGGCCAACCAAGGTGTAGATTATAAAGATTGCTCTATAAATAGTGGAAC
This sequence comes from Torreya grandis, assembly GCA_037957365.1. Lineage (NCBI taxonomy): Eukaryota > Viridiplantae > Streptophyta > Pinopsida > Cupressales > Taxaceae > Torreya > Torreya grandis. The sequence continues at coordinate 459,315 of JARHVA010004952.1, read as the reverse complement.
CAAAGATGATGAGTTCTAGAATTGGAAGTGAGAGACTAAGGAGCAATTGGAGACAGACTTGTGTGTATGTTTTATGGATTGAATGAGGGGTACAGTGACTTGAGGATGATTAAAAGAGCATATCAATTTGAGGACTATTTATATGACATGTTGGTCATGATTTTGTTGGCATAATAGTGTGCTTGTTGTTTGTATTTAGAGTTTCATGAATTTGTTCATGTACCTAATCATTTAGTCTCCTAATGAAGATATTACAAAACTTTACAATATGACCAAATCCTTGAAATTTGTAGAAAAATATGTCATTCTTTCCTTGTGAACCTGTTGACTATCTTGAGTTATGATGTTCTTCATGCTTGCATTGTCTTGTTCATAATTCCATGAAAATTTATTATTGTGGATCTTTTACAATATTTTGACCTATGACCAAACTGATTGTAAGAGTAATAATGACCATTGAAATTTGTATACCTCATAGCATTTGATTGTTTGATTTGATTTTTCTTCAATATACCAATACCTTCATTCCTTGATTAATGATTTATCATCAAATTTTTATTTTCCTTGTTCACATCAGCCTATATCTTGTCTTGAGTTACATGATTTTGTTCTTCTTTGTATCTAAGATCAGTTCTATCACTTGCATGCTTTTGACTACTTAGAATATTATCAATATCATTTGATCTCTTTCAAACTTCATAAATGACTTTACCTTACAATATACCTTGTCTAACTTAGCCTTCAATGACTCATTTTCAATCACATACCTTGAATACTCTTTGTTAGCTTTCAGGCTTGTAGACATGGTTTCCAATTGACAAATGAGATGCTTGATTATATCTTCATTCTCCTTTGAGTCTTCATCCATTCTTGCCTCAAACACTCTAAAATTACTCTTCATAGTCCTTGATTTGTGACATCACCTCCTTTTTATTTTTCTTATCAATATTCAAATCTTTAAGAGCATTCATCAGTTTATCTTCATTATCTAAATCATCAGTTATATCTTTGCTCATAGCTTGATTTAGTTTTATCTACAAAGACTCTATATCTGATTGATACATGATACACTCTTCATCCTTACTCTTTACTTCTTCATTAAGAGTACAAACCTAATTTTTAAGCTATTGTGTGATCTCATCATGCTCCTTGACTTCATTACTCAGCCTTCTTTAAAAAATTCTAATTTTCTCCTCATAAGATTTTATCAAGGAATCTTGTTTTTTGTTCTTTCTTTGTAGTATCTTCATTTATTCAATAATATCTAGATATTTATTTATTGTTTTATTTTGCTCTATTCCTGCCCTTTTTGTATTTTCTCCTACTCTTTTTTCCTTTTTATTTCATTTTGAATATTCTATTATTCCCTTCTTTCCTTCTTGACTGCCTTAGGGTTTTCCTTGCATCAACTTGTTATTTCTTCCTTGCCTTTGATTCTTCAATCTCCCTATTGCAGGACTCATGTTCTATAAACATTTACCTATAGTCATTTGATGTTAGTATTTGAGATTGTCTGCTTAGCCTGAGTGCATTAATTCTTGATTTATTTGCAACCCTTTCCACTATTAGTTTTAGAAATGTTGATATTAATTTTTTTATTCAATCAATTCTGTCATTCTTATCCACCTTTGCTTCTACCTCTTCCACCTTTTCCTTCTTTGTCTCATGAGTAGATGAAGTGCTCATTTGTAGTGTGTATTTATCTATATCATCTAAATCTTCATCATGTTCTTCATCACCTGTTTCCATCTTATCCTCACATTCTACCTAGATTTTTATTGGTGCCTTTTTCACTATGATATCTTGTAAAGTGATCTTCTTTTTCCTATACCAAAACCTCATCAATTTTTTTTGAATATTAATATTCATTGTTCCCAAAGTCTCTAACCATGGATATCCAAGAACTATATCCACATCATCCATATCCAAAGCATAAAAATCTGAATGCAAAACATATTTTTCCATAATGAGCTTTACATCTTCAAACTTTGAAATATTCTTACCATCTACTTGAACCTCTTTGATATTCTTTTCTTGAACATGTAGATGTTTGGACACATTCAACTCTTTGACACTTTTTTAATAAAATTAAGAATATCAGAACACTTTCCATATGCATAGGTCCACTCTACATGACCCTTTAGTCATCCTCAAATTCTTGTAGTCATCATTGTACTCTTCCATGCAATCTCAATCAACTCAAATAATAGTCTTGTTCATAATGACACCATGAATGAATATACAGTTAGTTTATTAATCATTTTTCATACTCAATATAAATTTGTCATACCTCCAAAATACATAGAGATCATCCTCATGGAGTCTAAAACCTGATCTAATATCTAATTCAATAAATAACATAAAATAACAATAGTATAATCTCAAATAACCTTCCTAGGTTACTTATAGAATATGCATGAACATATATTCAAATTTGAACCATTTATAAATTTAAATATATACATAATTATAAATTTAAATTTATATTTATAGATGTACCTTCGAGTCCTCTAAAAATTCACTTTTTACTACATGATCAAATTCTACCTAGATCAAATGTTATGGTCCAAAAACCATATACTAGTTTTTCCTTTGTTAAATTCAAATTTTCAAATACAAATAGTCACAATTAAACGTCAAACACCATGATTTCATCTTGTGTCCTCATTACTTCTAATTGATCATGAACCGCTGATCTCATTCTATCTTTAATGCATATCTATTTTATAAATATATATTTATCTTTTAATTCTCTTTATCACAAGTTTCAAGACTTAAAACTCTCTCATTCTATACACAGCCATGCTAAGGAACAATCAAGCTACTTTTTCAAGAGAATCATATGTTTTGAGCTTGAAGATAGGATAAAAAAACATGGATTTTGGAGAGGGATAAAGGAATATACAAATAATATATATATAACCAATAATTAATTGGTTTTTCATCAATAATATAACATGGTCATCTCACACTCTCTCAAATGCACACTTATAGCCTTCTAGATAGGCCTCCTTATAAATATGAAAAAGATTGCATTATATTTAAGATTCAATGAGGTTTTATTCCTAAGGTTTGATAATTAATTTTTATGGTGTGAAAATTTCTTAAAATATATGAATTTCAACTACACCCACCTAAAGGTTTTCCACCTAAATCATCACCTACATCCTTCTCAAAGGAACATAGTCATATCTCCAAGTGAAGGGTAGGATCAAGTAGACTATTGAAAGAGTCTCATGATGTAATGGTAGTTTGATATGAAAATTATGGTGTGTAATGGATTTATATATCATGTAGTATGCTTCAAAAAAATAATCTACTCTCTTTTACCTCATGAAATGCCCACCTATAGCCTTGTTAGCCAAGTCTATTTCCAAGATTGAAAAGAAGAGAATGAGAGTAAAGTGGTTTGTGTTATATTTCCATAGTAAAATAAATATTCCATGTCTTATTTGGATGATAAGGAGGCCTATTAGGCTGATAAGGTTCTTTAAAGGGTCTATAATTATGATCATGCTACTTTTTGAGGCTAACCAACTCATTTCAAAAAGTTTTAAGAAGGCTACTAACCTCTTTTAAATCATTTGATGGACTAGGGGTAGTTTTTTCTTAGCTTGGTGGTTGGATCATTGGCACAAGAAGAGGTGTTAGTTAAGGTTATTTGGGAGGTGGTAACTCTATGAATATTGTAATAAGAGGTCTTGGAGTAATCTTTCCAACTTGCATAAGGAAATTTTCAAACTTAATTACAATCTCATATGTAATGGGAAGAGTTGTAACCCCCATAGATTGGATTACAATAGCTATATCACTATTTAGGGCTCTTATATTAGGGTGATTATTCCCCAAGGTGAGTGCCACTATTTAAAACCATTTGTTGGGAAAATAAATGCCCCAATCCTCATGAATATGGATAAGTTCTTGGTAAATGGAGTGATGTATAATATTAAAGTACACCACTCATTTAAATAATCAAGAACCTATAATAAGTCAAGATGAAAAATGTGTATCCCCGTACTAATATTATATGTAGAAGGTGGAACCCCATACGAGGTTCATATGAAAATATGAATAGACTAAATCACCTACTACAAACATATTATATATATGTATGTATGTATATATATATGTATGTATATATATATAGATATATACATATACATATACATATACATATATATATATATATATATACATATATATATATACATATACATATACATATACATATACATATACATATACATATTTTGAGTATATATAAGTATATACATATACATATACATATACATATTTTGAGTAATTTCATTTTGAATAGAGTATATATGTATATGTATATGTATATGTATATGTATATATATATATATGTATATATATATATGTATATGTATATGTATATGTATATGTATATGTATATGTATATGTATATGTATATATATATATGTATATATATATATATATATATATATGTATATGTATATGTATATATCTATATATATATATATATATATATATATATATATATATATATATATATATATATATATATATATATATATATGTATGTATGTATATATATATGTATGTATTTTTCTCATCTATTTGCACTTAGGAAATTGGTCTGTGTGAACCAAGAAATGCACATATACTTGTAGAGCATATTCACCCATGTCATGTTGTCTTTAACCTAGTTTAGCACATTTAGCCATGGAAAGATAGGTAGAATCATCCCCTTATGCTAGAAGTGAACACCATTGAAATTTGAGAACAATGTTTGATATTTGAAGAGTTTATCCTTCTATGAGTGGCTTCAAGTCAAGATTAATACACTTTTTTCCAATCCCTTAGAGCATAGTTGGTTAGATTATATATTTAATGTTTGTATTGAAGAGATCTCAAGGGTGACAGTTTGAAATTACTCTTAATAGTATCCATAGATGCTTGTACCTTATATGACTTAAGGCATCAACTACTCTATTTTCCTTACCTTTAATATATTGATATCAAAATCATAGTTGAACAAAAAATATAACTAGTGATTCTCACAAGAATTCAAATTTGGTTCGGTGAAGATACATTTGAATCCCAAGTTATCCATATTAAGCTCAAATGGTTTTCTCTACAACTAATGTCTCCAAACATTCAAAGCATGTACAATTACTAAAAGTTCAATATCATGATGGTCATAATTCACCTCATAAGTATTCAGCTTCCTTGACTCATAAGCTACTACTACACCATCTTACATAAGGACTCCTCATAATACATCCCTAGATGAATCTATGATCACTAAAAATTGATCATTGGGATCGGGAACATTTAACACATGTGATGAATTAAGACTTATTTTCAATTATTGAAAAACTACTTTACACTTATTTGACCAAATGCAATTTGATTCTTACATTACAGAGAGGTAATTAGATTCAACATCTTGGGAATTTTTGAAATGAATTTATTGTAATAGCTTGTTAATCCTATGAAACTCCTTATCTCATGGATTTTCCTTGGTGCTGGATACTCCATAATCACTTGTATCTTATCCAAATCAATAGAAATGTCATCCACTAAGATAATATGTCTAAGATGTTGCACTTTATTTTGGAAAAATACACACTTGGACAATTTGAAATATAACCTATGCTTTCATAGACAATGCAAAACTAGTTCCAGATGTTAATGATGCTCTTCTTCATCCTTAAAATATATAAGAATGTCATTGAAAAATACCAAAACATAATGATAAAGGTAATCGCTAAACACACGATTCATGAGATTTATGAATGCTTCAAGTGCATTTGTTAACCCAAATGGTAACACTATAAATTTTTAATGCCCATAGCAAGTTATAAATGCCATTTTAATAATATCCTCATCTTTTATTATTAATTGATGATATCCATCTCTAAGATCAATATTAGAAAAAACCATTACTCTTCACATCTAATTGAAAAGATCATTTGTTTGAGATAGTGGATCCAAATGAGTAAAATGCAACATCATCCATTACTAGCCCTTGAGATATGTGTATTATTCATGCATATGCAAGTTGTATTGGAAATTGTTTTTGAATTATTTAGGCATCATTATTTCATGTGTTTTGCATAGGTTTAGTAACACGAAAGATGGGTGTCCAATCATGTGTAGTGAAATTATGATATAAGTGAGTTAATTTTGTGTATTGGCAATGACTGATACGTCGATCATTGAATTTGATCCATAGTACATCCATATCATTTATAATGGTGTGGGTTTTGAATGCCCTATATGAGCCATTAGAAAACTCATCTTGAATGCTATAATTACCAATATAGATTTCAACTAACAACATAGGTTTCAAGACGATGATAGGAAGAAGCATAAACAAGCGATGACATGATTATTTTCCTTCATATCGAGTTTCATGTTTACCAATAATGTGGATGGTGATATTCTTCCTTATAATAATGGATAGCATTCTAGCATAGTGTTTCTTTACATCATCATTTTTGTGAAAGATATATGAAAATATTAGACTATTAGAGGTTGGTTGTAAACAATTCTAATTGATATAGGCTATGTCATCATAAAAAATAAGTCTTTATTAACATCTTCCTTAAAAATAACAAGATCAAAGATGAACTAATCAACATTGAGGTGGAGATAAACCTCTTAGGATCTAATATTACCCTCCACAAAAAGGAAAAGGCTTACGTATGAGATGCTAGAGGTGTGTGGATTGATTACATTTCTAGAAGAGAGGCTAAGCATTCATGAGAACCAGCCTTACCAAGTTTACCAAACTTTATATCCACCACCACAAATCCCATATCAAACATATGTCACCCCTATTCATGAACAAGGTTAGACTTGTCAAGATCATTTCCCCAATAATGTAGATTCTATGACAGTAGCTCTAGAGGAATCCTAGTTTCACTTCCTTTGAGAACCATATAGTAGATATCTCAAACATTTTAAACTATAAATTAAGAAGTGATTAGTATATTTTGGCCTTGATATCTTCTCCCTAGATGGATAAACTCTCCCTCACATGAGCAGTATAGTCAGTGGGGAAATGGATGGGCACTTTTTGATGTAAAATTATTGGTTTAGCATGGTAAAATTATCAAGGCTAGAAGACTGAATTAGGGATTATGTTCATTTGATTCTTTTATATGGAGCATGAAACTCAGTATATTCCTCAAACTCTATGGTATCTAAAAAATTATCAACTTCCTATAGGACTTAAATTTCATCATAAGGAGAAACATGAGAGCTAGGTTCATCAAACAAGTTATGAAATCATAATAAGTTTAAAAATTGATTGGTGAATCCGAACTATTGGTATTAATGAAGCCTCATAGAAGTCTATGTTCTGATTAGGAAAATAATATAAATTTGTTTCCCAGTGATTTTAATATTTATAGGTATACAATTTAATATAAAATGATTTTCAACATTCCTTAAGTGATGCAAACAATTTAAATTATAACATATTAATACAAAATTCTATATAAAATTAAAAATGAGCTTCCTAAAATGTATCAAAATAATTATGACTTTTAACAGACATTGATTTGTTTTTCAAAGTCTAAATTATTGATTTATATCATTTAAATAATAGTAGTTAATGGTAACAAAGATGGATAAACAATTAATAATATTAATTAATATTAATATCTAATTTTATTATGCATATATCCAATGATGTTTAGCATTATGTAAAAGATGAGAAAGTGTATTATGACATAATTGTTTATATAAAAAATATATGTATTCAATTATGATAATAAAAATTTATGTGTATATTTAAATGAAGATTTCCATGTCACATAAAAAAATATTCTATATTTTATATTAGTAAACATATGTTTTTTTTTAGTTTCTATATTTTAATGGAATGCAAATAATGAATTGAATTATGCTCGTAATCTAATTTCATAGTAATTTATTTTGATTTTATTTATATTAAAATAATAAATATTAGTTTATTGGATTAAAATGATTGTTTGTGATTTTTACATAATAAGTTTTAATCCAATAAACTAATATTTATTATTTTAATATAAATAAAATCAAAATAAATTACTATGAAATTAGATTACGAGCATAATTCAATTCATTATTTGCATTCCATTAAAATATAGAAACTAAAAAAAAACATATGTTTACTAATATAAAATATAGAATATTTTTTTATGTGACATGGAAATCTTCATTTAAATATACACATAAATTTTTATTATCATAATTGAATACATATATTTTTTATATAAACAATTATGTCATAATACACTTTCTCATCTTTTACATAATGCTAAACATCATTGGATATATGCATAATAAAATTAGATATTAATATTAATTAATATTATTAATTGTTTATCCATCTTTGTTACCATTAACTACTATTATTTAAATGATATAAATCAATAATTTAGACTTTGAAAAACAAATCAATGTCTGTTAAAAGTCATAATTATTTTGATACATTTTAGGAAGCTCATTTTTAATTTTATATAGAATTTTGTATTAATATGTTATAATTTAAATTGTTTGCATCACTTAAGGAATGTTGTACTCCTTCATGTTCTAAGGTTGCTAGGTCAATTGAGTGAAGTAACATGATTTTATATTCAAGGATAAATGTCTATAGAGTATCATCTTTGGATATGTGTACTTATTTTAGTGATGATTCTAGTAAAAAGTGTAATCAAGAAGACTTGATTGTAGTGAGAAGTAAGAAGAAAGGATGTCTTACTCTTAATTCTCCTTCTAGGATACGTTTTTCTCAAAATAAATAAAATAAAGGAGAGATGTAGGTGTGTTATAATTTTATTTTTATGTAATTTATATTTTATTTTATTTTTTAAGCATCCTTTATGGCACCACAACCATGCTTTCCTTAGGTTTTTAATCATATGGTTTATGGTTCATGTTATTTGGTTATTTTTTGGTTATTGATTATAGATAACAATTTTGATATGCCTTCAATATTAGTTTTAGAAGCCATTATTAAGGAGGTTCCTTTACTCTACTCTCTTTATGCTATGCCTACTCCTTCATGTTCTAAGGTTGCTAGGTCAATTGAGTGAAGTAACATGATTTTATATTCAAGGATAAATGTCTATAGAGTATCATCTTTGGATATGTGTACTTATTTTAGTGATGATTCTAGTAAAAAGTGTAATCAAGAAGACTTGATTGTAGTGAGAAGTAAGAAGAAAGGATGTCTTACTCTTAATTCTCCTTCTAGGATACTTTTTTCTCAAAATAAATAAAATAAAGGAGAGATGTAGGTGTGTTATAATTTTATTTTTATGTAATTTATATTTTATTTTATTTTTTAAGCATCCTTTATGGCACCACAACCATGCTTTCCTTAGGTTTTTAATCATATGGTTTATGGTTCATGTTAAGGTTCAAACTCTTCTCTACAAAATACTCACTCTAAACTGCCAACTAGCCTCAAAATATAGTCATGGAAACTTAAACTTCTGATACTTAAAAGAACACAATAAAGGACTTAAAATTCATGAACATGATCCTAAAACATCCTTATAATAATATTAAAAATATATATCATAATATCTAATGGAAATTATTTGTCTTGTAAACTAATTTGTTGACCTTCTCTCTCACAGACCTCACGTAGCCAGTCAAGCCATTTTGGCTTCAACAATTTCACTACTTTCACTAACTACCAAACATTTTAAAAATAATGGATAGAATATAAAATTAAAAAATATAACTATTATGTACATTATATGATTTAACTCATTACATAGTGTCTTAAACTCATCACTACAATAAGAATTAACATAGGTGGCATATTTCCTACTATCACTTATAATGGATCCACTAATCTAGCCTTGCATTTTAATACTTTTGGAAATTTTTACAAAGATTGGGTTAAACTTAATAATTTCATCATGAACAAGCTAATAGTTAAAACGTTTTTAAGTGATATTTTATATTGGTATAATCAACTTAAAATTGATTCCATATCTACCTTTAAATACATAGTTAATGTGTTTGTTCAATAATTCAATATAAGAGTTACATTGGAGGTTTCCTATAGTATATAAAATGGATAATCCCCCAACTGTGTTCAATTATACTGGTGACAGTATACCCAAAACTCTTTGGGCGCCAATTTCTGGTACGAAAGTGAAGATGTTGAATTACAACGCTACAGTTCAGATAGTGCTCCAAGGAACGAATATCTTCCAATCAGATAACCACCCAATGCATCTTCATGGCTATGATTTTTTCGTAGTAGGAGAGGGTTTTGGTAACTATAACGCTCAAACAGATCCCCTGGCATACTTTATACATATACATATACATATACATATACATATACATATACATATTTTAAGTAATTTCATTTTGAATAGAGTATATATGTATATGTATATGTATATGTATATGTATATGTATATGTATATGTATATATATATATGTATATGTATATGTATATGTATATGTATATCAGGGCTTAGATTTTAATGTATATATGGTTTAGGGTACATAAAGTCAATCACAAAGATAATTGAGGACAATTTGAATCACTTGGACTCATTTGTGACTATAAAATGTGTTTTTGGGTTGTTATTATACCCCATGTCATCATGTAGATTGCATGAATTAATCTAATATGGTAATTGGTCATGTGATTTAGGCCAAACTAAGCCCTGTGAACTTAATTCTTAGTCTAAATGATGTTAATTTAGGTTAAAATGATCGGTTCAGGGTTTAAAGAGTTTAAATTTATGGTTTAAAATTGAGGGGTTAGGAAATTTAGGGATTAGGGCTTATGGTATATGTTTTAGGGTATATGAGGTAAAATTGTGAAGGTGATTAATTTTGAGCTCCTTAAACCTATATATGTGAGTAAAAAATGTGATTTTGGGCTCAATTAGCCCCACATCATCATAGATTAAGACAATTAAGTCAATTGTGGTAATAAGTGATGCAATTTTGACCAAGTTCATCCCTATAAACCTAATTATTACTATATAAAGGATGTTAATTTATACATATATGTTGTTTAGAATAGAAAATAAGAACACAGTGGATTAAGAGTGAGTAATAGAATGAAATTCCAAGATAAAGTGAATAAATATGAAGTAACGATGATTATATTAGATGGCATGTAAAATATCATCATCATCAACTTGTTAGAAATTTTGTAATTAGTCTAATATAGTTTGGTATATTAGTCCTTGTCTTAGCTATTTTATTGTTGTTTAGTCTTATTGTGTTATTATTTTTAGGTTATTTTTATTTTTTTAGTTTTATGTTAATCAATATTTTTTTGTCAATTTTTTATGTATAATATTTTGGCTAGACTTTTTTGGGCATGTGTTGATGTTGCCTATCTTTTTCCTTCTACACATTAAAAACTATTTAAAACCCATCCTTCTTCCTCTATCATAAAAAATAATTAGGTTTCCCTAAATGTCATTCAAATAAACCTAAACATTGTATGATTTAATTTTTAGGGTTAGGTGATGCTTTTTGTTTCAAGGTACCCATGTAATTCATTAAGGAAATGACTTATTTGGAAATAATGTTAATATTTTTAAGAGGTTCACTCAATGGTTGGATATATTTATTGTAAGTTTCCATGGTTACATTATTATGGATAGGTGAAGGAGTTACAATAAAAATAAAAAATATATACTAATCAAAGGTTGAGGAAACTCATCACACTCATGTTTAACTCCGTCCTCTATAGATTCACATTCATAATGTGTATCAATTCATATTACTACATTGTTATTACATTTGTCTGAATAAAAGTCTTACAAAGTGTAAGTCTAAGAGTGTT